>CM050415.1:18479070-19221570 GCA_027564155.1 Gymnocypris eckloni scoliostomus
CTACATAAAACACACTCAGATCCTGATCTAGTTGTCAAGTATTGTTTAACGTTTAGCATTCTCCTAGTGTTAGTTACTTACCAAGCCTTTCCGTGTTTGTTTTTGTGTTCAGTCTCCTGTATTGTTCTGCGTTCATCACTCTCAGAGTGTTAGCTGCTTTACGGAGCCATTCCTAGTTTCCGATTCTTATTTTAGTTTAAGTCTAGTCTTTTCATGTTTCCTTGTTGTCTGGTTCCTGACCTTCTGCCTTGTATATTGGATTAACCCTTTGCCTTCCATTTGGACTCTGTTTGCCCCTGCCTGGACCATTGCTTGTGTACCTGGATTACTCCTCTTGTCAAGCCCTCTGGATATTGTTCACCGATCGAAGACCACGCCCGTTTACTGGAGCACTCATCTGTCTTGCCCTCAATATACCTGTTTGCCATTTGTTTTGACCATGTCTATTAATAAAAGCTTGCACATGGATCGGCACGCCTCACGTCTCATTCGCCCCGTTACAGAAACAATATTTAATCAGCACTTGTAGTGTAATTCAAATCTTAAGTATACATAAAAAACAGTATGTGCAGATAATATGATATTAAGTAAACAAAGGGCCACATACAGTAAGTGTACTTAGAGACACTTTAAAAAGTGCACTTTGTAATAATGTCAATTTGTAAATTGTTTACTTAAAAAAAAAATCACTTGCTTTGAGTATTTTTTCCATGTTTTAAAGAGGTACACTTATTTTGATGTATTGACTAGCATACTAAAGCATACGTAAAGTAGTGTGTTATTCAATAAAGTTACTATTTTAAATGTGATATTTCAGCTTCATTGTTACAAATGTGTAATTACAAATATATTTAAATAAATGGTAACAAGTTTCAATATAAATTACATTAAAGTAACATTTTGTTTACCGTAAATGCCTGTCATAAGTCCTATAAGTGATGTGTCCAAAAACACTGTACAGTTAAACTAATTGCATTTAATATAAGCTATAATGTGTTTTGATTTAATTGTAATGAACATGAAACTAAAGGCCTGGTAAATGTAAAACATAAAGTTGGCACTGAAGCACATTCTTTTGAACTTTGTTAATAAGTAGACTACGCTTTTTAAAAGTATGCTAAAGTGTACTTTCTTTTTCACAAGGGCTCTTACTATTTCTATGTCTGTCAGAAATAATAAGAGAAGTATGCTATACTAAATTCAGTCATTGATTATTAAAATGACTGACAGTTTAATCTAATTCAATTGAACAATTGTATTAAATATTCAGAAGTGCTTTGCATTTTTATTGCTTATTAGACTATCAATGTTGTTAGTGTAGCAGCAACATACTAACATTAAACTCTATTGAATCAACTATCGGTCATCTGTGCAGTTTGTGTGGCTGCCTGTGTGGAGCATTTTGGATCAGTCTCTTATGAGCTACCGCAGTGGACAGCAGGGTTTGAATTATGTTTGCTTTTTAACACTATTAAAATGCAAATGGCTCCGCTGCAAAATCTTACTGTTATAACATCATGCTTTTGCGAGGTACCAGTGCGAATTAGCTAATTTTGCATATTTTCTTGGCTTTGACAAACATCTAATTTATATAGGTAAAGGATGCATCACCCACAAACAATGCAAAGCTGTTCTAATCACATTTCAGGTATTGCGAGTGTTTACAAAATCGTTTATAGACCTTTTGTTTCAGCTTGTACTGTATGTTACATCGTTATTTCGTCATTCTCGTCTTGAAACAAAACACACAATTTGACTCACGCTGTAATGCATAATAAGCTTATACACAGTATGCAAACTTTATTTTGATGACCTCATGAATATATATGGTTTAATAGTTTTTAATAATCGTGTCAGCATGATAATCACCCTTAAATAACATGACACCCAACAAGCCGGGAGTGTTACACACACTGATGTTGATAAAAACCAACATTGCATCTGCCATTCCTCTCAGGAGCCCTGCGCTTTCATCTTAAGAAGCAGACGAGCTCTAGAGACTTCACTAAAGCAATTTTTTCTGATGTCCATGAGGGGACAGATGCAAGTCTGCATCACACCCCACAGGACAACCAGTGTATATCAGCATCTGTGTGTGCGAGAGATGTGAGGCAAGATGAAATGAGAGCGCTGTCTTAATGGCCTGAGTGCAGGCTCTGCTATGAACAGACTGATTTATGCAGGCTCATATTCAGCTCTAATTGTGTTTGTCTAAAAACCTTTAGTGTAAATGACTATCAAAATATTCTACAAAACTACTTTAAAGCATTTTTAGGTTTTTAAAAAGGTATTTATTGAAACGGGAAGTTTGGGTGAGGCATTACAAAGGATTAGTGTCTTTTTTAGTAAGCACTAGGATTTAGTTATGTCGCAGTCATGCAGATGATTTGCAGTGAGACATTCTTATTCTAAAGTGCGTTTGGTTGGACAAAAATCCATGAAGTACAGGATAAGTCATCACTATTTTTTTGGTATGTTTAAGTGAATAAACTAGCAGAACTACTCAAAGCTAACGCTATTTTTTTTATTCATCTCATAGGGGAAACTAACTAACAAGATATAATGGAAACAAACTAAGAATTTCCACAACTTAAACATTTCTTCCCATTTTTGTTTACTAAGTTAAAACAAGAAAATTAATCGGTACAACATCGCCACTTTTGACTAAAATGGGAAAATAAATCGGTACAACGTGGCCACTTTTGACTAAAATGGGAAAATAAATCGGTACAACATGGCCACTTTTGACTAAAATGGGAAAATAAATCGGTACAACATGGCCACTTTTGACTAAAATGGGAAAATATATTGGTACAACGTGGCCACTTATGACTAAAATGGGAAAATATATCGGTACAACATGGCCACTTTTGACTAAAATGGGAAAATAAATTGGTACAACGTGGCCACTTTTGACTAAAATGGGAAAATAAATCGGTACAACGTGGCCACTTATGACTAAAATGGGAAAATATATCGGTACAACATGGCCACTTATGACTAAAATGGGAAAATAAATTGGTACAACATGGCCACTTTTGACTAAAATGGGAAAATATATCGGTACAACCAACTAAATGGGAAAACAAATTAATATGTTGTAGGAAGAAATCCTTAATTAATGGCTGTAATTGATTTTTCCCTCATTTCATTTGCGAGGCCCTGTAAAATAGAAAAAAAAGCCTGCAAAAAATATTGTTATTTCTTACCTTTAAAACTTCATATCAAAACAAGTAATTTCCTAATTATTTCCAGTCATAATGGTGCAGAACAAAACACTGCAATATTGGTAAATAAATTTACCTGTGTTTTTTTCTCACAGCTTTAGCATCCCGTCACCATTATAATAAGTTGCTTTCAAATCAATGTTCTGTATAGACACACATAAATGCTTTAAATACAAAATGAGAGCAATACAGAAAGGGATAAAGACAAAGTGGTCCATCGTGGTTTCTTAGGAGCAGTCACAGCTGCACTAAGAACAATTTATTATGTATTGTGGGGCAACACAGAATGGATTGTCATTATATAAAGATTTCTGTAACTAGATTTTTATATTTTGAAGACAAAGCTGCTTTTCCACCGACATTTTCAGGAACAATTTGTCCCAGGAACTTTTTTTTTGCCCCAGACCTGCTGCTGTCTGTGGCCTTAGTACCGTGAAATTAGGCAAATAGTCTGGTGATGTAGGACTGCTCGCGACTGCTCCTTCCAGTCCAGGAGGGGGCGCTAATTTTGAACAACGATTCAAGTTGTGCTGCTTTTGTTTGTGCTGTATTCGTTTACTAAAGAGGTAATTGACAAAACAGCAGAAAAGGGAGGAGCACTGATGCTAGAGTGTATTCAGAAAGCTTGTAGTGCTAGATTTAAAATATAAGACAGTGTATGTAATCAGCTATTGCAAACATTGACTGTGAGATGGCTAAGGGTAACTCGCACTATCGGGTAGAAAGAAGAAGATTGGTAAGAAATGAATACATCAAAAACAAACCAGTGTTGTAATAATGTTATATGGTTGCATCATTTTATTTTTGCTAATTTTCTGTGTTTTAGATGCGAGGACTATCGATGCGAGGTGTTTTGTCATGTTCAGTGCTCAAGTCCCCCGAAACTTACTGACCTTTGAAAAAATACTACCTCATGAGCAGGGACTTTATGAGGGGCAAACTTTTTGTTAAACTTTATTTAGATCAGGGGTGACAACTCAGTTTCCTGGAGGGCCAGAGCCCTGCAGAGTTTAGGTGCAACCCTAATTAAACAAACCTGATCCAACTAACCAAGTCCTTCAGGTTTAATTGAAAACTACATAGTTTGTGTGTTGGAGTAGGGTTGGAACAAAACTCTGCAGGGCTGCATCCCTCCAAGAACTGAGTTTGACTGATTTAGATCCTGGTTGCTGTGGTGGAAACACACCGAGTACCACCCCAAAGTCCCTAGTTCCTGGGGAAAGTTCCTGAGGTGGAAACAGGCTTAATGAGAAAGCTGCTTGCCTGTGCAAAAATAGCAGAGGCAGTACTTGAGTATTGTGGCTGGTTGCAAGGGTGTTGTTGTTATGCGGTTTTATTGTGTTCTGTTAGGTCAGAAGCTGTCATACCGTGTCTATAGGGCTTTTCTCACTTGAAATAGTTAACCCAGGTCATTCTAAACCACAGGCTAACAGAATCTTGGGATCTTTCTTCACATTGCACTTTTCCTGCATGGTTATCGAAACCACTCATGAAAACACGCAACACACATGCATTTGTGCAGCAGAGCAGCTCTCTCGCACTGTATGATGTGACAAATGACTAAAGTTAGTTATCCAGTCCTGTTCTGTTCACACAGCATGTGTTTTCCGAGAATGCGGTTGTCACGCCCGTAAATAACCGTACTGTGTGTGAACGTATCCGTATTAAAGATTCAAATACAGACAACTGTATTCTGCTCCAGTGTGAACGTGGACATATGAGGCATGCGATTGGGTGTCCGCAGCACAACATTTAGCGGTGGCATGCTAACACCTCATCGTTTTACACTGTATACGTTTGGCTCCGAAATGCAGGATTAACACCTCAAAAGCAGTTCATAACCCCAGGTGAGAACTCCACTTCTAAATTACAAATGCGAAACCTGTTAAAAGCAATGACAACCCAGGGTTAAGCACAGTGTGAAAAGCCCTTGTGATGTTTTGGCCCCCTAGATGGGTTGAGTCCATTTATTAGATTGTCAGGTGAGCATTATGTCCAGAAACGAACACCACATTATTTGAGATTTCATTTGTGCTTTGATCATGAATGACATGGATGGGTTAAGTGCTGAAGAAAGTTCAAATACCTAGCCATAAATATCAACAACAATAACAATAAGTTCAGTACAGTAAGTAATATGAGCCCGCCCCACTATATTTCACACTAACCCAGCTAAATTTGTGTAGATATGCACTCTTTTCACAAACAAAGCTGAGTAAAATTAGATTTTGTGTTCAATCTACTGCTCGATGCTGCCTGGTAATAATGATGCATTACTGCAGTCATTTAGGCCAGTGTCTCTTAAGGGCCTCACTGGAATAATCCTACAAATTACATTTTCAACTTGCTCTTTTATCATGTACAGCTCGAACAGTTGGTGGCTGGACAACAAACTATCTATTTAGAGCCCTACATTTGCAGTAATTAGGGCCAAAACCGTCACTTTTCTATGGTTAAAACACAGAGCTTCTTTCTGCAAGATTTCAGTTCTCTGTTAACAAACCACAATGTCAAGACATTTTCTTGCCTCAGGGAACATTCTGTAGTAGAGGTTAACGTTATGAATTTTATTTTTTATTAAAGCCTAGTGGTACGTGTTGCGCTTTTGTAACTGACGTTAAAATTAACACGATCAGTGCTAGTGACATCAACATGCTGTTAAACTGTGAGTCGTGACAGAAGCTAAATCAATTCAAAAAATAAGATTGATTTATGGCCTGTTTTACGGCAAATGCTGTCCGTCTTGCTCTGCCGTACTGGTGATTACTGCCCTGATTACAAGACTTAGCGCATGTAAAATGAAAATCAAAGAAAGGACTGTGGGTAGTTTAAATTCTGCTTTCAAGATCAGAGGTAGCCCAGTTCCACTGAGACAGTCAAGCCACAAAGTCTCTCTTTAAAGATTTACAGGTGTGTCTCTGCTCTCCTAAAAAGCTACTGTGTCTGATTCTTTCTGATAGAGAACCAACCATGTCAGCATTCATCCTGGGCTAAATTACTGGGTTTGATATAAGATGGAGGTAAATTGGGATGTATCTAGTACTCTGAGGCAAAATAAATAATCTGAGCTATTTTGGACTCTGAAGAAAATGGCTTTTCGGTGTATCTATGACATTCGTTCACTTCTGATAAAATATATGAAGGGAAATGTCAGCTTGAAGGCCAAGGCCGTCTGACGGCAAGAGCACTATACGAGGTGCTGGATACAGCTACAGTTCATTATTGCAATTGCTGTAATCGTTACATATTCTGGAGTTGCTGACAGAAAAGCTGTCAGTTTCTATTTTCAGTGTTGTCGCTGTCAGAAGCGTTTATTTTCATCTAACATGATTTGCACACACAATCCTGCTTACCATCAAAAGTGGAGTCCTGCTCCAAGCATTCAAGCTTTTTTTTAAAGACTGCTAATATACTGTGTATAGGTTAAAAAGCTATAAGCACAGGTTTGTTTGGGATATTGTGTTTGTTATTCACAATCTCATGAAAATAATACACCGTTTTTTTAATCACCAGACTGAAACTTTTTAAGGTGCGTTTAAGTAATATTTTCTCTTGTGTTGGATAATATGGCAGTTATCTTATGTTGGCATTGTCAGTCTTGTGTCCTCGTGTCCTGTGTTTTTCGTCGCTCGTGTTTCTTATACCCTTATTTGGTCTTCCTGTTAATGTTCTTATTTGGTTTGATTCTGTTCCAGATGTGTTTAATTGATTATCTAGTTTACTCCTCGTTTAGTTCTCCTACTTAAGCCCTGTGTTTCCCTGTCTCTAGTGTCCGGTCTTATATGTAATTTGATGTCTCCATGTTTCCTGTGTTTCTTTGCCTTCGGATTCCATTAAAGGTTGTTTGAATTGTATCCCTCGTTCTCTGACTCCAGCGCATTGTGACAGACATCTAGTGGTGTGGATGATGCATCAAGCAAAAACTGGTTTTCAGTTACTTGTACAGTGTAAAAATGCACTAAAAGCAGTTAGTCATTCATATTTTGATATTTCATGAATGATATTTCAGAAATTAACATGTCTATGTAAAAAAAAATGTGGTAACAGTTTAGAATAGGGAACACATATTCACTATTAATTTGGAGTTTTACCTCAATAAACTCATAATTTGCTGCTTATTAATAGTTATGAAGGTAGTTGTTAAGTTTAGGTATTGGGTAGGATTAAGGGATCTAAAATATGTTCATGCAGAATAAGGCATTAACATGCTTCATAACAGCCAGTATTCCAGTAATATGCATGCTAATAAGCAACTTCGTTAATAGTGAGAAGTGGTCCTTAAAATAAAGAGTTACCAAGAATGCTTTAAAATGTGTTTTTATAGTTGAAGCCTAGACACTATATATATATTTTAACAGGTTCAAAAATTCTCACAATAAATAACACTAAATAACTGAACTTCATCAAATAAAAGAAATACAGCAAGATACCCAGATACTTGTGTTTTGCCAAGTCTCTGAAGTGTGCATTCAATGGACACTTTAATATCTCAGAAAACATCTCAACAGAGAACAAAAAGGCTCATTTAAAAGAAAGAAATGCATAGATTGTGCAAAATAACTCTGTTTCCAAAAGCACCATTTATTTTACCCTGCCTCATGTTTCGCCTCCCTGCATTATGCCATTAGAAGTTAATATCAAGTTACCACAGATAGATTTTATTAAAGGGATAGTTCACCCAAAAATGAAAGTTATGCCATCATTTACTCGCCATCATGTCGCTACAAACCTACAAGACTTTGGTTAGTCTTCGAAATACAATGTACATTTACATACATATGGTAAACAAAGAAACTAATGCTTTTTTCTATTGTTTTGAAGTAAATAAAAGCCTAAATTAAATCTGTTCATCAAATAAAACAGTTGTATCTTTTCACAAGCCTTGTCTTAAACAGCTCAATTCATATGGATTCGATTTTAATGGAGGGACAAAAAGCTCTGTTAGGTTTAACATCTTAATTTATGTTTCAAAGATTAACTGAAGTCTTATTGGTTTGGGACGACATGATGAGTAAATGATGGTAGCATTTTCATTTTTGAAACTATGGCTACTATGGTGGACTGTTTTGTAAGAGTCATAATTAACTTTCTAAAATGACATGTTTTAAATTGGTCTGTGTGAAATTTGCATAACACACTTGGGTGGTTTGAAGCTGCCACTCTGAAAAGGTGGTGTGCCCTTCGTGCTGAAGCCTACATTAAATGAAAATGACAAAGCGACGCCACTCACTGAAAAATCAAACAGAAGAGGGGGGAGTCAGACAAGCAGCCGGGCCTTTCCGTCTCAGAGATAATAATCTGACACTGTCCCTGTCAGCGGTCCCGTCCACTGAGTTTACTGCGGCGCTGCTAATTCAAGCTCCATCTTCCTTCCTCTGTTCAGCTCAGTCAATGTTTGCTTTATTGATAATCACTTCAGATGGCCCGAAGTCAGAGAAATCATTTCTCTCCTCCATAGACAAGGGAATAGACAATAAAGAAGACTGTGGGTTGAACACCAGTCTGTGCACACAAATGAGCAAACATACGTGTTTTTGTTCTCAGTTTAACTTCTGAGAATCAAGAATGGAAATGACTTGTGGAATAGCACGTTTAAATAATTTTGACAGATGGGTTGAGGCCTTCCACAGCAGCAATAGTAACTCTGAATATAAATATGCATAGCTCTTCAGTGTCAGGAATATACTGTATATAGGCCTCACACACACCTGTGTGAAACAGCAGTGAAAGCTGGGGTGAATACTAATTTTATTTTAAGATTGCTAAAAGAAAAAAATGCAATCATGAAAACAAAACATTTTAGTGAAATGTATCTTAAATAAACATTTCATTTTTGTAGAGCATCCTGCATACCAGTGGCATCCTGCCAACTAACCTGAAGGTCTCACACAGGCCTAAAAAGAAAATAAATCTTTATAAAATGTATATATACACTCACCGGCCACTTTATTAGGTACACCTGTTAAAATTGCTTGGTAATACAAATTGCTTGCTAATCAGCCAATCACATGGCAGCAACTCAATGCATTTAGGCATCTAGATGTGGTGAAGACGACTTGCTGAAGTTCAAACCGAGCATCAGAATGGGGAAGAAAGGGGATTTAAGTGACTTTGAACGTGGAATGGTTCTTGGTGCCAGACGGGCTGGTCTGAGTATTTCAAAAACTGCTGATCTACTGGGATTTTCACACACAACCATCTCTAGGGTTTACAGAGAATGGTCTGAAAAAGAGAAAATATCCAGTGAGCGAAAATGCCTTGATGTCAGAGGTCAGAGGAGAATGGGCAGACTGCTTAGAGACGATAGAAAGGCAACAGTAACTCAAATAAACACTCGTTAAAACCAAAGTATGTAGAATATAATTTCTGAACGCACTTCACATCGAACCCTGAAGCAGATGGGCTACAGCAGCAGAAGACCACACCGGGTGCCGCTCCGGTCAGCTAAGAACAGGAAATGTAGGCTACAATTCACACAGGCTCACCAAAACTGGACAATAGAAGATTAGAAAAACGTTGCCTGATCTGATGAGTCTCGATTTCTGCTGCAACATTCAGATAGTAGGGTCAGAATTTAGTGTAAAGATCATGAATGTATGGATCCATCCTGCCTTGTCTTAACGGTTCAGGCTTGTGGTGGCGTAATGGTGTGGGGGATTTTCTTAACACACTTTGAACCCTTTAGTACCAATTGAGCATTGTTTAAACACCACAGCCTACCTGAGTATTGTTTCTGACCATGTCCATCCCTTTATGACACCGTGTACCCATCTTCTGATGCTACTTCCAGCAGGATAATGCACCATTACAAAGCTCAGATCATCCCAGACTGGTTTCTTGAACATGACAATGAGTTCACTTTACTCAAATGGCCTCCACAGTCACCAGATTTCAATCCAATAGAGCACCTTTGGGATGTGGTGGAACGGGAGATTCATATCATGGATGTGCAGCCGACAAATCTACAGCAACTGCGTGATGCTATTATGTCAATATGGACCAAAATCTCTGAGGAATGTTTCCAACACCTTGTTGAATCTATGCCAAGAAGAATTAAAGCAGTTCTGAAGGCAAAAGTGGGTCCAACCCAGTACTAGCAAGGTGTACCCAATAAAGTGGCCCGTGAGTGTATATTTTAGTGACATATATGCATATCTTTTATGAAATGTTACATTTCGGGACATTGTCATCTTGCAAACCAACACAGGCCTTCCACAAAGGCATTTTCCCATTTAATAAAATGACATGAAAAAAAACATTAAAAGGGGAAACATGTATATACAAATACATAAAAAAATGTTTATGCATTTTTGAAGACATCCTGCAAGTCAGTGATGTCCTACTAACTAACCCGAAACTCTCAAACACAGACTTCAGTCCACTTTTAACAATTCATGAAAAAAATGATGTATACATGTTAGATATAGAAAATATTATTTATTTTTATTAAAAGTAAAATTTTGAGAGCATCCTGACAACAAACCTGAAACACTCTCATACAGGCTTCCAATAAAAAAAATATATATATATATGAGTACTTTTGTATGAGTGTGTTCCTGTGGCTCAGTGGTAGAGCATTGCGTTAGCAGCGCAAAAGGTTGTGGGTTCAATTCCCAGGGAACACACATACAGACAATAAATGTGTAACCTGGATGCACTGTAAGTCGTTTTGGATAAAAGTGTTTGCTAAATGCATAAATGTATGAAAATAATTTTAAAAAGAAGAAAGAAATGTATTTAAAAACAAACACTTATTCTCTGTACTTTACAATTCAGGGGTGCACCTGTGCAGCTGTGATGTCCCACCAAAACCCGAAATGCACATGTGCCTATTCTTAAAAAAATTGAATAAAAACAAAATCATGAAAATCATCTTTTCTTTTTTTTTTTTGCATTTTGTACATCCTACATATCAGAGATGATCCTACCCAGTACCCCAAAACGCTGACCATCCTCCCTGTTTTCATCCTTGCTGAAAATGAAATCTTCCCTCACTCCATCTCTATTTCTCTCATTAATCTGAATGTCTGTTTAATTCATTCATTTTCTCTGTGCAATGACGACACGTTCAGCCTTATTAGAATCAATGTCACACTGAAAGGTAGAGGCAGGGGACTGAGAAATTGAGTGGACAGAAAGCAAAAGAAGATGTAGAATGCGTGCAAGGAGAGGCTGGCGGCAAAGGAAAGGATGAGGAGAGGCTCATTACTGCTGCAGAAGAACTGTGGAGGCTGAAGCACATTAGCTGAGCTCGTATAAGGGGAATCTCCGTTCACCCTCCCTCTGCATCTATCAGATCGCAGCACATCACAGAGAGGCCAGAGGATAAAAGCACGGCTCAGATGTAGAGATATAGGTAAGAGACGTGCTGAATATCCTGATGCCTCTGAGCCAGAGGTCTCAGAACATCAGCAATGTAGAAATTCCCCGCCACCCACTGATAAGAGATCAGTGTAAGGGACTGGCCAGCTATCAGCCTGCTGGAGAGAAAATGAGCGGCTGGAACGAGCTGCATGCGGAGAGCCACCTCCACTTCATCGCTATTCTCTGACAGCGGTGGGGAGTGACCTTTGCAAGCAGAGCTTAAGATGGTTAAAATTTGATTGGTTTGAGGGAAACTAAAAGAGGAGAAAATAGAGCCTTTTCTTTTATTGATGCTAACCTTGAGGAGAGTCCCAGTGAGGATGACTAGAATTTTTCCCTAAGAGACAAAGAGAAATGGAGACCAGAAAGACGTCGCCTTGCAGCATTTGAACGATATATATATATATATATATATATACACACACACAGTATATATTACAAATTAATGTGAACCTGTTCGACTGGAAAAATAATATAAAAGCTGACCCCTAAATAAAAGGAATAAAATATGAAATTATAGTTTGCATAAATTAATTCATATTTTAAGACAATTACTTTCCTGAAAAGCAAGTACAGTTTTCCCTATCAAATTTTCATTATTGTTGTGTTTTTCTTTTAGTTCTCAGTATTCTCATTCTCAGTAGGTTCTCATTAATATGCTACACTGATTTTGCAAACTAAAATTAGCATAAAGACTGTACAAGAAACATTTCATAATGTGCAGTATGAATTATGTATAAATACTACAATTTATATAATATATCATTGTTTTGTCATATTTTTACAGTAATTAATTTAGGATAGAACGAATGAACAGCTAAATGAATAGATTTAATGAATGTACATTTGCATACATTTTTTATTTTAATGCATATTACATGCCTCTAATGTGCATTAAAATTAAATGCTAGAAACATGCTTTCTGCAAGTACTCAAATGCTTAGCCAAGGGATTGAGAAATATTGGGCTATGTCTAAAAACAATAATTATGAGAAGGTAAAAAAAGTAAAAACAAAAAGTAGGTTCTACGATGTATGTAAATTGAATATGTTCATTGTCACGTAACCTACAACTAATGTGTTCACTGAATGTGTATTTAAGAACCTTGCCAGTATAGATATACTTTATAGATATCACATACCTTAAAGTTTTCACAACAATCTACAAAAATAAAAGGAAAGGTTTATTGGCATCTTTAGTTCCATGAAGAATCTCAAATATCCATGGGACCTTTCCATTGCACAAAAGTTTCTTCAGAATATGTTATTCACACTAAACGCCAAACCACACCGCACAGACAAACGCCAACAAACTCCAACAAACAAGTTGGCTCAAGTTTCTTATGAAAAATAACTGTCATGTTCACACTGCACCAACAGACACCGAGCAACTCTCACTGACTGGGGAGAAATGGATGATCCTATATCTATAAGCATGTTCAGTTGGGTAAAAACCAACGCCAGCCAACGCCAACAGGGGTAACACACTGATCCAACAGACTAGTTTGTTGGCGTTTGTCTGTGCGGTGTGAATTGGCCTTAAGAATAAAGGTTCTCATAAGAACTGCTCACTGAAAGGTTATTTGTGGAACCAAAAATGGATCTTTAATGGCATTGCTGCACATTGCACTCATTTTGGTACCTTTATGTTTATATTAGAAGAGCTTGCTGTGATGTCTGCTATAGCTCCCACTTGCAGTATTGTTATTAAAACACAGCGGCACACAAAATCATGTACTTGTGTAAAACATTTCAAGACTCAGAACTGACAGAGACCTCAAATCCAGTATTTCTAGAAGAAAAAGCATCTCACATTTGTTATTTGCAATCAGAGGTGAGAGATTGCATTTCGCTTCTGAATAACCGTTGTAGTTCAAATGCGATAATAAGGTGCTTCTAGGAGATGCGCTTGTTGTGCCAACAACACGAAGGCAATTTATTCACTTTCAAGAGGTGAGCGGGTATCTCTTACTGGTTTCAGAATGCTTCGTTTGTGTGCTTATAAATAATTGCAGAGGTTGAGAGGAGAAAAGAACAGCGCATTAGCAAAACACGCAGCAGACAGGGACAAACGAAGGGGAGGTGTGCGGGGTGGGTGGCCAATTCCTCCCCTATTTCATTGTGTCCCTCCGCAGATATGGTTAATTCTCCTTGGCTCACTTTTTAATCCAAAGCCATTTCATTATTTACGCACACACATACACACACACAAAGGGATGTATGCTTCCCCTTCTCCTTGTGGTTCCTCTCCTGGGGAAGGAAACAAAAGTTAATTGAAATAAATGAACTGGGGAGTGAATCAGAGTTGATTACATCTGCGAGGTAGGAAGTGATGTTGATTACAAGTGCAGAGAGAGCGAGAGAGAGAATGTAGCTAACGCTAATGAAGAGACATGCTTGTCTGTTGCTTTTACAGAAGACATCACAGTGCCTCTGATGCTCTCCAAAAAGACACTCGCCTCAGAACCCGAAAAATTGCTTGCACTTCGAAGTCAATGAAAAGGTCTGCTTAAAAGAAAGGCATTTTTTAATTCGCTCATCACTTTTTCACAAATACAAATGTCAGGCAACAAATTAGTATTATCATTCATACTTTAGAATAACTGTACACTATGTAAAATTATTAGCACAGACAATATACAAAGGAGGGTTCAGAGGTCAGGATGGGCAGGACTGAACTGTTTAGGAATGAGGATACTAGCCTAGCAACCAGGCCGATTCATATTATTTAGCCATTCTCGGATTAACAACTTAACAAATTTGGTTGTTCCACATTTCAAATCAAGCAACCCCTGTCAACAGCTGATAAGTATTTTTGGTTTTAATATTTGTAAATAAATTGTAAAATGTGTTTAATTGAATGCGCCGATTAACAGATTTAATAGTTTTCTTCATGTCAGTTCCAAATCAAATAACATCCTTGTAAAGTCTGTACTTTTGTCTTGCTTCCCAGTACAAATATCGAAACATTCTAAAATCATGATAAATGTACTTGCAAAATGACATAAGTCTTGTTTTCTGAGGGGAAAAAGTTAATGTTTAACACTAGAAAAATATCTGCCAATGGTGTCAGAAAAACAAAACTCAAACAAGATTATTTTCTTACCCCACTGGCAACCAAAACTTGTTTAGTTAAAAAAAACATGGTACTGGAAAAGTAGCCAAAAATACTGAGTAAAAAACATTTTTTTTGCAGTGTATAGTTAATATAATCCGTTTCTGTTTTTTTTTTTGAGAAAATATAGTGTAAAATTGATCGCCATTGCTCAATAAACAGATTAGGAAGTTTCTTCTTTCATTTTCAACCAATAGTAAACCTTTTCTTTTGTAAATTGTATGAGTAAACATTGTGTACGATGCTTTTACTCTTTGCATTTTTGTGTAAGTCTATATAACTTGCCAATATATAATATACATATCAGCATTACATCATTGCCATGCCTGCTCTTTACAAATGTATTTGCACCATATTGGCTGTATATTACAGCTCTTTTTTTCTGAGAGTGTTTATCTCCCTCCATTAGTATTAAGCACCACAGATGTCTTCCCTTTTCCTACCTCTGCCCCTGAGACAACAAATTATCACTACACACAGCAAAAAAAGCACCACAGTGGGAACACACAACAAACAAGACATATCAACACACATACACAGCACACAATACTCTGAGGTTGATGATCAGGAACTTGGTAATCACAAATTCAGATATGAATGTGTTTACATAAAAAAGAAGCATAATTTAATCAGTCTTCAGTGTAATGCTCGTATGACTCCCCTCTCTCAATCCGACAGTATTTTTCATTCATTACCACATACATAGATGAAGCAATTGAGCTGTGTGGCGCAAAGGTTGTTACTCTAGCACCATGGAAACATGGATCACTGACAGGCAAACATACTAGGCTGTCCGCTAACAAGACAAGCAGCTTAAGTGAGCGGACTACTTTACATATTAATAAGCAGCTGGGCTCCATTTGAGTCATGCACTTGAACTGCTTTGCATTTTGAAAAGCTCGGGCCTTATTTAACATTGTTTATGTATGAGCGTGCACTGATTAAAGATGAGTAACACTGCAAGTTTGATGCGACAGGGAATATCCAAGCGAGGGATTACAAACAGATCGGGGTGGTTTTCTTGTCAAACTAGTAAAGAGGTATACCTTTGCCTCAGTTGGCATCACATTGCAGTCAAGGCAGGAAAATGGGTCTCAGAAATATTTACTCTTCAAACTCGAAGCTGATCCCTCAAGTGGCATATTAATTTCAAATCATCGCTATCAAATGAGACAAACAAATATGAGGTCCCAGTCACAGGCTGTAAATTCAATATATATGCTACGGGCTAAAACAGTCTGTGGCGCAGATGACAGACAAATTATGTATTTGTTTTTCAGCCGGAGCAGTTCTGGGAACATAATTTAATCCACAGGTGAGAACAGTATAAAGACAGACTGAAAAGGAGATAAAAAACACTTCCCTTTGATAAATGTGCTTAGTTTGTCCTGTTGGCATCCTTGCATAGCCAGCATGGATATTTGGGCTTTTGCAACCCATCAGATGTTCAAAAGTTATTTGGAAACATGCCACCAACCCACCGTCTACATATTGCGTAATAAATAGCACTCGTGGCCTTGTTTCTTTAGCTGGTGAGTCCTGTGATGAGGCGCTCTGTGTTAGCCAGTAAAACACACTGGCCCAACATGGAAGCCAAACTTCTGGTTGTTATTCCCAAAGTCTGATACTGACACATCTATGACCGGAAGAAGCTCTGATCGCGGAGAGTTAATCTGCAGCACGGTCCTCTCCTGACCCTTACGTGTCTGTGGGAAGAAAATAAAACATGAGCTGAAAGAAGGCTTGTATATTTGTTGTTTTTTGCTCTGGGATGTATTGCTGAGTGTACCCCTGTGAGGTTCTTCTGCTGGATAAAGCATTAAACTCCTGCTGAAATAGGCTTATTTGGGTGCTATTTTAGAATGAGCGTGTTCTGATTGTTTTGAGCTCCCCATTCTCCTCTGACGGAGGGCTAATTTGGTGATTTATTAAACTCAGAGAAACTGCGTGTGGGCGTTTTTTTCTAAGGAAGTTTTAAACTAATACTTTCCTCACAGAGGAAATAGCTGTTTACAAACAAACACACGGTGCCGGCAAGAAAAAGGTTATGAAGAAAAGAGCTGCTCTAGATTAACACTTCATTTAAAGCAGCAAAAACATTGGTGGAGGTTTGGCCTTCTTTGGATTTCCACCAGGATCAATGGATTAGGACTGTGGATTTAACTCGGGATTCGTGCACAGGTGCTTTTCGTGAAAGGATACGCAGATTTAAACCTGCAAATAAAATCATAACCAATCATAACAATCTATTAACAATTCATAACATTATGAATTTAGCTGTAATTTGAAACCGATGTGAGAATGGTGTTTTTTCTGGAAAAAGATGGAGTGTTCTTCTGTTGCCTGTGTGAACAGCGCATTTTTTTTAATCACCGGTAAAGTCGTTTTTGGTTGTTGTAATTTTAGGGCAATCTACTGGTATTACTGTGTGAAAGTGGCTTATGAAAGATTACCAATGTGGTCAAATGTATACTTGAGAATTAAAAGATGCATACCAAATTGCTGGGTAGCCAAATATTTGTAGTTTTTACTTTTACATGCCTTATTTCTATTGAAAAAATTGCACTATATGTTTAAGGGTGTTTATTCACTAACCTGTGGACAAACTGGTTGTCAGACAAACTAAAACACAGAATACAGTGTTGACTACCGTATTGACCCGAATATAAGATTATGTTTTTTTCTTGGAAATACATCTGAAAAAATGCAGTCGTCTTATATTCAGGTTCTAGATACTTTGACATGTCAATAATACATCCACAACAATAGGTAGCGCCGAATACGCGTAAAACGAGTGTGCCATTAAATACATAATGTATTGTGTGCTGTAAAGATCGTGAGTGAAAACAAAAGAAAAAGAAAAAGAAAAGCTTACAGCGGCACGAGTTGTGACTGTCGTGTTAGCCTGATGGGACCAAACTTCCTCTGTAAGTGATTCTAAAACAAGACAGTACCCAGATCTGAAGACTACAATAAGATTTCACTTCTACTGTAATAACATTTTGGTATGCTACTATGAGATGGATAGCCTAAAATGTTATTTAATTCAGATGGGCTGCCTGCTATTTTTAATGGTATATCACAAAGTGTATGTTTTTAAATGTGATTGTTGGTACATTTGACCAGTGTTTACCATTCTTTCAAAACCAAATATTAAATAGGAAAAATATGCAGGATACAAATGATTTAAGTTTTTCTCAGTAAAACAAAAGATTTGGTTTTCAAAAAGCATTTTTCCAAAAGGTACATATGGAAAAGGGGTGGGGGTGGTGGGGTTGTCTTATATTCGTTCAATAGTATAAATACTATTTATAATATTCAAAAGTTGTGGATCTACAAGATTTTTTTGGAAAAAAAATCTCATATGCTTTACAATGCTATATTTATTTTAACAAAAATACAGGAAAAAAACAGAAATAATCACAGTAACATTAATATTACTTTTGTTTAAAAACAGTTTTCTATAGTACATTTTTTAATTATAATTTATTCCTGTGATGGTAAATGCATTTTTAGCATCATTACTCCAGTCTTCAGTCTTACATGGTCCTCCAGAAATCATATATGCTGATTTTCAGCCCAAGAAATATTTCTCATTATTATCAATGTTGAAAAGAGTTGTGCTGAACAGCATTTAGTTTAATTAGAAATATTTTGCTACATTATACATATTGATTAATTTAATGCATACTTGCGGAATTAAAATTAATTCCTTTAAAAAAACTTATTTTTTAACTGCAGTGTTGCACAATATCAAAACCAAAAGCTGCTTATGTTGATTTCAGAAATCTCCTCACCTGACAACCATCATACAGTGCTGTGATAAAGGACGATTTGGCTTGCGTCATCTCCTCGTCGTTGCTGCCGCGGAACCGTACAGCATGTTGATGGCTGTGGCTCACCACGTCGTACCAGCCGACAGAGTTCTGGCAGCTATAGGTGAAGGTCTGCGTAGCTGTGGCACTGAGGAGCTTCAGGAAGGTCAGCTGGACCACAGGAACTGGATTCCCATCAGTGTCAATATAGGAGAACTGAAGCAAAAGGGAATCATGGGTAAGGAGCACTCACTCAGCTTAGTCAATGACAGTTCTTTAGACACGTTGATTGCATGACATCCATACAAGCGTGCACACCCCTCCTAGATTTTATTTGTAATGAAGGCAGGAAAAAGTGACATCTGTCTGCCTAAATCTCCATAACAAGGTCAGATGTCGCACCTTACGAATGAGCTCCGAGTGAAAGAGGCTTTAGCTGTTAGTCTCAAGCATCATTTAATGAGTCAAGACGGATGGAGGTCGCTAGCGTGCACTCAAGAGAGTTTGGCCTGAGGCGTTTCAGATAGAAGCGCATATAAATTCCATCATATCCCTTTTCTAGACCAGATATACCCTTTATTTTTATCAAAGACACACCCATTGAGTGATGCATCTCTGTTGATTGTTTGACAGTTTAGAAAATCTCTTTCACCATGATTCGCTGTTCATTTGAGTAAAAATTATATTTAATGACCGGTCTATTTATTGCATCAGGCAGTATGTTTCTAACAAACTGTGGGGCGACAATAAAGAATTTTGAGAAAAAAGGTGTCTAGATTCAAACTTGGTGCTGTGTGCATGTTGACAGCCAGACAGTTAAAAGATGAAAGAAAAACATTGGAAGGGAAAAAGCACCTGTTTTCCCTTTCTGTACTGGCTGTACCAACTGCCCGGTTTTTCTTTGTTCCAGGCGGCCAGCTTCACCTGTATTGAGAGATGAGAAGACAGATCAGACGTGTTTTTCTTCAGACTCCAGAAGGCCTATTGAACCGAGACCGCAGGAAGACGTGTGCAGTGTACGTGAGTATAGTTTGAGAGTCACCATTTCAAATCGTTTATCAGGGTGCAGACAGGTCTCCCCCTCCGCAGTGAAGTTGCAGAAAACCCTAATGGAGTCTCGATGGCAGCCTTGGTTTGGGTCAATCCAGTATTCACCTAAGAGGGGGTGGATTGCAAGATCACTTCAAATAGTTTTTAAATAATCATTTAGCTGGGGAGAATAGCATGGGGCAAATTCACTAAATAGTCACTACAGTATTAAACACACAAAGAGCACAAACACAACTCTTTTCTATGTAAATTAGAATCATTAAAGATACTGCTAGTGCTATTTGCCAAGGTCATGCGGCATTCAGAATTGAGAGTTCTTTTAAAATTACTATTCAATTCCTGAATTTAAAATTGAAGTGTAATGTATATGTAATGTATTTCATGAAAATGAAGACATTCCTGTAGCTCAAACGGTAGAGAATGGCACTCGCAACACCAAGGTCATGAGAAGCATGAACTGACAAACTGCATGCTGCTAATGCCAAATCCATAAATTCAAACAAATTAAAATTCAAAGAAACTCCAATAAGCGCCATTTCTAATTGCCACATCCTGCATAAAAAAAAATGCTTTTTAAGGTATCTGGTAGAATGTAGTGATTCTATATAGTAGAAGGGTCAAAGTACGCACATCCAAAAATATCTTGGCCAGGTGCAAGATCAAAGGGTATCATCAAATACCCCCAAATGTGTTTGCCTGACGAAGGTCTTTGACTGAAACCTTGGCATTTTTACATTTCTTTGAATAAAGGGAGATTAACAGTGTGCAGATCTTTTTTTCTATTATTTAGTGATTCTATATAGTTCCATTAAAGTTTGTCAGATTGTGGTTTTCTGCAGCATCTTTTACAACCGAAAACTCTGAAGTGACCTGCTTGATAGAGAATTGCACTGTGCAAATAGTATTCAGCTTAGATTGTGCGCTGTTACCTGATTTGCATAATTCCTTTAGTGAAAAGGCAAGCATGTGCAAATAAACCAAGACGGGTACAATTAGCAGGCATTCTTAGTGAACTTCCCCATTGAATAAATTAATTAACTAACAGGAAATGTATGAACATTTCCTCACCATCTTTATATTCTGGTTGACACAACATCAGCTCCTTGCATGTGCGGGCAGGACTCTCAAAGGTCCCGAGTGGTTTTCTCATGAGCTCCACCTCTGTTTTCATTGAGTTGAGTGAAGCGAACACCTCCTCCATGCCTTCTGGGTCATCCAGAGACTCGTCTGCCTGTAGGAAATCCTCCATGTTGAGCTGGACTGCTTCCCCGTCCTCGCTCTCTGGTCTGGCTCCGGCTCCTTGTCGGTTTGAGTGTCTCCTTCGCTTTTTACGCCCCTCTCTGAATGGTAGAGGCTCGATCATAGTGGCTGGTGGGCCCTAGAGAAACGGAGTGATGGGAGACATGAGCAGACAGAATAACAGAAACAGACAGAAAATGAAGGAGACATTATGATGGCTCACAGGTGGTCCAGGTGAGCCAGCAGGTCCTGAATCCCCTCTTGCACCGATGGCTCCCTTTGGGGGGAGAGAACCAGAAACAGTTTAGTCAGGCATCCCTAAAATTGGCACTACCCTCAAAGGCCCCTGCCAACTCAGCGCTTCATATGGCGATTCGTTCAGAAGGATTATCCAAGTTAGAGCAGCAGGATGCAACTCAGGCACTGACAATGTTTTTCATTCAGGTTTCATAACAGAAGCAAAAGCTCAGCTCAAAACAAACAAATACCATAACATAGAGAGGCTGAAAAACAAGATTGCAATAAAAATATATATACAGACCTGGTCTCCTTTAGATCCTTTCTCACCTATTGCACCCTACCAGTGAGAAAGAGAATATCAGAAATGAAAAACATGCAATATGATTCTGCAAATAAATGTAAACCTAACAGGTACCTTCAAAAGTAGTTGCCTTTCTACTATAAAATCAAGATTTAATCAATAAATAGAGTGAGAAAAAGGAATGCATGGTTACTCACAGACAACCCATGGGGTCCAGGTGGGCCAGTCGGGCCGGGGGGACCACCAACACCCTATTATCAAGAGATACAAATAACATTTTCTTTAAGACATCATTAAAAAAGGCAGTTAAGGGGTGTATGTGTAGCACGATTCTAATATATTTACATTGTAACAATTTCCATATTATTATCTAATATTTTTCTTTGGCACCTGACAACCAAGATGAACATCTCTATGGTGGCTACTGGTCATTCATGCTAACATTTGCCCAACAATCAATATACAAAATACATATCCAATTCAAATGCATACTAACGTTCAAAGAAATTGGTCATACAAGAAAATTTGAGCTGTTTTTATTGAACATTTCTCATGAAACATTCCTACTCTCTAAATTATTTTAGCGTGTGCTCAGCGAATTTGTGATTTAGCATGTTTGTGCATTACAGTTGCCTACTATAATTAGAATCAGAATCAGAATTAGAATGAGCTTTATTGCCAGGTATGTTTACACATACAAGGAATGTTTTGTGGCAGAAGCTACCGCAGTGTAACAGAATGACAGTGACAGAACAAAAAAACAGATAATAAAAATAAATGATACATATATTTTAATAAAACTCGATAAAAAGCTCCAACACAGACCAGAAATCTAATGCTAATATACTATATAATATATATTTTTTTGTTTATAATAGCAGAGATGTATACATACACCATCTCCTTTAGGGCCTTGTACGCCCTGATTTCCTGGCAGGCCTCGGTCTCCTTTTTCTCCCATCTCTCCTGGAGGTCCAATCAGTCCAATCAGCCCAATGTGACCCTAGACAGCACAAAGAACAACAGAGCTAGACTACTGCACTGAGTCATTACAATTACAAATACAGTGAGCACAGTGCAGGAAAGTTATGCTTTGAGAGTTTTATGCTTGACTTTTTTGAGAGATGTAATCATTGGTTTCAACTGTTCAATTATGTTCTCAGCTCTTTCAAGCTGTATTGTTTAGGTTATATGAAATGAGCTTATGCGAAAAGAGCACATCTATGATGCAGTCAGGTATCATACCTCACGGTGTCAAGTGTTTATGATGCTCTCATACCTTATCTCCTTTAATGCCGGAATCTCCTTTCAGTCCTGGTAATCCAGCTGGACCCTATATAAAGCAAAGCCAGTCAAAGTTCAATTTCATTTTTCAGAATTTGCTACAAGCCAAAAATCATTTGTCTTCTTTTCTTAGAGCAGCATTTGATACAGTTGTAGATCGATATGGGAGAGAAAGAAGAGGTGAAAACCCTACCATAGGTCCTGGGGGTCCCGTTTGCCCTGGTGGCCCATTTAACCCTTGCTCTCCCTTAAAAGGACCAAACAGAGTGGTAAGTTCAAGATAGATTCAGCGGTTAGAGAGATCAGTAATAAGAGTGGGTAAATCACGTTGTTCAATATCTGCTATCAATAGCAAATTGGTATACTGTAACATAGATGTGCTTAGACTCACAGCAGAGCCTGGAATCCCACGCAAACCCTCTGGACCAGGGTTTCCAGGGTGTCCCTGTGGTCCAACCGGCCCTGTTTTTCCCATTGGACCCTCAGCACCAGCAGAACCCTAATGAAGATAAAAATGTCAGATGTTCTTGTGTAAAACTATGCCATGCTATATGAGAGTTTACATGAAAATGTATTATAAAAGACTCACCGTTGCTCCCTTTTTTCCCTGTTTCCCTTCTTTTCCCTCAGGACCTACATGACCCTGTGTAGAAGGAGACTAGTGATTAGATTACAGAGTTTTTGTATGGGAGTGATTCAGTACACAATCGAATCTCACCCTCCGTCCAGGTGCCCTTGAGGGCCAGGCTCTCCTGAGGCTCCTGGAGGTCCCTGTTCAAAACAGAATATTAACTTGAATTATTTTCACAAATATATCATTACATCGATATCTCTAAGTGCTTGAATACTCTACTTACAGCTTTGCCAGGTTCGCCATTATCCCCTTTGGCTCCTGGCCCACCATCAATACCCTACAACCAAAATTGTATTCAAATAACCATGTGAAATTTTCATCAAAATGTATCAATCTTGAAGCTTGAATTGATTCAGGTGTTGCTGCACTTACATTAGCACCTGGCTCTCCAGAGGCTCCCGCGTCTCCAGGAAATCCAAGGGGACCCTATTGAGGAAAATGGATGTGTCAGAGTAAAAATATCCTGACAGTTTTAACTGTGGGAATAGTTACTCACTGGGTGTCCTTTGGGTCCATCTGATCCAGGTGTGCCTCTGAATCCTGGGGGTCCTGCGGCCCCAGGGGGTCCAGCATCACCTTTCTCGCCCACTTCGCCTTTGTCTCCCTTGACATTAAAGCAACAGGGTGCTTAGTGATGCTTGGGGGATCAAAGACTAATGAGAAAAGAGGTAACAGGAAGACATTACTCACAGGGGGGCCGGTTTCGCCCACATTTCCAGGATTCCCTGCTTCTCCATCCTCACCCTACATTGAGAGCAAAAGAGACCGCAAAAAGAGAAGAAAGCAAAAAGAAAGAAAGTGACCATCCATCATACTTAGGCTTACATGTTTACGTAGTTACAGAGGCAGTAACCTCCAACAAACACAACCTCCCCCATAAATCACAAAAACACTTGTACATATACACAGTCAGAGAGAGGTCTACCTTTTCTCCCACCATTCCTGGCTGGCCCACTCCGCCCGGCATGCCCTGAGGACCCTTGCCACACAAAACAAAACTGAGTCAGTTTCATACATAATGCACGCAAGGCTGTCTCCTCTACTTGCAGACTGTTGACATTACAGAGATGGGATTACAGACTACTGAGCATGCTCTCTGTGTATATGCAATCATATTTTATTAAGCTAAAACGCCATATTGTTCAGCTTCCTCCTGGCTGAGGCGTTTATGGCTGCAGTGGCTGAGAATGAATATCTCAAATGAGTCTAAACTAAAGTGGCTGCCCTGGTCTCTGGAGTCTCTCTGCTGAGTGCCTTTAAGTGAGGTGCACACATGAAGCCAAATAGATGACCAGCACATCCATACTGGCTGCTTTTCATACGGTGGGCAAAATGAGCCCCGGTGCTGGCGTACGGGTCACTGCCGTGTCTGTATCGGTTCTCTCACTTTTCAATTATTAACACATGGGAGATGTTTAAAGGCACCCATTAATAGAGGTAAATATAACTCTCTCTCAGGGATGATAGTCTAATATTCCTTAAATCATTCATAGAGAAGTAAATATAACTCTTGCAGAAGGATCATATCCCACTTCTTGTTAATAATTTAACGCTCAAAACCAGCAGAGGGTGGGCAGAAAGAGATATGGGGAGGATGAAAGTCTGAGGAAAGAGAAATGAGGTGTCGTTTGTGACCTAATAACAGCCTGCAGGGTTTTTATCTGCGGCAGATTGTTGATACACAGGACGGGTTCACAAGTCTCCTCATTATGTCTCAGCAGTACTGGGACAACAGTCCCTAATCAGCGTTAATCTTCTGTCCTGCACTTGAACCCTACGGCACAGGAGGTTGATAGACAGAAAGGAAAACACAAAGACACTTACCTCTCCCCCAATGGGTCCCTGGGGGCCATGCGGGCCATGTTGTCCTGGAGGGCCCTGATGAGACGTAGAAAGATTAAGCATTTCCCACATATCTTTAGACATGTACACTCTCTTTCACTCCTCTCTCTCCTATTTTTGCACAATCAGCATATTTCTCAGTGTCAGAGAGGTGTTTTTTTTGTACTTCATTGACATGGTGGTGACAGGCTATTACAGGCGGGCTGATTTCCTCTCTGTGTGCTGTGTCTGCGTTTTAATGAGGACCATCTCACTTCTCCATTCTCTGGTTACACTGCATGAATTCTCAACTCCTGAGGCATACCTCTTATTGCTGCGGAGGGCGGAACACGAGCCATTAATCAAACTGGCCAAAATTGCTGCTAGCACGCCGCACGTGGTCTCCACCGAGAGATATTAGTGCAGCACAAAGCATCCAGCTGGATAGACTACAGCGAGGATCAACACCAAGGCTGAGTGTGTAGTCTCAAAAATATACAATACCCTACTCTCCAGAATCCATCACAGAGGCTTAACACAAACTGGTACAGCGAAAATGGGAAATTCAGTGGCTATGCATCAAGGCCTGGAAATCCCATGATCGTCGGCATTCACTCGTGGATGAGATGTTCCCAGAGAGGTCTTATGACTTTGTTTTTCCCCGGTTTTGATGCACTTCATCTAATTGTGAGAATCTTGTTTTGCATTCCTTCATGGTTGACAGAGCCGTGAGAAGACTGTCACAAAAGAGTGCGCTCATTAGACAGCCCAGGCTCACGGTAATCTGATTAGCAGCTGTCACGCTGCCTTCCATTTCAGAACCAGCATCACTCTCTCTTCTGTCACTCTCAGCTCACACGGGTCTGACACTTATACACTCACACACATGAATGATGCCCCAGTCTCACATTGCTTCTCTTACTGTTTCCTCATCTTTCAATGTATTATAGTTCTCTACTGACTCTCATCCTACACACTGTCCTGTTAAGAGAAATGCTGTGTGGGTTTGGAACATTGGACTGACTTAATGTGATACTCAAGTGAATGATTGTTTTTTCATGAACAAGTTTGTACCACAAACGACTATTTTATTTTAGTGTAATAAATGTGTAAATGTGAGTTGTGCTTGAGGCTCCAGGAACACATTTGGGAACCACTGGCTTAACAAAATAACAGCACTCTTGTCTTTGACAAGTGACATGATTTGAGGAATCATTCAGGTTTGGGACAACTTGTCTGTAGAAGTACTTCTGAATTTTCCTTTCTTTTGGAGAATTAAGAAATTATATTTCTATATTTGCGGTCTTTGAATTTGAATTGAGGAAGCAAATCAGATGCAGAATTTTACTAAGGGTAGTATTAAAATGATTAGAAAAAAAATCACTATATCAGTAAACACTAGGGATGGGAAGATTCCCCGATTATTAGCGGTTATAAATGACAATGTAAATTCACACAATATAACTAATTTGTGCACACTTTTTATTAAGCAGCCCTTAATGTCGATCATGGATCAAATCAATCCACCATGGCTTATCTGTGCTGTTTAATGCATTTGAAACGTTTTGTTTTCCTCAGTGCATAACTGGCATGTCATGAGTATATTTTATATCTGTAAATGTTGTAAATTCACACAAATATATCCATTTTGCTGTCAGGAGTGGGCTTGCGCAAGTGGACGAGCACTGCTGCTCATGCACGGTAAACAAATGGAGCGCAATAATTCTGAGTCAAATATGTATTTTATGATAACAGTAACTGTAAAGGGACTATTGTAATTGATAAGTAAAATGTAAGCTGATGCAGTCCTAATTACTAAGCTCAGATGTGTTAATGTGTGTAGCAGTTAAAATGTAGTTTTAATTTAGTGATTTTAACGCCCCGCAAGCGCGTGGTTTTGCCTTTTCCGGTGCAGTCTTTTTCTCCACCAGCAGAGTTAGCAGCGTATTCAAAGAACCGAACCGCAGCAGACTTCTCAGTGGCGGCTGGTCAATAGGGGGCGCTGGGGCACCGCCCCGCCCCCCTTCAACATGTTAACAATAAGTTAAAAATATATCGCAAATATCATTTAGTCATAGTATTCTACTGTTAGCTATATTATAATTTATTGAAAATAAAAACAAATTCAACTATATTTCTTTCATATTTGTGTGCGGGGCGCCAGACTAATGAGTGTGTATGTAGGTACACAAACTTTTCAAAAGCATGTGATTTGAGGCTAAGCTCTAATTGGCTTGTTTCAAATTGTCCTTGGGGCGCAAGGCTCTGCGTGTGATTGGACCGTTCTCAACGACTCTAATTCCACTCAGCAGCAGCTCATCAGTTGACAGACAGGTACTAATTAATGTGGAAGCAAGCGCAATATCTCGAGATGAAATAAAATTTGGTTTTATCTTTACAAAAATACCCGTTCACAAGGCGTTCGGATGAAGAAAAAAGGATCAAGGAGCTTGGACCAGATCGCACGTACTTTCAGTTTGTTTGCGCCCCCCCCAAAATTTGTTTAGCACCAGCCGCCACTGCTTCTGAATGAACGAGGACAAAACAGCGTTTCCTAAAACCTATCACTGTTGACTGTCTGATATATGAACATGAGTGTAGTTCATCTGTAAAGGGTTGAAATATGCACATAGTGCATGTTTGTGCTCCATGAAATATATATTTAAAAAAAAAATGATAATTACAGATTTTGGCAATTCAGTTGAAGGGACTGCAGGTTACATTGAAGTACTATTTCAGAAACATTAAATATGTAGGTCTAAATGAGAACTGCTTTATTAGCAGGCATTTACGGGCATATACGGGCATTTAGCTGTATAAAAATGTAGTACTGTTGAGTAACTCTTATGAAAAATAACCATGGTTTTATTATAATAAAAGTGTAGTAAAAAAAAAATTTTCTTTTGCATATTGATTACAATTTATATAACCAGTTTTACTACAAATACAATTGTTAAACTATGGTTAGTGTAGCAAGGCCATGGTTAATTTGTGATTATCATGGTTTAATAGTAACCAAATGTTTTTTTGTTGTTTTTTAATTTGTATAAAACTATGGTTAATTTTCATAAACACAAGTACACCTGATGACGTCATTAATATGATAATTAAGCATATATCAAGTTGAATTGTTATATAAAGTAATAAGCATTTTTATAAAATCAAGTTTTGTAATAACAATTATTTCGGACCTTTTGACGTTGATGATAATTTCGATTCGGACCTTTGAATGTAAACTTTGAGAACCCCTGGTCTAAACCAAGGAAATAAAAGTGATCATATTTTTTCAATTGCATCGTATTATATCAAATTGCATTGTGTTGAATCGAAATCAAATCGCACTGCATCGTAATAGGGGTGAATCGAATTGCATCGCATCGCTAGCTTCTTCATATGTATCTTCAATGTATCGCATCGGCCTCAGTTATGGAGATGCACATCCCTAGTAAACACTGTTGAACTTCTTCGAATGCCTCAATTGTAGAGCTGGCTGTTTGAATATATAGAAATTTGTACTTTTAAAATTTATATATGAAGAGTTCAGATGCAAAAACTCTCTAAGTTCCATTAGAAATTTTCTTCTAAAATGAGCATTTTTCTCAGGCAGCTATGTTTATGTTCAGTAATTTCACTGTAATGGCAATGAAGAGAACTTATTAATTTCCATTAAAGTGAAATTACTGAACCTTCACATAGGAGCCTGATAAAAATGCTCATTTTAGAAGAAAATTTAAAATGGCACTTCATATACTTTTTTATATCTAACCATTTTTCACAGACTAGCGTGGAAGAACACTTAAACTCAGCTATGATCAGTTTAAATCAGAATAATTCTCCTGAGGGGTGTGATTCGCTGAAAGATTGATTTTTTTATGCACTGAATTTTTCCCAAACTTGCTGCATGCAATGTGTAGCATTTAGGGGTATTATAAAGGCTAAAAACGTATACTAGAGCCAAAATATTAATATATGTTTATTAAGTTTATGAAATGCACATCTTACCATAGCTCCAACATGGCCACTCTCTCCCTTCTCTCCAGGGAGTCCTGGCATTCCCTAATAAACACATTTACATTTAGAGTCATACAGTTTTGAAATTTAGGTGGATTAACCCCCTAAATGAATTGTGAAAACTATGTCCCATCTGGATGAAGATCAACAAAGATTTTGCAAACAGTGCATTCATGCATGCTGTCAATAGACAAGGACATCTGGAACTGACAGAACACTCAATGTGTAACAACTCGAGGAAGCAGGCTTAAAAATGGCAGTCTATTTGCATAACTTTCCAAAAACCAACATCCTTCTGTTATTGGTTGTATTCTTATAGCCTCTTATAACTTTAATTTCATATTTGTTTGTTTTAACTAATCTAACCATGGAAAGATGTCTGAAAAGTCATATATATGTGGCATATGCTGTACCTGCAACCCTGGTGGTCCAGTCACCCCTTTGAAACCATGAGGGCCTTCATCTCCTTTAGGGCCGTACATTCCTTGCTGTCCCCGGGGCCCTGGCTCCCCATCCAGACCCTGAAAGAGACATCAGCTCTGGACTGTGAACACATACAGAATTCTAACCAGCATCACCCACACATTGGGTCACGCACACCACACTCATACATACCGGTGATCCTGGCTGCCCAGGAGGTCCTTGGCTCCCAGGCGGCCCTGGGGGACCCTATGAGATAAAATGCAGAGATGTGGTGATACATACCTCTAATGAAAGTTCATGTATTATTCTGCACTCATGACAATATAGAGATACTAACCCCCTCTCCCTTGTCTCCTTTGCTGCCTTTCTGCCCTGGTCCTCCTGTCTCCCCCTGAAAAACATACTCATGCCCATAAACAACAACCAGCATGAACACAAGCATGTGCAACTGTTGAAAAAGTAGTCGAAACTGTACCTTATCTCCGTCCTCTCCAGGTGAACCAGGTGGCCCTGCAGGACCAGGTAATCCCACATGCCCTTGTTCTCCATCCCGTCCAGCAGCACCAATTGAACCTTTCTCACCCTGAAGAGGAACAGAGGTAATTGGTCATTACTCTTGAAGCTACTCTTGCACAGTAGTAAATCTTCTCATTTCACAGAGTAAAATATCCTGTCGACATTCACCGGCTCGCCCTTCTCTCCCATTGGCCCAGGGGGGCCAACACCTCCTGTACGACCTGGCTGACCAATGGCACCTGCAGGCCCAGCGGGTCCTCTTTCTCCTGTGGCACCCTGTACAGACAAAGGAATGCAATATTTTAGTCTGGTGAAGCACATTGAGGAAAACACATAGGAGGAGGAAGGTGAAAAAACACTTACAATTGGTCCTGCAACACCAGGGGGGCCCTCCCCACCCTTCAGACCTGCAGTACCCTAATAAACCATAAATGCAAGACAGTAAAGATGAGATATATGTCAAAAATATTCAACAGCACTAGCCATCTGCCTTTTTGTAAAAAGCCTGTTTTCTTATTGGAACAGTTGTCACTTATGTAAAGGCAGCAGCCATCACAGTAGGGATTATAAGAAGATATTCTCTCAGATGTGCTGAGGTATGTTACCGGAGTGCCAGGTAAGCCTCTTTCTCCACTGAATCCACGACGCCCAGCAGGACCACTCTTCCCGGGCAGCCCTGCAGGGCCTGGATCTCCCTGCAGACCAGAGAACACAGAAAGATGGATCTCAGTTTCCACTACTCTCTCACTCATTAGGAGTCATCCATCACTCTTTATAGGCATTGAGCCATGCTGGGAGCTCTATTCATATTGAATGAACAGAAACATATGGAGTGTAATGCGCAATGTAACTTATAACTACAGTAGATGAATGTGTTGATGATTTCAATGCTGATATTTAACCTTGGCTCCCTCTTTGCCTGTGACTCCTGGCAGACCTTGCTCTCCAGGGGGTCCTGGGGCACCAGGATGTCCCCTGTCACCGGTGGGGCCAGTCTCCCCAGTTTTTCCCTAGAATAGAAGATAAGTGAGACAGATTTATTAGATCAGATCAAACATTCAAAAATGTTGCATAGCTTCATGGAACTAAATAAAGACCAGGAAGGCATTGTTCATCCAAGCCAGTGTGATGGACTTACCTGTGGGCCAACCACTCCAGCAGACCCAGGGGGTCCAGTCTTTCCTTGAAATCCCTGTATGAAAAAACTTGAATGTGAAAATGGTTTCTCCCACTGATTATAAAACAGCTAATTACTATTCAGTGTGTCTAGTTACGGAAATGTATTTAAAGACCAAGATGGTCCCTGTCCCAAATGCTGTCCTCATGATGTGATGGAGTATAAAATGTCAGGTAGTAGTTCGCTGTGAAGTCTGCACTAAGGGCAAATAGTGGCTCTTAAAAGCACTTTTGAGTAATTAAATGACAAGTGGGATATACAGAGGTCTTATTTGTCATTTAACGATTCAGAAAGCTGCTCACAAGTCACATCAAATGTGTCACCAGTCCACATCAATCGCACCATTTGGGACATGACCATGGTTACCTTTCTCTGAAAATATTATTTTTAAAATATGAACTGACTCACCGGCTCTCCCCGTTGGCCTGGATGACCTGGCAACCCGTCCTTTCCTGGAGGGCCCTTAAAAGAAAGGACAAAAAAGTAAGATATATCCTTTCATTCTCTCAAAGAGTTTTCTTTCTTTGCTGGTCACTTACGTTTGGTCCCTTTGGCCCGGCTTCTCCATTGCGTCCTTGTGGACCTTGAGGGCCCTGAAGCAGAGCAGAAGAAACACTGTTATTCATTTATCTCCAGCAATGAATAGAAATGTGAAATCTCACATTAGTCTGGTAGATTGACCGTGTAATATGAGGAGAATTGTAATAGATAACACATACTCGCTCTCCTACGGCACCTTGTGGGCCGTCATGACCAGCAGAGCCCTGAGCATAAGACAAAGAAATCGACATTGCATGAATATAAACACATAAAAGACCACCTTTTTAAAATGGAATCTATAGGATGGATTTCTTACCTTGGCTCCAGGATTTCCTGTTGGTCCTCTTGCTCCTCTTCCCCCACGTGCACCCTACAAACAACAGGAAGCAAACACATAAATATGCTTATAAAGGATGTAAGATTAAAATAATAGTTCAATCAATTATTATCGACTGCTCCCTTAATAATCCCTATATGTGTTTTTAGTAAAACCACAGAGGTTTTACATTTCATTAGCATGCTTAAGACTTACATTTGGACCTCTTTCACCATCGGGACCAGGCTGTCCGGCAGAACCCTGTAAAGAAAGCATATAAAACAATTAGCACATATGCATTGATGCAGCAGGGTATGTGTAGTCCCTCGGACAGTGTACCATTGCACCGGCCTCTTACCCTCTTTCCTTTCTCTCCTTCCACCCCAGCTGTTCCAAGAAAGCCCACTGATCCCTGTGGACCGAGTCACTCGAAGGTTAATCAATTACCACATTCCATTCATTAATCAACCTCTACATTTAATTAACCACAAATTAACCTCTGAAGTCCCATTACCATAAACAAGCTAAATAATAATTGTAGTTTCAGATAAGCTATTAATAAAACAGCCTCTAAATGGCCATTAATCATCCTCAGTAAAAATTGGATTTTGAAATATTAATATGCCATGACTGAGACCATGCCATGAATATGCCATGACTGCGGCTTTCAGATTTCCCTAAAAAAATAAGGTTATTGTTATTTCAATGATAATGCTTTACCTTGGAGCCTTGCCTGCCGGGATATCCAGGCAATCCTGGAACACCAAGTTTGCCCTACACATGAAATGAGAAGTTAGGAAATTGAAGGCAAACAAAAATGATTGGAATATAAACAACGCCCAGTAGAAGCAGCAATTACCTTTTCACCAGCAATGCCCACAGGTCCAAGCTCTCCAAGGGGTCCTGATTGACCCTTCGGCCCTTCCGGTCCATCTTCACCTCGACTTCCAGAAGCCCCATTATCACCCTGGGCATGCACACACACAAGTTATGCATCAAAAAATATACATGTTTATATTTTCTGAAGAATTTGAGAGTGGTTACCACTGGCTTTTGTATGTTTTGGGCAAAATACCTTTCCTCAACAAGCTGCATGATATGAAGTGTAATTTGCATCAATAACACAAACAGTGGGGGCCACTCAAATATTTTTGTTTAATACTTAATGCAATTAAATGGTTTTGAGCAATAATAATGATGTTTGTTTTAACAAGCACATTATTCAGGCTGAATGGAAAGACTCACTATGTCTCCTTTGATGCCCATGTCACCCTTGGCCCCTGGGAAACCATCTTCACCCTGTAACAGACAAAAATGATTCAATTAGCCAGAAATACCTTGAAAATCCTCCACATAGATGTGCAGCATGAAAACATAAACGCACTCGAGAAGCCAAGTAAACCATACATCCTGTGATAAAGCACTGTGCTTTATCACTACACTGACAACTGAATGTGTCTTCTCTTACCTTGGCTTTGTTATGAGAAAACAAGTGGATTCTGTTTTTTCTCTTACCTTCTCCCCCTTGCTGCCCTTCAGTCCCCTCACCCCATCTGCACCCTGTTAGAAAAGAACAAAATATATCAGTGTGTGCCGCAGGGATCTCTGCACATCTCCAAACCTCAGGTAGGAAACGTTCACCTGAAAGGCAGAATCTCAGATAGGATGTCTTGAAATGAATACTAGCACTGTCTGTTTAAAGTAATAAAAGTCACGGCATACAAAATGCTGGAGGTAAGACATACAGCAACAAATAAAAAACACCATTGTGACAGAATATAGACACAGACGATAATAATCTGGATGACACCTTCAGAGTAGATTTATGTGCTATTGGGATAAATGCATTTTTTATTCCTTGACCACATGCTGAAGGCATCACACACTTCCACACAAACAAGCCCGGACAGGTTTCGTTTTCCTCCTTGTTGCGTTTTCGACTGTCCATCATGAGTGCTGCGCACTGTCAAGGTTTTTCCGGGGAGAATTAAACTGGTCTACCTGAGCCAGTTGTCTGCCATTCACCCACAGTTGAACTGTCAATCAAAAGTCCGCCATCCTAGACAGAATGTCTTTGAGTGTCTTTGGAGCTAACTGTATAAGCTGTGATCTCAAAACTGCTCACCTTGACTCCACGGGGCCCGGGATATCCAACCGGCCCTTGTGCTCCTGACAAACCCTGAATAGAAAAATAGCCCATGTTAGTTTAGTGAAGGGGAAAGCACTGCACTAACAATACCCTGTCATTTATCTTCGATTAAACTATTGCGGCCCATGTGTGCCAACGACAATGTGTTAAGCATGAATGCTTGGTGATGATGATGCAGCGTAAGGGTACATTGGTGAAAATGAAACAATGACCGCACAATGGTGATGGCTTGATTCAAGTGTGCAATTACTGCGATAGCGCACACATAAAAGCACGCCGTTATGCTTTGTGAATGGTGATAATTTAGCGACTGCAGCTGGAGCGCCTGTAACAAAAGGCTGCAGACAGAGGGGACCATGAACAGGGCAGCGCTTTTCTGCATGGTGCCGCATTTAGACTCTTGGCTCTCTCCCTTTCCTCTTCAGATTTTCACCGCTTATTCAGGTCAGTGGAGCATCGTTGTGTGTGTGTGTGTGTGTGTGTGTGTGTGTGATTGTAACCCACCTGGTGTCCCTTCTCCCCAGGGGGTCCCTCTCTTCCAGGATGACCCTGTGATTTGAACAGGATAACCAGGTGTTAGCATGACAGCAGGCTGATTAGGGGACATCCTGTTTCTGTGAGAGAGCTAATGAGCCAACACAAAAGGCCAGGCCTGGACTAAGGACTCTGCATCATCGCTTTTTCAGCATTCTGTGCATGAAAATTATGCTGTGAATATTTATTGGAAACGTTTGTGATAGCGGATGAAATTCACCAATGCGTATGTGTCTGTATGCGCCATAGTGTCCCCTGCTGGCTGGAAGAGATACTTAATAAAACAAATAAAAATGCAGTCCTGTGATAGTTTTGGAAAACAATACTTACTAAAGGACCATCAATCCCAGGAAGGCCCTGCATTCCAGGTTTGCCCTCAGGGCCCTGTTTGAAAGAAAAATCACAAACAAAAAAATAAACACACACACACACAATGTTAAATCCTCTGATCCAAACCCCAAGCCAAAACCTTCTTTATACCCAGCATGCCCAGCTTGTTAACTGCAATCAATATCCATAATGTGCTTAGGCACATTTGAGAGAAGATGTGTGTGCGTGTGTACGTGAGGTTTTGCTATTGATTATATGTCTAGGATGATATGGAATTCTGAATAAAAGCACACACACTAAGATGCTCACTCGCCCACACTCAACGCTTCTTTTCAAATGCTCATCTACTAAAGGGTCAAAGATCAGTGCTTTAAAACTGAAATAAAGCAGAAATAAAGCACTTGTAGAGTTTACCTTCTCTCCTGGCAGGCCTATAGGCCCCTGTGGACCAGGGAAGCCCTGAAAAACAACACAATTATTCATTCAACTGCAAAAGTGTTTCAGTGCACATTTGCATTGCTGGCATGGCTTCGGTAGGCGACACTGGAGAGTAGATATATGTATACCTGTATGCCTGGGTTCCCCTGTTGACCTGGAGATCCAGGCTCACCAGGTGGTCCCTGTAAAATGGTAGAAAAGTAATTAGTTTTGTGTGATAATAATCAGCATTTTGTGAAGTCATTCATGTATGATTTCTTCAAGTCCTCCTGGGAAGTTTCTACTTGGTTTGCAAGTCTAATTATGACTGTGTGCATTCAAGTTATTTAATATGGACATGGTGGGCTATTTCATTTTTATGTATTTTTCATTTTTTTTAAACAGGAGATGTGTTGCTCTATTACCACAAAATCAAGGGCAAAGGATCTGCATTATTGGTGCTTTAAGTATGTGTTTTAGCTCTCCCCATCTGTCACTGAGAACGTTGGGAAATATATTTTTGTTGCACTGGGATGTTGCTTCATAAACTGGCTAAATGAATAGCATTTTCTGTCTAGCTTTATAGCTGATTTTAATCAACAGTACACAAACTGCATACAAACTAAAATGTACCGTTGACAATGAAAATTTAACCCACAGAAAAAATGTTTACCCACATTTGGTAAAAACAGCAAATAATTTGTTGAGAGTTACACACTGAGAATGAGAGACTTACCCATATGGGAAATGGCCAACATATCCATATACTTTCATTGTAAGTGCATTTCTGTCAACACATTTCTTTTGTGGAAAAACTGTGGAATGAGTCCAAATTTTCTGTGGTAAGCCACAGATGTTGTCAATAAAGCTTGAGTTGTTTTTAACACAGGACCACCCCTTTAATTATAACCAATATAAATTAGGATCTCCTGTGATTCTTTAATTGACACACCCCCAACTCTGAAACTTGTAGCTCAAAGAAAATCTCGAGTTCCTACCGGTAATTAAACCATTGTGGTGCCATTCATTTGCAATCATCTTGTAAATACTAGCATTCCAACATGACCTGATGGCAGCATATGTCAGTTGAAAAGATGCAGGCATGAAGTCAGAGCCGATCCTCCCTATACGCAGAATACGCAAGCTGCGTAGGGCCCCCGAAACACCAGAGCTGAAAAACCTTGCTCTCAAAGATGTTTTAATTTTAGTTTCGTTTTTGAATTTGGCAAGCGGTTATGAAAACATGAATGATCATTTATTTTAATGTTGTGCGCTGTCACGCTCTTTACATAAAAATCTACCAAATCGTGTAACATGAATGTCGTACAGTCTCTTGCTCTAACAAAAAAAAAACTAGTTAAAAGCGAACCGAGTCGCGGAAGAGATACTGTTTCTCGAGTGCTTAACCTGGGCGCGATTCAAGACAACATGGAATAATGAGTTTCGTCCGTTCTTTCCCCCCAATCAACACCCCCAACCCCCGACAGAGTTTTGCGTAGGGCCCCCAGAAGTCTAGGATCGGCACTGCTTGAAGTAACTTTGCTCTGCAGTTCTCAAGGAATCTGTTACCCTGTCTGCCAGTGCAACAGACCCTCTACGGGTTATTTCTCAATGGTAATATCTGGCATGTTGTTTTGAACAACCATACTGCCCAGTGCTTTTTTCTGGAATTTATTGGTTTGTAGACATTGTGTAATAAATGCATGGGAAACTTCATAGTAGACCCACCAAGTTGCCCTTTGCCCCTTGAACACCATCAACGCCTTGAATTCCCTAAAAGCAAAACACAAGGTTTTGTTTCACAAAAACACAGCAGTTAAACATCTCAATTACACCACAGCACCTCATATTCATGTTGTGCATGAAAACTAGCCATTGTGTAAATATGATAGATAGGCAATTGTCTTACATGCTGCCCAGATGGACCAGGTGGCCCTCTTGGCCCCACAAGTCCTCTTAGCCCCTGTAAAGAAAAACAATCATTAACTCATCAGAAACTCCCTTTAACTTTATGAAGGTCAAGTGTGTGAATGATCGAACAGTATATCACTACAGATTACAGCTGGTTTATGCACAAGGGTGTTTATGCACATCTGTGCTAATGTGTTTGCAAACATGTGAGTTACCTCCTCTTTCCACTAGTGTGTGTGTGTGTATGTATAGCTGGCGTGTGTGTTTTGTTTTTGTCAGTCTTGGTCTTTGTACACCGGCCAAGCCACCTGTTCCAGAGCCACATCTGTGATCTCCAGGGAGGTGATTGATATGGAAATATAATCATGCAGGCCAGGATTTCATCTCTTCCCTTCACCAATCTCCCAGCTCATCTATCTCCATCCCCGCATTTATCTCCACAGCATCTCTCTCTCTCGGCAGGCACTGCACCGTAATGGTGCACAAGTCCCTTACTACTCTAGGTGATCCATTTAAACAGCCAGAGCCCCAATGGATCACAGCTCACCTGCCGAAACTTAAATGGCGCTTGAGCCACCGTTAATCAGGCTGTGCCAAGCAGGAACACGGGCCTGCCCATGGGATGTCAAAGACGGGTATGTGTTTATGCGCCTATGTGCATGTGTATCTGTCTGGGGGTTGGGTCGTGTCACTCACAGGTTCTCCCGGTTGCCCTCTTGGTCCAACAGGTCCATCCGAACCCTGTAATAGGAAATGTCAATCAACAAGTTTGCCAATATAATTATCTTCATTGCGGTAGAAAAAATAAGTGAGATCAGGCCTTTGGTCTTTGAGGAAGTATGTCAGAAGGGTTATGTATGCAAAAATATTCCCATTCTTGAAAGCTGTGATCAATGTGAATTGCTGCTGCATACATTATTCAACTTTGCATAATGAGAACATCCCACATAGTGCACGGCTTGTCTCTTTCATGCGATTTGTGAGTACACACCTGAGGCAGTGCAGAGGATCTTTAAACGGATTATTAGTAATCTGATAAAAGACTAATTTAGGGGTTGCACAAAGCTCAGAAAAACAGGATAGAAGGAAAGGCAAATATGTGTTACCTTATGACCGGGCTCTCCAGATGGACCATGAGGTCCTGGTTTTCCTCTGTCTCCCTGAGGAATATTCACATGAGAGTCACATTTAAGATATGGCACACAATATGGATTCTAAATTAGATCTAATAAAAGTGAAGCGGAGCGTTTAGACACATCTAAGAGCCACTCTCCAGTGAGCAGTAAACAGACTGTGTGATTTGATTAAGCAATTTGGTGTTTTCTACGCACTCTATGTCCATTGTTCCCTGGAAGACCAGGTAGTCCATCAAAGCCCCTGTCACCCTGCAAAAAAGACAGAGATCCATGAGCAAGATCGACAAAGCTACCTTTTCAAACACACTCCAGCAGCACACTTCATTACCTAAACAGAACTCGTGTTCTTTCACAATGTCATATGCTTTGCTTCAAACACACAGACGTGGGCAGTGACTACGGGGCAGAGGTGTGTGTGGCATGTGGTAGGGTTTGACAGGCCGCCTCAGAGGAACCTTCCCATCTGCTGCGATTCTCAGCCCGCATCCGGTGCTGGGACTCGGAGAGCTGCGGGAGTACCTCACACTTCCTCATCAAACACGCTGCTGTTGTGCTAAATAGCTCTGCGTGATTTATTTACTGACGGGTCCTGCAGCTGGACAGGGCTGAATGCTTGCTATTGTCAGCGCACACAATAAAACACAGCTCTCAATAGCAAACGGTTCCATCAATGACCAGAACTATTAGGGTCAAATTTTAAAGTTTCTGGTGTTCCCATTTAGCTCCGGCAGCTGAATCTACAATTTGAGTACATAGCTAATCACACACAAGCTAATCACACACAAAAGCTAGATATTTGTGGTGATTGCCCATGTAAAAGAGCTGCGGGAATGGAAATTACCAGGTTTGCAATTCTGGTTATATCAACTCAAAGTCAGTGGTTTTTTTGTAATGGGTTTTTGGTTAAATGCCTAAAATATTTTCATGTTTATTCTGTGACATAAAATACTTCAATAATACCTCACTCATGATTTTTTATCATGATCTTGAAAATGGCGGTCGCTAAAACAAAAGTGGCTAAATGGGAATAGTGTTTCATTAATGAAAAATATTATTGGCTGCTAGGGCATTGCTATGCAGTTGCTAAGGAGTTTCTTGCCTCTTGCAATTTAAAATGAGATATGTAATGAGGTTTTAGCATTGGGGTGGTTGTTCAAAGCCCTAACCCAAGTATGAGCAATAGTTGTAATGACTGCCTAGTTATCATAGATTAAATTCATATGTGTAAACACAGGGAAGAATCTCGAATCGCAGAGGAAGCTGATGTAAATGGTGGAATACTTCCACAGCCCATATTATTGTGCACGGCCTGTCCTATTGGGACTATATGTTGAATCACCTTTGCTCCTGTCTCTCCAGGAGCTCCTCGACCTCCATCTGCCCCTGATCGACCCTGCAGGGTGAAACACAGAATACCACTTCGTCATCATATTCTGTGCGCCACTGTACACTGCTTTATGCAATATTCATGAAGCAAAAAACACAGCACATCAATATAGAAACTGTTATCACCCAATTCATATTCATGATGAGGTTAACTAAATGGATCAGACTTGAACTTTGATCACTTGTCCATTGATTTTCTTACACTGCATGTGAGATGTTCAGTCTTACCCTTTTCCCTGCTTTCCCATTAAGACCAGCAGGACCTGGCAACCCACGTGGGCCCTTAAAAGAAAAGAATAAGAAACAGAGAGAGAGAGAGAGATGATTTTAAAGGCTACAGAATGTAAATAGGGAATATCAAAAGGAAATGTCCTCACCGCAGGCCCATGCTCTCCACTGTCCCCTTTAAGTCCACTGGGACCTGGTAGACCCTGGAACAAACATACATTTTCAAAGACAGAAAGTATCCATTCAACCCCCCAAAAAAGAAAAACAATCTGAATTTGAAGTAGATCTCTAGTAAAGTTTTCTCACCATGGGGCCCGGCCTCCCAGTGAGACCTAATGGACCTGGAGGGCCCTTCAATGATAGCTAGAAGCAAAGAAAAATTAAAACTTGTATTTTATTTGTATTGAATTTGCAACATTACTGTTGTCCAAAATAAAAAAATGACCTAGTTTATTTGTATAACAATGTTCAGTATTACACAACACTGTGTGAAATGCAAGGGTGTTGTAGGTTGCTGCCAAGAGATCTAAGCTTTTGATTTTGTTTTGTTTTTGTTTTAGTGCACTGTAAATAAAAACATGACTTTTAAGAAATAATAATAACAAAAACTGAACAGTATTTATTTAATTTTTTACCTCTGATACAGGCAATGTTCAACTCTCTTGAGCTCATCCACAACATCAGGCGTATGACGCGTCAATGACTCTGGATCAGAGACATCTATACATCGATGCCTCATTAGCGACTGTTTCGGGCCGCGGCTCTACGTATACAAATCTATGTATATATATATATATATATATGTTCCAGAGCAGCCTAGGAGAGTTGGACATTGCCTGTATCAGAGGTAAAAAATTATATAAATACTGTTAAGTTTCTAGCACAAACCGATCGTTTCGTGTCTTAGGACATCAATGTATTGTCACGAGCTGCAGGGTTTAGTTTGAATTTGTCTGTGCATGTTTTTTTTACTCTCACAGATTCTGTGCCCATTGACTGCTATTATAGGACTGACACACTGCAACCGTTGAGTTGAAAATCTTAGTTTGTGCTCTACTGAAGAATAGAGGTGCAACGGATCGTAGATGATCCGTGATCCATACGGACCAGTCCCCACGGTTTGGTACACATGTGATTCGTGGATTAACTGATAAGTTTAACCACCATAGAGTGAAAGATGTTTATCATTTGCACATGTTTCGTGACTGGCGCTCCGTTTTCTGCGCTCAGCCGCTGCCGCACACACTGAAGCACGCGCGCAGAGAGAGAGAGAGAGTGAGAGAGAGAGAGGCATGATTCAGATACCGCATTTCAGACAATGCCTCAACAGATGGATACATTCACATACACAAAGTTATGTTAAAATACCCATTTTGGCAAGTATTTGGGTAAACACAGTCGTTACGTATTAGGTTAATGTATAGAGCTGAGAAAGAAACTGGATGTGTGTCAGTATTTGGTCCGTGCATTTAGTCTTAAAGAGACAACAGCCTATAATATCTGCTTCTGTCTGCTAATCATCTGTATTTAACGTATGCAGTAAGCATTATTGTGTTGTTTTACACTTCATTTTTACATTTCTGCACCTGAATACTAGTTACTGTCTTTCTTTATAATTTTATGTTGTAGGCTGTTCATCTTTGCTTGTAATGTGTGTAATTGTTCTTGTTTTATTGCTGACTTTAGTAGTTACGCTAGTAGTTTACACAACATTTTTTTTTGCTGATCCGAAAAATTATCCGATCCATGACTCAAAATCCGTTGTATGATCCGAACCGTGAGTTTTGTGATCCGTTGCACCACTACTAATCTAAAAGTAATCTGATTATATTACATAAAATGTGTAATGTAACCGATTACGTTACTGACTACAATTTTTGTCATGTAATCTGGAATCAGTAACGGATTGCAATTTGTAAGTAATCTACCCAGCTCTGTCTATAATGAAATGCTAATCGACATAGACGTTACCACTGCTTAGAATACTATGAAATATGGTGCGTGCCTTATTCTGTGTAAGAAGCCACATAATCTCACAGAGGGATTTATTTCAAACACTCGACTGACGTTATGAAGTGAGTTTGGAGTAAAAACATGTTATTAAATGTGATATTTTCACGTGCTCGCAGATGGAGCAGCACTTACTACACAGAGCCGTTGTTAACTGAGAAGCTACGCAAACAGCTGTCATTATCGCGAAAGATTTCGCCGATTTCACAATCATACAATTATATCGTCTGCGATTATGAACGCAATTTTGTGTAACTTGTCAGAGAACTATGGATCTGAGTAGTAAATGCTGCTCCACCTGAAAGCAGGTGATGGATATTTACTGCTGGTTACAGAACCGGCTTTACTGACAAAATGTGCATGACAATCGCGATTAATCACGTTCGATTAATCGTGCAGCCCTATTTCTGATGGATCATGTGACATTGAAGACTGACGTAATGGTTGCTATAAATTCAGCTTTGCATCACAGGACTGAATTACATGAATAATTATAGAATACATAATATAATTTTTTTACAGTGTAATTATACAGTATTTTACAATACCGTACTATTCAAAATATATATTTTTTCTCTGTTTACTGTATATTTGATCAAATTATTGCATCTCTGCTGAACATAAGAGACATGAACAATATGAAACCATATAAAACCCATTTTTAAGTTAAACAAAATGATATGGTTTGGGTCCTTCAGAGCAAGTTTTTCGATTCTTCCACTTATTTTATCTTCTGCATAGCCAAATATCACAAATCTCAAAAACTAACAGACACCTCCCCTCAAATAGCCACATAATTTGTAGGTATCATTCATGTCTGTATCAGACATTCAATACAGGATGAGTTGCAGTACATCCCAAATTTTCTGTATTTTTGGTGTTTTGTATTTTTGGGTTTGTTGAAATCCCTAAACCTAAATGTAAACATTAGTAATGGTGATGCATGTGTTAGCAAACACTATTGATAATACAGTCATGATAATGAGTGAAAGGCACAGATGTAAGTGCCAAAGAGAGTTTGGTTAATGTGTCTTACTTTGGTCTGTTGTAAGATGGCTTGGGCCTGTGCTTCTTGAGCCGATATCACAGGTCCCTTCTGAGAGTCTCCTCCATACTGGAACTGAGTACAGAAAAAGAGATTATTAACTAAATAACTGATGTACATTAAGTAACTCACTATTAAATATATACTTTAACACGTTAAGCACACAAATAAATGGAAATATACTGGATGCCATTAAGTCTGATTATATCACAGCTCCACCATGTGGCCAAAGCATGCTATTGAGACTCAGGCCTCTGTTTTGGGAGGTAAAATTTGTATTATTTTCCTCTGGCAAACAACTCCAGCTAATGAGATGCAAGTAGTTTAAATGTGTTACTGAAGGAATGACTTCATCTTACGGGTAACATAAGCAAAGTGCCTGGAGGTCCCGGTATCCCATCAGCGCCAGGCAGCCCTGAACGTCCCTCAGGACCCTTTTGAGAGGAGAGACAATTAAATCAATTCATTGATGGAGCATTTCAGTACATGCATGTGTGCACAATTGTGTCAGCAATACTTACTTGACAAAACAATTGCATGAGCAACAGCGTTCGTCATTTATTCCCTATCCATTGCCTTGTTTCCTGAATGCATTCTGACACCTAATGATTTTTTTTAGTGTTGCCTGTATCAAAGCCTACTGTGCTCATTTACCTGGTGTAAAACATTTAAGAGCTAAGCTAATCAACGCTGTCAGTCAACAGTCCTCTCCCAACAACACAGAACTTCAGCCTTCAAAAGAGAAGATAAAACCTGAGGCTTGAACATTTTCCTTTACCTTTCACTCAATATTATAAGACCTCTATAGATATATGAGGCTAAAAAGAGCTTACATCTCAAGAGAACGTGCTTTCTCAGCCTAGTCTGATGTTTTTATTAAAACTCAACCCTTTTGTGAAGCTGACACCCCAGAGAAGTTGATTCACAACCGGCCAGAGGCGCTAAACTGAGTGGAGACAAAAGAATAATCTATCTTCATCCCTACTGTCAGATGTAAACGATGAATTCAGGCTCTTTACTGCAGTTGGAAGTCTGCAGTCTGTCTTACCCTGCTAAGGGATCGTGTGTAAAGAGTGAGTCATGCTACAAGAACAGACACACTGTCCGGCGCAGATTAGGTCAAGCTATCAGATGAGTCACGGCTCCCCTGATGCCTATGGTCTCGGTAGAGGTTGGTGGTCCCTTCGAGGGGCTCTGAGTCATCTGTGAGGTTTGTTCCATCTGCACACGATTCCAATCATCCCCGATCCCTGTGTGTCCTAGACTCCAGGTTCATGTCAGGTCATGTGGGTCAGCTGATTATGAGGACACTCACCATATCACCTGGGTCTCCACTGGGTCCCGGGGGGCCTGTGATGCCAGGAATTCCTGGAAGACCCTGGAAAAATAAACAGACACAGAAATCGTTTTTTTAATGAAAAAATGCCGGACACCACTTCAAGACCACCTGAAATCACTTTTTTTCCTATGTTTTTTCAAATCAAAAACTCCATTAAATCTTAATAGTATTATGACTTACTTGTGGTCCTGGTGGGCCATGAGGTCCTTGAAAATATGTGCCCTAGTTAGCATAAAACACAAAGATATTAGAATTAGATTGCATTAGCCAACATAAATCAGTGTGTGTACAGTATGTGTGTGTATAACTTCACACTCCAGCACTCACTGGTTCAACAACAGCTGATTCTCCCTTCTGTCCTTTCTCAAATTGCTTGCCCTGTAAGAGAAAGAAACGGTGACAGATTGGATCTTGGTCACAACTAGCTGAGATTGAAGTTGTTACATTAAGGGTGAATCACATTTCTCTGTCTTACCCCTTCCCCTTCGTCTTACCTCTAGCCCTTGTCCCTCGAAACCGAGTGGTAAGTGCTAGGGGTGAAAACATACCCCTATGAAACGAGACACCACTTGGTTACTGTTACGTCATCATACATCGTCGCTAGCTGGCTGCTACGTCACCAGAGGCGACAAGTGTTGATCACAAACTCTCCGTCTAAAAGTGTGGGTTTTAGTGATGTTTTCTCTATTCAGAGAAAATGGGACTGTTGTGCAAATCAGCAACGTAACGTTAGCATGGAAAAATAGCGATTTTTAAAAACGTTTCAATTAAGAGCATGGTTGCAAATATATATGTAAGTTACAGTGTAGAGCACAAAACAAGACTGTCGTCATTGTTTTATCAATTATTTAAGCCGAAAATACTCTCTGGATGATCTTGCCGCAGTGTGTTCTGGGTACCCCTTGGTTTCAAGTAAGCTCGTGAAAATTATTGGTTTTAAGGGGTATCTACCCCTTCCTCTTAGCCCTACCCCTCGGTCAAAACGAGAATTGGGACAGTCCTTACTCTCACGTGAACATGCAAAACTAAGGGAAGGGGTAAGGGGTAAGACAGAGAATTGGGATTCACCCTAATACTACTTGTTACAATAAGTAGTTTTTAAAATGTCAGTGTAATTTCGTGATTATTGATACCAATTGTCATACCACACCAAAAACAAATGTGCTAATGGAACATGAACATTTATTTAAAAAGTGAAATATTGAAATAAATAAATAAAAATTAAATAAATGGGAAGCGGACATTTATTTAAAAAGTTAAATATAAAATACAAATAATCTCAAAATTTATTAAAACAATGTTGTTTAGCTTTCAGTCTTTTTCACTTAAATAAACATTATTTTTTGCAAATCTTCTCAAGTAATTATTTAAGTAAATGTAAATAAATAAATAACCTACCTACCTAGTGGAAAGTGGAAATGTATTTACACAGGTATATATATATTAAAATAATGACATTTAGCTTCCATTATTTCTCAGTTAAGTAAACATTGCTTTTGCATATTTATGCATATTGCATATTTTGACAAATCTGATACTGGATAAAAATTACTATTATGCATTTCTGCCTTATTTTAGTATCAACTCGGTCCCAAAGAACCAGTACTTTGGGCATCCCTAATTTGGATAAAAAGAAAATCCATATTTGCCTGTGTGTTTTAGTTAATTTGACATAGAGGCACAAAACCGTACCTCTCCATCCCATGAGCCTGGCTTCTCCCTTTGCGCGGGGTCAAATCGGTCCTCATAAACCTCATATTCCTCATATTCCTGTTCAAAGCTGCTCGAGTCGTTTTTAAACTCATACTCCAAAATCTATGAATGCAGAACACATCCCAACAGCAGTTATCACCACAAACATGCTCGCAATGTTAGGAAAAGCCCGGAAACACAAACCACATACCTCATAGTCAGTGATATTGGGGCCAACTGTCACTGTGGAGACCAAGAGCTCATTGTGTTCATCGCCATAAAGGTCATCACTAAACTCCTCGACCTCTGGTGTTTTAATCGGCCTCTCTTCCTGCACACCAACACAGCAGAGTCAGAAGCAGCACAGCCATGGCAACCGCAACCATGGAGATACAGAGCACAGTCGGTCATTTCCACTCTACATTAGTTTGGGTTAACTGGGCATCTAAGCTTTAGAGACATTAAACCCTGAAATATAGTCTACACAAGTACATGATTGCAGATTGCGAATGTATCAGAATACATTGCATTCTCAGCGTTGCCACAAGGGGACTCACTATATAGTGAGTATTAGCATAAGCTTGTCTTGTTCTATGTTTTTTCCCTCTTCAAGTTAACTACTGTCATAGCTGAGTGACAGTAAGATGAAAATCTAGCTTGAAGTTACGAGACTGAAGAATAACAGATGTTTGATTGCAACTCTTTCGCCCCATTGAGTACCGAGATTTGTTTGTAGTGCAAGAGTGCATAGTAAAGGAGAAGTTCACTTCCAGAACAAGAATTTTCTGATAATTTGCTCACACCATGTGATTCAAGATGCTTATGTTGTTGTTCATGACTTTCTGTCTTCAGTCGCAAAGAAATTAAGGTTTTCAGGAAAACATTCCTGGATTTTGCTCCATACAGTGGACTTCAATGGGGGCCAATTGGTTGAAGGTCCAAATTGCAGTTTAAATGCAGCTTCAAAGGGCTTTACACGATCCCAGTCGTGGAATAAGGGTCTTATCTAGCGAAAACGATCGGTCATAAAAAAAAGAAATCTGCTAAATGTAAATGTACTTTTTAACCACAAATGCTCGTCTTGCACTAGCTCAGCAATGCGCATGCCCATCTTTACGCATTACGTTATAACATTGGAAAAATCACATGTGGATAGTTCTTCGTCTGTGTTCTTCTTTTCAGTTTCTCCTCCAACTTCAAATCGTCCGCCGCCATTGTTTTACCTTTTTTCGAAAAGGCCGTTTTAATTTTTTTGCCCATTCACTTTATTTATTTCCACTTTTCTAACGTGATTGTGTAATGTGTGAGTTCGGCTGGTGCGAGATCGTTTCACTAGATAAGACCCTTTTTTATTTGGCTGGGATCGTGTAAAACCCTTTGAAGCTTCATTGAAAGTGCAATTTGGACCTTTAACCTGTTGGTTGTCATTGAAGTCCACTATATGGAGAAAAATCCTGGCATGTTTTCCTCAAAAATCTTAATTCCTTTGCAACTGAAGACAGAAAGGCAAGAACATCTTAGATCACATGGTGGTGAGTAAATTATAAGGATTTTTTATTCTGGCAGTCAACTTATCCTTTTAGTATGTACAACGGGACTCTGCGCTTGCAATATGCTGGCCAAGCATTTGCAACTGCATTTGTGTACTTGAATAGAATATGTTTCTGGCCCCACTGTGCTTCAAATCTCCAGGTCACTGTTGACTAATTCAAATGTTAGCGCAATTAACAGGTGCAGGTTATAGAAACGCTCTGGTTACAAAGACGGCTTGAAGGCATACATACTGCTGAGCTGGTGAGAGTGGGGTAGATGGTTTTATTAACAACGGGAGATGTCAGCACAAAAGCCGTATGTTCTGGTGGCAGCCATAACAGCATGAAAGGAAGGGTGAGCAAACTTGGCACACTGATATTGGCATCTGAGTTTTACCTCAGCAGAAGCTTTATTCATACAGCAAAAACAACATCTATCAGAGCTGTCGGAGGTAAATGTATCAAAAAGATACATGAAAATTGATTTATGTTAGACACGGTCCTGTTTTTCATTGGTGCGCATCTTTCGGTTTCAATCTGTAAAGCGTGCCAAGTCAACAAATAAAAGTGTAACTCTATGCCTAAACCTGAATGAAATATGCATCATGTCTCATATTCAACGTTCGACACACATCAAAGTGTCACTGTCGCAATGAGTCATAATCCATATGCATTCTGAGTCAACACATCTCAGTGTAGCTACAAACTATGACGACATTGTTTTTATGAGCCTAACGTCTGGGAAGAAGAGTTTTGGTGCTGTTATTGGGGAGGTTAGAATGGCAGAGGCTGGTTAGTACAATGGAGAACTGGTGGTTAAAAAGTGTGAGGGGAGTCAGTGATTGATCAGGAGAACGATGGGGAGGGAGGAGGAAGTATGGGCAACCACACTGGCACTTTAGGTTCTACCTCCACCTCCGTCTTTGAGGATTCAGAAACTGCGGTTGCCAATACAGATTGCTCTTCAAGTTCTGTCACAGGATTTGTAGTGGCTTTGGTGAGCTCGTCCTGATAGGTGTCAGGTTCATGAGTGGGCATGTCGGGTATGGAGTCCATCAGATCGATCATTGTTGTTGGAGATGATTGTACTGGTAACTTGGGCTGCTCCGTCGCAGCTGGTGAAGTTCCTTGATGAGGTTCCTGAGCCAAATACTCCGGCAGCTTAGAGGATACCTCAAGGAAACCTTCTTCCAGAGCTTCGATTTGCTTTTTCTTCTTACGAGATTCTTTTTTGCCTTTCCTATCTCTCTTTTTCTTGTTCTTTTTGCCTTTGCGATCTTTCTTGGAGCGTTTCTTTGGTTCCACAGGCTCATCTCCCTGCATGATGTCATCGAGGTCATGGATAGGTTTGGCCTTTTATTGATGGGGCAAGGGGTCAGAGGTCAGGCATAAATTAACAGAATAAAATTTTTTACAGAGGTAAAAACAGTAGGACAACACAACTAGTAATATGTATATGACTGGCTCGCTACATCTCTACATAACTGAATCTAAAATGAAGGTGGCTGACTGATTCTGCTAGACAATGTATTATTCTCTTTGCAAATTAAGTCATAGTTCAACTTGTTCTCAATTCAGATATGCACTACATTATCAGCTCACAATTCAAGGGGTCGGAGTTGAGCAGCTTACAGGCTATTATGAGAGGCCCTGACTGAATAGGCTTGATGAGGCCTGTCGGGGGGAGATTATATGAATAATGTGAGAACCAAAGCGAGGTGTTGAGATGCCAAGTCGGGCAGGATAAAATGGGATCAGTGTGAGCTTTGGTAATAGGTCAGTAATGTGAGCAATGCTGATGAATCTCTCCATTAGTTCTTCTCTCAGCTGAAAGCCAGCTGGCTCTACCTCTGAACGGCTGACACTTTTCCTTGAGCCAACTTGGAGAAAGACATACCAAGACATTTACATTCACCACAGTTGCACAAAACTGGGCGTGGGAGCTGTGAGGAGAAATGAATGTACGATGACCTTAAGCATTCCTCCCAGAAGGCCGCAGAGAAATGCTAACCCACTGTCATGATTACTCACTGGGCTGACTCACCCGCACGTGCATGTTCCCAACAAACACAAATCATCACAATCGAAAAAACATGTTCAAAATGTTCACATAAAAAAATTCACATTATGAAGACGAACATGGGCCAAACTGTTTATTTGAAAGACAAAGTGTCCTTGCATCATGTAGAGAGCTTCTTTGTTCCCTAGGATGAGTAGAAAATGAATTATGTGATTAGAAAAATGCTATCTTTGCTAAAAAATACATTATGTCTTTGAGCCAAATGACCTGAGCCATAAATTTCATAGTATTAATAAATACACTATTATTCAAAAGTTTGGGGTAAGTATAATTTTTGAAGAAGTATCTTACATTTACCAAGACTGCATTTCTTTATTCAAATAGAATGAAAACAGTAATAATGTGGGCAACACTTTATTTTAAAGTCTTAACTAGTTGCTTATTACCATGCATATTACTAGAATATTAGCCATTTATTAGTACTAATTAAAAACATATTAATGCCTTATTCTACATGACCTTATTTTACATCCATAATCCTACCAAATACCTAAACGTAACAACTTACTAACTATTAATAAGCAGAAAATCAGGTAGTTATTGAGGGAAACGTCGTAGTTAATAGTGAATAAGAGTACCCAATGTTACCATAATGGGAATAAAATGTAAAATTATATTTGAATGTATTTTAAAATATAATTTATTCCTGTGATGTGAATTTTATTACTCCACATTTATTACTTATATTACTTACATTACTCCAGTCTTCAATGTCAAACAATCCTTCAGAAATCACTCTAATATGCTAATTTGCTGCTCAATAAATATTTCGTATAGTTACCGGTGTTGAAAACAGTTGTGCTGCTTAATATTTTAGTCATCATGATGCATGATTTTTTTCAGGATGCTAAAATGAACAGAGAGTTCAAAACAACAACACTTATTTGAAATAGAATTTTTTGTATCATTATAAATATATATACTTTTAATTTTACTGTTATGTATTATCTCCTTGCTGAATATAAGTATTCATTTCTTTATAAAATAACCCAAACCTTTAATAATTTATTTGATGTAATATTACATATATTATACTGTATTATGAGTCTATCAGTGGAGAATGTTTTTTTATGTTTCCACTGAACTAAACAGCCCTGTGTTATTATTATTATTATTTTTTAAATATTCATATTTGCATATTTCTATGTCTAATGATTGTTTATTTATTATTGTTTCAAAAAGCAGAAATAAAAAATAAAACGACTGAAATAATTTATGCACACAAAAAAATTAATTAGCAAAAACTCAGTTTTTACCCATTTTCAAAAATCATGTGTTTCTCAATGTGCATTCCAATTAGTTTCAATCAAACTGCAGTTGGGTTATTTTTATTAGGTTAAAAAAAATAAAAACAGCTATCAAACACAATAAAACACACTAAAAACATGATAACATGATAGAAAAACATGATTTCTGAAAATTCTAAAAACGTTAAAAAAAATTAAGTTATCTGTTTTTGCAAATAAACTCTTCATATATATTGGTCAAATCCTAGAACTAACACAGTGTTAGTGCTTCTGCACTAAGTAAAAAGCCATTTTATTCCTATGCATGCCTGTGTAGTTTATTGGCTTGCTCTGGGAGCCGAGCCCAGAAGCCAGAACAGTAAAAAGTGCAAACAAATAAATGTAAATGTGGAATTGAGAAGCCAAGGCAGCTCAGACACTCACAGAAAGTTTTGACAGGGCTATTTATGTCTTCGTTAAGTTCTGCAATTTTTTGGAAAATGGTGAGGCTGGTTGCTCAAAGTTCATTGGGAAAACAAGTGTCTCTGTTCACACATTATACTTAAATGCTAAAACAGGAGGAGTCTGGAGAATAATACAAGACGAACTGAATGGACTAATAAATCTGGGCAGAAAAACAAGATGTCATATGAATGTAAAATAAATCAGACGGAAATAACAAGAAAAGAAGACAATAAGCTTTTTTGACTACATGGGGAGCCAAACTCACAGAGAAATCACTAAGCTCTTCAGGAGCCAGACTCCGGGTACTGTAGGGCAAAGGGCTGTCACAATCGGGAATGTAATCTTGACAGTAGTCAGCCGCAGCCTGAGGATCATCCACGAGCAAGAGCTGCTGGATCTCACCCTGTAACACACACATAACACTCGCATTGATTCGGTAATATTCACTGTACTGGTGTAATTCTTGTGATCAAAGAGAAATATAACCCCGTTTAACACTGTATAACAGGAGAACGTGCTGATGTAAAGCAGAAAAGTGATTTAAGATGAAAAACTACTTGTGTAACACTGATGAAATTGTGGTTAAATGTTATACTTGTGGAATGTATTTTTTTTAGCATATCGCATTAGGCATTTTGAAAGCACATTGCAAATAAGAGTTTATGCAACAGGAAAAACATATTTTCATATAAAAAATATATTTTCACAATTTTTAGACATCTAAAAATTGTTCAATAAATTGTAAACAAATTCACTCTGTCTCCTATTTTGCTATTACAGAAATACCATTTCAGCCCAAAGACTACGTATTTGACTGCAGTCCCTGTCACTAATCGTGTCAGCATCAGCCCACTAAGAAACTAAGGCATTGTAATGGGCAGCAATATACTGCTAGTCCGAGCACATAGGATGCACATTTAAAAATCACTACACATATCTGTCTATGTTGAACTCAAGATTGAAATCAGGCCCTAACAAAGGGATTAGTGCTATAACCACAATGGACACTGAAGTGGACATGTCTCTTCCCTATAATGAGATATGGCCAAATTTAAAGGCCCATGAAATCCCATGAAATCAAAATTGGGGTGTTAGTATCAATATGTTAGTCTTAATGTTATCTGTATGCCAGTGGGCTCCGAAACAGAGACAAAATTCGCATTTAGAAGATAAAGGGTAATCCATTAGACTATGGCTGTCAAATGCAGCTTTACCGAGCTCAAGTAAGGCTCTGGCCCGAGCAGATATAAACAAAAATGTATTGGCAATTTTAAAAAGGGGGTGGGGCTGCTCGATATATTTCCCGCCCTGTCCTCTTGTTTCAGTTTAAATTACGTCACCACTTAGAATAACGCTGCATGTTTCAAAGCACTTCAGGGGACCTTTAACCTCCAGTTGTTTCGCTGTTGTTAAAACATATGTTACATATTTAGAGTGGTCTACCACAGTAGTTTCATCAAATCCAACACAATGCGTAAGTTTTAATGGTGAGAGAGAGCAAGGTAAGACAGAATATATCCAGCAAAAATAGCTTTTTTGAATGGAAAATATCCTACATCATTTGTGATTAATGTAATTCATAATTGAATGTGACTAGACAAGAAAGATTAATGGAGTCATTTTCAACATATTAAGTACGTGATTAAGAGTGATTATGTGCATGTTTAAAAAACATATTTGCAAGTAGGTCAAATGCAATATTAAAAAAAATCTCGGTCTATTTCTATTCCGTTATTCTTGATCCTCTATATTTCTTTATACAAATGAAATGAAATACAAATGATGAAATCACCATCTTCTTAATCTACTAATTCCTTTAAATAAAAATTACAATCTGACTGAAAAAAAAACATCTTTCTCCATTCAAAAGTAGCTTCAAAAATGTATTCTGATAGAATAAAATGTTTTGCAAGCAGCATCTATCAAACATTTTTAAATACTAATATCAAAGTTTGTATATTATAGGATGCTTGGTATAAAATGGATCTCTAAATTTTGAACAGATATATGTAAATAACACAAATGTATGTAAAATAGCTGACACATACACACAAACACCCGTGAGCATGAGGTTGCTATGTGATAAATACATTATAAATGTTAAGAAATGCTCAAATCCATACTGAATTCTTAACTGAAAATATCTTTAAGACCTATTGCATGTTTGCAATCAAGATGCAATACCATAGGAGAGAACGCCCCCTACTGAAAGGCAGCCATAATTCCATTAAATTATTTAGACTTTTTGAACAGCCTAATTTTCAGACATTAGCACAGAGCACATATATATTCACAATAAAGAGATCTTTCATCATAAGGCCAATGGAGAATCTTTGACTCATCGCTGGGGTCCTGCCAGTACATCAGTGGGAGGAAGAACAAGAGGTCAAAAACTGGCAATACCCAAGATATCACACAAACTCATTCAGTAGTAGAGTACAGCCAAACCCCAGCATTTCTCACACTAATCTGGCATATGTTGGATCTTAAAAAGAAAATAAATCAGGATACCTAGCCAACTAATTACACTCCACTGATCCCACAAGTGTTCTCTTCTCTCTATCTGTCGGCTGAAATTAGAGCCTCATGCTTGACAACTCAAGGACTCAACACGCCCGTTTTGTTTCTGCATGCTTTAAACCAACCGTTTAGTATCAGCGGACCAGACATGAACTGGATATTGTGGCTTTTATCTGCATCTTCTAAGCAGAAACAAACAACTGACAAAATAAATCCTAGAAATAACTTAAGATGTGGATAATCTGCTGTTTGTTTTGTGTGTTCTAGTCCAGTTCTCTAGTTCAGAAAGACTTCCTCAGCTATTTAGCAATGTGTAAAAATCTGGAAGCAATAGACGCATTAGCCCTGACCATAGTCCCTAGGCTCTCGAGCAGCTCTCCCACGCTGAGAGATTTGGACTGGAATATAAGTCCTCTGTATTCCCCCTCAATCCAGGGCCTGGGAACTGGCCTCAGATTGGGTCGAATTTACACATCCCCCAGTGCCAGCCTCACCCAGATCACACTGACCCCACGACACAGATGCAGCTCTATTGGACCCCGAGAAGGAAAAATGAGGGGAATTAGTCATCATTCATCATCACCGTTGATCTGAAAAGCAGAACGAAGAAGGATGTGAATTTTGTCTTTTCTTTTAAAGCACAAGACGTGGTACAGACTCTTAATCATGGCACAAATAGAGATGGTATGCCGCACTAAACTAAACTAAAGGGCTTGCTGCCCAGACAGTCAATGGCTTGACTCATTTATTTAAGGAAAGTGTCTTCAGGCTACCATCATCATGTCATGTCTGGTTAGCTTGTGAATATTTTAGTCATCAAAGGGAACATTTACTGACTAAAATATTGTTTCCTGGCAGGAACTGAATCATTAGGTTGGAGAAAAAAAATCTAATGAAACTATAATTAATGAAAATTCATAAAAAAATTATACATTATAAAGAAATTATCAAATTATTAATTCTGCTTTCCCTAATAAAAAAGTAATACATGTGACTAATGAGCACAAACCCAGTCATAAGGGTCAAAGCTGAATAAATAAGCTTTCCATTGATGTATGGTTTTGGTTTGTTAAGACAGGACAATATTTGAATGAGACACAACTATTAGAAAATATTGAGAAAATCGCCTTTAAAGTTGTCCAAATGAATTCCTTAGCAATGCATATTACTAATCAAAAATTAAGTTTTGATATATTGATAGTAGGAAATTTACAAAATATCTTCACGGAACGTGATCTTTACTTAATATCCTGATGATTTTTGGCATAAAAGAAAAATCTATAATTTTGACCCATGTAATGTATTGTTAGGTATTGCTACAAATATACCTGCACTACTTATAACTGGTTTTGTGCTCCAGGGTCACATATTTAAAATATATTTATTTCATATTAAATGAAGTTTAGAAACATAGTTTTTAAACTAAGTTCGGGAGGAGCACGTCAGATACTCAGGCTAATTAGCACAGGTGGTACACAATCTAGGTAATCAGCCTTGGACATAAATACAGCTGTCTTACCTCCATCTAGTCGACGGTTAAGCAGCATTCGGTGGCACCGTTTACCATTACATCACAGACTCAACATTTCCGTCCAAACAACGAGACCCATGTTGGGGTTCTCGTATCCTCCGGTCAATCTGCCGGCCCCAGTATCGTCTATTTTTATTTTTATTTTATTTTTCACCAGACACGGCCGCCGAGCTCCGGGCTTCGTCACGACCGCTGCTCTCTCCGCTCTCCTCCGCCGGCTTCCAACGAGCCTGGGCCACGCCCCAGGTTTCACCGCAGCAAAGCTTCACTCGCTTCCCGCTTCGGCTCCTCAGCCTTCACCGCGGCTCTCCCAGCTGCAGCGCAAGTATACAGCCGGGCCTCTAGCTTCTAGTTTCAGATGCTAACGCGAGGCCTCCGTTAACACGCAACCACCATTGTTGCCAGTAATTCTCAGGGGAAATCTCCAAAGGCAGGTATTTGTTGATAAAATCGTTAAAAGACCTCGCGAAGACATTGGATGTTAACGTTTATTTGTTTGTTTTATTTATATAGCACATTTATACACAACTTAGAGCTGACCAAAGTGCTTTACAAAACAAAGTAAACAACAATCCAACAGAGCAAAATTTATAAAATAATAGAATCCCAGTAGATAGATACAAAAACCCTTCATTGATTTGCCGCGAATCGATCAAGAAGACGAGATTTAAGCATAACTTTAAAAATCGATAGAGAAGTCGACGTTCGGATGGCAACCGGAAGATTGTTCCAGAGTGTAGGACCCACAATTACAACGTCACTATGTAACCATGACACCATGCCCAGAATATACACCGGACATACTTAAACCTCCGTATTTTTTACCAGTATTTAATTGGCATAGCATTCCTTAGACATTTTAAGCTGGGTGAGATAAATGCGTTTTGCGAATACACTCTTGATCACCGCGGACCAACAGTAAAATGAACGTGCACGAGGTATTCTCATTCAACCTGTGCTATATTAATGTTTTGTCTTTGACCTAAATCATAGAGACATTTTCAGAGGGCTAAATAGAGCCCTTCACAACAGATTTAGTTCCCAAACAACTGTCAGGTTTGACCTAAACATGAATTTCAGCTACATAATTAATCCAAATTTCGACAGTAATAAATTGTGTTGCAGCATCAGTTGCGCTTGTATCCCCAAGATCTCCCGGTTCTCTCTTGTGCATTTAATTTCACCGTAAACATCACTCTAAACAGATCATTTGAATCCGTGAATCGTCGACTAGAGAACAGCTGCTATCGGATCATTCCAACTTGTGAAGGAAGCGTCGGAGCAATTAGCAAACTAATTTTACAGGTTCATTCTGTTTACGAATCAGACACTGCTCATACGTCCCAGAGCACATTATATACATTATAAGGAGTAATGGTATGTTTCATGATACGTAGTGAGGAAAAAGTGCAATCTTTGGAACGCAGTAAAGTTACTAAATAAACGACTCCAGAACTACAGGCATTAGAAAATGTACGGTAGCGAAGTAAGCTACTTCGTTACCGACCATCAGCGGCCCTGCTAAACGTCACAACAATTTTTCCGTGGCCTATACAGCTACAGCCGCAGGCGCAAGCTCGAAGCTGCCTCTGCTTGCAACACAGCCCCACACATCTCAGTCTTTTTCCTTCCGCTATGAATAACTCTCTTTTTCCTTTACAGTGGCCTCCAGCTCCCGTAGCAGACACTAGCGTGAGGCTACCGCCATTAGCAGAGCAGGCTACGATAGCTCTTCAGGACCTCCTTCCTGTAGGCCTACAGCTACGGCAGTCAAAGCAAGCGCGACGAAGCATGCAAAGCATGCCGGCATTTTTACCATGACACCATAGACAGCGGGTGATCTATTAAGCCGCATCTACTCACGGATCTCTGTTGAAATGGAAGTTACGTGGTTTATCACGTCCGTATTTAAGACGTAACTGCCCGTGTTTACATTAATTTTGCGTCATAAACATTTTGAGACGCAAGAACATGAAGCCCTTACACGGAATCGTGCACAGCTGCATCAAGCAGTCTACACAATCAAGCGCCCATCAGCGTTTAAAATAAGAGCAGCCTTCCGTAGTGAGGTTTACATCTTACATTTATAGATTCACCGCATTCTGGCGAGACCGCACACTTCAAGTGTACATCAAACAAATGCGTGTCTCTCTCAGCGCTCCCGCGCAATGAAGCCAGCGAATCTCCTTGTAACTTGCTCCAACCTTTCCAAACCTTATGAAAGATTATTTTACAGAAGGTTCAAGTGGCGCATGCTCGTGAGGGATGGGAAGCAAGCAGCATATGGGTGTTTCTAAAGCAACTCAGCGTCATCGCTCATCGGGTTGAAATCTAAGCCCAGAATTGATTCTGAAATTCTCAGAATCGTTTGAGAGAGACTTGGTCATTTCTCCGTGACAGAAGCGCTGCAACAATCATTGAATATGGACATCAAAGTTGCTATTTGCCAAATTCTCCATCGAGTTCAGCCATATTCATCCTGAAATAACCTGTTCAGCTTTCCCCTATAGGCGGCGCAAATTAAACGAGGGTTCGAGACCAAGGCCACGCCCCCGATTTCGCAGATGTAAGGCCCGCACAGGGTCCGGCGGCAGCTCAGCTGTCCGGCACGAAAAAGCGTTAGCAAAACCATCTCCTTTTTGATCAAACAAATCAAATCAAGAAAGGTAATTTGTTTATATTTTCAACCTCTCTTCACCTATCCAACCTTACCAAGCCGTCTGCGAGTACCTCCGCCTCAGGATTTCCCAGGCCAAATCCCCCCTCGAACCCTTATTTTTAGACCACGCCGTGAATCCAGTCAGTCGCACCTGGTTCCAAAAACAGCTCATCCGTCCTGCTATCAGCAGGTATCTCAGCAACAAATTTTTCCAGCCACTCCTTTCGCATCGGGGCAGCGACATCAGCGGCCCAAAAAGGCCTCACTAAAACACCAAATCCAAACCTTAGGTAGATGGTCTTCAGAAGCTTTTCAAAGCTACATCCGAACGGACCAGTTCCACATCAAATCAGCCCACCAAACTCTCGTTCATAAACCCGGTGCGAGCTTTCCTGGCTTTTTCTTACCTGTCCAAATCACACGCTTGGCGAGGCTCCCCCTTCTGACACCGCGAACCACCTCTTCTGGCCAGAGCCTCCCAGCCAAAAACTTGCCTTTTCAACCCCTGCGGCCGGAGAGTCTCACCCATCCAGGCTGCGAGCTTCCATCTCCAGTCAGGTGACGAGTGCCTCCCGGCTACCCAGCTTTACCTTTCTCTTTACCTGTCCGACAGTGAGTCTTAATCTCCCATCGGACGCCGGTGCGAGCACCCGCCAGGCGACCTTACCTCTTCCACCCCACGGCCGGCGAGGCTTACCCATCCAGACCGTGAGTATTTTCCTCCGGTCGGATGTTGGCGAGCCTCCTGGCCACACAGCTTGTTTTCTGTCTTTACCTGTCCAACACAGCGAGTCTTGATCTCCCCGTTGACGCCAGACAACCTTACCTTTCAAACCTGTTGCTCAACGAGGCTTACCCGTCCGACACGGCGATTCCGAAACCAGTCGGACGTTGGCGAGAGCCTCCGGGACAAACAGCCTTACCTTTTCAAACCTACTGCTCGACCAGGCTTACCCGTCCGACATGGCGATTCTGAAACCAGTCGGACGTCGGCGAGAGCCTCCGGGACAGACAACTTTCCTTTTCCATCCTGCGGCCGGCAAGGCCTACCCAACCACGCTGCCGGTTGACTGCGAGGCCTTCCGACCCTCTAAACTTTGCCTTTCTGTCTAAACCCGTCCGACTCGGCGAGCCCCGATCTCCCGAAGGACGCCGGCGAGAGCACTCCCGGCCAGACAATCTTATCTTTTCAAGTCCACGCTCGACAAGGCTTACCCGTCCGACACGGCGGTTCTGAAACCACAGTCAGACGTCGGCGAGAGCCTCCCAGCCAGACAATCTCACTTTTCCAAGTCCTGAGCTCGGCAAGGTTTACCCGTCCGACACGGCTATTGCTGAAGCCACCGTTGGACGTCGACGAGAACCTCCCAGCCAGACAATCTTACCTTTCAAAGTCCCATGCTCGGCAAAGCTTACCCGTCCGGCACGGCAATTGTTGAAGCCACCGTCGGACGTCGGCGGGAGCTTCCCAGCCAGACAACTCATCCTTTCCGTCTGCTCGCACCACGATATCGAACTCCGTCGAACGCTACGTGCCCGGCCGTTCAGGCAATCTTAAGCTTTCAGTCCACTACCGGCGAGGTTCAACCATCCGACTTTCGAGTATTGATCTCACGTCGGACGCCGCAAGAGCCTCCCGGCTGGACAACCTCACCTTTTCCTCCTACGTCAGCGACGCTAACCCATCAAACAGGCGGGCACGCCCGCCAGTGGGATGTCGGCTAAGCATCCCGACCAAAACTTTACCTTTCCGTCTTCACCTGTCCGACGCAGTGAGTCTTGATCTCCCATCGGACGCCGGCGCGAGCTCCCCGGCCAGGCATCCTTACCTTTTCTAGTCCCACGCTGGCGACGTTTACCCGTCCAACACAGCGGGTATTGTGCCCCCGTTGGGCGTCGACGTGAGCCTCACAGCGAGACGACTTACCGCTTCCCACTTGGCAGACGAGACTAACCCGTTAGACTCAGTGAGTATTGGCCTCCCGTGGGCGTCGGCGTCAGTCTCAGTCACCCATCTATTTTTCCGTCGACGGCGGCGAGGCGAGGCGTAGCCGTCGCTGAGGTCCTCATCCGCCCGCCGAACACCATTGAACTGTCTCTGCTATCCTCAAACCTTTTCCCCCCGCCTGGCGAGGCTTAGCCGTCCGATGTCCTAAGTCTTACAATCTCCCATCGGATGCTGCCAGAGCCCCCCCAGATCCGGGTTTCTCTTCTCCCTACTCGTCGGCGAGACTATCCGTCTGGCAGCGTAGCCTTGGTCTCATGTCATGACGTTGACGCTGGTCTCCCGGTGAGCTCCTATGCTTGCCGTCCGCATGCAACGCTCATCCATTCGATGCCGTGAGTCTCGATCTCCCGTCGAATGTTGTGAGAGCCTCCTTGTTGGGCGTCCCAAACTCTTTTTATCTGCCTAGCCGATAGGACCCATCCGTCCGTCGGAGGGGTATTGTGCCCTATCGGAGGCTTCATGGGTCCTCTCGGCCAGATACCGCCCTCTGTCCTCTGATCAGCAGGGGCTGACGGCCAGTAGGGCCGGTACGCCAACTCCGTGAACTATTCCACTGCAGGCAACTCGGGTCCTCCTGGCCAGGGCTCCAACCACGCTGCTCCTCCATAGGCAGGCAGGGCTCACCCGTCCCAATGCGGTGAGCCATCGCTGGGCCTCGGTTGAGCCTCTCCCGACCGTCGCCCCAAAACCACGAAATTCACTCCGGCGGTCGGTGGGGCCCACTCATGCATGCTAAACCGCTCCCTCAGAGCACGTAGACCCCCCCGGCCTGCCACACAAGCCACTCCTCGGAACTAGCTCCCGCCAGATGTCAAGCGCGTATTTGGGGGTAAATCTTAGTCTGGCGGCTGTCCTACATTCTATTGCTTTTGGGGTTCACTGGGTTTGGGCCATTCCGGCTAGGAGCCCTCCCCCAGGACAGCACGCCTACAACGTATTACCATACACGCCAAATACGCATTACGTTATCGTGCTAGTAGATGTAAGTGTGAAATCGTGAAGTATAGTTCAAACGTATTAACATTAACTGTATTACTCAAGACTTACTGATATAAAAATTATAATTAAAGATTATTTGGAGTACTACTTGTGCACAATGCACATTTCTTAATATTAAGACTAAAATCGATGAGGATTGTATTTGAATATTTAAATGCAATATATTTTGAGTGTTCCTGAAGTATGCTTGCAATAGTTCCACTTTAGCACCATCAAATATACTTCAGTATATCTAGCACCACTTCTGCACAATTAAAGTGCATCAAGCACAAAATGAGTTGTTTAGTATGCCAACAGTAGAAATACAGGGTATTTTTTAAGTACATAATTATGTAAATGTTTTGTAATATACTTAGCATTAAATAAATGTATTTTAAATACATATTAGTGTATTTATTTGTCATTAGTGTTAAGATGTTATTTTTATTTAACTAACCACTAAACCACATACACAAGATTGTGGAATATTACAAACAGTGAATGAATGACATCTATGCTACCATTAAAAATTGACCAGATGGAGACATCTTAGTAGACAGGATGTCACATAAATATTGGGATTGAGATGGGCCCCGATGACTCTTTGACTGAAAATATAAAAAATTTAAGGTTTTAGACACGATACAGAGATAGTTTCTTGCTCTTAACAGGCTTTGTTAACAATGCAATATTGTTTTGGGCTGGATTATGGTCCTGAGGGTGCTTCGCAGTGCAACCCGTCCTCGTGCCAGAAGTCCAGCACACATAAGCGTGAGGATACAGCCAAGAGCAGTGATGGGACTTCAACTCTAATCTACATCTAACCAGAACCATGAAGCACAAGAAACAACAATGAATGAATGATGAATTTATATATATATATTTGAACATTGCATGTTCAAACTTATCAACTTTTTCATCTGATTGTTATATAAACACCAAGAGAGTCATATAGGCAGATATGAACCCAAACACACTGCACAATGAAACCAAATGCCCTTTGCAGCTCTTTGCCGTGCTGATAATGGAGATCTTACAAGAAACCCGCATAGTGGAATAGTTCTTCCAAAAATGTCATCAATTTCTTTCCCTTACGCCTTTCCAAACCTGTTTGATGTTCTTTCTTCTGTGGGACATCTTGAATAATATGATATATATTTTTCCATTTAAAAATAACACAAAAGCGCCATAAACATATACAAATAAAAATTGTATAAAATCAGTTCATATTACCTTCCAAACTCACTGCATTTGGTGTGAATCAGTCTTAAATTTAAGTCCATCCACACTGTTTATCTTCCACTGTTAACCACTAGCTGTTAACCACCTCAACTGGATTGAATCAACGATTGAACGGGATCCGATTCATGAGTGAATCATTCAAGTTATGGGAACAGGATAGACCAAAATGTAATTAGTTTTGGAAGAAATCTGACTGTTATTTATTTCATGATCCTCATTAAATAACAACTCCAATTTATGTTGTAGCATGACTTCGAGACTTCGATCTTGTCACTTTCATTATTTTGAAAAACAATGGTGTATGATGTAAAGAAAGTCATACTAGCTGGAAGTGAGGGTGAGTAAAACATAATATCCAAACTGTCCTATTAAGGTGTGTTGATGCTTGGAAAAAACTGAAATGAAACACATTGAACATCCTCATTAAAAGGCTTTGGAAATACATATTCTTCAACAACAGGTTTTTATTTTTGAAATTAAATATCTGAGATAGCACCAAAAATAGACAAAGTACAAAGAGTGAACCTTACTAAAAAAGTAATATATTTAAAATACATTTATTTCATACTAAGTATAGTTCAAATCTATTAACATATTTACTGACAGAAAACTCGAGACTTACTGATATAAAAATTATAATGAAACTCGTTTTTGGAGTATTACTTGTGCACAAAGCACATTTCTTATTAATAAGCCTACCATGTGTTTTAATGTTACTTTTGATGAGGATTGTATGCTCTTTGAATAATATAGTTATTTAAATGAAAAATATTTAAAGTGTACCTGAAGTATACTTGCAACAGTTCCACTTTAGCACAATCAAATATACTAAGCATATCTTTAATCGCACTTCAGCACTACTTCCACACAATTAAAGTGCATTAAGTACAAAATGAGTTGTTCCAATTTAGCAGACTTGAAGTATACCAGTTTAGTATACTATAAGTACAATTGCAGGGCACTTTATTAACTACATAAATAGGAAAATGTATTTTAGTATACTTAGCATGAAATAAATATTTATTTCTCACTAGGGAAGGGTCATCTTAAAAATATAGTTGAATGTGTGCTCATTTGGACAGCACTCATTCACAGGTGAGTAGGGTGGTACTTTCAGGTATTCTCTAGAAGTGGAAACAAGCCTGAACAGCACCTGTTTATCCCTCTTTGTGGAGACAAGACCCCAACGTTAGCCGCCCAGACAGCTGCCTCTGATCGACTCTATTTCAAACTATTCAATTAAACATAAAACAAGCAGACTGCCACTGCTTATTCCACTAGCAGCGGAGGCATAAATATAAATCTGAAAGCAGAGGCATAAATATATATGAATTTGTATGAACGCAAATTAAGCTGATCTGAGATTCCCTGTCACCTCTCAAGAGAGATATCTTCTTTGCTGTTTGTTTTGAGAGTCACAGGGGAGTACAGTGAGCATATACTGCAGCATCTATAAAGATGTAGAAGAGAAGAGGGTTGGGGGAATATGAAACTACATCACAGAGAGTGTGCTAATAAGCACAAGAAAGCCTAATAAGCTCACAAAGCCTGTGCAGAACATGTTTGGGTCATATTTCATCCCAGCCCAACCACAAACAATATTCATAATGGCAAAAATAAATATGCAAATAAATAAATACAAATTTTTACACTGCAAAGTATTATACATCATTATATTATTCTGTATTTATTATGTATTAAGTAATGTTTAATTTTGTTCAGTCTGTGGTGTAACAAGCAATTAACAATGTAATTAGCAATTAAACAAAAAGCACTTAAGCAAAACACGGTCAGGTCAAAGTGTCATTTACTGGTAGTACACTGTGTGAAGAACTTTTAGATATAATATGTCACAATTTACTTTATTTTGCTATCCTCACTTACAAGTTAACTATAGTGTCTTGCACACACTAGTAAAAAAATATCAAAAATTATTTCTGGTGTCTGAATAATTTTTGGTTAGACTACATTTGTATAATATTACTGTGTAATAATAAGAAGGCAATGAGAATCATCATTTTAAATAAAAATTACAAATATTACAAAAGTAAAATCTTCAGGAGCATTATGGTTCTGATTAGGGTGCTTTATTGTCAGTAATGTCATAAAATATTATATTATTATTCCCAAAAGTAGAATTAATTTGAATTGTGCTAAATTTAATTTAATATTTAAATTATGGGGTTAAAACGACCCAGACATTTCTTTTTGAGATTTGTTTGAAAGGACTGTCACTCGGATGTGCATAAATGATGTGAATTTGGGACATTTTGGACCATGTTTAAGGCAAGATACTTCAGGCCATGCTTTGGTCAATTTTGATATTTCGGTCTATTTTGCTTCCATAACATGGCTTAAAAATTATATTAGACTTTTATCTATTTCATTCTATTAATTCAATTTTTATCTATTCGTTTACTTCGTCTATTTTCATTTAGAGATTTCAAGTTCAATACCTTTAATATCTTTAAATAATGTTTTATTCCCATCTATATTTTGAAGGGTTTTGCCGAGGGTTTTGTTCGCACATTAAACTGATTTATGAATTCAGAATTAGTTTTCATGCTGTTGGCAGTCTTAATGTACTTTTAGCAATAACCTGAGGAAGTACATTGATATGTATTTCATTTTACTGTCCTCACCTGTGGTGTCTTGCTTTAAGAAAACCTTAATCTGCCCTAATTGGACTATTTGTGTAATAGATTTCCTTGTTTTCCATTTCATACCTCAAATACTTCCTCTTCTAGCAACCGCGTCCCAAAAACAACGACTCCGTCCGTGCTGACCACAGGGCTGTCTCCACGCATCAATTCCAGCGTCTGCACCTTCTTACAGTCCAGGTACAGTGTAACAGACTTGCCCTCCACCCTGTAGGCTATCCGATGCCATCTGAGAAGAGATGACAGCAAGGTTAATCAGAGCTTTATCACAGTACTAACCCAGGAGTGAAGGTGATATTTACTGCTCTTCCAGGAGCATGGCTATTCGAGGAGGATTATGGGTCGCTTAAATGAGAAAGAATATTCTATAAATGGACACTGTAATGCTGTGGTACCATAGCCGGATCAGGAGTTGGAACATTTATTTTTATTCTTCAACAGACACATTTTGAAATAGCTCTCTTCCTCCAACAATTATACATGTTGGAATACGTCTACTAATGTATTAATGAATGCAAAGCATGATTCATAGTGCATAATAGAGTGAATACTAAGTATTTCCAACGCTATTTGACAAAAAAAAAGGTTTCTACTTGTCTCTGTTTACACCTAGTAACATCCATCTCAGCTGATCTGATTACAGATAAATAAATATTAGTCTAAACACAGTCCAAAATATTTTGTGATCAGATTACTTAAGCCAAATTCAGAGATAGTTTTAAGATCATTGTGTCTTTACTGCAAACACTAGTATGTTCTGATGTATCTTGAACAACAAAGAATGACCATTTATTCATGAATATGCATCATAGACACATTCTTATCTAGTATAATATGCAAATTTATCTCAGCAGATCACATAATATCTAACCGCGCATTGATGAATATTAATACCCGCTGTAAAAATACGGTCTTTGAATATTTAGTACTCCTCAGTCTCCATTTAATTCACACAGCTAACCACTTTTTCAATTTTCTCTGATTATTATATATCTTATATATGTATGACTCCTCTTTAAATGTATTAATGCGTGTTCCTGGTCTTACTGTGAAAAATTCATAAAAATGTATAACATTCTCTTCCTCTAGAAACGATTTTCCTCTTCCACTGACATCACCCAATAACCATTAGCTATATTAGATATTCGGGCATTTATTTAGCAATATCACATTTAATCTGAATAAAAATTCTGTTTCGCTATGAAATACATCAGATTATAGAAATAAGATGGGTTGTGAATGTCAAATATTATCATTTACAAACAAAGTAAACTTCAGAGCACGTCAGGGCTTTTTGGAATGTGCTAAAACACTCACTTCCCGTCAGCCAGATTGATTTTCTTAAAAATAGGGTAGAGTTCTGGAGCTGGCTGGCCTTGGTGGTCTTCATAGAGGAATACAGGAGATCGGCCAAGCTCAAGCCCCAGCTGTTGGACTCCCTGCTCATCATACAAAGACACCAGGAAGAATTGAGAGTTCTTCTTAGCCTTGACCGTGGTCATCAGAGAGAAGTTCTCGGGGAAAGCAGAATCTATAAAGAAAACAGCAAAGCATTGTTCACAAATATCACAATGCCTGTCAAATTTGCGCTTCAGAAAAATCCTATGGCCTCAAATGCTTGTAGGGTTGTGAAAGTACATTTCAAAGTGTCCATACCTGGAAAGAATTGTTTAGTTGGGGCACTGAGTTGAATCTTTTTGTCTATCCTGTAAGAGATGTCTGTGTCCGATGTGTCCTTTCTTTCGGTGCACAGGCCGGCCTCCACTGACACTCCCTCCATGTCTTCAGACAGCTCCAGTACCCGTAATACATCGATCAGATTAGCTGTAGGCAAAAGAGAAAACATTTAAACTTTCATCTACAGGCTGCCATGAACAGACTACTTATTAAAAAAAAACATTGTTGTCTCCTAAAACGAACAAAAAAATTATCTTCATTGAAGGCTCTTGTTTGATGGAAGTGTTTATTTGCGTATCAATAGTGAAGAATGTTAATTTCATGAAATCTGAGTTGATATGGTCAGCAGCCATTAGTGTAAACTGAATGTAATATCATCCAGGTGAATGCTGCACACTGGTGGTGGATGAGGAGATATCCCCCTTACTATGTAAAGTGCTTTGAGTGCCTAGAAAAGCGCTATATAAATGTAACAAATTATTATTATTATTATTGTATCTGTTAATTTTACATGGTGACAAATCCAATAAAAGAAACTTGAAAATAAAAGAGCACTCGAATATGCTTTAGTGTAAACTGAATGTAATATTTTCGGGGACTTAATTGCAAGGTAATTCCAATTAATTCAAAATGTATTATAGTTTACATTTATTTTAAATGCAATAAGCTGCACTCCAGAGTGCTTTTTAACCACTTAAGTAGCACTTAATTACATGTGTGCATGTCATTTCATAATTACCTGTTACCACTGAATTATGCTTAAAGTGTACTGCAGTGTACTTTACTTTTACACCCCTCACATTTTTGTAAATATTGTATTATATGTTTTCATGTGACAACACTGAAGAAATGACACTTTGCTACAATGTAAGGTAGTGAGTGTACAGCTTGTATAACAGTGTAAGTTTGCTGTCCCCTCAAAATAACTCAACACACAGCCATTAGTGTCTAAACCGCTGGCCACAAAACCGAGTACACCCATAAGTGAAAATATTTTGTGTGACCACCATTATTTTCCAGCACTGCCTTAACCTTCTTGGGCATGGAGTTCACCAGAGCTTCACAGGTTGCCACTGCAGTCCTCTTCCACTCCTCCATCACTTAGCTGGCGGATGTTAGAGACCTTGCGCTCCTCCACCTTCCATTTGAGTATGCCCCATAGATGCTCAATGGGGTTTAGGTCTGGAGACATGCTTGGCCAGTCCATCACCTTTACGCTCAGCTTCTTTAGCAAGACAGTGGTCCTTATCATGTTGGAATACTGCCCTGCGGCCCAGTCTCCGAAGGGAGGGGATCATGCTCTGCTTCAGTATGTCACAGTACATGTCGGCATTCATGGTTCCCTCAATGAACTGTAGCTCCCCAGTGCCGGCAGCACTCATGCAGCCCCAGAACATGACACTCCCACCATCATGCTTGACTGTAGGCAAGACACACTTGTCTTTGTACTCCTCACCTGGTTGCCGCCATACACGCTTGACACCATCTGAACCAAATAAGTTTATCTTGATCTCATCAGACCACAGGACATGGGCCTTAGTCTGCTTGTCTTCAGCAAACTGTTTGCAGGCTTTTTTTGTGCATCATCTTTAGAAGAGGCTTCCTTCTAGGATGACAGCCGTGCAGACCAATTTGATGCACTGTGCGGCGTATGGTCTGAGCAATGAGAGGCTGACCCCCCACCCCTTCAACCTTTGCAGCAATGCTGGCAGCACACATACGTCTATTTCCCAAACACTACCTCTGGATTACGATGATGCAAGTGCACTCAACTTCTTTGGTCGACCATGGCGAGGCCTGTTCTGAGTGGAACCTGTCCTGTTATACCGCTGTATGGTCTTGGCCACCGTGCTGCAGCTCAGTTTCAGTATCTTGGCAATCTTCTTATAGCCTACGCCATCTTTATGTAGAGCAACAATTATTTTTTTCTGATCCTCAGAGAGTTCTTTGTCATGAGGTGCCATGTTGAACTTCCAGTGACCAGTATGTGAGAGTGAGAGTGATAACACCAAATTTAACACACCTGCTCCCCATTCACACCTGAGACCTTGTAACACTAACGAGTCACATGACACCGGGGAGAGAAAATGGCTAATTGGGCCCAATTTGGACATTTTCACTTAGGGGTGTACTCACTTTTGTGGCCAGCGGTTTAGACACTAATGGCTGTGTGTTAAGTTATTCTGAGGGAACAGCAAATGTACACTGTTATACATACAAGCTGTACACTCACTAATTTACATTGTAGAAAAGTGTCATTTCTTCATTGTTGTCACATGAAAAAATATATTTACAAAAATGTGAGGGGTGTACTCACTTCTGTGAGATAACTGTATGTACTGTAATCACACCTTTGTAATGAAGTTACAATTTAGTATATTTAAAATATATTACCACTATAAAGCACTTTAGATGTTAATCAACACATACAATTAAGTGCTGACTATTAAAAGTGTGACAAAAATGTAAACACAATAATTTAAAATGTTTGTTAAAGTAAACCTTTACAAATTTTGAATTTGACAATATTGCAAAGTGAAATAAAAAATTGAAATTGAAAGAATATTCTCTGTAAGTACACTTGCACATTGTTTTATTTCATTAATATTAGATTATCTACAAGCAGAGTTTTCTAAAAATATATACTTATAAGATTTGAAGTACAATACAAGTGCACATTCAATATTAAGCACACTTTGTTCTCAAAGGGTATGATTGGGCTAATGAACTGGTGCTTAGCAAAAAGGTTTTGGAAAGTCTATTCGATGTTGCATGTATCAGTATTGAAAGAATACTTGTTATGAACACTATGAGGAATGCAAAGAACAAAACTAGAGCCTGATGGCCCTGCAGCTGTATTATTCACTAAGCCAATCCCCTTTAGGTCACGGCAAGATCGAACAACAAGATGAGAGTTTGGCTGCAGTTAGTTAGCTGATTTGCAGCCAACTCAAAGTGTGTTGATCTACATGGAAGCTTCAAGATGCATTCACGTTCAAATAAAGGCCACAGCTGGTTATGGATGGGGTGTCATTATGGGATAGAGCTATGACACACAGTCTAGCCTGAGATAGTTAAACACACACCTGACAGGTGACACCTATCAGTGCCCCTTTTAAATTAATGTCTCCACGACTTCCACTATCTCATATTCTATCACTTGAAATGTACTAACAGGAAAGTTGTAAGAAAACACTATAGCATTTAGAAATAACTGCTGTTAATGTTTTATTGAATTACAGTTTTAGTGAATCTCTAATTGCATAGGTTAATCTAATGAAGCTAACCAGGGAGTTCTTTTGACGAACCGCAACTTTGGCAACTGTGACAGCTGAAACAAGGATCCTAAATTTAAATTGCCTTCCTGTTTCCATGGCACTCCTTCTCTCCTCTGTTAATTAAACATGTGGAAAGAGTTTGTCCATGCCAAGCAACAGCTTGCCTGAAAAAGTATTCCATTTTATGGCATTATTTATTTGTTTAGCAGATGCCTTTATACTGAGCTGGTTCAAAGCATGGCAACAGACTAGTAAAATCCAGGCGAGACTCAAACACAACGGACAACATCAGGTACTCATTTAACGGTACTTCAGACAGGGTTGTGTCAATATGTTTTGCCATATATTTCATTATACAGACCTTGTAAATAAATTGAGTTTTCGTCTCACTGCCCATTGTATCACTAACACGCATAAACACACCACCCAACTCAGCCACATCTGTTAATGTTCACTGGTTTAAGTTCATCAGTCTGAGGTGAAATGTATTTGACAGTTCAGTAAATATGTCTGTGTAACTAATTGGGATATGGATGATTGGAAAATACAGCCACTTGAAAGAGCTGGTGTCTGTACACTGTTGCTATGCTCTCATTTAAATACACATGTACACATACATTTGTAGACACGCACACATAAGTGCATGAAGAAACTGGTCAGTATGTCAGTGGTGTTTATATGTCTGAGCAGCCATGTAATCTGCGTCAGAATAGGCCCAATTATCTCAGGACTCTAGTAGGGTTCAGCCTTGCAAATGTCAGACATCTCGTCTCGACATCTCAGCCAAAACCATAATTCTGACTGCTGTCTAATCCTAAACCAGTCAATTGTGAAGTCTAACAAAACAAGAAATAGCCCGACAATGCTTTTGAAATATATACTGTATGTGCACAACCATTGAAAAGTTGAGATCAATAAGATTACTTTTTTGAAATAAATTAATTACAAAAATTTAGTATCAAAAAGTTCCACAAAAAAACATTAAAGTGGTGGTTGATTGCGATTTCACTTTTTTTACGTTAGTGTGCAATGTTGCTGTTTGAGCATAAACAATATCTGCAAAGTTATGATGCTGAAAGTTCAATGCAAACAGAGATAATACGACAAAATTTAAATTAAGGCACACCATTTTTTTCAACACTGATGATAATAATAATGTTTCTTAAGTAGCAAATCAGCATATTAGAGTGATTTCTGAAGATCATGTGACACTGAAGACTGGAGTAATAATGCTGAAAATTCAGCTTTGCCATCACAGTTACAGGAATAAATTACATTTTAAAATACATTAAAATAGAAAACAGTTATTTTAAATTGTAATAATATTTCACAGTATTACTGTTTTTACTGTATTTTTATCAAACAATAGACTTGGTGAGCATAATGGACTCTTTTCAAAAGCATTACAAAGTTTAACCGACCCCAAACTTTTGAACAGTAGTGCGTGTGTGTGTGTGTGTGCAACAACACTTTCTTCTTTAAAAACGTTAGAAAACAATCACATTTGAGCTTTTTGCACTTGTCTATTATTGTAAAATCTTGCAATGTGACACATACATTTCAAAATTAAATATTCCATGTAGTTTCACATTTAATACATAAAAAACTACACATAAAATACGATATAGTGTTTCACATCACAATTTGACACGTCACATCAACCCACTAATAGTTAAGATAATACCTTGTGCTCAAAGTTACAGTATAGATTGTTTACCAAATACTTGGCATGAAATACTAGAGGGAATGGGTAAATCAGTGTGCTGTTCAATTTTCTGCCCTCTGACCTCAGAGAAATTCACAAGACAGTAATAACAGTGGACTAATGGTTTGAGAACAGGAGGAGAAATGCCTCCTCTGAGTGAGAATTCTTTCAGCACATTCCCAAGATACCCAGCTCATAGTGAATATGTTCTTGTATGCTCTCAAAACAAAGCATCCCAGACACAGACCGTCATGTTACTTATTAAGGAAATGCAAATTAAAGACGTATCAGCATTTATTACATTAAACCAATAATATTTCAAACGAACTGAAATATTCAGTACTGTAAGTATACCAATGTTTGAAATATTGCTTGGGAAACCAGACAATTATGCCTACTAATAACCTTAAATGGTCACAAAGTCAATGTGTTTACAAGAGCGTAAGTAGTAGGATAGGAACTGAAAAAATCATGCCCAAAATAAACCCTATTTAACAAATCCTTTGCCAAATAGGCCCTTCTCTGCTGAGATCTCCTGAGGTCTAGGGAATGTCCCCCCAGCATCATGAGGGACCTGGGGCAGGTGGCTGGACGCCATGTTGGATATCCGGAGCCAGTCCAGAAGCAACATGCTGATGCTCTGTATATCCGCCAAGAGCCAAACCTCAGCCAAGTCTACAAATCACATTCATCAGAGGCTGTGAACCCCAAGGCGGTGCTACCTGTCTGTTTTATTCACCTGTACGCTTCAGCCAAGTGTTGCTTTCACAGATCTACCTGTTGTTATGTCACCTACACCAGTCTGGGTGCGGCCGTCTGGCACATCCCAAAATGCTTCGTCTGGGGGGCTTATCCCGTGAAGGCGGCTTTCCAGCATCACCTCAAATAACTGCTGAACGAATTCAAGATTTATGTGAGTTGCAAATTACTTAGAATGCTTGATGAGTGAACCTGCTCACCTCATAAACACATTTATGTGTGTATAAAGCACTTTTGACTAAAATAATAGTTCACCCAAACCTGTATGAATGTCTTTCTTCTGCTGAACACAAAAGGAGATGTGGATTACCAAACAGATTCTGGTTCCACTGACTTCCATAGTTTGGGGAGATTATACTATGGACGTCAATGGGGACCAGAAACTGGTCTTCAAAATATCTTCTTTTGTGTCCAGCAGAAGAAAGAAATTCATAGAGTTTTGGAACAACATGAGGGTGACTAGATGATTCAATGAATTTTCATTTTAAGTTGTTAAAAAAATCACTCTAAATTTCAGCCAGTTGTGTTTAATTTAAATTTAAAATTCAATACATTTTCATTTAATTGCAGTTAACATGCAGTTATGTGTCTAAAGCATTACATTCTTAGTTATATAGTTTTTATATAATGTATTATTTACATTAATTATTAAACTTTATTATATTATTTTACACTACAGTGTTCTTCTTTGCAAGGGTATCACTTGTCGTGAGTTTGTCACATTACATCCCTCTTCCCCTACGCAGGGGTCTTCCAAAAGAGGTCAGAAAAACAAAACCATGAACCAACTCAAACACTACAAATACTATTTGTAGTATATCATATGATTACTTTTCCAATCTATCCAATTAAACTCTGAATGAACCAGTGAAGTGCTTTGGTTAAAGTCTATTAAAACATTGTGTTTCTGATCTCAAGTTTCCACAATGTGTACTAAAATCTGCAACATGATACATTGTGGTTTATGCTGGCTGTTTGCACTTGCCATGAACATCCTTTGAGCATCAACCTTGTGTTCCTGCCGTCTCTGCAGTTCTCATACTGTCCCCCGTTTTTGTTTACTGAAAGCAGCACACTTGGGATAGGACTCTTGGCTAAATTATTAGCTGTAAAATAAACTATAATTTGAGGGAACTCCCTTTAGTGTTCATTAGTCAATATATACCCACCCACATTGACTCGAGACCACAAGAACATTTACCACACCATGAGAAAGACTTCGGCGGTCTGGAGTTTCTCTCCTCAGCTTTTTAAAACATATTACCACAAACTGATATATACTTACTTATTATGAAATTTACTATGAAAGACTACTGTAATTTTACTTACTACAGGAGTCACATATATACAAGTACTAAATCTATGAAAAACAACATTTAAGACCCTTCTGAGGCTGGATATAATTTAATTACTGGTCGTGACCCCTGACCTCAAGGGGCCTGGAGCCAAACCCTGTAGAAGGCAGAAGCAATGAAGCGAGGAAAGATGGGACAATGCAGCTCAGACACACCCAAAGGCACTCCAAAAACGCTATCCCAGCTTACGACCCCTCAGCCATGGTCAATCTCTAGTTACTCACACTTTAACTCTCGTTCCACATTAGACAAGCAAAAAACGCAGTTCAAATCTCAAATTTCCTTCTGTGTGGCGTTGGATCCTATTTCATCTAGTTTGTCTTTCAACAAACTCTTTCATTTGTTTATAGTTTTCCAAGAAAGCGTAGGATGGTGGTTATATGTAATCAACTAAGATCGTCCTAATGGACTAACGCTGAACTGTTCTTCAAACATTTTGAGAGCTTGGAGCATAACGTGATTGAGATTGGAATCCGGGTCTGTTTCATGTTATCACTAGTATTTGGAAGTCGTTCAGAATGGTGGCTGGTTGCTGCTAGAACAACCGGGAATCTGCCCCACCACAGCAGCGAACTCTTTCCCTCTAGGAGTCACGCTCCACTAAACCCACAGTTTGAACGGAACGAGATTGTTTAAAACCATTCCCATCTTGCGCAACATGCAACCAGATACCCAGCTGAAAATAAAGAAACAGCAGCTTCTCAGTTGCAGAATCGAACATTTCTCTAGTGTGTTGAGAGTTTGATGGCAGTGGGAGCAGTATGTGGGCTTAGAGGCGGCGCTGTGGAGCACTGTGGGATACTGTATCCAGCGTACTTAGAGTCTGGGAACTGCTGAGTGGATGGCACTATTGTGCCAGGGAGCTGAGCATCATTACACATCAGTCTCACATTCCTCTCTGTAAAGTTTGTTTTGTGATATTTGCTCACTGTGAGACATTCAGCAAGGCCCACTGTAAGTGGGTCCACAAAGGAAACACCTGCATCTCTCTGTCTCTCACTGAACACTGCTGTCCCCCGCCCCAATATACAAATTACACACACAAACCCTCCCAGTCTAAGACAGACCAGACAGTGCTTTACATTATGCAGCTACTGAGCTCTGAATAATGTACGGCAACTGTAAATGAATGTGACATTTATTATTGTTTTGCAAATTTTCATAGACGAAATCCAATCTGAAATTTCTTGTAAGGGCAAAAAGTTTCCAAACACATAATTCGCAGTAGAAAAAATAATTTATAGTGGTTTGAAAGTGAAGTTGTAGTACTCTCGTGGAAGATATTTGAATAAAGTCATTCTTTTTTGTTTTCTTTGCACAAAAAGTATTCTTGTAATTTCATAAAATTGCGGTAGGACCACGGATGTCATATGGACAGTTTTAACGATGTCCTTACTACCTTTCTTGGCCTTGAACGTGGTAGTTATGTTACTGTCTATGGGAGGGTCAGAAACAAAAAATATCTTAATTTGTGTTACGAAGATAAACGAAGGTCTTTGGTTTTGGAACAACGTGAAGGTGAGTAATTAACGACAGAATTTTCCTTTTTGGGTGAACTATCCCTTTAAGTCATTCAATGGTTGATTTTCAATATGAGCTTTGTTTGTGTGGTGTTTTCAATATTGCTTTTGTTTGAGTTGCTCACCGTTGACCAATGGTCTAATTTCAGGTCAGGGCAATATGTTTTACTGAACGTCAAACATGTAAGACAGGAGTCTGGAGTGTTTGGGAATTGTTGCAGCTCCCCTTAGTGTCACTAGTTGTGCAGAAATCTTTGATTATCTACTTGATTTATGATAGGCCAATGGAAATTGCTTTGATTGTAATCTATGCTCATCTATTGGAAATGTGAAAAATGTCCCAATTTAAGAATCAGATCAAACAGGGTACAACTACTGTCACTTATTGCAAGTTACTTTACTCTAGCTTTACTCTTACTTCCAACTAGTTCCAACACACTTTCCAGGAAGTTTCTAGTGAGTCTGAAGATCTGGATTAGCTGATTTAGGTGTGTTTATTTGGGGTTGGATCTAAAACTTGCAGGACAGTTGTCCTCCAGGAACAGGTTTGGACAATGAGCATTAACTGGGTTAGCCTTTAATTTTACCATTGTTTATATTTTTCCCTGATTTGAAATATGTTATTCAAGAATAACCTTGGCCAACAGTCTTCCCCCATTCAAACAGACAGGAGCTGCACTTGAATGACTAGAAATAGTTTCCCGGGTAGTTACAAATATGGCCGCAGAATAACTGGAATATCTTTGGTGGAAAGTTGTTTACATGGGTCTCATAATGTAAATGACGACCTCGCTCCTCTTGCAGGATCAGGCCTTTGATGAAAAATACAGTATATAGCCACACAGAAATGAGGATGGAGCTCTGCTTCTGTGTGCCAGATGTTTGTATTGTTTCTGGATGGAGGACACATTTTGCACAGCAGCACTGAAGGCCCAAGTTCCTCAGCAGCAGGGAGGCATGTCTGTTTAGAGAAAGAAAGGGCTCTTTTGAGTGGAATCTCCCATCCTCATTGGCGTCTTGTCTTGAAATATTCTCATCCATACTGTTTCATGTATTTGTTTGTTCAGTGGGATCAAAAAGAACATGCATGGCTGCTCTACTGCAGGAGTTCCCAAAAAGGCCGTGTGAAAGGTGAGGATCGGGGGCAGCAGAGCGGGAGGCAGGGACTAGGCACACGTGATAACCATAAAGAGAAGATGCAGCATTAGAAATAGTCCTCCCACAGTCTTAGAACTCAAGGCCTTTGAAGAAGATGGGACAGATAGACTGGATATAAATATGGGGAGGAAGAGGGACAGGAGAATCCCAAACAGAAAAAAATGCCTTTGTTCTCCATGGCAGACATGACAACACACTGTGGCTACAAAGTCCTGCAGTTAAACACATGAAACTAATGCCAGACTTTCTCGGGGTGACCATGCAAATACCCGACAGCTGACTCAACTAACCGCATCCTGCTCTGTCGTATCAGAATCCACCGCTGCACCGGACAGGAGTGATACCACTGCGACTGCATCTCTGCAGATACCCTTCATACTGAAAATAAAGTCTGACTTCTCTGACCTGATCAACATATGTAAGGAATCCATTGCTATTATAAAATCTACTAATCTACTTTATCTGTGTCCTTAATGGCATCAGCACTCAAGCTACATGAACTGCACCACATGAAACTTGATGATCTTGTTTTCCAGCATCTTAAGCTTCAGTGAAAGCAAGAACATCTGACAGTCTGAGCAAGCATCCATATGATCTAATGTCACTTTGCTTAGTGATATAAAAATAATACATATATCTTACATCATAATGTTTCTTTGATTAAATTTTGAAAATTCTAAAACATAATTTGGAGGTTTACAGGCTGTTTACTGTAGATGTACTGTCATGTATCATTGAGATTCTGTTATAATTTTTATTCATATTTTTGAACCAGAATTTGTTTATATATTTTTTATTTTCATTTTAGCTACATTTTAAAACGTTTTATAATATTTTATCTAAGTTAGAATTTATTTTATATTTAAAATATATATATATTTTAGTTTGAGTTTACTATAATAACCTTGCACTTCCCCAATGCTCAGAAAAAAGCTGCTATTATATGCTCTCTATATAATTACTATAAACATATCACTGACCTTTTCACACTAAACACAATAGCAGCATGAGTAATGCATTTGTTTAAAATGTATCATGCTTGTCACACACAGAAAAGTCCACCACGATATTTGCATAATAAATTAATTGTGTAGGGTACACTAATACTGCTGACATCAAAACAAGTTCTCAATTGAAACTGCTCACATCTATGCAGTCTGCTCTGGGTTATGGTGTTGTTGACATATATACTACATTTGTACATAGCAGATTTGGCTAACTACCCAAGAGGAATTTTAATCTACTGGAGCAGGTCAGTAAGCACTCATTCACCTATGTCTCAACCCAATGTTAAACGGTTTCACAGCAAACTAACATGGGTCACGAGCAAACTCGAACATGACATGACACTGTTGGAGAATTTCCTTCCTTAACTATTCCAACTATGGGAGTCAAGTAACTACACCTGAGCAATGATTTTAACCTAATAGCCTAAAGCATACTAAAGACAAAAGCAATTAAAATGGGTATTTTATAAAAACAGGGGACCACGGGAAGTGTTGTCAATTGTAACACCATCAGTTTAAGCTCTTAGAGGAGTGGAAATCACTGCCACACATGACCACCACCCTCCTGAGCTGACAACTAATGAATGACTTTGTTCAAGGTGATGGACGTTAAATGACAGGATTATATCATTTGAATCAGCAAGTTTGTGTATTTACTTTGAAATATAACCAAAAAAGTTTGAGCAGATACTGTATATAGACCTACATTTCACACAATGAAGAGACTGCATGAGCAACAAACTGTTCACATGAAAAGAGGGTGGGGTTAAGTAGGGTCATGATGGGGATGGCAAACATTTTAAACATCACAAACAATCTAGCCTATGATCAAAAACTCCCAAACTCAGTTCAAAAACAAGTTCATTAGCTACAAATAAAAGACTTAATACTACTCGAAAGCTATAAAAAGATGTAGCTTAATCTATGTTTAAATACTAAAGACCGCTGAATAAATCACGGAATAAAACAGTCTAAACTTAGGTAGAGTGATTTGGAAACGTAAGATCGTATTACTGGCTGTCAGTCATCCTCAAACTCAACGAACAAGTTCAAACCGGTGGAACTTCAAGCGTCCCAAACATTAATAAAAGCTCGTTATAAAATGATTAAGGAAAAAACTCTAAGTGATAGCTACACGACATGCCCGCAGATCGTAACAAAACATGTTGCGCAACTTAAACTAAAACAAAGGTTATTGACTATTGAAGCCGTATCTGTAACAACTGCATGGGAAATAAACAGGCTATGTGGTTTCAATTTATGAAAAGGATATTTGATTGAGAACAAAAAGCACTGTTAAAAACTATTGTTTTAAGTGTAAATGTAGGCTAGTTTACCTGCATGTGTTGTTGTGGTGCACAGAGAGAGAAGCAGCGGCACTATCGCGCAGAACGCAGTTTCCCTCAGCCGCCTCATGATCAGGACGCGTTACCTCCACTCAGTCTTTATCACACAACCAGCAGATTACGACTGAGAAAACCCAGAAGCCATAAGCGTGAGAGCCTGAGAGGCAAGTGCTACTGCGGTCCCGGTCTGTAGTTGCGCAAGATGGAGAGGCTTTTTCTCTCTCTGAGTATCCTCCTCTCCTCCAAGACCGTTAAGCTCTGTCCCTCTCATTCAGTTTCTGCCTCCTCTCACTCCTTTCCAAACTTTCTCCCCCGTCCCCTCCTCTCCCTTCAATGATGCGTTTATCTCCAGACTCCGTCCGGTGCTGAATGGTGCCTCCAGAGGACACGTGTCAGAAATTGCCAATTGGATGTGTTGTGGCGTTGCTGTAATGTAAGCCTACAAATGTGACCCTAGACCACAAAGCCACCAGTCATAAGGGTCCGTTTTTCGAAATTGAGATTTATACATAATATGAAAGCTGACTAAATAGGACAATATTTAGCTGAGATACAACTATTTGAAAATGTAGACTCTGAGGGTGCAAATAAATCACAATATTGAAAATTGCTGTTAAAGCTGTCCACTGAAGTTCTTAGCGATGCATATTACATGCCAAGATGTAAGTATTGATATATTTACGGTTGGAAATTTGCTAAATGTTTTCATGGAAAATTATCTTTACTTAATATCCTAACGATTTTCGGCATAAGAGAAAGATCTATAATTTTGACCCATACAGTATTTTGGCTACTGCTACAAGTGCTACTTATGACTGGTTTTATGGTCCAGGGTCATGTAAAGTAGCCTGTAAAATGGATATAGAGCACATTATAAACTAGCCTTAGCTGATTTACTGGTCTAAGGCTGGCCTGCGGACTAGTTATGGGCACTTATTTTAGGTAGTCCGAAATAGAGACCTTCTTAAAACCAACTTAAAGAAGCTAAAAGATCAATATGTAGACCGACTCAAAATGTATATATGCAGGCCAAAATTATTAGAACACTAGTATTTTCATCAGCTAAAAAATAGTTTTAAGTCAGTTATTTCTATCTTTTGCAGTAGTGTTTCAGTAGGAAATGTCAGTTTACATTTGCAAACATTTTGTTTGCCATTAATTATAATAATCCAGTCAATATTTGACTGAGAACCTCCAGTGCTCCACACAGATTCTTGGAAGATTGGGAAGGTTATCTGCTGATCTCTCTCCTCTCAGACTAACAATGCAGCCCCAGCAACTCCATGATCACTCACAAGGTGGACTGTGGCCCCGGGCCCCTCTAAATGACACTAGTATTTATCCTAACACATCATTGGAATACATAGTGTTTTATTACTTGTCCGTTATCCACTCTTCTATTTAACATATCAAAATTCCACATGGCAGATCATGTCTTAGCATGACACTGTACTATTTTCTGAAAGGCTGAGATGATTTGCATATAAAAAAGGTAAAGCCCACCAGGGCCAATACTTTCTTTGACACAGTATATCCTTTTTTATATTGCCTGTAAAGTTTGCATGGCCGCTGAAGCACTTTGGCCAAAACTTCTGCTGCAGCTTTGGTTTGGACTCGCAGACTGACAAGCCTTTATGAGATAGATTCCTCCAATTGACAATAATTAATGGAGATGACATCACCATACAACAGGCCATGACAGACCTTTGTGGATGAGCCAGTGCTTATAAAGTTTGAAGAGAAATAGAAGAAAGTAGGAAAAGAGATGCTCTTGATCCTCCTTGGGGAGAAAATGCAGAAAACAAGACTGGGGAAGCGTGGGACACACTATGAAACGCTCTTTTCTTCATTTTCTCTCAGTTGTATCCTGCAGCATGACCTTGTACATATTTGTATTTTCACAGGAAATGCTTGTTGCTCTCAAGTCACTTTGCATGTGCATCTCTCTGATTAATACATGCTTTTCATGTTGAATATTATAAACGTCCATCAGCAATGTGTGGCTACTGGGGATCATAACAAAATTACAACCTCCATGCAATACAAAGAGATTAATGGCTAGTGAAAAAGAGCCTTTCTCAGATTCATAAAAACAATCTAGTCGCAGTGATAATCCACTCTGTGGGTGTGAAGATAAACATGGGACAGATTTGGGAAGTGCACAAAGGGAACAAAAGATTAGAGCCTATATTTTTACAGATCTCAGCTGATCCTTTGCGTAAACTCTGTACTCTCACACACACTCTCACCTCAATGTAGTCAGACTCTCATAAGTTAGACCTGCATTCCTTGTGGTTTTAGCAGATAGTTACTAAGAATGAAGTTGCCTATTTAAGTAGAAAGTGAGAAATTCCAAATTCAGTGAGTTTCAGACTGACTGATTCAGACATTGGACAGTTTCAGGATGGATGTCTCATGCCTATCAAAACTGATGCACATTGACTAGAAACAAGACAAAAATACTACGTAAGATAAGACATTTTTTGCATTGTAATGCTGTCTCTGAATTTGACAAAGACCTCAGCTCCAACAATTGAGAATCACTTTACGTACTCAGTCCCTATACTCACTGTCCAAACAAACATCTTAAAATGCTTCTAATTTCTAAGGAACACGTATATGCAACAATGACTCAAAAAATGCTGTTTAAATGCATTTCTCAAATGTGAGTAATTGTCTAGAAGCTGAAAGTCATCAAAACCAATGTCTCTTCAAGCCATATGTTGGGGATTAATTTGTGAAAAGACCTCACTGAGAGTAAGTGGACGTCAACACATAATTCATGCACTAAAGGCCTGTAAGTACTCTCATTTCAAAAATAGAGAGCTTTGCATCTATATTGTGTTTATAAGCTTCATTTAGCATTTGGCACTTTGGTACTTGTTTGCATAAATCATTGAAATGTTACCGTCTCTGTTGTCTACCCGGGTTTATGGAACATATGGCACACCACGCAGTTACATTAAAGCACGTCTGTGACTTGACACAAATTAGTCTCATGTAGCAGTTCAGAAACTTTCAGCAGATATAAGAGCTGGCGGGGAATGAAACCATTTGAGATTTCCTTGAAGAGGAACAACAGACCAGCCACCCATAAAGTGTGATAAAGAATCTCAGAGGTCTCCATATCGACTGCACTGCTCTGTCTTTCTACGTCTTAAGGTCATATCAGAGACATATGTGGCACTTGAGTAAAGCGTTTTTGTGTATCTGCTGCATTCATCTACACTCGTGTCTTCCTGCGGAGTCTCCATGAGTTAGTAATGGTAAAGATTGGAGACTTTCATTTCAGGGAACCTCAGATAAGAGAAGAACTTGTGGCATGACGCAGGTGAGATACTGCTGCCATGACAATATCATATAATCATTAATCACAGAAGAAAGCGAGAGAGATTCGAGCATCTTGGAATAACAACTGTTTTCTTTTATGCTTCACGAAGGTGGAACGTGCTGGGACAGGTCAGCAATCTGATCAAAAGAGGAAAATATGCATCTGATGTTGATTCAAAGTAATAAAGCGACTGAGTCTCCTCCACTGCTGCCAAAACATAATGTGAGGGATTTGGAGGAGAAAAAATGTATTTGATATTAATCTTTTCTTGATGGAAGTCTTTTCACCCGTTGAGAACTTAATCATAATTCACTGTACTCAGATGTAAACGGTAATACATGTTTGTAATGTCATGCAATGTATTGGCAAATTTCATTACGTAAACTATCCAAACAAATATGGCAACCATAACGATATGGGTATTAAATTAAGGAAGAAAATAGTCTAAACTACAGGCATGTCCTATATCATATAGGGTATTTATTTGTATTAAATGTACACTTGTAGTGTACTTCAAATCCTAACTGTATTTTTTATTTTATTATTTGTACTATACTATAAATTATAAAGTATACTATGTACTATAAAGAAATACACTTAATGTGTTGACTATCATTCTAAAGCAAATTGTAATATAATCTTACATTTCAAGCAAAAGTTAATATATTTGACCTTTGTGTAACTATTTTATTGATGTTACAAACTTACTGTGTATGTGGGAGAAGGTCATTTTTGTTTATTGTTATGTATTTGTGTTAATTGTTATGATATAAATGTGTTGATTTTCATATTTTTATATGGGTACTTTACATATATTTAAATGAAAGAATATTTCAGTTTATCATAAATGCTTGTCAATTGTCAGACTTTGTCTCCCTCTGCCTTGTGTTTCCTTACCCTTGTGTTATGTGCCCATATTTGGTCCTTCCTGTTTCATGTCATCATTAGTTTATTAGTCCCCGTCTGTGTCTTGATTGTTAATTTGATTCCAGGTGTGTCTCCTTAGTTCCCTCGTTACCCTGTCTTTAAAAGCCCCAGTCCTTCCAGTTAGTTTTGGTCGGTTATTGTAGATGTCAATGGAAGTGTATGTACCCCAACCATCATCTGTGTCTGTCTACCTCTAGTAAAGTCTACTGTTTATGTTATCCTCGTCTCCTTGTTCCTGGATCCCTGTGCGTACCGTGACATCAATATATTCAACAGTACACTTTAACCATATTTTAAAGACAATAAAAGTAACTATGGAATTACATATAAAGATGTATTTACAGTATGCCTTACTTAAGTGGCACACAAACACTCAGCTAATTGTATTTAATATAGATTTAAACCATAATACAATTAAATGTAACATGCAATTAAGTGTCTGAAAAAATTACATTCATTTCACATTTAAGTATATTCAGTGATAAGTACTTATTATCACTGAGATAACATACTTTAAAAGCGTGATTATTTTCATAAGAGAAAACACACATTACATGCCCGGAAATTTATGGGTGCGAAAAATTACCACTATCTCATATTGATTTCTCATCCAGTCACATAAGTGCTGATTTGACCAGCATGTCCAGTGTCCGTGAGGGCAGAGCTGTCAAAGGGACTGTAGTGAGCTGTAGATGCATGACATGTGTTCTGTGAGCTCCCGCTGTTACATATCTGCTTTATATACATGGTGTGAGGAAAGATCAATGAGAGCAAGCCAGCTAAGAGAAACACTCCTGGATACAGTATATCGACAATCAGCTCCATATGACCAATGATTTACTGTCTGGCACTAATATAATGATCCACATCAGATTCCCTCCAGCACTGCAGACTCTGTATCTCTCACTGCCTGCTTGTCTAACTGATCCTATCAGATTAAATCACAAATAAAACACCTCATTTGTGTCATCGTATATTTCACAGCTGCCTGGAATACTTGATTCTGATTGGTCAGTCAAGACATTCTGCAGTCAAAAATTGCTAATTTTGTTTGCATTAAATAAATAAATATATTTTTCATCCATTTTTTATCAGATAATTCAACAATACACATCAGCTTACTGTACTTTATCACTTAATTATTTGAATAATAGATTATGATGATGTAATCTATTTTTAAAGAACCATTAATGTTCTTCTTAATTCCTGGTTAAGTTCCCACACAGATTTTCTCACGATCATTCATCAAGTGTCTGAGAAGACAAAAATGTCACAGCTATTGAGGGGTCATCTTTAGGTGGGTGTGTGTGTGTGTGTGTGTGTGTGTGTGTGTGTGTGTGTGTGTGTGTGTGTACAAGGAGGTGGTCTGGATTCTGGATTGTGCTGAGGAAATTCTACATAGGTGTAGATTTGATGAGAATACTGTAAACGACTTATAAGCCCAGAAAACACCTGAAATTGCTCAACTAAGCATCTTTAATTTCAATAGTTTTATTTTCCGACAGTTCAAGCTCCCAAGGCTCAAAGATGTGCAATTATAAACTACTTAATGCAGGGGAAAAAACAGTCACAGCTTCTCACTGTAATTGCACTGACCTCATAAAAAGACACTTAATACCTCTTAAAGAAGAAGAAAACATTCAATTCTTAAGGAAGAGGAGGAGCAGATTTCCGGTAATGAAGCACAGCTCGGTCTTAATGTGGAAAATGCCTGCTGTAAGAACACAACAGATTTGGGTCAGTTTGCTGCGTTCGAGGGAGGAGTTCTCAGTGTGGTGTTTATTTTGATGATTGCCAGCGTGACGTGAATCATTAACGTGCAGGATACATTTTTTTAATGAACCGGTAAATCAATGAACACTTCCAGACTCGAATCTGGTGTTGACTTCCGTCCCGTGTTTCGTTTCTCCTCGTCTGTCTGCCCACTTCCTACAACTTTCCATTCTCTTTCTTTCTTCTGTTCTTCTCTGTGAGCTCGCCTCCTTTTATTAAAAGGCACATATTGTTTTCTTTCTCGTCGTTCCTTTTCTTCCCCCTGCTTTTGTGAAGTTTGCATTCCACACCTCCTCAGCAGACAGCAAACAAAAGAGCAGAAATCACCACTCTTGACCTGCAGCAAACATTCTTGTGAATGTGTCGCCTCCAGCTGCCCAGAGAGAAAGAGCCTGCAGTCTACAGTGGACACATAACAACTATTTCTCACTCGATGAACAATTTCACATCTCACTTCATTAATCGGCTAGAAAACCATCTGTGAATAGTAAACATTTCAATGCAAGAGTAACCATTTCATTCAGGGTATGCAAATAGAGTTAATACTAAAATCATTCAAAGTGACACTGAGCAAATCCAAATAAAACAACAAAAACCTGGCCTTTGGATAGCTTTGCAAATAGATCAGACTTTATTTAAATTAAAGTACATTTGATTTAATTTAATTTCATTCAAAATGTAATTTTGCTTGAATTTTCTTTTTTTGTTTTACTTTTATATTACATTTTGTTTTAAATTTATTTTATTTACTTTTATAAAAAAAATGTTTTTACTTTTTATTTAATTTCAAATATAATTTTACCTAGTTGTACTTTTATATTTAATTGTTTAAATTTATTTTATTTACTTCTATTTTTATTTTTATATTTTATAAATAGATTTAATTTAATTTAAGCAATTTCTAAAAGCTTTTATTTGGATCTCTTATGATTAAGAAGGATGATTTAGGTTTAAAAAAAAGTGTTTGATTAAAATGCTGTGTCCAAAAGAATTCCATCTACAGTTTATGTACAATAAAGTTAAAAAATAATTACAAAAAATCTGTCATCATCTAGCCACCATTATAGTGTTCAAAACCTTTTCCCCCAGAACAAAAGAGCAACTATCATCAAACCTTATGATTGTGTCAAACATGCAAGTTCACCTGCATTCTTTCTTGGTTTATTAATACGAAAATTATATATTAGGTTGAGATTTTAACCTTGGTCTCAATGCTCAATAAATTATAACTGTGTAACTAGAATCATGTATCTGATACATCTAAAACAAAATGTTGTTTTTTCTTTAGTCATTTCTTATCTCATCTAGACAACAAGTGAGCCAAGGGAGAAATAAAGTGCACGCTGCCCCTGTGCTGGGCTAGTCTTGAGTATGGGAATCAATCTTCACAGACAGGGAACCAGAAGAGCCACTGAACTCAACTGAGTGCAGTCATAATCAATAGATTAAGGGTCAAAGGTCATGCCCAGATAAGATAACAGTCAAACAAAGTAAAAATATATAATGCATTCTAAATGCAGGTTCTGCATGAAGCTGACGTGGACACAAAATGAGAAAGAAATATGCTCATGAAAGCAACCAGAAAGAGAGAGCGTGTTGTAGACGACAGCAAGCAGAGGCCTGTACTACTGCTTATTTATTTAACACACTCTCCTTTTCTCTTTATCCCTCTATAAACCTGTGTAAGATGCCAGAGTGATAGCTTAGAGGCTAAAATTCCCTCCCCGGCACTCATCCTCATCCATTTAGCCCTTTTACCTAACACACACTCACTCACTCATTCACTGCACCTGTGTACTTTCTCCTAAAGCAGAGGAAAGACACAGCAGGGCACCTCATACACAGCCACCCTCTCATCTATCATTGCCCTTATTCAAATTCAGATGCAACTCATTCAATCTGAGCAAGGAGGATTTAAAAGCTAAATTAGCAATACGATTACCACCTTTTCATTTTTCCCCGCACACACCAATAAAACCCTGCACGATGGGCTGTATCAACCTCTAAATTTAGTATAAATATAGGATAAACTGTATAATGAGGAACAAACTGCTCCACTTCATATATTTTATTATTATTATCATCCTTAATCATGTTTAGATCAAAGAATCACCACAAATGTACCCTTAACATTTGTCAACCAGCCTTATTTTAGTTTTTTTGTTCTATACACTGAAAAGAAGAAAAAGTGCAGAAATAATTTTCATTTCGAAATTGCAATGGACGGTTCACAAATAATTACAAATAACACCTTTAACACATTGAATTAAACATGAATGTTAAAGTAGTAAGACTGAAATAGTATTTTCTCATAAAACATTTTACAGTAATCTGATACAGTAAACTTCAAAACATTGTTTATATTTAAATTGATATTAATCATTTATGTTTATGTATTTTTATTACTTGTTAAGAGCGTTTGTCATTTTATTAGTATTTTTCATATATTATTTGTATGTAGCTTGAATTAATTTTCCTTGAGTTTGAGTAGTTTAATCTCTTAAAAAAAACTTTATTTCAGTCCTTAAAACCATAAATAATATAACTAGGCTTTTAAAAACTTTATTTCAGTTAGCTGCCATGGTAACATTTCTAATGTCTAAGTTTTCCATCTAATATTTATAATTAATTTTATATTAGCTTTATTTCAATAACCCCAAAAACTATTTTGAACCGTTTTAGTCAACAATAGCAAGACAACTGCCGAAACAAGGTCAGAGTAATTCACTGTTAGCATATTTCTATGTTTACATGTGAAAGACGGACAATTCACAACAAAGTGTGTTCCAGTTGAACAAACTTTGTGTGGCCTAAAATATGAATTCTGCTTTATTTCCCCTTTCGCTGACCGCTTCATTCTGCATCTTGTGATGAACGTGTGGGTTGTGTGGCTGCAAGGCTAAACTTGTGTCCGGTGTGTAACTCTGTCAGTTTGTAGGATGAGGGCTGATCCTGAGAGAGCTGGAGCAGGCCAGGAATACATGCGAGGAACTATGCCTGGCTTCAGGAAGAAACTTTAAAAGGCCTGACGGAAATCATTAACCGACCGTGAGGCCTGTGGCGTATCAGATCATTCTGTAAACAAACCGAGTCTCCACAGAACAGATATTCAAAGCATCAAACTCGATCCTCCCCATCAACCCAAGCTAATCTGTTATGCTCAGTGTCATAGCAGAACACTGCAGAGCGGGTCTTTTCTAGTCCGTGCCTGTATGACTGGTTCAAGTTAAATATTCTACCTTTGGACTTTTTTTACTTTCAAATATAGCATTTATTTGTTTGTCAGTCTCATTTCTTCCATTACAACCCTGCTTTACAGCCTTGCAGCTGTGGTCACCCTAGTCAGCGTGTCCAAACATGTGTGAGCTCTGCATTAGCGCTTTTCATTCTCATCACCTCTCCGTGATGTCCAAATTGTGACTCACCTGACATCTAATCCCTCTAATGCTTTAAACAGTTTTCAGAAAAGCACATTTTCACTATACTTGTGACATGTAATCAGGTCACATTCTGCTGGGTTCTGACCCTGTTTAAGCTATGTGTAAAAAAACACTTGAGCATACTTTTATAAAGACTTATTATGGAAATATATGCTTAATTGATAACTATATGTAATGTTTCATGCACTTAACTAAATGTTAATTGCAATTCAATTAAAATGTATTAAAGTTTAGAGAAGGACTCAATTACATGTGTATATGTAATTTCATATTACTTCTTGTCTTTGAAATATGGTTAATGTGGACTGCTGAATGTACTGACAAGCAGTTATGCTAAAATAAAATATACTTTAAATGCCATTTCTATTCCATATTACATTTAAAATATATATGATATTTGATATATAATATAAAGTTCTATTAAATCAGCACCGATAGCCATGTGAGTTAAAGCTGTGTATGTGTTGTATTCAGTTTTACCAGCAGGTGGCAGTACAGACTAATGCAATTACTGAGAACAGAAGCTTTGCTCATTTATGAGTGTAGAAAATGTTTATGGTCATTATTTTACTCTTAGATAATACTGAAAATAAAATGTATGCATTAAAAAATAACAATGATAATAACTAAGTCGCCATTTCTATCAAAATAAAGGAAACATCAAACAAATAGGTCTATTATAAAAACATAACAATTCAATAAAAATGAAATTATGTAGCAATTTATACGCATAAGTGGAGGATGACAAAGCAAAACCAAACTCACTTTAATTAATTACTACCTTAAATAATAAACTAAAATACAATTGATATATAATATAATATAATATAATATATATAATAATTCCCTGTTAGTATGCACTGTAAAAAATCTAAAAAATCTGTCAAATCTAATTAACAAAATGTTGAAAATATTTAAGTTGAGCTAATGTTATTGCTTGGCCGTAGTTGAGAGGACGTATTATATTAAGTCTACACAAATATATTTGAAAAACATTGAATGAATGGTTATTTTCAAATCCAGTTAATTGTGCCAATGTTGACTAAACTAATAAAAGCACGTGCACTATAAAACTTCAGTAAAGGTTGAGCCAACCTAAAAAATAACAATTCAGGCAACACTTTGAAGTCAGAAATTGACTGAACGTAAAATTTCTGTGGAACGAGTTACTAAATAATAATTCGTTTTTTTACAGTGTGTATGTTGTACAATCACTGCGGCATTTTAAAATCATGTTCACTCAATACACTGAACTAACAGACCAGAAGGCGTGGAATAATGACATTTACCCTAATTAAATAGACTTAGTTAAAACAGTTTACTTTTAAATGTTTGTTGTTTTACTTGTTTTATTTATTTTATCGACCCCCCGCCCTATCCCCAAACACACGCACACACACACACACACACACACACACACACACCTCCCCTTTGCACCCACAGCTCGCAATGCATCTGACTGCCTTAATCTGTTTGTTTTTCAAAGCAGTAACGTTACAGTAACCGCTGATGCTCACGTAAGTAAGCATGCGTGTTTACGTCCTCCTTTAACTAATCGTTTCTGTCTGCCATGTGACCGCGTAACCCGCTCACATGAGCGCCGAGTTGCATGATCCGCTTGAAGTTTGTTAAAGTCCGCTGCTACAGCTCGCAGCTGACACGGAGTTGCCATGGCGAGCGGCGGCGAGCAGAAAGTGGTGCTGATCACCGGCTGCTCCTCTGGGATCGGACTGCGGATCGCCGTGCTGCTGGCCAGAGACGAACTGAAGCGTTACCATGGTAAACGCGCTCATTTGCCTTCTAATTAATTCAGCGCTCAAGCGTCTATAGAGCGTTCTATTTCTGCTTAGAATATTTTAGAACGTCCTCAGATTCTACAAGTTTACACATGCTTACATTCGCTTATTCGATAGTATACAACTCGTCTTTTGTAACACAACTGTTGGACATTTTCATTACATAACACGCTGTATACTTTAGAATTCGTTTGTTTCTTCATCCCCAACCGCAAGATTATAGCCTACATTCACTGTTCTCTAGCTGAACCCAACGGCTCTTTATTATCATGTGAAAGCGTAGTTTCCAGGGTACGGCTCCGCGAGGACACCGCTTGCCAGGCGGAGATCAGAGACTGCCAGTTCTCTTTCAAGTGACTTCTCCAGCACAAAGCTCCCTTTATGGCTGTGAATTGTCGACCGCTGCCCTGGTTTAGTGCCGTGTCTAATGCGCCCATAGTTCACACAGTGGAATGAGTGTTGGGAGAGGGACAAAGTTTGAGACCTGTACAAGCGAGGGTCGTCTGAAGACTTCATCTGCACTCGGTGCAGGGCAAAACCATTGGACGTTTGTTATCTCCTACTCAGCTACATCCAGAGACTTCTTAACGTCAATAGTGTTTGGTTTACAGCAGGGCTCATGAGGCCCTTGGTGGATTAAGAGATAAGTCTGACCTGTACTCTATATATAGTGCGTTATGTTATATGATGTACACTTATTGATGTACAGTCCTGTAGCCAACTTCTACATTACACTTTAGTTTTACCTTCTTCTTTATAGCTTTGGTTCATTATTATAGTAATTTTAACGCAAAGGTGGACCCCTGTTGAAGTCCCCTTTTTTACTACACGAAAGGGATGCTTTTAAGAAAGCTAAAACGAAGACGTTAAAATTAAACACTCTCAGAATAGGAACTTTTCCATTCACTTTTCTTTCATTCTTTTTCATCAATTCCGTTTGAACTTTGTTCTCATTCGTAGAGTATTGCAACAGTGGATTTTTTTTCGGAAAACCAAATCCTCTGAGATTAAACATTTCATTGGTTCTGGTTATAATGAGGAGCAGTGATCTATGCCAACTTCAAAGAAGCCAAAATTACAAGAGAGAGCGGCTCATTCAAGAATGTTTAATCTGCCTCAAGACTTACTCCGAAACAATAGCTTTAACAATGAGGCGGTTGTTCTCGCAAACACATTAATGTTGTGGCCTAGTTTGGCCACACAGGCTTTGTGTGTCTTAAGAACGAATCTCTTCTCTCATCAAGTCCAGCTTATGCTTTATAAATACATCTAGTTTAAGCAGACAGGAATGCGGATTTCCTGGCAGCTGTGTCCATCATCACCTTACAGACACACACAGTCACACACACACACTCCCTCACCCACAGCTCTGCATCTGACTGCCTGTAAGTGACTGATCATGGATGCTGACTGTTGACAGACTGCAATAATCTGCAGAACGAATGACGCTTCAACACCTTGATCCGCTATGGAGGCTCCTCGGCCTTATCTGTAAAATCAGAGATGATTTAATAAGCAAATCAAACATCAATATACTCGAGGTGTGGTGGTGTCACAGAGACAGACGCTGTTAAAGTAATGCCTGACGGTGTCAAAGAAGCAAAGTAAGCCTATGATGTAAATGTTGCAGTTCAAACTGAATAATGTCTTTATTTATTTAGCAGACACTTTTATCCAAAGTCACTTATAAATGAGGATTACTACAAAGCGATTCATGCTAAGGAGGCAGTAACATGACAAGTGCTGCAATACAAAGTACTAGACGCTAGAAAAGAGATGAGTGTGAAAATACGTATAGATATCTACAAGTTTACAAATGTTAATCTAGATTAATTTTTCTTTTGTGAACACAATCTGTTAATTTGTTACATAAAAATAAGTCTGAGAATTCGTTTGTTTCTTCATCCCAACCGCAAGATTAGACCAGGGCTCATTCCTGTTTCTAAAATTAAACAACGGCTCTTTATTATCATGTGAAAACATTTCCGGGTACGGCTCTTCAGTCCGCTGATCCCAGAGATCATAATATGCCATTCTCTTTCAAGACTTCTCCAGTTGTTGTTATTGTTTTATCAATGTTAAATATAGGTTGTGCCGTGTCTAAATCAAGTTCACACAGTGAATGAGTGTTAAAGAACAACATTTTGAGACCTATAAATATTTCTGTAAATATCTTTATCTGCACTTTATCGGTGCATTTCATCATTATACATTTTTATTCAAACTTTATTTTAAGGTTCATAATACAGAGACAGAGTAATTACCTAGTTTAAGCAGGCTCGTAGTAGCTGTTGTGGATTACATGAGATAAGTCTGACCTGTAGTAACTATAGTTATGTTATACCTGTACTTACAGTTTGTAATGATGTCCTGTAATATCCAGCTACTTTTAGTTTTACCTTCTTCAGACCAAGTCTGTTACACATATTATAGTAATTTTACATATGGTGGATGTTGAAGTCCCTTTTTTCGATTGTATGCTTTTAAGTACACAGACATAAGCAACTTAAAATAAAGTGCATCACGAATAGATTGTTCCATTACTCTTCTTTATCTATACTTCACCTCAATTCCAGCTGAAGTTTCATATTTGCAACAGTGGTTTTTCAGAGAAAACCAAACTTTAAATATCATTAATTGGTTCTGGTTATAATGAGGAGCAGTGATCTATGCCAACTTAAAGAAATTACAAGACTCATTCAAGAATGTTTAATCTGCCTCAAGACTTCTCAAACAATAGTTTTTAAGAAGTCAATCCTGCTCCTTTTTTAATCAAAATTAATATTATGAGGCATTGTTTGGCCACACAGGCTTTAGGCGTCGGAAATGTAATCTTTCTCATCAATCCAAACATGCTTTTCAGCATCAATACTAACAGTCTCAGGTGTTCAAAGCTGCATTAACATCATCACCTTCAGACACATTTCTCACTATTTCTTGTCAACACTTAGCTGATTAAGATTTGTTTGATCAGCATATGACTGTTGAAAAGATAAAAATCAAATTAAATCAAACTGCAATCTCCTGATCCGCTATTTTAGGACTCTCTAAGTTTATCTGTAAAATCAGAGATTGTTTTAATAAGCAAATCAAACATCAATATACTCGGTGATGTACCTCTTCAAATATGAGACAAATTTAACAAAGCGTCAAAGACTTTATCATTATTCAACTCTATAAAATCTACATGTTGCAGTTCAAACCATTTGTGTGTAGACTTATTATTCACTTATAAATGATGATTCTACAGCTTTCACTTGTCTTGAGGCAGTAACACTAAGTGCTGCAATACCTGAGAAAGAAAAGAGATGGTGTGACAAAATAGAAGATTACACTGTACAATGTCGTGTAAGATTGTTTTACTATTGTGTCAATCACCATATCCACCTAATCAAAGGACCGAAATGATCATTACTTTGTGTATTTAATACAAATGTTTTTTATTGTAATCTATTCTAAAATTAAATTTATTTAAAATTTTTACCATCATTACTGTTAAAAGCATGATCCTTCAGAAATTATTCTAATATGCTGATTTTCTTTCAAGAACCCGTAGTTTCACCTTATTATGTATTGTTATTATCAATGTTAAATATAGTTGTTTCTTAATATTTTGCGAAAATTCAAGATTCTGAATAGAATAGTTTAAAAACAACATTATGAGACAGTATAAAATATGGTTGAAACTGTAAATATATTTACTCACTTCTGATCAATTTGTGCCAAACATTTGTTCCTTTTCTGCTGAACACAAAATACAGATTAAGAATGTGGTAATCAAGTAGTTGTTGTACACATTGACTTCCATAGTATGAAAAAACATAGACCAGAGACTGTTATTCAAATATTTTTTGTGTTCAGCAGAACAAAATATTTACACAGGTTTGTAACCAAAATATTGTTAATGTGTTTCAGACTTGTATACAACGTAATATTATGGGTGAACTATCACAAGAAATAAGTGGACAAGTATAAAAGCAGTGACTGTTCATGTTTATCTATGTACACCTTATCAGCTAGTTTTATTTATAAGCATTTGATGTGCTCTTTTTACATCATTACTATGATTGCCCATCAGAATATGTTGGCATGCTTTAATTACAAAAAAACACATGTAATTTTCCTCTCATACAGTACTTCAAACATGGTTTTACTATAGTCCCTCCTTCCAACAAGCACAGTCTTTTCTTTTTCAGAGCACAAATTGGCCAAACATAAAGCAGTGCGTTGAAATGTAACGTTTCCATAATCGCGAGCTTCAGATTTCAATACTAAGTGTCCCTCAGGTGTTCAAATTAATTATGTAACATGTTCATCTCTTAGCTTATCTTTAATTTAATTAAGCAAATTTTATAGATTATATATTGTATTGATGTATGATATAGGCTAACTTTAAAAAAGTAAAGGGATCAAATTAAATCAGTACTGCTTCTCATAGGTGATTTTAGGACAAAACTATCAGTTTATAGCACAATGTTCAGATTGTTTTAAAGCAGCCACAAAATAAAACAATTGGTTTCTAAATTTTCAAATATGAGACAAATTTATCAAAGCAGCGTTAAAGTAACTTAATTCAACTCTAAGAGTCACTGATTAGATTGAGAGCTTTGTTTGGATCAGCATATATGTCATCGCTAAAAAAAGATAAAAGGGATCAAATTAAATCAAACTGCAATCTCCTGCGGTGATTTTAGGACAAAGCATCTAAGTTTATATAGCACAATCAAAAATACAGATTGTTTTAAAGCAGCGTCACAGTAATAAAACAATTGATGATGCAAACTTCTTCAAATATGAGACAAATTCAACAATGCAGCGTTAAAAAGACAACTTTGTCATTATTCAACTCTATAAAAATCTAGTGTAGATGTTATTCTTTCATTTGTGTGTATTTACTGTTATTCGGTTGATGATGAAATGATTCTCTGTCACTTGTCTTGAAGTTATTGCCACTATGAGAGACCTGAGAAAGAAGGAGCGGCTGGTGGAAGCGGCGGGTGACACATACGGAAAGACCTTGACACTGCTGTCCTTGGATGTGTGCAGTGATGACTCAGTCAGGCAGTGTATTTCCAGTGTAAAGGACCGCCACATCGACATTCTCGGTGAGTGCACAATGCCTTTGACCTCTTATAGGCTTTTTTTATTACTGCAGGGGAAATACGATAATTTTTTTAGATGGGCTGTTAAAAAAATGGGCTTGTATTCAAAAAAACTTCAAAACACTGATTGCTATAGCAAGGAGAGTTTCACCTTGCAAGAATTTCGCAACGGATGTTTTGCAATTGATTATTTTTCATTAGCATTCGTTATTGCAAACAATAAAATATACGCAAACTGCGGGTACAGTTAAAGGAATGGTTCGCCAAAGATAAAAATTCTGTTATCATTTACTCACCCTCAATTTGTGCCAAACCGGTTTGTATTCCTTGTTTCTGCTGAACACAAAATAAGATATATTCAAGAATGGTGGTAATCAAACAGTTGTTGGTCACCACTGACTTCCATAGTATGAAAAAAAGACCAGAGACTGTTCTTCAAAATATTAGATTTTGTGTTCAGCAGAACAAAGCAATTTGCACAGGTTTGAAACGACTTAAAGGTGAGTAAATGAGAGAATTGTCATTATTGGGTGAACTATCACTTTAAGAGAGCATTGTGGACTAGTATATAAGCAGTGACTGATGGGTTCATGTCAGTTAACTGTCCTTGCTTGCTAAAATCAAACACATTTGATGTGCTCTGTGGTCTTTTACATCCTATGCTTGCCCATCAAGACATATTTAGAACTTATTACGGAAATGATGTAGGTGACATTGAGTAACATACAGTACTTGAATGTGGTTTACTATGTCAACACATCAATTTTTTTATTTTTCAAGCACAAATAAAACATTAAAACGAGTGATTTGAAATGTACCTGAAATAATTGCAATTATTAGAAACTACACTTTTAAAAGTGTACATAATTGTTAAACATTAATTAAAGTGTACTCTTTTTAATTGCACTTAATTTAATTAATATTATTTTATATAATATTATATATATATATTAAAGATGTATGATATAGGCTACATTAAGATTTGAAGTGCACTACAAGTCCAACCTCAAGTATGCTTCTTTTTCATAGGGGTTCACTATCAGTTCGATTCATGTTCTTTCTTATTACGCTTTTCACAATACAAGCAGCTTAACAAAAAAATTAATGTTTCTAGTTTACATATAAGAGAGAGATTGGTTATCAGAGGTGGCTTAAAGTAATGTCCTTATGACATACATGTACAGTTCTAAGAGTATACAAATCCTGCAGTTAGGTAACAATAACCACTTTAAAGCAGTGATTACATGATGTGATTACAACGGTCACATAATGACCACCTGTTGTTTTTGTTCTTGACAAAACACCTATTGTATTAACCCGTCACATGACGAATAAAAGAGACACACAAATCCAACCAAATCCTATTTGACTGTTCAGACTCGAACGCATTAACAAAAACTTTAATAGGATTTCAAACGAGTCCACGTTCGAAGGCTTGCGTCGGGTTTATACTGATTGGATTTTGTGTTTTTAGCATGTTCAGACTACAAAAAAAGAAATTGAGTTGGATTGAGCAAAAAAAATTCAGCCTATGAACACATTTCAGCAGAACTGTTCAATCAATTTAATGTAACATAATTTGAGAATTGACACTATGACCAGATAACTAGAATAAGCGTGTACTAAATAATATTATTTGAAAGATATGTGGTCAACATTGATTAATACTAGCCTAAGAGAACAGTCAAGACCTTAACCACCTATCTTTCCTCTCTGATTTTCCAGTTAATAATGCAGGTGTGGGTTTGCTGGGCCCTGTGGAGAGCATCAGCATGGATGACATGAAGAAAGTGTTTGAGACCAACTTCTTCGGAACCGTGCGCATGATAAAAGAGGTCATGCCGGACATGAAGAAGAGGCGAGCTGGCCACATTATCGTCATGAGCAGCGTTATGGGCCTGCAGGGTAGGATGGACACAACAGGCTTTAGAGGGCTGACTGAAACCTTCTGTGTCACACAGCTGAATGCTTGACAGTCAGAGAGACAATACAGCCATTCAGAGTTATGCACTTAGCTGAAGAGCAATATGACAGCCACATATGGCACATATGGTTTGGGCCACTTTGGGAGGGCAGCAGAACAATGACATGATCACTGAATATGTCTCTGTTGAACTCGTCTGCAGGTGTGGTATTCAATGATGTCTACACGGCCTCTAAGTTTGCCATAGAGGGCTTCTGTGAGAGTATGGCAGTGCAGCTGCTCAAGTTTAATGTGAAGTAAGTGATCCGGAGTCTTATGATTGAAAGCCAATGCGTGTCAAGTCTGAAAAAGTCTGAAAACCATAACAATGAACATATCAATGAAATATCAAATTGTGATGATATGTGTTTATATATGTGAGGTTTGTTTTCAGCTAATTAGAAAAATTCTGTCAAACTAAAGTAGTTTTGTTTGATGTTGTTTGAGGCCTTCGGACATTGTTTAAAAAAAGATTTTATTCTTAATCTTGTTAATTTACTCTGATTTAAAGGCCTATTATGAGATTTCTTCTCAAGATTAATTGACTGCTTTATTTACATGGCACTACAAACCTGTTGTGCTCATCAAACATGGTGTAAACAGGCTTTTTATAATCCATCTTACTGTCATTAAAGTGTGCTACGGTGCTAATGTAGCATTCCTTCTATACTCCTAGACTATCTCTGATTGAGCCAGGCCCAGTGCATACAGAGTTTGAAACAAAGATGATGGAAGAGGTGGCCAAGATGGACTATCCTGGAGCAGATGCAGACACAGTCAGATACTTTAAGGATGTGTACATACCATCCTCCATCGATATCTTTGAGGCACTGGGACAAACCCCTGACGACATTGCTAAAGTAGGTATCACTGTCTGCCTGCAAATATATGAATGCTATAAATACATTGCATTGAAAACAAACTCTAGTTTGCCTACACTACTCTTTAAATCTCCACAGACTTTCATTTATACACTAAAACTATTTATATTATTCTCTTCTTAATTACTCCAGTGCACCAAGAAAGTGATTGAATCCAGCCGACCCCGATTCCGGAATCTGACCAACAGCCTCTACACACCCATTGTGGCCATGAAATATGCAGATGAGACCGGAGGACTCTCAGTGCACACTTTCTACAACCTGCTCTTTAACTTCGGCTCACTTATGCACATCACCATGAGCATCCTCAAATGCCTGACATGCAGCTGCCTGCGCAGACGCACCATTTCTCCTGACTGAAGAGGGCAGCAGTGAGACGCACACGGCAGGCTCCCGATTCCCTCCGTTTACAGCAGAACGGACACAACTCAATGCAACAAACAGAAGAATACAATACCTCATAAGGAATCATTCACATTAAAACACACATGAATAATTGTGATTTTTTTTCACATCAAGTGAGTTACTGTCAAAGCAGACATTGTTTAAAAGTAACTAAAAGTAAATTGTAAGCTGCTTTAAGTTATTACAGCGATTGTCAATTTTGGAGCATTTTTGCATTTACATAATAGAAAACCTAGTTCTTGAAATCAAACCGTACACCATAACAGACCATTTCAAAAGCTAACTGTGATGATTAAACTGAAAAAGAATCACATAGCTGCCTTTATTTGTACTAATGATTTACAAGTAAATGTCTGTTTAACTCTTTCCCCGCCAACGACTGAATTTTCCAGCGTTCCGTGTTTTCACTGTCGTATGGTAGGAGGCACTATTAGACATCTTCTGAAAGAGTACTGGATCAAAACACGACCGGCAGAGACACATCTGCGAGTAGACAAGTCTGAAGCTCGGAGGACTGCATTGCTGCTGCCGGAAGTTTTTTTGAGGACTGACTACACTGAGGAGTCAAAATATAACAACAAACCTGGGAAGACTGAGGACTGTGCAGTTTAGGTATTGAGAATATAGTCAATTTGGGTGTTGTGAGGAACTGGTATTTTTGACCAAAGGTCTATAGGTACAGAAATGGCAGGGAACGAAACGGAGAGTAAGAGTATGGTTTTTCAGTGAGGAAAAGAAACAGAAGTGAAGGAAGTGAAGAGAAAGAGAAAATAACAAAAGAGGGTATAATAAACGTAGTTGTTAGAAGGAGACAGAAGAAGGGAAGTTTACCTGATTAACAAAAATCATTATAGGACAGATTTGAGATGTGAAATATGTAAGGATTCCAGGAGATGAGAACTTGCTAATTCAATTCAATAATAAAGTTGGAAAAGGAAAGTTAAGGTACATAAAGGCACAGTTGACCCAAAAATGAAAATGCTGTCATCATTTACTCACTATCAAGCAGTTCCAAACCTGTATGAATGTCTTTGTTCTGCTGAACACAAAGGAAGATATTCTGAAGAAAGTTTGTAACCAGACTGTTTTGAAGGCCCAGAACTGCTCTGTTTTCCACATTCTTCAGAATATCTTCCTTTGTGTTCAGCAGAACAAAGACATTCATACAGGTTTGGAACTACTTGATAGTGAGTAAATGATGACAGTCATTTTTGGGTGAACTATCCCTTTATAGTGGTTAGAGATGGGGAAAAGATAATCAGTGGATGCAAGGGGTAATCTATGGAGTTCCCATTAATGTTAATGCAAAACTTAAGACGTGAGATATGGCACAGTATCAAGTGTAAGGAGAATGACGAAAGGAGTCGAGAAAAAGGAAACCTGTATTAATTGAATTTGAGGGAAAAGGAGGAGCTATCTAGGGAGGAGCTCTGTTTGTAAAGGCCTATTAAAATGTTTATTGTAAAATTAATATTTGTTGTGCTTATTTATTTGATTCTCAATTAAAATGACAATATACAGCATTACTGTCAATGATACAATCAATGCAACATCTGTGGCATCCTTTTATCTGAAAATAAAACAGTTAACAGTGCCAGTCAACAGAGAGCTTGCATATTACTTATATAAAGCCTAAATGATCAGAATCAGTATCGGCCGATCATGTTGACAAGAAATCGGTAGTTGGTATCAGCAACAGAAATCCTGTAACTTACTGGAGATTTTAAGTACTTAAAGAGGTGGAGATGTAGAAGATGAAAGAAAAGCTATCATATGTTGAAGCAGTTGAGTTGGCTGGACAGGAAAAAACATAGGTAATAAAGAGCCAGGGAAAGTAGATGAACAGCAAGGTAAGAGGAATGCAAGGATAAAGAAGAAGAAACTGGTCACTTGCATTGCAGGAGTAATAAATGTGATGTTTGAAGTCAAAAAGGAACAGTGATTATGTAAGGAGCAGAACATTGTTTGGATTTGACAGGCTTGAAGTGGGAGGATGTAAATGATGAATTTAGGATGCAAGAGAATTCATGTGTATATCAATATCAATTTTGCTAATCTTGCAATGGAATGCGAGATCTTTAACAGCTAATCAGCAAGAAAAATATATAGAAAAATCAGATTAGGTATTCAAAAGACTTAGTTTAAACCTCATTTATATGATTATGCCAGGTAAGACTTAATCATATATCATTAATCTTGATGGAAAATACATTTGGGCTTATTACACTCCCGTTTTCTACAGTATATTGATATGACAAGACTTGATCTATTTGTATAATCCATCCATTTAAGAAATCCATGATTCAACTGAACATTTTCCCTCCAACGCCCATTAAATACAATTTGATTAAAAGCCTCTCCTTCCACGAAAATGTAAGTTAATACAGAGTACATACAGATATATGCACAAATATAGCATTCTGATTTTTACAGATGGGTCAAAGAATTTACAAACAGAGGATCTGCATGTCCCCTGATATCAAGTGGGAGTAAACAAGTTGATTCAGGGTTCCCCTCCAGCCTGTCCCCTCAGTAAAACACCTAGATAGACCGAAAGGGCACTTTAGTGATGCAGATTAAAGGAGACATACATGATCCAAAATAAAACGTAAGGAGGGAAATAAAAGGAAGAAACAAGTCATAATAAGTAAACTGAGGATGTTTTTGGAAAGCATCCAGATGTGATGAATGCCAGGAGGAGGAGACAATTAACCACATCTGTATGACATGCACGAAATGTATACAAGAAAGTCCAAATCTGAACAATCAGTTATGGGAAATAAGTATAGTAGGATGTGAAAAAATTTACCAAGGACAGAAATATTAGTTTAATTTCTTAAGAACTTGACTGGAAGGACAAATTTGTATTAATAAATATTAGGTTATATCAACATTATGGATGCCAACTGCCATTAAACACCAAAGAAAAGAATATACAAGCAACCGTGTATGTAAGCAGATGCATATATAAAATAACATGATTATCAAGCATTAAACAGAAAGTAAATCAAAATTGCCTGATGTAACTAAATAAAATGATGACACAGGAAGTGATATAGGACTGTGCAAGCTTTGGGGGTTTTGATGGAAGCGATCTACTCCATCTATGTTTTGATCATATTTCTGAATCTGAACTGGATATGCTTTGCCAAAAACTAGATTTTCTCAGCTTTTTGTTCAAAATGTTGCATTTTCCATTAAACTTACCCACTTTCAAGTGTTGGCAAAAACAATCCTCGAAGATAAACCTTTTTTGTTTTGTTTAAAAGTAGAAGCTCTTTTTGTTTTGAGATATTGCTTGTTCAGATATCCATACAATAAAACATTCTGGGGGCCACGACTGGCAAAAAAAAACACTGGCAGGGAAAGTTTTTTATTTTAAATAACTTGAACATTTGGGTGTTATTTGGGTCTTAAAGCCCTATTTTAAAAATGTGTTGATTTTTAACCTACTGTAAATAACATTGAAATGTGATAATTTTGCTCTGGAAGCATATTAAGTGTAGTTTGATATTTTCATTTGTTGCACATTTGTCTTGCTCTAATTACAATTTTTTGATATGCCTCATTGATATTCTTTAATTCTGCTTCTTTAATCAGCTGTTGAGCCTAGAACAACGTAAACACTGACTACACCACTGGAAACACAGTGGAACAGAATTACCACATAACTGTTGTTGTTCACTCAACATTAGCAGAGGCCAGACATTCTGATTTAAACCAGCAGAGAGCGACAGAGTACATTAGCAAATAAAGAAGTAGTACACAGAGGAACCGTCTGAGATCTGTGCTGTCATTACTTTGGGTGCTTCTCAGTTGGAAGGCTGTATCCGAGTCAAGTTGTGTCCTTCCTAGTCCAGTCCCTCAAAGGCGTCTGTGACTCCTCCTCAAGGGTGAACACTAGAATGAGACAATCTAGTAAGTGTGCATGGCTACATCATAAAAGTTTCAGCCCCAGCGCTATGTAAATAATTCATATAAAAAATATATTTATTAACTGAATATAAATGGCTATATTGGGAGATCGGAGGACACAGAGCATAGCCTACACTTGATGCATCCTTTAAAATATGCAGAATGAAGAAATAAAGGAGCCTTCAAATTGAGACCAGACTTGATATGTTCGCCCAGATATATAGCCTTACTAGGATGCAGCCTTCCAGTTGAGAACTACATTTATTTTATTGTTAACCCATCCTTTACACCCATCCTTAAACCTACCCATACCACCACCCAACCTGTCCTAAGTGTTTTACAATACAATGAACACGAAGTACATTGTACTCAATTTTTGAAGTGAGTGCATAGTAGTTAACACCACCTAATATAACGTGACATCAAAAGAAGTACCAGCTTATAAAGTACTAGATTTCGGACAAAAACAGTGTGCTCTAGGTTGAAGGGGGTTCAATTAGGCCCTAATGAAATTGGTGTTAAAATTCCTAACACTGAACATGTTGGCCATACTGAAACAACAAATATTTGTATGATTATACAGAGTACCCGGCTCCTTCAGTCCTGTGTGTGTGTGTGTGTGTTTAGTCACTATACAATGAAAAAAAAAAAAATTGCAAAGCCAGATTCAGAAAGTAAGAGCAAAGGATGGCAGAGACATAAAGATTGTGAAAGCAAGCAGAGAGACAGCAAAATGAGCGCATAAGTACATTCCGACGCACTGCAGATTGGACAGCGCACACCCGGCCAATGATAGGCTGATGGATATAAAGAGGTCATGGCCTAGTCTCCAGCCGCCACCCCCAGCCCTCTCACACACACACACTGCTTTGTGCGTAGTGAGAGAATGTGACCTGGTTCCCATCCCTGAGGAGCTGTGTTAATGACAAACTCTTCAGACAACATTGAGCATCCCTTTCGCCTCCCCCACCAGCTGTCCCTCTCAGCCGCACCACCTCAGCCCGGCGCAGCTTGCAGACGTCCATCAGGCCTACATCCGGCGACACGCAATCATGTCCTTGGTTTCTAAATGGCTGGAAACTTACATCACAAATGCATTCACGTATCAGCGATCGGCAGAACTTTCTGTCTGCCGCAACAAGTCCAAGGATGCACGAGCGAGAGCGTGCGTTCCTATGCATGTGTGTGCGTGTGTGTCTTCATCAGAGGCGACAGCTCAGTACAATGGAACAAAGAATCTGTCAATCACAATCAAAAGGGAAATGGAAGGCAGTCAAGAGGGGGAGGAAGGGGCCGCTGTGTGTCCCGAATCTTTGGACGGGATGTGGGCCACGGAGTGCAGGGGGCTGGGGAGTGGAGTGGGATGTGTCTGATTTGGGAAGCGAGGGCTGAGGTTCCCTGCATTCAGTTGGGGACCTCTTTACTAATTGAGTGATTGCAAGAGTTACAAATCTCATTAAACAAGACCATTATTCTTATCAGGCCATTGTGGTGGTGTAAAACAGTTATGACATAATCAGCCACAGTATTGTCTTCCATAGGTTTTGGGAATATTTATCATCCAGGCACAACTTTTTCCAAAGGCCTTTCTGTAATCTAAAGGGATGGTTCACCCAAAAATTTTTAATTCTGTCATTAATTACTCACCCTCATGTTGTTCCAAACCCATAAGACCTTCTTTCATCTTCGGAACACATATTAAGATATTTTTGATGAAATCCAAGAGCTTTCTGGCCCTCCCATCGACAGCAAGGTTACTACCATGATCGAGATCCAGAAACATAGTAAGGACATCGGTAAAATAATATATGTGCCATCAGGGGTTCAACCGTAATTTTACAAAGCTTTGAGAATACTATTTGTGTGCAAAGAAAATAAAAATAACAACTTTATTCAACAATTCTTTTCCTCCTCATCCCTTACACTCTTAAAAATAAAGGTGCTTCAAAGGTTCTTCACAGTGATGCCAAAGAAGAACCATTTTAGTTCCACAAGAACATTCAGTCAAAGGTTCTTTAAAGAAGCATCTCTCTCTTACCTTTTTATAATCTGAAGAACCTTCTTTCGCTTCAAATAGCCTTTTGTGAAACAGAAATGTTCTTCAGATGTTAAATGTTCTTTATGGAGCCATTTAGACAAAAGGTTCTTCTGGCATCGTGAAGCCCCTTTATTTTTAAGAGTGTATGCTGTGGCACGTCACCATCATGGAGCATGTGCATGCGCTTGCTTCTGCTTCATGTAAGAATGAGAAGGAGAAAAGGGGAAGAATTGCTGAATAAAGTCATTATATTTGTTTTCTTTTTGCACAAAAAGTATTAGTGGTAGTAACCATGGACATGGAGGGATAGAGAGCACACAGAATTTGTCAAAGAAAAAATCAAAAAATCGCTAGCATCACCACATGGTCATGGGTTTGATTCCTAAGGAAAGCAGGGACTGATAGAAATGTGTGATTTCAATGCAATGCAAGTTGCTTTGGAGAAAAAGCGTCTGCCAAACGCATTAATTTTAAATGTGCAAAATGAAAGAACTTCAAAGGGAAGTTGCCAAGTAGGCGTAGATTGGCTCTCCGAGACATACGCTATATTGCCAAAAGTATTGGCTCACCCCTTCTAATGAAAGGTTTGACTCCTTTAGTCATTTCCATGAGTACAAATCTTAATGTTTAAGCATATAATAATATTCTAGGGAGTTGTGTGCTTCTAATTTTATAGCAACAGTTTGTACAGGACTCTTTTCTATTCTAACATGACAGTGTCTCTGTGTATAAGACAAGGATCAAAGATAAATGATGATTCAGTCAGTGTGGAAGAACTTGACTGCTCTGCAGAAAGACAAGTCCTAATCCCTAATGTTTCCATCTTTGTTGCCACAGTTTGGAAGTGCATTTTTCTATTCTAAAGAAGGGGGTGTCGCAGTACTTTTTTTTCCATATAATGAATATACAAGTCATTGTGTTTGGTGATGAATTTTTGTCTCACGGTCTGCATTTAGAGTCACACCAGAAGTGTTCAGCTGAGATTAGGACTTGTCTTTCTGCAGAGCAGTCAAGTTCTTCCACACTGACTGAATCATCATTTCTCTCTGATCCTTGTCTTATACACAGAGACACTGTCATGTTAGAATAGAAAAGAGTTCTGTCCAAACTGTTGCTATAAAATTAAAAGCACACAATTCCCTAGAATATTATTTTATGCTTAAACATTAAGATTTGTACTCATGGAAATGACTAAAGTAGACAAACCTTTCATTAGAAGGGGGTGATCCAATACTTTTGGCAATATAGTGAACGTTCGAGAGTTAGAACAGCAAGAGTGCGTAGGCTTCCAGCATTATCTTTGGCATGCTGGTTGTCTGACACATTCCTGCAGCATCTGGTCCGTCCACAGCGTGGGTCATCTCTGGTTCAGCCCTTCGCAGTCTGAAACAACCTCAGCCTGCAGTGCAAAGGCAGGACTTTACAGATTGTCAGTATGATGTCTGCAGGACCCAGGCCTCAGGAGCTCGGCAAGAGCAGCAGTCGTCTAGACGCTTGTCTCAGAAGCAAACGGACGAGAGTTTCTCTTTCAGTGCAATCAGTGGTGTTGGCTGAGATGAGTAGTGGCTGTGCCCAAATGCCTACAGATAAATATTCAGTTCCTTGTGTATACAGATAAATATTCAGACCTGTTTTCATTCAAGTTTCCTGACTTGTGCTGCTTCATTAAAGGTCATTTAGTTGCTATTTTGTCTTCTCAGTCATACATACTGTAAAGTACACTATAATCAGAATAAGATAGGATTTCCTCATATTTATTTTCCATCATATTGACAATACTGCATATTGTCAGAATAACAGTTTGAGTAAAAAAATAAACTGAAATATTAACATAAATGTCAGAAGGTATCTGTGATCTTTGTCACAGATTTCCAAAAATGTCACAAATTTGATTAATAGCCTAGAATTAGTGCAGAATCTTAAATCATGTTTCTTTCATTGTTTCTTACTATTATTTTCAAATTTGAATACGTTTGCAGGATAAAATGACCAAAAAAGCCTAATATATTTATATAATGACTAAATACAATAGTTAAAAAATAACAAAACAATTAAATATAATGATGCATTTTCTTAATATATATCTTGTATTCCAGTTAAAATATCTAAATATCCTTAAAACAAGCATCAATAATTATATATATATATATATATTGTTTTTTTTAAGTCATCATTTACTCAACCCTGATCTCGTTTAAAAAAAATATGAGGTTTATGCAAAAACAAGAAAAACTATTTGCCAAATGGATAAGAAAAATAACTTATTTCAAAGGAGAAATACGTTTATTTTTGTTACCGTACTGGCAAATACTTGCTCTTATTTTAAGCATGAACCTCATTTAAATGACATTATGATGTCATTTTATTAATTTTGTTTGAGGATGTTTATATATTTTGCTTAGATAGCCATTAAGAAAATGATATTTTGAGGGTAGCAGAACACCTGGCATACATTACCGAGCATTCGCCGTCCCAAGCACAGCCTGTCAGAGCTGCCAGTGTAAACAACAGGGCAGTAAAGCACCCAGGGCTATCTCTCGTCTGTCTCTCTGCATGCCTGCTAAAGAACACAGAAATCAACATGAAATAAACATGTTTTCAGAGCTCACTGCTGGATCCTTCTGTGTGATCCTTCTACAGATCTCATCTACTGCTAAAAGGTCACATCGAGCAATATGTTGTAAAAACAAAAGTTTTAATGTCATTACTACACTGCAGTTGTTCACCTTCCCACTCCCTCTCCAGGGATTTCCATGAACGTAAAACGGCACTGAAATCTTTCAGGGGGTTCAAATTACTTAAAATCTGATTAAAGGACTCAATCTTCTGTGCAATTAACCTCGGCAGACCTCATTTTGATCGCAGTGATTGTGCCAGGCTTGGGTGATGAACACAAGTAAACCTCTGCCACCCAGCTGGGGCGATATACGATATCTCTGATTTTGTTGCAGACACAAAAACTGAGCCCCCCACCCACACACAACACGTACCCCCATAAACCCCATTGACTGGTGCTTATACGGGATGAAAGGAAAAGCAGGAGAGTGGTGTCAGAAAAACGAAACTGCACTAATCCTCTGGGCTCAGCTGTGCATGCAGGTTACAGCCGGAAAGAGAGTTTCACTCGCTTTTATCTCTCACTCCTGTGTTTCCTACTCCAGGTAATTATTGGCACTCCTCCTGCTCCCACGATGCCTGGCGGATTGCTCCTGGTGGACAGCCAAACCACAGGCTCTGCCAGTCATCCTCCCTGCTCTACATCTCTCTCTTTCTCTTTTCCCCCACTCATCCTGTCTTTTATTCACCTGTAGCTCTCCCTTCCAAGACAGGACACATTCCCTCATCCTATAACTACTCCTTTCTGAAAAACTGTTTCTTTTTCCCCACTCTGCGAATCTCTGATTTTTTATACACCCTTTACAAATGTTATAAAATTACTCTTATATTACATATCACTTTTAGGTTTTACGTTTCAGTTTACGTTTAATTAAATATGTGGAAACACAAGCTGGGATCTGCTTCTGTTGCTAATTCTGCTTTTTTTTCTCTCTCTCACGGAGCGTTTAATCCAGTAGTTTGTTCACGTGAATATCAACTTTGCAGTTTTCCCAGAATTCCATGGTTGTTCTGGCTTGGTCACTCTTCACTATTCAGAGCCCTGTTCATCCGGGTAGAGCATAAATTGTTGTCTGCGTAGGTGGTTTAAACCCAACCTCCACAAATAATGCTGAGGAAAACACTTAAACACATCTATATTCAGTAAAGCTAAACTGTTGGGAGGGAGAACAAAAAGAGAGAGATTCAACATTTTTGTTGTTCACACTTTAAAGGGATAGTTCACCCAACATGTAACCCATCAGGAAACTCTCATGAACACGCACCAAAGACTGACACAGAGAAGAATTGTTGAATAAAGTCTTTTTGTTTGTTTTCTTTGCACACAAAAAGTATTCTTGTAGCTTCATAAAATTAGGGCTGAACCATTGATGTCAAATTAATTATTTTATTGATGTCCAAACTACGTTACTGGGCCCTGAATGTGGTAATTAAATTGCTGTTTATGCAGGGTAAGAAAACTCTTGGATTTCATCAAACATTTCTTAATTTAAGTTCCAAAAATGAACAAAGGTCTTATGAGTTTGGAACGACACGAGGGTGAGCGAATAATGACCATTTTTATTTTGGGGTGAACTATCCCTTTAATAATTACACTAATTACTATAAATTAAATAAAAATGTAAATTATATTTTGAAATATTTTTTAATAAAAACTGTTATTTTAAATTGTAATAGTATTTCACAATGTTGCTGTTTTTACTGTATTTTTGATCAAATAAATGCAGCCTAAGAGACGCTTCTTTTAAAAAAAAACTTTTAAATTGTAGTGTACATGATTTTATGTTAATAATACATGAATAAATACCATATTAAATTAAAGTAATTAATTAAAAGAACATGTATATTCAAGAAAGTTTAAGAAGAGCACTAAGAGTTGTTTTTCTGGAGTGCACATTAATTCTCTTAGGTGTGTCTTTGACATTTTCCGTGGCTGCATAGGCAGAAGTCCAGAGCCTATGTGAAAGTGTGCCAAGATTCGGCGCTCAAAGCCTCTCTCGCTTGCTTGCACACTCACTCACTGACTGTCTTTCAGGTCTGTAAGGGTGGGAACCTCTCGTCTCTAAGCCAGCTGACTGTACAGAGGCCATTTAGCTCCCATCATTGCTTATTTAGCTTGAGCACATCACTTTTTGGCAAGTTTAAGCAGAACCTCATTCCAATATTATTCAATGTTCACAAAAATAAACAGACAGAAGAATGAAGAATGCTAATTTTTATATTATGTTCTAAGCTCTCTAAAAAAAACCTTTCAATAGCTCTATCACTGCAATAAGAAATGACATTTCTCCTTCTCTCTTTGTTGATGGTTTCCAAGTACTGGCCGCCTCAGCTTAGCCTGGAGCAATCAGAACGCAAACACGCCTCTGTGATTTGGCGACTGTTCCTCACTTTTAGACACATGTACGCACACCCACACTTAAATCTTTCGTCAATACCAAATTTCCATCCTTTTTTCACTCTCCAGTTATTTCTTTATCCTTGCCATCACATTTTTCCAGGTTTCCTTCCATTGTGTCATCTTTTCTGTGGACTACAGGCAATATGAGCAGTTCTGTACTGACGCCTGTGTCTTTTATTTTGCTCAGTGATGTGCAGGAACTCTTACAGCTGTTCTACAGTGACCAGAGCAGTTCGGCTGTGTAGGTCATTTCCTGCCCTTGTCGAACACGAAACCAAACATCTGCCACTGCAAAGATCAATTCTTATCTCTCAAAACCTGTAAAAACAAAAACATCTCTCTCAAAGATACACTATGAATGACATTAGGGGATATCTCACTTGTAGAAATACAGCATATATGTCCAAAATCAGTGTGTTCTCGATGGAAACAAGTATCACATACATGTCTTTAATATATCTTATTTCTGCTTGACAGCATTGAGATGGAAAGGAGCAAATGGTTTCCAGCTTCTCAGAAAACACAGTGACGTTTCTCACAAACTCTGCTCACACTTTCCAGAATAATCGTATTATTTCACATTGAACATGCTATTCAATGCTATGTTAACCACGACCATTTCAAAGTTATACACTGTTACTGTGTGTAAGACATTGTTAAAGTTAATACTTAGGTTAATCATTCATAAGATATTACAACTTTAGTTTTAATACTTTAATATGAGTCCAGTTTGTCTTTTAATATAAATGGAAAAAAAATCAGGAATAGACAAAATACACAAACAAGTCGAAATATATTTTGCAGTGATTTTTTTAAGTTAATTGATTGATTTTGTTTTAGGAACTTTTAGATATTTGGTACAAATGTACAAAACAGTCTCATTAGTTAACACAATTAAATTAACTAACAAAATAAACAGTTATTACTTAAAATTTTAGTAATTTATTAATGAATGTTGAAATTCATATTAAATCAAAATTAATAAATCCTTTAGAATTTGTTGTACATTGTCAGTTCATCTTAACTAATGTATGTTGACAAATGGAACATTACAGTAAAGTGTTGCCAGATATTTTACCTGGAAAACAGGTTAAGAGAGAGAGAGAGAGAGAGAGAGAGAGAGAGAGAGAGAGAGGGAGAGGGAGAGGGAGAGGAGAGGAGAGAGAGAGAGAGAGAGAGAGAGGGAGAGAGGGAGAGAGAGAGGAGAGAGGAGAGAGGGAGAGAGGGGAGAGGGAGAGAGGGAGAGAGGAGAGAGAGAGAGAGAGAGAGAGAGAGAGAGAGAGAGAGGAGGGAGAGGGAGGAGAGAGGGAGAGGGAGAGGGAGAGAGAGAGAGAGAGAGGAGGGAGAGAGGAGAGGGAGAGGGAGAGGGAGAGGAGAGAGAGAGAGAGAGAGAGAGAGAGAGGAGGGAGAGGGAGAGGAGAGAGAGAGGGAGAGGGAGAGGGAGAGAGAGAGAGAGGAGAGAGAGGGAGAGGAGAGGGAGAGGAGAGGGAGAGAGAGAGAGAGAGAGAGAGAGAGAGAGAGAGAGAGAGAGAGTAAACAATTCATTAAGAATTAATTTCTGAAGTGTAATGAATTTCAAATTCTATTGTGAATTTGCCGGTCTTTGAGTCACCAACTAAGAACTTAGCATGATAAATAAATGAAAATAACTACATAAATTCAAAAAAGCTGTTCAAGAAATTGTGTCCAAAGTATGGGAGCACTTTAAAGAACAATTGGCTGTAATACTTTTATAATGCAGGCAACATTGTTGTAACAAGGAACATATGAACCTGTGTAGAAGCGCTAAATTAAATATCCATTGATCCACCAAAGAAATAAGTGACAAATTATCTTAATTATTTGTTGCAGGCGTAGTGAAATGTGCATGTGCGAGTTGTGTAACCCACACATACAGGGAAACGGGTTGGTTGGTGTGACAGAAGTCAGTGTGTTCCCTGGCAGTGGGCTTGGCTGGATGAACCCGGTTGTGTCTCACATGTGGGGTCACCAGCACCATGAGCAGAAAGCAGAAGCCCTCTCATGTGAACACCCACTTTTCCTGGTCTTCTGCCAGGAAAGAATAGAGTTGTGTGTTTGGGATTTGGTGGGAAAAGTGTTCCTCGGAATGTGACTTTGTGAGGGGCGTGGGGAGGGCTGGCAAGAAGGCCCTGTATTTCTCAGCTCCTGAGGCTACGGGATAATCTGGGGGGTCAGGGGTCAGGCCGCACTCTCTCCAACGCATACCCACTCTCTCAAACATACAAAACCCACTGCTGACACAACACATACTGTACCTCCAGACTGAGCCCTCGGGACCAGCGTGGACACAGAGAGGCACTCAGCTCTCCCTCGGTTCCACCGCACATGCCCCATACAAGGCATTTCACAGTATGGACAACAGATCCTTTCTGGCTCAATATCACACCTCTAAATGACAAATCTGCCAGCTGAGAAGCCCTGAGACTCACCCATCCGCTTAATGACTGGAACAAGAGTATACTACCTGATGAGTAATCTGCAATCTGGTTTTGTTTTTATAAAGGAGGCCCAGAACAGTGCTTCCCAGACCGGTCCTGGAGCACCATTCTTCAGAATGTCTCCATTGTATTCCACACAGAACAGAAGTCATATACGGGAACAACATGAGGGCGATTGAACTATGACAGAATTTTCATTTATGCCAGAACTGTTCCTTCAAATCAAAACATGATAAACTGCCTCAAGGACAGTGACAAAACACAAACTCGAGCATTGCATGTCCTGGCAAGGCCTGTAAAGCAAAAGCACAATGTCAGAATTGGTTCCAGTGACATTAAACATATTTTTTTAATGTCAGCTTCCCTTTACCACAGAAAAGACAAATATGCTTGTGTTTAAAAGGTTGCATACATTTGCTTTTTCTCAGAATATTTTTTTAGGAAATATAAGAGCACTTCATCTTTTTTACTACCCCCCTTCCCCCCTTTTTTTCTCTTCTTCCCCTTTTCTTTCTCTGAAACACAAGTCCACACAGGAAAATAACAAACATGAAATGGATGGGAAAGGCTCCCAAGTGTGAGTGGAGAGGCAGAGGCACAGCGGTGAGCTCGTTCCCAGGCTCTGGGAGGAGCGGAGAGGGCAAGCCATCGCTTGACTGCTTGAGTCCCAAACAGGGAACCAGAAAAACTGGCCGGGCCTCACCGTTATCCGTCATCCGTCCTCCATCACTTCACCGCTACCTTTCATCACAACACGCGAGCACATGACAAGTACAAGTCCGAGCACACACTGAGCTGCTAAACACTCATCACTCCATACTGACTTTTCAGGATGTTTGAAGATTGAATATACAGTAATAGCACTAATATTGTGAAATATTATTACAACTTAATATAACTTATTCATTTTTAATATACTTTTTATTATTATTATTTCTGTGAGGGATCAGCATAATTCCTCCAATCTTCAGTGTCACGTGATCTTTCAGAAATCCTTCTAGTATGCTGATTTGCTGCTTAAGAAGTTTTTCTTGTTATTATCAATGTTGTAATCAGATGAACTGCTTCAAATCTTTGTTGAATCGGTGATACATTCATTTTTCTTTGATTCTTTTGATGAATTGAAAGTTGAAAAGAACAACATTTATTTGAAACATTTTAATATATTCGAATCATATATTTTAATATAGTAATATAGTTTGACCTCTTTTAAAAAGGCATGTTAAATTACACTATTTGTGGAAAGTGCCTCCTATGATTAGAAATAAAACTCCAAGACCCTCCCTTTCTAAGCAGGCCCAGGTCCTCTTTCACATAGCATTCTGGGCCATTCCTCATGACTCACTGAAGAAGCCTTTACATCATGGGCCCCAGCACTGTTAGCAGGCTGTTTTAATTGCTTCTCTTGTGTGCCACTGCCAAGTTGGATCCCTCCAGTGTGAAAAAGGCCCTAGAACAGCATCAGTCCCAGAGGCTTGTGTGACTGTTCTTAGCCAGTTGGGCTAATCTCGTGTTCTTGGCTGACGGGATCTTTGGAGGTTTAGAAGTGCTGGCATGTAGTGAGATCTGTCAGTCTGCAGGACTATAGGAGAGCTTTGGTTAATTTGTTTGAGAGGAACAGACCGCCGCAAAGGGAGGACAGTCTTTTGTGACTGTTTTGAAGCCGTGTACACTTGGCTGTGTGTGTGTGTGTGTGTGTGTGTGTGTGGGGGAGCTTGTTTTAAAGTTGTGATCATGAGAAGGCGAGGAAGTCATGCGGTCGATTGTAATTACAAACTCATCTCGAACAGTTTCATGTGAGCGTGCAGGTTTTGTGAAAAATAGCGAGTGGTTGTATTGTGGTCGATGTATGATATATGATTTTATATGCTTTGCTTGTACTCGTTGGTGTGTGTGTGCTCTCCTGCAGTTTGTTTTTTTAGCTTCATCCGTACCGTAGCCCATAACCCTGGGAGAGTCTACCTCTCTCTCCAAGATTTCTCAACCGTGCCAGAGCATGTCAAAGCCTAAACTGAAACAGTAATGGCCCATGGATGTGCGTACAGCTCAAAAATATTATTGAGCAAGCGGACTTATTTCACAACTGAGGCTGAGCCTTTGTGTGTGTGTGTGTGTGTGTGTGTGTGTTTACGTGTGTGAACTTTCAGGTTTTGTTTGTTATGTTTTAAAGTATATTAAAATGAAAAAGGTGTTTTAAATTGTACTAATATTTCCCAATATTAGTGCTATTACTGTATATTCAATCAAATAAATGCAGCCTTGGCGAGCACAAAAATACTTCAAGGATATAAAAAAAACTATTACAGGGTTAGTGATTTTTGCAACCCTCTTACCAAACTTTGGTACATGTCTAAATACATTTTAAAATAATGTTATTTTAACATTAAATTGTAAATTGTACTTTCATTTCTAAAAATTCATTAAACATTAAATGATTTAAAATACGCACACAACACCTGAATATGTAAGAATGTTCTAAGTATTGCAACTTTAGCCTAAATTAAGCAGTTCACTAATTAGAGGCCAGATAGTTTGGGATCAAGTTTCAACTTTTAATAAATAATCAATTATTTTATTATTTTATTGTATCCTGTTACTTTTAATAATGCTACGTTTGATCAGGTTATAAACTGAAGTTTGGGAGGAGCTTGTTCACCTATCCCTGTCAAATACAACAAAAGCACATTTAAGTCGCTGCATGCCTCACTTCCGTGACAATTCAATGTGCCTCCACCACCCCATCTCCACCTTGATTTTTAATCACTATTTATTAAAGGGATAGTTCACCCCAAAATGAGTATTCTGTCATTAATTATACTCACCCTCATGTCATTCCAATGTATGCCGTTCAAATGTATGATATCCTTCTGCTGTGAATATACAGCACAAAAATGAGAAAACCCTAAAAATACTGTCTCATCTGTTTTACAGAATTAAGAAAGACATGGGTTTAAAATAACATGAGGATGATTAAATGATTGTACTTTTTGGTATTTTTTCTCTTTAACTAACTTTAAATAGTCAGAGGGGAGAACCATACTACATTTTTTAGTAATTTAAATTAGTTCATAATTAAAAATGGTTTGACAGAAACTAAATATTAATGTTACGGTTTTAATTGTTGGATACAGGCCAAAATCATTTGAAGTTGTGTTATGTTAGATAAGGGTTTTATTAAACCGATTAAGTTGTTCTCACAACAAAAACAGGGGATTGCGCCCTTTAACGCTCTAAGGACAAATCATAATGGGACACCAAAGTGAACTACATTCATGGAAATTGCCCGAAGCGGTAAAGAGAGTGTGAGAAGCATGTTTGCTACGGAAGCATCCAATCATTTTGTTTGCTTTGTATCTGCGGGCAGACACGGTGGCCTATAAACAAGTATGTTTTTGTAATCAGTTCCACAATCTGGAGGTTTGACAAACACAAATCAGGTTAAATGAGTTTTACAATGTCTGGGAGTGTGCTTCACACAGGTCAACAATATCAACGGGTTCTCAATCAAATCAGCACACGATTGAATGGCGTAAACCATCAGCATGGCGCGTGTCAGCCTGGGTGTTTGACAGGCTCTGTGTCACCTCTCTAACATGTACATGCATTTGCTCAATCTTAAGAGGTGTCACCTCATTGCATTCACATCTACACTGGTTTCATCATCATGTAATGCATAGTGTTTGCACCGCACATTTAAAGTGCCACACTAACCTAATGAGTTTAATCAGATTTGTTCGATATAGGAAAAACTCAAAGCAGATCAAATCTGCAAATAAGGAAGTTAAAATGGCACGGTTGCATCAACATATGTTTTTATATCCGTTTTGCATTTGTTAACACTATCGGGTAGGTTTAGGCTTGGGTTTGGTGTAGGGCATATTTCCAACACGATAGAGAATTAACTTTTAGAGACAGATATTTGAATTCTGAACTGCCGCTATACGTTTCTGTAGCAACTTAATAAAAACACAGCAATATGTACCTATATCTATGTAATAAAAACGTGCCAGGGTTCACGTATTTAATCTGTGTTTTAGCTCCACTCAGTGAACATCTCGCTTTGAAACTGCGGTGAAACGTGCAGTAAGGTACTTAAAACGGTGTCGCACAGAGGTACGTATTTTTATGAGACCAGGTTGGAAAAACTGAAAATGTAGTCCAGAAGGACAAAGAAACACAGGACTATGGAGAACATGCAGAGAAGGGGCTCTGACAGTGGGTGTGGTGACACTGGAGGAGGTGGCCTGGTGACAGGACCTTGTATGGTGAAACAATTCAGATTTTCAGAAGTTCATTCCCCAACCCTTACACAAAGCTATTTTAAGAGCTATGAAGTCTCTCACGCACACACAACAATTTTGGGATTAGTTCATTTATTTATCTTGAGTTTTGTAACGTCTAATGAAACCCTGAGAAGGACATTCAGAGTTGCTCTTGGCTGGCGGGCCAAAAAGGAGGATGTTTTTCAAATTTACGTGACCAAGACCTCCATCGGCTCAAACATGGAGAAAAAGGTGCACAGACAGAGCCCACTGCCGCACCCTCGCACCCACTCCCTCGAGGTGTGTTTGAATCTGACAACTACTCACACAAGCTCCGGGCCTTTACAAGGAGAATAGCATGTTGCTGCTTGTTGGTTGAAATGTGATAAACAACGTCAATCACTTTTAGGAGAAGAGATGGGAAGCAAATCAGCTCAGCGTGGGAGAGAAGTCTGAAAGAAGACAGAAAGAGGGACAAATTAAATGCTCTGCATAAAGAGATTTCTTTCCACTAATGAGTCAAAACCATCAGAATGTTCTAAAGATGCCCAGGTGCAGTTTTATTAGGCAGGTAATATATTTTAAATACGTAAGTACACGTAAACCATATTTCAAAGACAATAAAAAGAAATGATGATCTTACATATAAATATGTTTAAGTGGGTTAAATTAGCACTCTAACGTTCAACTAATTGCATTTAAACTAAAATGCACATTTAAATTAATTGCGATTTATATTGAAATTTAAATGAAAATGGGTTTTCATATAATTGCAATAAACATGAAAAAACATTAGATTAAGTTAATTTAATGTATATTATTTATGTAACAACTACTCTCTTTTGAAAAGGTTTATAGAGTTTACAAGGTTATGTTTCTAATATTCCTTTTACTCACAAAACTTCCGTGTGTCTCAACGGATTACATTATACAAGGATGTTTGTTTCTTCATATTAAGTGTCCACTATGAGATGATGAATCTTCAGCAGAATGCGGTCGGACCATTCACTATCCTCAATTTCAGTACATCGTTCTCTGACAGTTCCCACAACTACCCTACATATTATAAGTCACTTTGACAAGTTATATATACAACAGTCTTAATTTGCTTGCTCAACAGATACCAGTACACAAATCACACAGGGACAAAACACCAGCACACTTATAAGCTGTCACTTCCAGTATTCTGAAACAATTGCATATATTGAACACGTCAAAGTATTTGGTTCATCACAAAATACACTGGAAGGATGTAAGATCAGAGTACAGTTGAGAAGAGGAAGTATTCTTTCTTTACAACACAATTGAACCAAATAAAGTAAAAGAAAAACAGAAATCGATTTAAAATAATACAATTCTATAGAAAATGTGTTCAATAATTTGTCCCAACTATCCATTATTTTTTTATTATACAAATTAATTACATTTGTAATTTGTTAAAATACAATTTATTAAAAGAAAACTCACAATGCTCATGTTTAACTACTATGATGTCATAAGAACCAGTCTTAAATTGATAAGAACCTAAGAATTGATTCAAGTGTGTTAGGCTAAATGTGTTACATTTCTTGGTTCATTTTGAGTCCAATATAACAAATGTAATTACTTGCAGTTCAGTGAGTCAAATTAGTTCAGTAATCGCCCTGATTCAGAAGGGTTTATGACTCTCAAAAACACCTCAAGAGTCATTCGTTCGGAAATTGTAATAAACTGGTTGTGCTGTATTTTTATTCAGTCCAGTTCTCAACCCTAATTCTCATCTACAGTTCTGTAGCGAACGTAATTCTGAGTTTCCTCAGCTTACACAAACTCTTTAACAAAAACCAAAACGTCCTATTCTTCAGGCTGTGGTCTGCAGGTCATAACTAGACCAGTGACACAAAATCATCAAAAATAATAGTGTGTCATTCAGTTTCACCTGTCTGTTGATATTAATTCAATAAAAATTATTTACAGATACTGCCCTCATGTCTTAAAGATGGTCAATGTGGGTTCTCGGTACAGGTGAGCAGATAACAGTTGCAACTTTATGCATTCAAACATCTTACCCCTATTACTCTGAATGGGCCTCCATGACTTGTGTAAAAGTGGGATTATAATTGAGGCAGGTTGCTGCGCTTTCCAAGAGCTGCAGGGCTGAGACTGTGAGTGACGATCTGTTATGAGTATCTCACAGAGATCAGGTTCCAAGAGCCGTCTGGATAGCTCAGATGAGAGGCAGACATGATGGGACACATTTATTATTTGTAATCTATAAGCCATCAAATCAGAACCAGTCACACTTGCAAATACAAACCTTTGATCTGTAATCATTAGTTGTGTCAATCGGTTAATCAATCAAATGTCACACAAGCAGTACACATACAAGCTTCAATTCGCATGTTAAAATTGATATACATGTGTAATTAGCCCTTTATTAATCTAAAATATGTGTTTTTCATATGTCTCAGAATTGAATTGAGGATGCCTTGGTGACACTTAATTTTAAGGCCCAAATCGCGCCAATAATAAACAATTAACTACGACTTTTGCCCCAAACTCCTAATTTGCTGCTTATTAGTAAGGTAGTTGTTAGGTTTATGTATTGGGTAGGATTAGGGATGTAGAATATGGTCATGCAAAATATATCCTTTATAAGTACTAATAAACAGCCAATATGTTTTGCCAATCCCTGAATTTGAATTGCGGTAGCAAGCAGGATGCAGATTTTTAAGTGGAATTTGAATGTAAGGAAGCAGAGTTCAAATACATAGAAAAGCAAAATTTGGCTGTTTAGAAACTTTAGACAGACCAATGGCTTCCTGTGGGCTTTCCAAATTTCAATTATACAATTCTTCTTTTTAATGAAATTAATATTTTATCTGATTAAATTCATTGTTTTATTTCAAAATGCTAATAAATGCCAAACATTAGCGTCTACCTTATAGGTAATGAGTGTGGGAAGCTCAGATCCCCAGAAAGCCTCCTGTGCTGCTCCATATTGCTGGTGGCGTTCTCACCACTGCTTAATGTTCCACAGGAAGTGATCTCATTAAACAGGCTCACTTAATCCTTATGTGCGGTCCTGTGGGAGGCTGCCTCTGACCCCTGCATTGACATGGACTACAATTCTCCTTCGCTGGAAAACGGGCTCTCTAGCTGTCACAATTGTTTGTTTTTGCTTGGAGAATATCCGACACCAGTCCCATTTTGGGCCCTCTGATTGATTATTGACTCTTATTAGAGGTGAAGTTACAATTACATGATTTCTCACACTAAGGAGTCTTAAATTGGCCAGTGAGAGTACCGGTTCCCAGTGTTTAGAGCCCCATCAGCCTCATAAACCAGAAAGGGGGGTTGAAGCAACTTCTGGTTGCAATTTGAAGATGCTTTTTTTAGCCATCCTTAAATGTGGGAAGTCAAAGTCATCAAGCTGTGGGCGTCTGTGGGAAGTAGAGAAGAACATTTTTCCATATGAGGGTTTCCCGCTTAGAAGGAGAAAGTCAGGGAACATGGATTTGAAGAAAGATATGAGTCCTTATTAGCACTAGATTGATGCAACATGTCAGTGTAAAGAAACAAGCTCATGAACTAAACTGCAGGAAACGGAACCGGCAATCCACACCACACACTGCAAATCTGTACTGTGGAAATGGAAAACCACATGATATGGAAACTAGAAAGACAGTCCTGGATCACAAACAAAGTCTACAGTTTAAGGAAAGGATAACATGTATGCCTTCCCTGTATATGGAGTTTTAGTAGTGCTAGTGGATGAATACGAACCACAGCCCTCTGTATTTCTCATAGCTCTTGCGTGCCGAATGGACGTCATGCTGCAGAACAGCTGCCCAGAACTGATTAAATAATGCATGCCAGCATGCTGCCCATGAGCACTGTTTTGCATTCAGTTATGTGCTCTCCAGCAAAGAACTGATTTGTCTTGAGAATATCCGTTGCTCAAATAAATGTGCATTTGAGTATTTCAAATGTCTAAATGAGAATCTGAGCCACTATGCAAGAGTTTATAGGGGGAAACATAAAAGCTATAGGGGTTGTAATATGCAGAATGAGACAAGTCCTTCAATAACCTTTTGAAATACGATCTTCCATCTGCAAAAGGCCTGATGCTGTTCATGCTTTACTCACGTTGCAGTAAATTGTTGTGGGTCAGTGTTAAATGTGTATATTAATCTACAATAAGTCCTCTTCAAAAACACAATTCCCCCATGTCAATCAAACAGAGTGGGCTCCTACGGAGAAGGAGAACTTAAAAGCACAATGTTAACATAAAAGACAAATGGCGCACTGTAGCTGATATCGGATAGCCGTAAAAAACGCTAAAAGAGCGGGGGGGAAACGTGCACCAACAGAAGACCTCGCTAAGAGGCACGGCTGAAAGTTTGAGAGATTTCAGGGAGGCTTTTAGTTGTAAGTGATCCCAGCAATTCAGGCCAAGTTCATTTTCACGCATGTTCTGGTCAGTAACAGGTGGCAGGAGTGTAGCTGCAGCTTTGCACTTTACACATGTTCTCTGTTCCTCTCCAGTCTGGGAGTGGCATCCCTAAAAGCTCTGTTGGCACTCATTTCTTCATTGTTAACGAAATTAGGATTGCTACACAACATTGTTGTGAAAACTTTTATGTTAATTCTCAATTTTAGATGGGAGTAAAAGTCCCCGTCCACAAACGCACACACTTATTGTTAGTCAGGATAAATGGAGCAAGCAACGGCTCCATGCTTGAGTGCTTTCACAGTGGGTCCGCAGGGGGATTGCAGTCCACAGGCCTCAAGACCGGTCATGCTGGCTTTCTGCAACACTGTGGGAAAGTACTGCTCCCTCTTATGCTGCTTATTTGAACCAATCTTTTTATAAATGGACTTTCACAGTCCATGCAATCCCGCAAAGTCAAATCAGGCCTTATTACAACCCTATCTCAAGAGGCTGGAGTGAAAAGGGAAGAGGTGCCAAAGGGCATGCATTTTTTCCATTCACTACACATGGAAAAAAATCTTGCATGCCTTGGAGTTGACTTTTAACCTTAGATGTTTATGAAAGCTATTAATGAGAGGCTGTCTGAAAACATTTTATTGTAGCAGTCATATCTTCACAGCCATGCATGTTTTTTCAGTTATTTGTCTGGGGCTTTTAAAGCAGTCCAAGTTGTCAGCCATAACAGAACCTTTAAACGACTGACACTTTTTTAGAGGACCGTGCTGGGGACAAAAAAATCCTCCAGTGTCATAAACCTCTGAGATTAGTACGTCACAGGCCAGACATTATTTAAACACAAAAGATTAAATAAATGCTGAGCTCTCAACTCTCCAATTACACAAAGCACTATCAGAACTCAAAATGGTGGTTCATTGTTATCTCTGGTGTGAGATCACAGGGCTATTTTGTGCACTTGCTGCTTGTGTTTCAAGCTGGTTATTGGTATACACCAGATCCAAAGCTCCAACAGGTGCTTGATACCACAGCTCTTAACCTTGGATCTGTATCTGTGTGTCAGACTTTGTCTTCCTCTGCCTTTGTCTCCTCACCCATATTTGATCCGTCCTGTTCCCCATTATTAGTTAATTAGTCTCCGTCTGTATCTTGATTATGTCCCAGGTGTTTCCAGTCATGTCTCCCTATATCTAGTCTGTTCTGCCCCATGTTACTTGTGGATTATTGTTAATGTCAGCGTGTCAATGTTCTTACCTGTGTTCCTGTGCCTCCTCCGTTTGTCATCCATTAAATACCCTGTTTGTTTCTATCCTCGTCTCCTCGTTCCTGGATCCCGTGTACCGTGACAGAATAATCCACCCATAAAAGAAGAACGGATTCTCCTTCACGGCGATGGAGTTCGCAGCCTGTGCCTTTGCCCTTAGCCGCGGAATCTCCCATTCGTGGTGTTCGCCGGAGAATTCTGCAAGCTCGCCAGCGGTGACGGAGCTCCACGACGGCAATCCTCCATCTGTTTCGGCTCGGGCAAATTACCAGTGCCCTATGGATCTCCCAGACACCACAGGATTGTGTTGGAGAGAGGGATCTACCGGTGTCTGGGAAGTTACCGGTCCCGAGTCGAAACCAGCCCACGAGTGTCTCCGCTGGCCCCGAGCTCTTCTTCGGGTTCTGCCAAGCTCTTCTTCGCTGGTGCCGCCCAGCTCGTCTTCGTCTCGGCTGGTTCCCGAGCGCCGCCGCGAGCCCGCGCTTCCCAGCGCCGCCCGCGAGCCCGCGCTTCAGCGCCGCCGAGTCCGCGCTTCCCGAGCGCCGCCGAGCCAGCGCTTCGAGCGCCGCCGAGAGCCAGCGCTTCCAGCGCGCCGAGATCCAGTGGCTGCTCCCGACAGCGCCCTCCGGTGCCTGCTCCGAGACTCGCGCCTCAGTGCCTGCTCCGAGGCTGCCCTCCAGTGCCTGCACTCGCCAGTGCCCTCCAGTGCCTGCACCTCGCCAGTGCCCTCCGTGCCTGCACCGCCAGTGCCCTCCGGTGCCTGCACCTCGCCAGTGCCCTCCGGTGCCTGCACCGCCAGTGCCCTCCAGTGCCTGCACCACGCCAGTGCCCTCCAGTGCCTGCACCACGCCAGTGCCCTCCAGTGCCTGCACCACGCCAGTGCCCTCCAGTGCCTGCACCACGCCAGTGCCCTCCAGTGCCTGCACCTCGACAGCGCCCTCCAGTGCCGGCTCCTCGTGTGCGCTTCAATTTCCCGCTGGTTCCGTCCAGCTCTTCCGGCGCCCGAGTCAGCGGCACCGGCGCCCACGCTGGCCCCCTGCTGGTTCCGTCCAGCTCTCCAGAGCCCCTGCTGGTTCCGTCCAGCTCTCCAGAGCCCCTGCTGGTTCCGTCCAGCTCTCCAGAGCCCCTGCTGGTTCCGTCCAGCTCTCCAGGGCCCCTGCTGGTTCCGTCCAGCTCTCCAGAGCCCCTGCTGGTTCCGTCCAGCTCTCCAGTGCCCCTGCTGGTTCCGCCCAGCTCTCCAGAGCCCCTGCTGGTTCCGGCCCAGCTCTCCAGAGCCCCTGCTGGTTCGGTCCAGCTCTCCTGAGCCCCTGCTGGCCCCGTCCCAGCTCACCATTCCCTCCGCTGGCCCTGTCCAGCTCGCCTTCCACGGCTCCTGAGCGCCCTGGGATGGGGAGCTTCCCATGAAAATTTTGGGGGGGGGCTACCCTCCATGGCCACCCGAGCACCCCGCTCCTCCATGGCCGCCCGAGCACCCCGCTCCGCCATGGCCTCCTCAGTTCCCGGACCTTCCGTGGCCGCCTGATCCGCCATGGCCGCCAGAATCCCCGGATCCGCCATGGCCGCCTGATCCGCCCGTGGCCGCGGAATCCCCGGATCCGCCATGGCCGCCGGAATCCCGGATCCGCCATGGCCGCCTGATCCGCCGTGGCCGCCTGAGTCCCCGGATCCGCCGTGGGTCCCGGAACGGGCACCGCCCTGGAGGTCACCTGTCCGGTCTCCAGGTCCTTGAGGCCTCCAGAGTGCCCACCCCCCCTCCCCTTTCGATGTCGTACGGCGCGGGACGCGCTTATTGGAAGGGGTATTGTCAGACTTTGTCTTCCTCTGCCTTTGTCTCCTCACCCATATTTGATCCGTCCTGTTCCCCATTATTAGTTAATTAGTCTCCGTCTGTATCTTGATTATGTCCCAGGTGTTTCCAGTCATGTCTCCCTATATCTAGTCTGTTCTGCCCCATGTTACTTGTGGATTATTGTTAATGTCAGCGTGTCAATGTTCTTACCTGTGTTCCTGTGCCTCCTCCGTTTGTCATCCATTAAATACCCTGTTTGTTTCTATCCTCGTCTCCTCGTTCCTGGATCCCCGTGTACCGTGACACTGTGGGCATATACGCTGGCTGCATTTCGCTTGGATTTGGTTGGAAAACTCAAGATTGCTACCAAATCTTAATTGATGAGGAGTTAAAGCGTGATCTTGAGCTGTAGCAAGCACTCTAATATTTTCATTAAAAATAACATGCTTCAACCAACAGGAAACAAAAAGCTGCAAGGAATGAGCATGATTTTCTTTAGCCATATTTTAGTTCTTCAGTTTCTATTTTCAGAAAATCTGTAAATCTGTTTAAATTGTTTCTAAAGCATAAACACGAATTGGCATTTGATTAAAAATACTTTGTTATCATAAGTTATTGTATAGTCAAACAATCATAATTGAACATTCATATTGAGAATTTATTTTTATAGATTACTTGTAAACTCTCTCTGACAATAAACCCCAAGGAAGTAAAAGTCTCATAAAAAGTTACGTTTTTGACACCAATTTGACAGCAAGGCAATATACTGACAAATTAATATTCTGATATTATATACTGGAAAATACAACTTTAGATAAATAATTGTGTCACGAACAATTCCATGCTATTTTCTTTTGTTAAAGTCTTTATTTAATTTCTAGAGTTCAGGCCTAACCCAGGCTATGCCCCAAATGTGCAAAGGTTTTTTTCCACTGTTTGGGAATATCTCCTAGACAGACTGTATGATTTGTGATTGTACTGGTACTATGACAACATCATGACAAATAAAAAGAAAGAATGTTGCACAATGTTATCAGTACAGTCATTCTGGTCTGACTACACAGCCTACACTGAAATTTACACTCGTATGCTTATGAAAATCAGCGTTCCACTAGATGCCTGCTATTAAAACACGATGCCAGTCTACACCCTAAATACAAAACACACCACAGTCCCTTAAATCAATCTCTGCTGGAGGAAAATGACGAAGACCATCGTCATCCCATTCTCACCCACTCCACAGGAAACAACATAACCCACTCTCTTTCATTCCTCTTGCCCTGTCCGTCTCCACTAATGTAATCTAATTGTTTCATCACACTGGTTAGCGTCCACTATTTCTCTCGCCATCTTGAAACGATCACATGGAATGAAACAGCCTCTGAAAAAGAAAAGACGCTTTACAATAGACTCTGTTCTTTGTCTCTGTGTTTTTGTGTTTTCTTGGAATCTCTCGCTTAGACATACCAGCAGCTGTCACGGGCTCAGTCTCATTGGTTTGGCTAGGAACTGCATTACGCTATTAATGACTGATTAGTGTCAAATATCTGGCCTGTGCTGCCTGCTCCGAACTGTGGGAAATAAGCATGCGGAGTGCATCTGATCCCAAGCTCAGTTTAGAGTTTCCTCAAACTAGCTCCACAAATTAGGAGGAACAGAGAGAACTGGGCTTAACTTGAAATAAAAACTCAGCAAAATGGCATTTGATGGTGATAATCACAGTCCCCTTGACAACTAGAAGCCCCCCAACCCCCGTCTGCCAAGTAGGAGAGAACAAAAACTAAAAGAAAATCTCTGCATTTAAATCCTATTCTCAGAAAGCCATTCCAGCTTGGTGTAAATAAGTTCATTGCCACCACATGGGGACAGGTGTAGAACTAGAGATATTCAATGTCTGCTCTGACTATATAGAATAAAACGGTTTGAAACTGGTACTGTTAAAAACTGGTACTAAAAGAAGCATGCATTTTGCTTTTAGTGAGAGCAAAAAAATAAAAAATATAGTGCACTTGCACCAGAGCCAGCTGGTCTGATATACCAAGAGCCTGAGCCAAAACATAGCTCATATGAGATGGGCAACAAGTGAAACAGCACTTGTAAAATTCCTTCCAATATTATTGCTCTTGGAAACAGATAAAATATGAATAAAACGTAATTATAGCTATAAATCTAATTTTGCAAAAAAGGGAGTTTACAAGTAAAAATGTCTACATGGAACAGAACCCTGCTTTTCTTGACAGAGATTTTCTCATCATATTTACAACCGGTTCCAACTGGAGAGGAATGCTTGGACTACCTTTTTATGGATTTGTTTTATGGACCTTTAGGTTTAAGAAACAATGTGAAACAACTGGGCCAGAACTAGATAGGAATCATATGCTTTGGTTGGACACAATATTTATAATGGACGCATGCTGTCTACATTGTCTTGTGAAATGTTTCAACACAAGACAAAGAAAGTACACACAAAAATACACATATTCACTTAGCTGTTTAAATGGGGACGTTCCATTGAGATTTTAAATACTATAACTCTCCATAGTTGCACAATCCAAAAACTTTATTTTATGCCGTTTTATGAACGAGGATGTCCTCAGATTTCTCAGAAAGGTGATTTTGCCAGGTTTCAGGTACAAATTTTCCCCAAATATAGTGAAGTAGGTACTACACACACACACACACACACACACAAAGTAGTCTAAAAGGCATATAGATAAAGACAGCTCTCTTCTCTTTTTCCCTGTCTCTGTTCAGCAAGTTGAGCACAGTGGGGCTTGTGAAAGCTGCCATACAACAGCTAAGAGGAATGGATTCAGAAGAGACTGCGAGATGGCTGTGCTGTCTGTGCCGAAACAAAAGGAGGATTTGGCAGAGGGTTGTGCCGGCATCAAAAAGACCTGTTTATTGGACCTCTCCCCTTTCCTCACACAAGCTCACAGCAGAGCTTATAAGATCCACATACTGCTGAGAAGGAAGACAGAGACCACACAGCGTGCAGCACAGAGCTCTGCCCACAGTTCTGTTTACATGCCACATTGGAGCATTTTCTACTTTTTAGTCCACCCTGCTTCAATCTTTTCTGTCCCTTCCTCAGATCAAAATTTGTTTGGTTTGTATGTCTCTCTCTGAATGAGTGCTCAATGTTTACTTCACCATGAGAAAAAACTCATATTTCTCATGCTGGGTGCAGATGATGGGATTTTTGCAATCTGAAACAAATTTTCAAGGTTAATACAAGACTTCTTTCACCATAGGCCAAACGTGGATAACTTAGTGTGGTTGCTTTGAAATACCTTTACAATTAATCATAATTTTGTCTCACAGTCCTACAATGTTATTTCTCTTAAGAGTGTCTAATCAAGTCCTTATTACTTTGATTCCAATTCATAAGTTCTTCACATCAGATTTAGATTTGATTTAGTTTAATTTGGGTGTATTTTATTTATAATGTCCATTTTTCCTACATTTGAAGCAATTACTAATGCTGTAAATTATATAGGGAAACGAATATAGTGAATTCGGCGTTATGATTGGTCAGATTGCCTGTCAATCAAGCTTTGTGAATGGTCAGTTGATATTTAACAGATATAATAATAAAAAACCATACCAGCTTAAAACCTTAAACTACACTTCTTGTGTGGACTGTCTTACAACATACAAATGTAAACCCAAACACTTCAGTTACTCAATGTGGGAAAAAAAGTGTGGTATGTAAAACAAATGATAGTGTTACTACAGCAAACGTGAGTGAAATAAAGAAAAAAGGAAGATTCTTAAGAAATACTCAAACAGCTTATACAGTTAGCCTAAAATATGTTACTAGTATGCAGCAAAAAAGGTCTGTCTTAGTCTTCACATAAAAACTGATCAGCGCATTAACTCTTTTGCTAAGCCAAAACTGGCTCAATGCCCTCTTATACCTTTTCCAAGCAAAACATTGCTGATATCAACACAAGGTCTTTAGAAACATCTGTCAATCAAGACCAAAGCCTTAAGATGTATATCACACAGTCTTGATTTACCTGGCCACACTCATGCTTATTTCACTCTTCTCCACAGCAAGACTCATTTTCTGAGAAGTGATATATGCACAGTTCAGGCTGTCAGCTACTAAATGAGAGGAACTGAGAGAGTTAAATTCCCAAAGGCAGCACTCTGTGCTTTACGCTGTGGGCCAGTGAGAAGAACTCAAACTGCTTTGAAGTAATTTCTCTCCCTGTAATGACAGATTTTACAACATAACAGCAGCAGGAGGAGGAGTATGCCGAAGCAAGAGACAGTGTGAGAAAAAGCAAGGTGACCAAGTCATAATGGGAAGAGGCTGATAGGATCAGGTAGAGTCAGTTTACTCTTTTCTCACAATATACAAGCACAAGCTCTTATCAGGTAGTTGCCATCAACCACAGCCGTGTGCATAAATGATCTGGAAAACATAGGGGTTTCCACAAGAGATTATCCAACTGTTCTGCCATTTTAATATCTCGCCTACTATGGATGCCTCTGAGACGTTTTCTAAATCTCAGTCTCTCTATATGCCTGTGTACATGCAGCCACAGAGGAAACTCTCCCATGTCTTCTCATCCCTGCTCTCGATTCCCACGCTAAACCCACAGACCTGATGGGAACATTTAGATCTAGTTCTAGTTCTCAAAGGCTTGCGGTGTTGTGTGTACAGAGAGAGCACCCCGGGACACCCGGAGAGAGGAAAAAAACAGTTCTCATAGTGACCTTGCTGAGACTCATGTTATGTTGAAATTACAACATGGGAGGAAGTTCTCACACCAAAACAGTTTTCATCCATGCTTGACCAAGGCCACACCATGAGCTTATCTCTCTCACATTGATCCCAACCATGGAGAAGAGTTTTCCCACACTAACACCCCCCTCCTGAATGCAAATAAACACAGAGCCTGACATCTGCTCCCTGCACTGCTCCTCTTTCAACTTCACCCCACTACTACATTTTTGAAACCACGGTACAGTGGCAAACAGCATCCAAGAGCAATCTGCATAGCAGAAAAACACTGGAAGTTAAATACAGAAATCTGGCAGCTAGCTCATAATAAGACTGGGAGGAGCATTGTCTACAATCAGATTTTGAGTCATGGAACAGAAGAAGTATTGTTGCAGCATGTTGAAGGTGCCAAGCTGTTGTTACTCAAATCTCGATACTCGTACATGTCCACACAACCCATGTGTCTGTGTCATCAGATGTGTTAGGAAACTCTTGACATAAGTGCTTTTCTCAGAAAAGCTGTTAGCAATGTAAACAACCCAGTGAATGAACAGGACAACACATCAGACGGAAGCAGGAGGCCCGATTAAGGAGATGGAAGATTGAATAAATACAAGAAGATCAATGTGATTAGCACAGTATAAACAGTGTGTTCTTCAAGAGTTTTAGTATTCCAGATATGAATGAACTCTGTAGAATTACCACTAAAACACTTCAAGCATTAATTCAAATATACGTTTTGTGTTCCATAGCAGAAAGTCAGTCAAACGGGTTTGATGTATGCCAGAGATTTATGCGTGCGTTCATTTGCAAAAACTGATAACTCCGTTTTAACAACTCTCAGAAATCATGTTTTTACATTGTGCATTCCAATTAATCTCAATCAAACTCCAGGTGGGTTTATTTTCACTAGGTTAAAAAATAACTAAACAAATATATATTTGTATAAATATATATATATATATATATATATATATATATATATATATATATATATATATATATATATACACACAACACTACCATTAAACTTTTCAGAACCTGTTAGACTTGAGGGCAAATTCATGTCTTCACCTGCAACTGACCTTTAGTTCTCCAGCTGTCTTCTCTAGCCTCTAAACTAAAATCATCCAGTAAATATTATCTGCCAAACCAGCTCATAAAAATAGCCTTAAGTAGTTTTAATACCTCAATATCTTTGATCACTACTAATTGTTCAATTTCAAAGGAGAGTTCAGCAACAAACTCAAATCTGTAAATCATGTTTTACATAAAATCCCTATATTTATTTATTCTTGATTTCAAAGAAGGCCAAAGACACTGCGTACTTGTGGCAGAACAGTGTGAGGTTGGTGTTCAAAGCCCACCACAGATGCAGAGTGTTTCCACAACGATCTTCTCCTGCCCTCCAGCTGTGTTTAAACTGGAAACGTTACTGTTAGGAGAAAACCTGGCCATGATCTCCCATTGAGAACAATCACCCACAGGAAAAGGGGGCTTTAAGTTTAAAGTCAACATAAAATGGTGTTTGTAACCCATTTTAAGTTATTTATCCAAGTCACATAATTTATTCTGATTCTATTCATTGTCCAGGAATTGATTTGACTGTGAAAAGTGATCTCTATTTGATAAGCGGAAATCACCAGACTGCCAGTGAAGGGAAGTGCTACAATTTCAGGAAAAAGTTTACCTTAAACCACAAAAGGTAAAACTAAATATTATACAAGCTCTTTTTCTTTCTTTTTTTTGCATGAGGTTTATAATTATTGTCTAAATGAATTGTAATACTTTAAAATGTAACTGTCTAGAAATAAAAATGCAATTAACTTTAAATTAAATATTAATCAATTCTTATTAAATAGAAAATAAATCTAAATAATACATATAAAATATTAATAAATACAAATTATTGAAAATAAATTATTGTTCATTATAATAAACAAATATTTTGCTATTAACAACATCAGAGTGAAAAATAACATTTGATGAAAAATGACAAAGAAACACTATGACAATAACAGGCACAGATCACAATAAGCGTATATTGCGTTAAGAAGGAAACTCATAAAACAAAACCTTCAATGTCCCCCAACTACTGAACCTGCAAACACACAAAGCTACACAAAGGGGAGGAAGTACCAAATATGTGAAAGGTTACAGATGACCCCTTATCTTTGATTAGCAGTTCCCCACCACCACATCCCCTTGGGCCCTAAGTCCCACTGGTACAGCTTCTTTCCCTGCCTGAGCCCCAGGGTTGATCTTATTGTTGGGATATGGGATTTACTACTTCTTCCTCTGTTTATCCAACAGTAATAAGGAAGGAGCTGAATTGGTACAAGCTGTTGAAATAGCACCACAAATAAAACAGCACTGCTGGTCCTGATCCTACTTTTGGTAAATTTCACAATGCATGCTATCTTAAATTATAAAGCCCTGAAAGCATCACGTTCAGAAAACACTTTTGTGGTTTCCAGATGAAGAGAGGAAAACTAAATGTAACTGTCACTACGGTTGCGTAAACATGACCTGTAGAGGGCATGTGAGAGGAGGAGTGAGAGAGCAGACAGCGAGAGATAAATCAATCACTATGCACCTGATCTGAAACACAGCTCGATTCCCACTAATTAGGGCCTGTAGAAGACTTAATGGTGTAATTAACGGTTTTAATAGAACTGAAACCAGACCACATCTGGAATCCTCAAGGGTATGTGTGTCTCAACAAGCCCACCAGAGTGTGAGAAACTACACTCTCATGGGTACCTACAATCATAAAGGGATCACTATCACTGTGGTTGTGAAATGTAAGGCTAACTAAATGTTTTATTTCATGGTGACAAAAGAAAAAAAACTGTACTTTTTTAAAAGTATCTATCTTTTTAAAATAACACTAAATTTGGCACTTCATTTATTTTTTCATTGTTAGCTTCAAGCATAGAACTGGAAGGTGTCCAAACGGAGCAATTCAGAAATAGCTCCTACAAAGTTTAATTAAACTTCTTGTAAAGTTCGCTAAGGACACCTTGATAAAGAGAGAAGCTTGATCTGAAAAGACAGCAAGCGTTCTATTCCCAATAGAAAAGCTTTCCTCCTAATAGTGGCCATCTGTTTTTACTGCTTCTTTATTATGGCCCACAATTATTTGACAGTCCTCCTGTAATCTCCACTCTGCTTAACCTGGTGCAGGTGTTGTGTACTTGGCATGAGCTACCAGAGATTGGAAAGCATGCTGGGGAGTTGGGGCTTTTCTGTGGGCTGACCTCAATGCACCCCATTCCCCCCGCCCCCGCTGCCCACCGGCCCCCCCTAGATGGGCTTTGATGGCTGAGGTTTTGCAGAGCCCGACAGCTGCTCCCAAATTAGAGACCAGGAGACGACACGACAGAGCCCTGGAATGCCAGGATTGCCTCGTTGCTTTCCCACTTCAGAGCTCTGGCAAATAAAACACAGAACTGTGGATGTTAGAGATTCCCTTCAGTGCGCAATATTCCTTCTCATGATGCAGCCACACTAAATTAAGCCATGTTTGTAATGTAAGAAATACAAGTATTAAAGGGATAGTTCACACAAGATGCAAATTCTGCAAGTCTTTAGGAATCCTCATTTCATTCTAAACCTGTATGATTTTCTATCTTCTGTGAACACAAAATAACATATTTTAAAGAATGCTGGCCTTCATCAGATCAAAAAACAATCCTCGAAATAACTTATTTCCGTTTGTTCCACAGAAGAATAAAGTTTAAATGCATGTGGCGTATTATCGCTGTTTTCCGGATCAAATGCATAGTGATGAAGCCAAATTGTCTGATTGATGTGTGTACATGGTGGGTGAAGGCTAGTTGCAATCATATTGTCTGCTAATTTGAAGGAATAGTTCACTCAAAAATTTTAATTCTGTCATTAATTACTCCCCCTCACGTCGTTCCAAACCCAAAGTTCATCTTCGGAAGACAAATTAAGATATTTTTGAAGAGATCCAAGAGCTTTCTGGCCCTCCCATCGAAATCAATGCAACTCCACGTTCAAGGCCCAGAAAGGTAGTAAAGGACATCATTCGAATAGTCCATGTGACATCAGTGGTTCAAACCTAATTTTATACAAACTTTATACAAATATGTTTGAACCACTGAAGTTCCATGGACTATTTTAACAATGTCCTTACTACCTTTCTGAGCCTTGAATGTGGCCCCGATATACTTCAAAGAAAATCGAAGAACGAACTGATATGTCATTTTGAAAAAAATCAGGTCAAAGCGAAGTTTGTTTTGAGTTTGTTTTGGCAGTTCGAAACAACTCACAAAAGCGAACTTTCTGGGGGAATTAGTTTTGGCTCCTAAACACATTTAAGCTACCATTGGTCCGTGGCGATTATGCAATCAGTGGGTAGGTTCGGGATGCGACATGCCTTCTTCGACATGCAATTTTTTTTACCCGGTTCATTTCTCATTCAACAAAGGTCAGGCAGGAGAACAACATGTTCAAGTCACTAGCAACATAAATACACTGTGTCGAATCGCTGAGCTACCACAAATATCTGCACCTGTACGATCGCTCGTGGAGAGACTTTAAAGATTCAGAGAAAGCATTTCATTCCTAGAAAGAAACTGCAACAAAACTTGGTGAGGACGAACCAGAGTTATGCAAAAAGCAATGTAGAGAAACATCAGATGCAAGTTTTCCAAAGCCATGAAAAGAATGAAAGGAAAGTGTAAGGTAGCAAGTACCAAATACATGTTTTTCAAATAAATGTTGCACCATACTGCTGCTGCTGCTGTTCTTCTTTCAATAAGCAAATTTAAAAGGTATACGATAGATGAAATGCCAAAAGAACATACAATAATAAACCTTTACTTTTATCAAATCATGACACCACGTAAAATATAAAAACATGTAATCATTTATCCAGTTTAATAAAAGACATACGTAGATACTGCATCGTTGCATCGTTGTTGTGTTTAGGGCATTCGCGCAAGTGTAGCGATATGTTTACATTAATCTACACCCCACCCCAGTCCTCGACAGTGTTACTTACTTGGCAGTCAATGGGACAGTCACAAGCCTCACGGTTTTTATCTAAAATTGTGTTCCGAAGACGAACTAAGCTTTTATGGAGCTGAAACCACATGCGGGTAAGTGAATAAGGACAACATTTTCATTTTGGGTTGGAGTAACCCTTTAAGAAAATACTCGGATTTCATCAAAAATAATTTGTGTTCAAAATATGAACGAAGGTCCCAAAGGTTTGGCATGACACGAGGGTGAGTAATTAATGACAGAATTTTCATTTTTGGTTGAACTATCCTAGTTTGAATTCCAAAATTCAAACTGATTGAAAGCATTTACATCAAGATTAAAAAACAAAAATGGTTCAGTCTGACAGAAATTTTATTTTTTAAACTGCATGAACTGTTGCTGTCATAAATGTACATTTGTTTTCAATAGAGGTGAGTGGTTGATCAGAGATCTGAGAGCCATGGTGAATTATTGGGTCTCTAATTAGTCAGTGTCCACTGACGCACACGGACCAGGTCACAAGGGTCAGTGCGGCCAGAGGCAGGGTTATTTAATCACCCTGACAACGAGGAGGGCCAGGATATCGGTGATTGGGTATTATACATGGTCAGTGGAATGTGACTCCTTAGTCGTGGACGGTGAACCACACCCAGTGCAATAACCTCACCTGAGGCAGTGGGCTTTTGTATTCACAGAGAAAAGAACATAATGAATGAGGAAATGAAGGGTTGAAAGAGTGAGGACTTAAAACAGAGCGCTTGACAGTGAAAGAGTAAATCAGATTGGAGATCCTGGAACTACAATTACTGGACTTTTAAAGTATTAACTAAATCAGTGAAGCTGCACAAATAGGGAGTTGAAAAGATCAACGCTGAGAACGAAAGTGAAGGAGGATGTTAGTTATACGACTAGAGACTTAAGCCTGTCATGCTGATTTTTCATCCCTCCAACAGAGCAACTTGTTGTTTTCCTTCAATATATTTTAATAAAAGTGGTCTTAGAGCCTCCCCCACCTTGCCCTCGGGCCAACATGAAATGTCTGCTCCTTCTTCCCTCCTGCTGCTGAAGGAAAAAAAAGCTAGCAAAAAAAGCTAGATCACGCACTTGGTCAACAGAACCCAAATATAGAGAAAAGTGTTACAATAAGCCTGCACTATATTTCCCATACTTCACATTATATGTTTATGTTACATGAAGACACATAGATCCTGAGGCTTGTCTAAACATTGCCAGGAATACTCCAGACCACAAGATGCCCTGTTATGAGGACAAACAAGGCTAAGGCAACTATGCTTCTTTGTGTATCTCGATGAATAAATCCCATATGGCTTGTTTGGCAAGAGCGTATTTGTGGACAGAGCAGTGGAGCTGAGTGAAAGTCCTCCACAATATTCCTCTGTTAAAGATGGTTATCCTTAAAGCATAAGGTATGCAAGCTATTTCATCACTGCCAGCTCTCCGCTCCTGTTTCACGCTTTTACATTCTCCAGCTATCAAACTGCTTAGGCAGTTTCCTTCCTCAACAATAGGTTTGGGTTAGTTGAATATGATTTAAAGCTAAAGGTCCAATGGAATCCGTGAATAAACTGCTTGCCACCCTCTGCATTTCCTGTTTTTTCTCTCTCTCTCTGGAATTAATCCCCTCTTGGGCTCAGTAAAGCCAGCCAAGTGGCCAGTCTGTCAGGAACTTCCACTCTGATGAAGTAAAACAGCAGCTGCTCCGCAGTGTGTGATAACATCCTGGAGTAAATATCTAGCATAGTGTATGCTCAGTAGTGAAGAGGAGGATGAGTGTGGTAACATTTAAAAATATAACCTGATAACAATAAATGCAGATTTAGACAACAAAGAAGGTGATCAATTCTGTGATCAAGGACACTGACAGACAGCATTAACCACAAGGTGCACAGTGGGCTTTTGTGGTGGCTGTCAGCATCCACCCATTGTAATGCAGCTTTTAACATAAAAAGAAAATCAAACCAGTAAGTGCTCTGGAAAATTATGAGGCGTTAAAAAAAAAAAACTGCAAATGGGACCGAAAATTACACCTCTCTCTCAAACCTGTTTATATCGGACTTAACTGATATATCTCTGCTAGGGAGGTCTCCCAGTGAATTTCTATTGCCATGTTTGTGATAATTATACACCTTTTGTAAGGGAGCTCTGCCATTGTGATCTTCTGGCTGATATTATTGCTGTACTCATGCCAATTTGTCGTCCTCTCAGTCTTCTTTATGTTTCTAGGAGAAAAAAAAACAGATGATAGTTTGGCTGAAGCTGAAGGGCTTTACTGAGGCAGGCACGTACAGGTGAAGTTGTGGGTGTAGTTTCACTCACCTCTGTGAGGAGGCGTGGGAACCAGAGATCTGCCAGTAGTGCATGAGTAACAAGAGCCTGAGGGAGTGTGGCGTAATCGTAACTACCACTTTTCTTTTCTCTTTTCCTTCGTCACATGCACGCACAAGATACACACATGTAAACACACTGAAGCACTCAATCATTTTAAGATTATCAATCTGTGCATTAACTTTTTGACACTTTCCTTCATGCTTTGCCTTATTTTCCTTCTAACACAAAAATACTGGTGTTACACTTGACACTCACGAGGAGATTTTATTTTCTATCACCTTTCCATTACCTATTGTGAGCAATCTCACAAAGGCTATGATTAAGCTAATGCTAGTGGATTAATGTGAATAGAGATGCATGTTGTAAACAGACAAAGCGTGCAAAAAAACTAAATAAAAGGCAGACAGACGTGTCATCAGCCTAAATCACTTTTTTCTGTAATAACCTGCTGAAAGAATGTTTTTTATGAAATTAATTTTGAAGCATGGTCGCTGATAGGGTGTTTGTAAATGTATGTTCATAAAAGACAGTCATAACTGCAAAAAAAAGTTGCAATTGTAAGATATTGAGTTGCAACTACATGGAGTTAGAAACAGGTTTCCATTCAAATATACTATTTTGCTTAAGGCTGGAATACACTACATGCCTTTTAAAATCTGAACATACACTATAACGACAAAGGGATCATACACTACCAGTCATTCCGATCACAATATGTTTGATATCCTCCTGACTGGATGTAATCACAATCTGAATCTGAATCTGAAGTCTGAGTTTGTGACCATCAAACACTACTTGATTTTCTATTAAATCTGTCAATTCAAATCTGCACACTGGCTCTGACTTTCAGCAATACCGACTGTAAAATGGAGTTGGAGCAACAATTGTGTACATTCCATCCTTTAGAGAAAAAACAACAACAATATTCCTTAGGTCTGAGATCTAGCTAGTTTTAAATTAGCATTCTGTATTTTAACACACATTACAACTATGCAGCAATCATACTGCAATGACAACAGCTAACCCTTGCACCTAATACGCTGGCCGACTACTGCCAAATAGTACTGCCCCCACATGATTGTAAAGCGCTTTGGGTGTACAACAATAGGCCTACACAATGAAATCATTCATTCATTTATTCAAATAGGGGTGGGACAATAAATCGATATATCGTGATTTTTCTCCATGCGATACTAGAATCGATATCTGGCGCCAAATATTGATATTTTAATAAATACAACAAGGTGCTCTAAATAGATTTCCCTGTTCACAGCGTCTAAAAATGCGTGGAAATCGCGGCCGTGCCATTTCCAGCTTCTGCCCAAAAGCGCTCCGACTCTGAGCAACCATGAACCGTGTTCTCTATGAAGATGGGGAAGCACGGGAACCAAAGGATAAACAGATTTCCAGCCACTGCATTAGTTTTACTATATATATATATATATGTTTATGGAGATGAAAACTAGCTGCCCCAGAGCAGCTATCAGCGTGGACCATAGGCCCCGATCACGTTATTATTGCAGAGCGAATATTCAGTTCATAAGTAGCCTTATAACCTCTCCGCTCGGATCGCAGGTGGATTTCCCTCACTATATGAGTGAGAGAGAGTGCCGCCGGTGCATCCAGTTTTATGTGAACAAAACTAGATGCTCTCCCTCTCTCTCAGGTTATTACAAGTGTGAACAGTGAGAACCGACCGGCAGAAACATAAATCTGCACCTATGGCATGGAGGAAGAAACAAAACCTTGTCAGAGCCACAATGCGGCGCAGAAGTGTGCAGTGTTTGCGCTTGCCCCGCATCTACATTTTAAATAATGAACCTGAGCGTGAAAAAAATAAGATGTGAACGGCTATTTCTTCGTGTGCGGCTCCGTTTTTTATGATGAGAGGAATAGAAAGGTTAAGAAAGCACTACATTTTGAAATGTACCAGGTTTATTTTAGATTATATCTATATATACATTTTTTTGTTTGATAAGCAGTTAAATGTGTTTACACAGAGAGAAAAGGAAAAGTGTACGCTTTTAATAAGTCCAAGAATAAAATTATTAATTTTACCTACTCAACATGTTAAAATTGATTTCTAACAGTTTGGACTTGAGTAAAGAAAGAACGTGCACTTATTCTTTTCACAGGCATTTTATTTAGACAGATATCGTGATGTATCATTATAGGAGTTTCTAGGAATATATAGATTATCGCAGGATCGCTGTATCGTGATAGTATCGTTATCGTGAGGTCGTTATCGATTCCCACCTCTACTGCCAAATGTGAAAATGCAAAAACGCAAACAGATTTTGCTTTAGTAAAGAGGCATATGTAAGTGACTTAAGTGAGTTAAGTACATAAGCCCTGGCCTCCCTTAAGAATCCAAAAGAGAATGACAATAGATTAGAGATATAATACATATCATAGTCTGGAGTGGGGGAATGAGTGCGTGTGGGTGCCGGGGGACAGTGAGCTGGCAGCTGTCGTTGCTGTTCGCGGGCCCACAAGTCCGGGCCTACCTCTAATGACCAGACCAGCTGTCGGAGTTGTGACTGTAGGGATGTGGGGCTGTGCGAGGCGGGGAGGGCATGAGAACTACCACCCCCCTGTCCTAAGGGGCGTGTCCCCAGGCTGTCTCCCCTCCTCTGAAAGAGGGTGATTGATGGCACAGGGTTGACACCAGGCTTGAGGAACAATTGACTCGGGAGGGACGCAGTCTAACAGAGGCCTAGGGTTCCCTCAAACTCTTTTTCTTCTCTTTTTTTCCAGAGGCAAATGGAGGATCAATTGAAGTAGTAATCATTTGTAGTCATTTTTCTCAATATGGCTCTTTCTGACATTTTAGGTTGAACATATGCCACTCTTAACTCCCTCCAAAGACGTTTAAACCAGTGCCAAGCAAACGAGGCATTCCATCACTTATTTGTCTAGCGATTATTTGTCAGATTAGTCAAATGCGGTCTCCTACGTGACGACTGACTAAATGACCAGACATTCCACCAGTCTCCGTGCACACAGACGCCACAGCAGAGTTAGGCTCAAGCACAGTGGTGCAAACCCAGTAGCCCTGGGCACTTGTAGGTGTGGTTTAGTAATTCAACCTCTGGAGGGAAGAGCAGAAAGACGAGCAACAGTGTAGCCTCCAGCGTACGATGGGTTATCTGTGGGTATCGGCATTTGAGCTTCAGCTCCAGGGCCTTTAACACAGTCCCTGACCCCGAGCACTAAACCTCAGGACCCCTTTTCAACAAGTCGCCAGTACCTCCTGTCCTCGAGTCAGATTTACAGCCCTAGGGAGGAGGCCGACGCGGAGGGGGCACTGTCCTGCAGCTGTCCACAGCGGACTTAAGCAGTTATTTCACACGAAAACACAGCAATGGCATTCAGAATTCCACCAGCTGGCTCTCGTCCAGCCCTCATCTGAAATATAGTTCCTGACACTGAGCAGCCAGCGTTTGCACACTCAACTAGTTACTGCACACAAACATGGACGCTGGTAAAAGACACTGTGAACAGATTCTGATGGTCTGACGACTTGTTAAAAGGGACCGGGCAGTTTGCAATGGAGAAAGGTCAGCGTTGCACTTTCTCATGGCAGAGAAATTCTGGGTTTGGACCCCTGAGATCAGCAATTAAACCTACCAACTGGACACAAATCACTTTACCCTTGATCCGGCACAATCAAGGAGGAGAAAAAACAGAACATGAGATTGAGTGGGAAACTCGCCAAAGAATAAATGAACCCTTGATCCTGAAACATAAACATTCCTTCGCTCCCACACATATACAGACACTGTAACACAGCAGCGCAGTTTCACACAACTTAATAATAATTTAGCGAGCTGGTGTGAAAATCAAACACTTTGTCTCACAATGCAGGCAGTGATCTATCGCTCACTTATTTGCCAGGATAACAACCTCGTGTTTGTGTGTGAGAAGTTGAGAGATAGAAAAGTGGGAGAATGTGCTAGGAGAGGTCAAACTGCCATGTAGCTAGCGGTGTTTTAGGTCATAATAAAAACAGATTTATTTCCCAAGCTCTGAGCTTGAAATAGTACAGCGAATTGCTGTACTCTTTATATATTCTAAGTTTTTGTAATAGATATTTTTACTTGATCTGTATATTTATTTTGTGGGAACAACAAAAAAACGTTGGCATCAAATATAATAAAATATAACAATGCTATGTGGTCTGTGGTCTTTCTCAGAATCAGGGATTTATTTATTTGTTTTGTATTTCTGACTTTTGAGACCTTGGGAAATGCAGAGGTGTTACTGGGAGATATCCCTCATTTTCCAACCCTACCAGAATGACTACATTTCTTATCGTGCAAGGAACAAAGAGTGCAGAAAGTAGGTGTGAGAATGTCTGGCCACGGAGGAAAGACCAGGAAATGATTACAGGCAGAAAATGGTGGCATCACTGGTACAACCATAAAGGGACATGTCCAAGCCTTTCCCTCAGCTTCTCCTCATAGTTTCTCCTCAAATATAAAATACAAACAGAGATGTCTAAAACAAAACAACACAATCACCACAGGCAGTTGTACAATCGTGGAACCTTGATCATGGAGAGAGCGCTAGGTAAGGTAATAAAGACAGTGATCCCAAAAGCAACTCTCTGATTGGCCATGACGTTTCTTAGTAGGGGGTCTGCGTTGCTGATTGGCCATGACGATTTTTGTGGTGGGGGCTCTAATCCTCTCCACACTCTCTGCAGGCGTTCAGTGGAGTTTTCCCACATAAATCACACTGCACTCGGGTGGTAAAATCATTATTGTCTTTTCAGGCCTCGTAGCTTGCTAGCACTTAAAGGCCAAGTAGTATGCTAGCACAAATAGTTCACATATATCCTCTTATTGCTAAAAAGATAGGCAGCATTTAAACAGTCACAGTTCACGCAGCCTTTCATCAATCAAGGCTAAGTATACTGTGTAGTACACCCTAAAAAGCCCGATGCTACAAACAGCTTTGCAACGCAAATGTTCTAGCACATCTTTCATACATTTAGACTAACTCTTAATCCACATTGCATAATAGTACAAATATTTGTTTTAAATAATTATCAAATAAAACATACTAAAATACAATTAAAACAGCGTGTGTAAAAGCAAGCCTGGAGATTACACTTTTCATTTTATTTGTCTCAAATTCCCAAATCTGTCAGAAAGGCTACATAATAAAAAAGGTTTTAAAGATGCAGAATGCATTTATGTTAAAATACATTTAGAAGCTCAATGTACAGAAAAGCTTTGAAAGGACAAATTTGTTTAGTTTCACTAAACAGTTTCTGGTCCCCGCTGAATTCCATAGTATTTTTCCCATACTAAATAGTCATTGGGGACCAGCAACTGTTTAAACCCACATACTTCAAAATATCTTGTGTGTGTGTGTGTGTGTGTGTGTGTGTGTGTGTGTGTGCGTGCGCATGCTGTGTTCAGCATAAGAAAGAAACCCATAAGGTTTGGAACAACCTGTGGGTGAGTAAATGATGACAGAAGTTTTATTTGGGGGGGGGGTGAACTATTTCTTTAAGTAAGCATGTTTTCAAAGCTCTGATCTATTTGTTAAAGAAGTCTGACATTGCAACACTAGTATAATGGCATGGGTTTTATCTATTTGACCAAACAATGGACGACGGATGTAGTGTTTAGGAATACGCTGTAAAATGCAGAAAAACATCTAGACCTTCCTAAGACTTACTAGTAAGATTTTCAATAGTCAATTCAAAACCAAAAAAATTTGTTGAACAGGACCGGTGACTTTTGATATTAATGATGTAAGCCATTCTGCTTCACTATTAACCGTCCTCTCCTTGATCAATTCAAATGAAGTTTCCCAGCTGTTATCCCCTTCTTCCACTGCTTATTACCCCAATTATTATTTAAGACTTACTTGTATGTTTCAGTGTGCGGTTATCAGCAATCTCCCCTGGGATGTTTGGGATGGAGGGTTAAGTGGGTGAAGAGAGAGATACAGGGACATTTGGCTTTACTTCACACAGGGTGGTCCACCTTCACAAAGTAGATTCACCATCCCACTTTCATTTAGAACAAGGCAAACATACAGTACCATTCAATCCGCACAAAGAATAGGAAAAAAGTATAACAACGAAAAAAGCAGACTGAATTACAAAGCACTACTACATCACAATGGTACTCTAATATGTGGTGATGTTTGATGCACATCAATATACCAAGTCTATGCAGCTGAGCAAATGACATGGAATTACTTGTTCGGAAATACCACATCAATGGGATGTTTAACTAATCAGAATCTAGGCAAATTACCTCTACATTTCAACATGCCCCGCAGGTGCTGAAGGCAAGCGTGAGACCATGTTTTGCCTTCACCAGCAGTAACTGGGGCAGTAAATCAGTGTCCGTCACCTTCTTGTTTGTCTGATGTTGGAACCCCTCGGAGCTCTGCGAGAACCTCATCACCTTTCTTTCCCTTCATTTTCACTTTCCTTTCTAAACACATACACACCTATGCAGTTTCACACACTGCTGTAAAATCAACAAATAATATTGCATGTCCTTTAACGTTAAATGCTCAATATATTAAATACAAAATGCTCATAAAAACCCATCTTTATATCGCCTGAGGTGCACTTATGAAACATGTCAAGCTTAATGAGACAAAAGATTCTCATCTGATAAGATACGTTGCTTTGAAATTTCATGGAATCCATTTTTTGGTTCAACGGGTTCCATCGAAACTGTTTTTCACTGCTGCAGAGAACCATTAATCAGAGCACATCATGATTTTCTAACTAAACAAAACACTCAGATTACTTGCTCTCTGTCATCAGAGCACTGTAACAGAGTCATTTATATGGATCTTTTCCAAGTAATCTGCCAGCTGTAACCACAATTTGACAGACAGACCAAAAATTGTGCCTCACATTCAGAATAGTGTGCATGAATTAACCTCATACACAACAAAAACAATAAACAAAACGGCATCCCGAAACGTAGCGGGTGAGAACGCCTCCTGTTACCACTCCAAATCCACAAGTACTCAAAATGACATCTCAAAGAAGCTACATAAGACAACTGTTGCTTAACATTCTCCAATTATCTAGCACACCCAGAAGAGAGCCCTGATAATCTGAAGTACACACTCAATGAAATATAAATACTCTAGGAGAGTCTGATTAAAAACAGTAGAGAGTGAAAAGTGGTGAAACCAGATTGAATTAACTAATCAAGTAGCTAAACCACATCAAATAGGAGCAGGTGCTCAAGTTATGGTTCCTAGTCAATTGTGGCAGGTGAAGCATACCATTTCTCTGTTTGAAAAAAAATGTGTATTATATGACATAGCTTAGCCCTAGATGTGCAACAGCCTATTGCTTGAACCATTTAAATTCTGTTAAATGTAGGCGCACCAAAATTTTAAATTTGTCTGACACCAATAAACCAATAATTTGAAATGGATACTATTTATTCTATTTAATAAATCTAAAAACCACTGTGCATGAACAGTATAAAAATGGATATTCAATTAGAAATATGATAAAAGTCACATTTAATAGATTCAATTTAAGTAAGGCTTAGATGACAGCACAATTTAAATTTAAAATTGTGAGAAATAAGCATGCACATCTACATATCTAATATCTACCAACACTGATACAAGAAAAAATCTCTAATAATATAAGCAGATAACTGATATGGCACCGAACTACTACTTTTCAGAGACAACATAATAATTAGCCACAACAGTGACATAAAATGCATGTTATGGTTTTAGGTTAAATGTGTTTGCAACATGATTCAGAAAACAATCATTCAATGATTCTCTGGGTTCATTTTTGCAGTAAATAATACTTGTTGGTGCTAGATAGGCCAATGCAAACTTCCTACTTCTCCCACAATGATGTTGTTCTCTCTAACAAACGTATTTGTTGTGAGCTTGTTAAACTCCATACACACTGCTTGCACTAATTTATTCAATGATAGATATTGAGGGCAAATGTTAGTGTTTTCCCCTCCCCCCCTGCACCCCCTGCAGAGAGAAACTGTGTCATAATGCAGAAGCCCTTTTCTCATTCAAATCACTGCCATTGTCTCTGTAAGCAACCAGCTCTGCTATGTGTCACAGAACAACTGAGGCTCTATATGTTGCAGAAAATGAGTACACCGGGCAGGGTGTAATGAAGAAGCTTCAATGGATGTCCATGCTGCTTTGCGAGAGATGAGGGAGGGAAACGTCTGCTCTCATTTCCATCTACCAAGCACAATTCATATTCTTCACACAATATCAAATGTAAATACCCAAACAAGTGACCATACACATACATAATGTGGGAGACTGCAAGGCCCCTTATATGATTAAGTCAAACAGTGCTCAATGATAGATTAACAAATCTCCATGTCACATCTCCATATGTACGAATGTGTTTGTGTTTTGTCTTGGTTGTGTTTGAGCTCACCAAGAAATTCCATACAGCTACGTTATTTGACAATAAAAAAAAATATCTTTATCTAAAACTTTATAAGAGTAGGCTATCTTAAAGTGTATATATAGAATTTTGCATAATGCTAGTGTACAATTTAATTGTTTTAATATAAAGTCTCCTTTAACTAAGTATTATTTTTGTTTCTGGAAGTGTTTCAGTATAATTCCTAAAATAAACTGTTATGGGTGTTTGTCGAGCAGTTAATATTGATAATTAAAGAAATCATGTTAGCAACACTAGGCCAGACAGATAGCTAATTCACCTCTGATTTGCTCTCTACACTGTGAAAAAAGCATTATTAGTTTGCCTTACTTTTCCATTTTATTCTAGTAAATAAATATAGGCTATTATTTCATTAGTCTGTTCCTAAACTTAGCATGACTCGCCATTTTGCCCATTATCTTTACCGTTTAACGTTACTTACATAGAAATTTGTCTTCTTACTAAACTTCCTTACCTTTAGTCATTTCATTAGTTTACCTGTGGATTTCTGTTTTAAACTCTCGTTTAAGTTTTAATCTTTCACATTACCTCTTTTTCCGATGAAAAAGAAAGACGATTGGATTCATTTCCAAACCCTTGTCGAATCTGCACTATTCAGTTCAGCGGAAGGACAAACGGCATCCTCGAGTGAGCGAAGGCTTGAGGGGGCGGAGTGATACGAAGCCTGGCGGTGGACTCGGATCCGAAGTGAAGTGAAGAAACTTTTTCAAAAGTTCCTGGAGGTGTTTCGAGACGCACGGCAGCCGAGTCCTAGCTGCAGAGGAAATACGGAATTGGACTACATCGAAAACGCTCCATTTTTATGAATTTCTCTCAAGTGAACTTTATGACGCTACTTCAACTTAATGTGATTCCTTGGAACTTTAATCACCGTGTCATTTTTTAAAGGATGTATTATTGCTAACATTTCAAAAAAAGGAGTAGGATCGAGTTTCCACAGAAATGGGGAATTACAGTCTTTGGATATTTCTGTCAATTTTATATATTGTGCAAAACAGCGAAGGTAAGATGAAGGATTATTTTCTCTTTTTGTCGTAGACGTATAACCTGTTACATTTGCACCAATGAAAGAACATAAAACATCACGACCTGTCTTTGATTTATTAATGTTCTTTTATGAGGTTTAGAATCAGGACACTTTGCGGCTTTACCCATAGTTTTTTAAAGTCTGGTGCAGGATATGTCTTATAGTCTGTTCTCATAAACGTGTTTGTTTTAGTTCATCACTGGATCAGGGTACATTTAAATGTGAAGCATTGCGTTTTTGTAATAACCCGCTGCACTTTTAGTACGTGCTGAATAATGTTGAGAAGATCATTGCAGAACATTAATTATTCAGTGATGATGGGATTTAAAGCATTCAAACTACACATGAGGACATACCCACTTTGATAATTTGCTAATTATTTGCTGTGGTGCAACTTTTACGAGTTTAGTTCTTCTACATAGCATTAATATGTTTAGAGGGCATTGTATTACTGAGTCAGTGTGCATTCTGTCCTTGTCTGAACCGTGAGAAAGTAACTGTCCGCTTCGCTGCACTGGTAGTAAACGACCTATCAACTTGTAGTCATTTAGATTGTGATCAGGGTTAAATCACTGCAGTAGATTATGTCTGATATATTTTACGCTTTTGATATGGTATGTTTTTATCCTCAAATATTATGACTGGAAACAGATAATGAGTTTTGTGGGATTTCTCGTACACGAAACTGCTTGATCCTTTATTGTGCCGGTGTCTTTTACATACAAAGAACAATCAACAGCTTTTCACTTTTCTTCTTATTCTTCTTCTTCTTGGTTATGGAGGTGTGTAATGGGCGAAAATATAAAATTCCGAGATTTTTTTGTCCACTTCTGTATAAAATTATGAAACTTTTTTTTTTTGTGATGAAGTGCAATTCTGACCCACAACGGATTGTGATTATTACCTTCTGATTATAAATTAAATCAGATACTCTACGTATTTAAAATACACAAACATGGAATATACTAATCAATTTTCTGAAACAAAAAGAATGAAATCTGATGCATTCGCTTGATCGCGCTCAAAGACCAAAATGACGTAGTTAGCAGATCTTCATAGCCAACAGTTAAACGGATACAATTCTATTGCCTTGGTGAAGTATTAGAATATTGTCTGAAAGCATACGTCGTCTATTGCTTCGTATTAGAGAACAGTTCACGTGGTGAATTCTATTGTCATTCGAACAAAGCGGGAGTCTGAGCGAAAGAATCGGAATGTTATCTCGCGGCACACTCGCAGATAAGAGGCAATGGATATTTACAAAAAAGTAACAATCTTAAAGATATGCGGGACTGTTTTTTATCTAAATATAAAAGAAATGTGATAGCTACTATTTCAGTGTTGTTGAATATAAGGGTCTTTGCTTCTATCGTTTCGATATAAAGTGGTCTGTGCCTCATTGTGCCCTCTCTTTCCACAGGACTGCGCTGCGTGGATCCACAAAAGCCGTGTGAAAATGGAGGAATGTGTATCGATTCAAAATGCTTGTAAGCCCACAGTTGTTATTTTATTGCAAAAACACTTTAATTCCATAGCCTACACTTTGTCGAACTCAAAATTGTTTGCTAAAATCACTTTTAATGAATAGTATTCACAGTGGTGTGGTCTCAACAGGTTAACTGGATGACTGTTGCTATTGCTGTTTTCACATAGAGCACAGTGTGGAAAAAGGAACTGGAGTGTAGCAAAAACAGAGCAATATTTCAATATCTTATAGATGATTTACTGTTTTAAAAAAAAGTCTCCTTTGAGTTATAGTATACGAATCTGAATCATAGACCAGATTCTATGACTCTATGATTGGACCATATAATGTTGAGCTAATAAAGCCACACTACACCTGTCCACAATATATCAGTCACATAAAATATTTGATTGAACTTCTGATAGTGAGTCAATGTGAGCTTTTTTTGCTCATGCCAAGTAGTGTTACAAATGCGTACGGTATACTTATAGCATCCCTTCACACAGCCTTTGTCTTCATTGTTAATGCTAATACAAAGTGATTGTTATCACAAGAAAGCCTGGGGCTGTTGTTTTATGTTTCCCGCCTGATTTGGAAAACTGTGTCTGTGAACTCTAGCTTCCATTCATGGTGATTGGTGTTTTTTTCCAGGAGGCACTAATACGTGGGAACCACTCTCAATGATTGTGTGTAATGGCAAAATCAATAGGGTGTTAAACTAAAAGCAATGCATTTTATGTTTGGTACGTGTATCTTTACAGATCAGTGGTTGTAAGAAGCAGGAAACCATTTAGTATTTTTTATTTGAACATGAAACTTTGCATTCTCTTCTGGAGCCATGTTTATTACTTAATGGTATGTGACCACTCCTTCACCTTAACTTAAAACAAAAATGCCACAACCAAGTAAAGCCCTAAACCCTCCCACCCCTGCACTAGTGTATACTCTAAGAAAACTGTTTTATACAGCTTGTTAGTGTTAAGTTTTCTTTACTTTGGTCATTTAATATCTGTAAGGTTTTCCTGTTTTGTGCCTTTAAGGCATAATCTACCTACATAAATCACCCCACCATTAACCAAAGAATCTCATACCCCAGGCAAGTTCTTATTGCCTGCTGACTGGCCAGGTAACCTGGATGAAGCCTCATATTGTAAACCTGACATTTTAATGCAAATGCACTCCAGAGGTGGTTGGTTGTAGAAACTGGGAGTTAAGTCCTAACTGATTGATAATTATTGAGGTAAACTGAAGCGTTTCTAAGTGGTATCAAAGCTAAAGGTCATTGATTTGTTTTGTTTTTTATTTTGGCTGTATATATATTTCTCATAAATCTCTGGAGTTAGATAAATATGGCAAGGTGGCACTCAAATGCCCTGTGTGTCAGTGTAACAGTCTTTAATCATTACCCAGCACACTTCAAGCCAAGTTTTGAACACAATGTGTTAGTAAATGTGTAATGATGTTAAATAGTGCTTTGTTCTTTCCTGCTCTACTCATTCCAGAGGTTTTTCTAGATTAGATATTTTGTTGACAGCGTTATGACATTTATTGTTTTAAAGAGTTAAATGTTATTGTATGTGTGTGAAGAGCAGTTCACGTACAGTATGTTGTGTTGGTGTCAGCGGGTGGAATTTTCCTTTTTTTAAATAAGGAGGACAGTAAATGCCATGCCACACAACACGGTAATACAACCATCTGGAATGGCCAGCCACAAGAGAGTGGTCTAACCAGCTATGGGGACAGTAGTCCTGACTCCCACTCCAGCCCCTCCCTAGAGATCCTGATGAAACCAGAGATCCAAAACAATAGAAAGAAACCTTTATTCCTCCAGATACCAACCTGTAACCCAGCACCGCTAGGTAGACCAGAGAGAGTGGAAGGAGAAGAAAGGGCATATGAAAGTGAGGAAACAACAGAGAAAAGGGTGAATAATGGCACTTTTAGTAAACAGAGGCAAAGGTTGAACTAGACATAGGAAGGAGTACTGGTTGGACCTTGGAATTTCACAAGAATGCCGCTGAGATTTTCAAGCTGTGTTGAAATCTTGTCTCTGAGAAAAACCTTGGCAACAAGTCTTCCACCTGTTCCTCTCCATGACATGTTTTCCTTCCTACGATGAGAGCTAATGTGCCTGGAGGAAGTCGATTATCTTATTTAGTGTATTATCCTTGTTGCAAGAGGGCTCTCTAGTGACTAATATTATGCGTATATATGCCCCTTAGGACTGTAATTGTTACCAGCTCATTTATAAGCCTGTTATGTTGACTGTTGTTCTACCAGGGTCTGATTGAAGTATATATTGAGCCCTAGTTCTTCTTGGGCTCCTGTATCATTTCATGGTCCCCTGCACTGAGAGCTTCAGTGACTGATGCAATCCATGACAGATTACAGGAGTAATCCCTCTCTAACTCTCTCCACTGAGTGCTTCTTCACAATGGGCCACAGTCCAATGCTTCTTGGGCTACTTTCACTAGCTGGCATAGGGTTAATATCTGTAATGTTCAGGGGACCTGATTTGTACCTTTGTTGTGACACAGGTGTGTAAAGCTCCTCATACGATCCCTGTGACAACTGTATTTGCAAAACTGACCCTATGGTGGTGACATATAAGTCAAGATGTCTTGGGGTATACATGAGAATGCTCTGATTATCCGGTTATTAAATTCTGGTCCTGCTGTGGACCGTCGCTCTTTGAATCCCACATCTATAGGAAATGCGAGGGGTGGAATGACAGCACACTTGTTGTGAATAGTGCAGGAATGTCACTCTAGGTGAAGAGTCGGGAAGCTCTGTTAAAGTGTCCCTAATCTCAAACCCCCAGTGTGGAGAGCGTGCAAGCAAGTGCAGCCACTGTGTGGGATAAAGTCTCGACTGAAGCAAGGAGATAATTAGGCAAATTGTGAGAGTGTCATTCAGAGAAGGTCCAGCTGGAAGAATAAGGCAGGGCTGGTGATGTGTGTTGGAGAAAGGGGGTAATGCTGGGGTGTAGAGGGACAGCTGGTGGATGTTGTGATGGTAATCCAGTGAAGTCAGACCCTTACAAAGGGGGAGCGGAGGGCCAGGTGCTGCCATTGAACGGCCTGCCGCCCCATGCCGAGACAGACAGGCCTATGGAGGAGCGGAGCCGGCGGCCCACGGGCCTCCTAACACATGCTCACACACACGCAGCGAACTAATGCAGAGGTTCTCCATTGTCTGTGCAGGCTCTGCAAGCCCAGGCCAGTGTCACTCTCTGAGAACAAACAGTGAAGATGAAAGTGCGTGAGCCACAGAGTAGAGATGGGAATGAAATGAGACATCTATCCCACTTTCCCACCCATTTGCTCAGAAAGGAAGTGGATACAGTGAGGCTCTGTCCGTTATTGACGGTGTCGCCTTGACCCCAGTAGCAGAGTGAGTCTATAAATTGTGATTGTTGTGTTTTAGTGACCCATGGAAGCTCTCTGCCTCTTAAGAAATGATGGATGAGGACAGTTAGATGTGAAGCAAGCTCGCAATCACTGCTTTCTGTGAACTAACAACTGTAGCTTATTAAGTAAAGTAACTAAATTTAGCACAGATAGTTGATATCAAAGGCCGCTGTCCATTTACTTAAAGAGGAGTGTATAACAATAGTCGTGTTTATATTTTAAAAGGTTTGAACGCTGTTTGTTTATATTGAGTTTAGCACTTAAGAGATACCGTTCCTTTCCCTTAATATATAGTGGATTAGATTCTAAGATTCCTCCTCTGCCACCACTGCATTCATTGCTGTTGTTTCCTCCAGTCTATTCAGGATATTCAAGGAATGTTTTGAGCAAAACTATCAAAATGATGGATTTGGTAATGTCTTGTTGCTGGGTGGATTGAGACATCTACCTGAAAGTAACCGGAAGGAGGAAGGACTAGAGAAGAAAGATTGAGAAGAGAACCCTACTGAGTTGATAGTCCTGGAGACCAGTTGGGGTGTAATGTACGCCTGCAGGGTTTGATGCCTCAAGCAGGGAGTCCTGGTTCCCAGGCCCTGTCACAGGAAGTGCTGACTCCTGACCCTTCTACTCTACTCACATCCTGTCTATCAAGACAGCTGAGAAGCGCTTATGTGTTCTTGCCCTCTTTCATTTTCTAAACTTTTTGTAACCATATCAGATATCCCACCACCACATCACAAATCTGTTTTGTGTGAGTGGGGTTGGCTTACAGGTGTCCAGAGAGCGGCAATCTCCCTTAAACTCTTGATTCCAATATGTGCTAATCACATTTTTTGAATTCAGTCCAGTATGATCATACACTCACACACTGTAGTGCGGGAGTAGGCTCAGCTGTGCTAATGTAAGGAGGAAAGTTGCCATTTGTTTGGGTGTTCATTGATAAGGGGAAAGATAAGCGCAAGAACCAGTGCAGTTTATGGGTGGCAGAGCAGGAGATAAGAAGCATTCTTTGGCCTCTACCTGAGTGTACTCTTTCACTCTTAGCAGGCTCTCTGGAGCTCTGTGTTTTCTGATCACAGCCACATTAAAAGCTTTCCAAAGTGTTTTCAAATATGATGTAGCAATGAATTGGAGTTCTCCGAGTTCCATCCCACATATCTGCATGATTTGTGATTTATGAGATAGATTAGAGTGGTTGGCAGCATTTTTACAGGATGTTCTTCATTCTACAAAATGAATCAAATTCCCAGTGAGATTGCGTAATTTACACTGCAGGACACTTCAGGTTATAGCTAGAAGTTATTTTGGAGTTATGTGGAGTTAGTTTCGTCCATCTCTAGTTTTCTAAGACTCTCGGGCATATTAGCATAGACGCATATAACTGATAGTCTTCAGATCCGCAGAATCAGTAAGAAAAGACTTCTTCACTTGGAGTTCCAAGAGATCTGGATGAGTTTAGGTGCTGGGGTGTGGTTTTGTGGTGAAGCACAGCGAAGAATGCTTTGGAAGACTTCGAGTCTGGGGTGCATGCAATGTGGTTATGGTTGGCTTGTAAGCAATACCAGAAGTTCCGGAGGTTTTTTGTAAGCAAAGTTATATTCTTTTTGTTTCAAAAACATACAATCTGATCTAATAAACATACTTTGCCCTTAAGTAAGTGTTTTTGTTAAGTTTTAGTATAATTAGATCCATGTTTAATGCTTTAGTCATGAGTCTTAAAAGACCATATTGATGTTTTAGTCTACTTCCAGTCCATTTATTATAATGATCTTACAGATACATAATTATGTGGCTAATGCAAGACAGCAGGGCAGTGGGTTGCCAAAAGATGACAAACATGAATATTTTATGGATATCTACCCATCCACATATTTCCATGAGTTGACAGGTGCTTCTTGTTGACAAGTTCAGTTTATCTGTTTATATTAGTTAAAATTCATGCAAACTACACAAAAGACTGGCTAAAAACCAAAACTGCTTTCACGTTCCGTAGGCATAATTTTGATTTTAAGTTTAAAAATGTCCTTTACTTCCAGCGATAATAGAAAGTTTATCGGTAAGTCTGGAAGGTTCAGTTCCTGTGAACGTTCTGTCCTCACAAACCCCCACCCTCTCAGCTCTCTCCTCATCCATGGGTTACTGTTGCCAGGCTACTGCAGAGGCCTGTTGGTTCGTTTGAGCATAGGCCTGAAAGCCTGGCTGTTTGGGCCACTGCTCCCCCATCCTTAAACAATGGGGTTCTGACTATTTTAGCTCTTTTATTTGGCCCACAAAGTGCTCCCCTACCCCCGCTTTGGTTCCTCTTTGAGAAGATGGGGAGCTGGGAGGGGACAGTTGGGGGAGGGTGTACAGGCTCTAGTTGGCAGTTTGGTGTCAGTATGGGTTCTTCACAAAGGCATGGAGCGGCTATATGCCAGACACTGCCATATAATCTTTTTCTTAGGGGACTTTCAGCATTTTGATACCCTGAAAGTTGCTTTAAACCTCATATTTTCATTGTTTTCAAAGGAAACAAAACAGGGTTTAGTTTCAGTGATATTAATTGCAGGTGACCTACACTCAACTGACTTCCTACTAAGGAAAGAGTTGACTTTGTGAAATACATGGTTATTGTCTTTCACCTCAGTGTGGGAAGGGTGGCTTCAAGTATCCAGGAGATTGGAATCCTGTTGGGAACTCTCTCATGCTTGGTGCCTCCTGGACCATGACTGACCAGATGAAGCTCTTTCAGGGAGAAACGGTGTGTTTTTGTTTCTCGTCTACAGGTGTTGTGACATTAGATGATTGTATGGTATTGTGGTAAAGAGAATAGTATCAGGTGACATTGCCACAATGACCCTGAGTTCAGGAAAAACGGCATTGGGTTTCAAAAGCAAGCAGAGATGCCGAGCTTCACATACATGAATCATTCCGGCAGCATCCAAAAAGCCCCTGTTGCATGCATATATAAGTTACAAACGTCCAAAAGGCTGTCAGGTCCCATGAAGTTTTTTTGATATAGTATGTAGAAATAACTTATACAATATTTCTGAATAAGGCCCTGTCCATTGTTTTCCCAATCTGACATATCTTGTGGTTTCTCAGCATCCTTGGAGAGGAAAGTATTTGTAAGTCACACAGTGTGTTTGAGTGTGCATGTGAGGTATTTGTGGAGATGTTTGACTGCATCTGCATCTGTGAGTTGTTTGTTTTTCTCTCAGTTAAGAATCATTGCTTAATTGTCACCCTGTCAGACTGCTTCACTAAACCTACTTTCAACAGTATCAGGGAAAGTGTGCTGTGACTGTGCTGCTATACTTGTGCATGTGATCTAACAGCCTGTGTGTGTGTGTGTGTGTGTGTGTGTGTGTGTGTGTGTGCGTGCACATCTGTTTTGAGATTTACAGATAGAATAGTGCCATTGTATTGGGTGTAATCCTTTAAAGAAGCAGTGAGAAGGCAGATAGCCAAAGCGATGCTGACAGATTTGAACAGTTGTTTAGTGCTATTTGCAGCTGGCGTGAACCATCATTGGTGTTGTGACATTGGGGGATTACTGTTTTTGCCCTCTTCCTACCTCAACCTTGTCTACTCTGATGTTACTCGGGGGCCAGGGGTCAAGTATTGGAATATATGACCAATAGTCATGCTGAGTAACATCCCACACCTGGTTAAAAGCTAAACTGCTAATTTCCATCGGTATGACACTCAAAATTGTCCAACTTCTTCTTTGTAAAACATCCTCGCTCACAGTGGAGTTCCTGCCAGGTTGAAGGTCCTTTACAATGAGTTATTTTTCACTCTGAAAACTCTGATAGGACTCTTGGCTGTGTGTTTTTAGAAGACTGATATGCACAGCCAAGGCCCAGACAAAAGAATGTATGTTTTGGCTGCAGAACACCGTGTGAGGACAAATATCCTAACCTCCCCCTGCTGCTACTTGACCAATATCCACACATTCTCACACACTTTCACCAAGGTTTTCACAATGCAATAAGTATGAAACTGCAGGACAGATACACACACACAGAGGGAATGAGTTCCAAAACTCACACACACATGCATGTTATCATGTTTTGCATGGCCAGAGGCTCCCTTTCTTTGTGTGTGGAAATAGCACTTGTCAACACATCTACAATTCCTCATAGTCCAGTAACTCTTTGAAATCCCAAGAGCAGGTCCTCAGTGATTGTGCGCATTGGTATCTGTCCAAAAAGTTTCCCTTTTTGTTTAACCACTTGCTGACCACACTTCTTAATTTTTTTTTTACAAAGGGTATGTAAAAATAGCCCAGTTAGAAGGTGTACCCCAGAATCTGACCAGTTTGGTCTTCATCGCACATTCATAACTGCTCATCTACACATGCAGTCATTCACAGCTTCTCAAACCATAGACATGAAAACTCACTTAATTTTGACATGTTTTTTCTGAAAACAAGACAATAATTTTTACTTATGTAGAAAATCCTTCTTGATTTAAGAATTTATAGATATTTTTGCTGGATACAAGACAACAAATCTAAGTAAGAAAAGTATTTTTTGCAGTGCATTGCCCGGAATGGATATTTTTTAAGGGCTTGAGTATCAGACTGCATGCTAGTTGAACCTTGATGCAGGTCTCCTCCCCGTCTCCTCAAAACTTTGTTTGTGCCTCAACTCCTAGTTTCATTTTTTTCATGACCCCCGAGATTCCAGACATAGTTAATTTGCCTCTAAATAAACCCAGCCAAGCCATGACAAATAGCTAAGGGGATGAAGGGTAGGGGGTGATTGGTGGGGTGTCAGGCTTGCTCAGTCGTCTGTGAGGTTGCCACAGCAACAGGGACCTGCGATTCAGAAAGACTGTGATTGTTTTCAGAGCAGGAGACGAGGGATTACAGGAAATATGACATGACATGACTCTCCGTACCGGACTCTTCCCCCATCCCACTCTCCAAAAGACATTCTCTCCCTAACAGACGCCCCCGACCTGCCCCCCACTACACTGCCTAACATTATCATCACAATCAGACTGCTGACCTCTGACATTTGACCTCCCAGCATGTGAAGGGTTGATAGGGAAATGCAGTGTGCCGCATTGGTGGCTTCAGGAGATGGTATTCATGGAGAATTTTCTTATTGCTGCTCTGTTTCTTACTCGTTTTCAGGGAAAAACCCAGAAAAAAACTCCCCATGGACATGCAGTCTTAACTTATGAAATTTCATGTAGCTGGATGTATTGAAAAAGAGTAATAATAGACATGATTAATTATGTTTTTGATATATCATCCTTCGGTTTGATCCAGTAGGCCTCTTACGCTTCAAATTCTCAGACTTTGATATAAAAAAACATGGCTGGCAAGTAAACTCTTGAGTTGTGAAGTCAACAGTATTAATATTAAGCAGACATCGTTAATGAACATGATTGGAACTAGTTAACTTTTTTCTTTTCGTTACCCTCAAGCGCTGAATTTTATCCTTAACGTAACAGTTTCTGTTCAGTATCAGACATAAATATCTTTAATCATAATACTTGGTATTCTTGATGCCAGCAACTTGAGATTGCAAGCTTCAGCTTGGCTCTCTTATATCTGTTTTTTTGGTTCCAGTTACAGAATAGTATAATACTCCCATGTGAAAATTTCTGTAGGTGTGTCCTCCAAAGAGCAGAACACTGTGGCGTCATCCTCTATTGTCTTGCTGGGTAGAAAAACAGTTGTCACCAGGGCCGGCTCCAGGCATGGGCAGGCATGGGCAAATGACTGTCTTGCCCACCCAATCAAAATTAGACAAAGATTGCATTATTTTTTATGCAGTGATTAAAACAAATCTGAAGTTAACTGTATTTTGAGAAGTTTAAGATATAGCTGGAGACTGCCCCAACAATAAAAAAATAACACCAGAAAATTGCAGCATTTTCTTTTATTGGCTGAAATCAAGGTGCGCTGAATTCACGCAGAGCTTCAGTCTGTTGCAGAAAAGCTGCAACGAGCGAAAACGGGCCGAAATATTTGCGCGTTATCACAGGAAGTTTGTGAGTTATGGGGATTTTTATAAGCTACGTGACTATGTATCATAGCCTACCACTGAAATTACATGGGCTGCGTTTACCACAGACGGTAAACAACCAACAATATCCAGTGATGCAAACTATTTGACTTTTTATTATTATTTTTTTTATTCCAGTTTTGAATGGAAAGTAGGTCTGTCATTTAGGTGATTCATGTAATTCATAATTGATTATGATGACAATAGCATTTTCCTGTTTTGCGTTTTCAACTATACAGCTGAAATTGAATGGATGCATATTTGAAAATAAAAAATATATAGTTTGCAGTTCAGATTGATTACTTTAAAAAAATATTATTCTTTTACTGTTCTTTTCTTTTAATTTATTCCCCTAAATCCATTTAAATCCTTTAGTTATTTAGTTTCTTTAAATACCATTACCATAGTGGTCTGGTCTTTATTTTCCTCAAAACGACTGGTCCTCCCAATGTTCTAGACATGATTACGGCCTTGTTTGGTATAAATAAAAAAGTTAGTTGAAAAGAATCACCAGCGTAGAAACAATGATCCAGAGAAACAGAACAAAGATGGCTTTTTTCAATAAAGAAAAGTTTATTTTGCTGTGAAAGTGCATGATATTCTAATCTAGGCTGTCCATGAAAGCTTTTTTTTGTCTACATATAATATAGTTAATAGCAATATCTACAGTATAAACATCTTCTAATCTAGACTATGTGATGAAATGATGACAAAAAAATGCCCACCCAGGACATCTGCCAGCCCACCCTTCCATAGCTGTCAAAGACCGGGCCTGGTTGTCACCACAGTTAAAAGTATCTCTGGTTTTGAGAAAATGCTTGAATGGACCTTAAAGTTCCTAAAAGGCTAGCAGGCTCTCGCTGTGGTGCAGCAGAGGTCTAAAATGGCACCCCCTATAGGCCAAGCCCTTATTTGAAGCCCTCTCTTAGGTCAGAGAGAAACTGCTTCAAATAAGTGTGGGGGAGGAGACGCCAGCCACAAAAGAGGCAAAACAACAAAGGGGCAGATAGCTCAGTGTAAAAAGTGGTCATCCTGTAACAGAACGAGGAGGAAAAGCCATTGTTGTCTCTGCCCAGGGGTTGTTTTACAGTGACGAGAGAGAGAGGGCCTGAGGGGGGACACAGGGAGAACAGATCATCCCATTGCTTGTCATCAGCTTCAAACGGTGTTATTGATGTGGGATTTCATCCTGTGGCAGGGCTCCCTGTGTGGGTGTAGGGTTACCCAACACACACTGGCTTCTCAAGTCTAGCTTACCAAAGGCCACAGAACCCATGAGAGAGACTGCCTTTATTAAGAAAAAATTGTTTATTTTATCGTATCTGTTCAGTTTCAGGTCCCACTCAAATGTCCATCAAGATAACCATCCTGTACTGAAAAGCATAGAATTAGAGCAGAAAGAACTGTATTCAACTGCCACAAAGTGGCTTGACCACCATCTCATACCTATGGTTTGTTGTCTCCTGTCTTTTGAGTGGTCTCCATTGTGAAGTTAACACATTGAACATTGTATACAATTTGCAAGGTCTCATGGGTAAACACAGGTAATTCTGTCATTCACAACCGTGCTTCACTATTGAATGCAGCAGAGAGATTGTAAAATCAGTAATAATCCTGGAACTGGCATGGAGAGAAGCATGCTTTCCGGATTAGAATTCCAGTAGAATGTGGAAAGTGTGCTCTGCTTTTATAGTCAAGGCAAGCATATATGTAACATCTGGTTGATAGCATGAAATTGAGAATTTGTCTATGTTTGTGCCTATGTGTGTGTGTGTGTGTGTGTGTGTGTGTTATCACCCGCTCACTAACCTTGTATTATAATAAGACATTTAATATTTAGTGGTTAGATGTTCTGCGCATGAGTTGGGGCAGATACTTCACCTGGGCTGTTGATAAAAGTTTCTGATGTCTCACAAAAATGCTTCTATATTCAGATGAAGTATCTGTATTTTAAATTTGTGCCCCTCGACAGATGCCGGCCTGGTTTTATTGGTTTGCTCTGTAAGCATCTGGACCCGTGTCATCGCTCGCCTTGTCTAAATGGAGCAGCTTGCAAGAGCCAGATGGCCAACGGAATCCCACAGTTCACCTGTGTGTGTCAGCGGGGGTTCAGAGGTAAGGCTGAGGGTGTCTTCATGATGTCATGATACAGTTTGTGGAAAGTCACAGTTTGTGAATGATGCTCCTTGTGTTTGCAGGTCAGGATTGTTCCCTGATTGATGCATGCGCCACAAATCCCTGCGCCAACGGTGCCCGATGCACCAATTGGAATAATCACTACAACTGCTCATGCCCACCTGGGTATCAGGGCAAGAACTGTCGCGATGATATTGATGAATGCCGCAAACCTGGAAAGTGCCTTAACGGTGGCATCTGCTTGAACACACATGGCTCATTCCGCTGTGAGTGCCTTGCTGGGTACAGCGGGCGCACATGCGAGGTGCCCACCCAGCCTTGTGCCCCCTCACAGTGTTTAAATGGGGGCACCTGCCATCAGACCGGTGACCACACCTACGAGTGTGCTTGCTTACCAGGTACAAACAGACAAAAAACATGCAGGCATTCATGTAGACACACACCCTTTATCATATTCCCATACTTATTCTCATCCCTCGGATTTGGGGTTTCCCAAAGCTTCTGGACTTTCCAGGCATTGATACCTCATGCTTTGCTATAAATAGCTCCGACTGAGTGAGAGAAGGATACACAGGAGAATGAGTGAGCAAGACAGTCAAAGTGTGGAAGAAAGAAAGCGAGTGGGCTGGTGTGGCAGGAATTTACTTTATGGCCTTTCTGCTCCCCTCTGGGGAGCAAGCAGGAAATGTCTCTCGCCAAAGAGGAAGTCATTGAAACCGTGAGAGATTATAAAACAAGCAAACATGGCAGGGAGTATGGCCCTCTGGAGCAGAGCTCTGTCAGGTCCTGGCTTTGCCGCTGTGGGAACCGCCGTGAGAATAATAAACACTCAACACCCACTGAACCTTTTTACTGCTCACTTTACTGTGTACATCAATTTATCAATAGTTGTGTAGCAGGAAGTGGAAGTTATTAGGTGTTTTGGAAAAGTGAGGAATAGAACAGATATTATTACTACCACAGTTACCTCCCTGTTTCCTGTGTCATATCATTTAATTTCTCTGCCTAGGCTTCAGGGGACACAACTGCGAGGAGAACGTGGATGACTGCCCTGGACACAAGTGCATGAATGGTGGGATCTGTGTAGATGGTGTCAACACGTACAATTGTCAGTGTCTGCCTGAGTGGACAGGTAAATACACACCTTTTTTTACATTGACTTTTAATTTTCTAATTAAAATAACATGACATTGGTCTTTCTGTCCTTAGGCCAGTATTGTGCTGAGGATGTCAACGAGTGTCTCATGCAGCCCAATGCTTGTCACAATGGTGGTACATGCTTTAACACTATCGGAGGACACACCTGTGTATGTGTCAATGGCTGGACTGGGGAAGACTGCAGTGAAAACATTGATGACTGTGCTACTGCTGTCTGCTTCAATGGGGCCACGTGTCATGACCGTGTGGCCTCCTTTTTCTGCGAGTGCCCGGTGGGCAAAACTGGTACGACTGTCTTCAACCCACTCCTTATTTGTAGGTTTTGTCCGTTGTGCTCAGAATCACATTCTGCTGTCCCTGCAGGTCTGCTCTGTCATCTGGATGATGCTTGTGTCAGTAACCCCTGCAATGAGGGGGCAGTGTGTGACACTAACCCTCTGAATGGCCGCGCCATCTGCACCTGCCCTGCTGGCTTTGTTGGTGGAGCCTGCAACCAAGACATGGATGAATGTTCCATTGGTAAATATACTGAATTTTGAATGCCTCCCTCTCTCACTGATTCTTTCTGTCTCTTCCTATTTTTGTCTTTGTCAGTTGAAAGTATTAACTGACTCCTCTTTCTCTTTTGTGTGCCAGGTGCCAACCCTTGTGAGCATTTTGGGAAGTGTGTAAACACGGAGGGCTCATTTCAGTGCCAGTGTGGACGGGGCTACACCGGCCCTCGCTGTGAGATTGATATCAACGAGTGTCTTTCCATGCCCTGCCAGAACGACGCCACCTGCCTGGACCGCATCGGCGAGTTCACATGCATCTGTATGCCTGGTATGTCAGTGAACTTGATCTTGACTTACTCAGAAACGTTAAATCTGCTTCTAATCAATGTGGTCTTCCAAACCGTATGACTGTGTAGACCTACTTAAGAAAACATGCAAAGGCCAGAGGAGGTTTTGTTATGTAATAACGTACCACATAGTGGTCAATTGAGGAGTAATACATTTAAATTTAAAAGCTCAGTCCACATGGGTAAGTCATAGAAACCACAGACCAATATTGGCTTTGTGTCTGCAGCACACGTTCAGTAAAAACTTGTAACTTGCACGACATGTATCTATGGTTTTTTTGGGGGGAATTATACAAATCGGCGCTGGGAGCGGGGTGTATTGGGCAATCTGGGAGAGAGGGGAGGAGTGTGCAGTGAATTATAATGAGATCTTGAGTGGTGGGAATGGAGTGGAACAATGGGGCCCCTCTGTGCTCCGTTCCTCGCCCTTCGCACATAGAGAGAGAATAAACTTTTTCCCAGCACTCTCATCCCCTGCCCCCACTTCTGCTCGTACCCCTTTCAATTCCACAGACACCTCTTCTTCCCCACCCTCCTCATCATCGCCGACTTGGCCCTGGCTCACATGGAGGGGCCAATTCTTTCTGATTCCATGCCGCCGTCAGTGCTCTGGCCCCGGCCCACACTCTGTTTCACCTGAATGGGGTGACACACAAGAGCAGCACTCTGCTGATTATAGAACATGTGTGTTCTCAATGGAGAGATGACCACAGGGCATCCTGCGGACAGTAGGGTGTGGTGCTTCTAGTCAAAGCAGGGGCCCCAGTTTGCACAGATGGAGCAATTATCCATTTCCTCAGAAAAAATGTACTTGCTGTAGGGTGCAGTGCAGCAGACCATCTCAGTGTGCGTCTGTGGGCCCCTGTGTTGTGAGAAACTGCAGTCTTAGCTCTGTCTTCAATGCATCAAGGGTTAGAACTGTGTTTCACTCTGGCTGTCTATCTACCAGGCTATCAGGGAAAGTTCTGTGAGGTGGATGTCGACGAATGTGAGAGCAACCCCTGCGTAAATGATGGCATCTGCCGAGACATGGTCAATGGCTTCACCTGCACCTGTCAGCCAGGTAAGAAACATGTAATTTTCTCAGCATCACCAGATCAACAGTATGTGTCAAAAGAATCCAAAAAGTTCACTTGTGTGGTTGTGTAATATACAATCTTGATTCATGTAATATTAGGCTAAACCCAACTTTGCCCCCTAGCCTGATATAGTTTTTGTGTAATTACTCATTAGAGTGAGGTCTTAAGCGCTATGCAACTACGTGCCCAAACAAAGACACCATTGTCGCCCCTCTACACAAGCACACCTCCTCTTTCCAACTTGTCCATAGAGAAGGGACAGCAGTCTCACCCGTCTCCCTCTGCATAGAGGTGGGGGGGCAGCAGCCCTGCTAATGAGATTCTTTTCCATGTCCGCAATTTACATCTGGGGCAGACAACCTTGCACCCCCCATTTAGCTATTGAGCCGGTAGCATTTGTGCAAGGAAAGAGGGAGGGCTGCTGGCCTCGAAGAAAACAATTCTAGCATCTCCGCCTCTAACCTTCTGCCCTAGGCATCAACATAGATCCCATCATAACACTGTTAATCAACACAGCACCCTCTAAAGATGCAGAAATGAACATTTCTGTGGGGCCCAGCCTTTTTTTATGTAATAACTGGCACATTTTTCCAGAGATATCAGTCAGTGTTTAAGGCCCACTGCCCCCTCAGTGCCTACACAACTGCTCATTTTCCAGATAATGTCATTTTAACCACTGCAAAAATGTGAATAAACTTGATTAATATCTGCCAATATACATATAATAGGCCAGTGAATATTTAGACAAAGTTCTCAAAAATTATCCACACGCACAGATCAGATCTAGGATAGTATTAATAAAAACATTTTCAAATCTAGTACAGGCTAAATTGTGATTGTTGGATGGATTCAGAGAATGAAAAACCTGGGCATATTCTGAAACTCCAGTATTCGCTCCAAATCAGATGTTTTAATGTCCATGTAAAGTCAATTCTGAGAATTGTTTGTAAACACATTAAAAATGTTAGAAATGCATTGCTGAAACATGCTACAAAGACTGTGAACTATGTAGTAATTAATTGTGGAGTTAGAACGTTAAACAGTTTTTCACCATTTTCATGATCAGGATTTTGTGGGCGGGGCTAAATCCTTACTCAATGTCGCAATCGAGCCACCGTGCTCTAGTTAGGTGTGTTCAACTTGAGGCATAGCTGCAGACCGACATCAAAGTGCAGTGAGAGATACAGAGAGAGCAGAAGCTCCGGATGCTTTCGAATCGCACTTGCGGTACTTTTTTTATGTCATACACTGATCGTTCTGAAGCGCTGCTTTATGTCGAACACATCTAATAACTAGAGCGCATTAGCATCAGTGGTTCACGGCTCAATCACGAGTTACTGTCATTACAGTTTACAGTTTGTTAGCTAGATATGCCTTCATCACGTAAATGTATAATACCTGGTTGTGATCATTTACAAAACAGCTCGGTCTCCTTATTAAATAAACTGCTAGATGAAGACAGTTGAGAGAGACGGCAGCTTTCCTGCGAGTGGCCGTGGTTTCAGCGCAGCCCGTGGACACGCCCCCAGTGGGAGCAGAGAATTCGGCTTATTTTTTCAAGATTTTGATAACTTATTTTATTTACTTGGCATTTTTTTTTTGCATTCAAATTTGTCTGGGTGGTTAATAAAAAAAAATTCTGTGGTGTGACAAACTCAGAACACACATTTAATATTGACTTTACACGAACTTTAAATTCTGGTTATCAACAGTCTGGAGGAGAATAAAGCCACAGTGTATGTTAATAATGAAATACACCACTAAGATCATAAATTCAAAACGAACCTTCTTTGAAAACTCAATTCCACTTTAGATTCAAATAAGCCAAGGTGCCGACATCTCCAACTAGACCGAGCTCTACTGCCCCCACAGCTGAACCTAATGACCCGACCAGTGTGTGGAGCTCACCTCTGCTGCCTCAGACTGACCTCTAACCCTTATGTTTGCCTGTCCCAGGGTTTACTGGCACCATGTGTCAAATCGACATTGATGAGTGCGCCAGCACTCCCTGCCAGAATGGAGCCAAGTGCATCGACCGTCCCAATGGGTACGAATGCCGCTGCGCTGAAGGTAAGCTGATAAATGAAGATGTGTGTCTGATTGTGTGTGCCTGCTGTGCAAGAGCTTTGTGGAGCCGTTCAGAGTTCAAAGTCAAAATCATCATCCCTGACTAGATCTATACACCTGATGTAGTGATCTCAGGGTCAAATGCTTCTTTTTTCTATGATCATACTGCTGGGCAATCTGACGAGAAGCCCAAAATCCCCCTCCTTTGCCCTGCAGACCCCAATGTCACAGGGTCACCAAGGTCGGCAGCTGCTGACGAGGGGGGTTATGCTCGGTCATCACCCCGACATCTGTTCATCTGTAACCCACAATGCATACCCTCACAGCACCGTATGGCACAACCAAAGCTCCCAGCATTCACTTTCACATAGTTGTGCCTGTAGGAATGGCCTGTAGGATTTCGGTATTTCTTTTTGTTTTCATTTATCCTAAAAATTAGCATGAACTTGAATGTGAATGTTTTGGGCTAAAGATACAGTACATACTGCATGTTTCGCTAGGCCTTTAGAAAGCACAGACATGGAGTTTGTGTATTGTCTGTAGCAGCCTGCTGTTTGGTATTCTCTGTGCTCCAGTTCCCCTCTGCTGAGCTGTCCCGTTAGCTGGGACGTAGGGTATTGTCCTGCTGCTCGAGGGGACAAAAGCAGGTCTGTGAGGCCTGTGAAGGGCTCTCTCTCTCTCTTTCTCTCTCACCACCACAGCCCAGCCCTGCCCTGCTCCTCACAAGGCCGCTGCCTTGACAGCCTGTCGGCATGGAAACCACGGGAACAGAGACTCCAAACTGTAGAACCTTTCACAAGAGAGAGAAAGAAGGAAACGGAGGTAGCAGACAGAAAAGAGAAAAAAAAACGGATTTAGACTAGGGAAAGAGGAGAGACATTTTCAGACCAAAAAAGCAATGGGGGGCAGTCAAGGGGGTGCTGGTAAAGAAGGATAAAGGGTATAAGCAAAACCGAGGAAGTATTTACACCCCAGACAAAAACACAAATAAAGGGCATTGAATCACTCATGCAGACTTTGTGAGTTATGGTGGTCATGAGCAGACTGTAAGAATATGGAAATAGTAGGAATGAGGACAATGCAGTTTCTTCTCACCTAGCTTGTGCTGTAATGGTCCACAGAGGGAAAATTGTTCCTGACAGGCAAGAACCCCAAACACAGGAACCTGTTGAGTAGCAGATACTTTATGCAAATCTGATACCTTTCCATTCTTGCCACCTCGCTCAGCCCTTGAGATGTCGGGCTGACAGAAAAGTATATCTGCTCATTCACCACTACACATCTCTTCTTTGTCTTCAGGTTTTGAGGGAAGACTGTGCGAGAGCAACATTGATAACTGCAAGCCTGACCCATGCCACCATGGCACTTGCATAGACGGCATTGCCAGTTACACTTGTAACTGTGTGCCTGGCTACACTGGCTACCGCTGCGAGAACCAGCTCAACGAGTGCCACAGCAACCCCTGCCAGAATGGTGGCAAATGTGTTGACCTAGTCAACAAGTATATCTGCCAGTGTCAACATGGCACCTCAGGTGAGGAATGAAGTATTAATAATTCAACTGTATTTTGACATTAGGTTTTGTGTGTTTCATATGTGTGTTCCTGTGACTCAGTGGTAGAGCCACAGACCTGTGTTCCTGTGGCTCAGTGGTTAGAGCATTGCGTTAGCAGCGCAAAAGGTTGTGGATTCAATTCCCAGGGAACACACATACTGACAAAAAAATGTATAGCCTGAATGCACTGTAAGTCGCTTTGGATAAAAGCGTCTGATAAATGTAAATCATATTAAAGAAGGTTTTTGCTTCTCACACAGGTACCAACTGTGAAATCAACTTTGACGACTGTGCTAGCAACCCATGTGACTACGGAATCTGCAAAGATGGCATAAACCGCTATGAATGTGTCTGCAAACCTGGTTTTACCGGTGAGACAGGGAGAGATCTCCCCAATACCCCCCCCTTTTTATGCAAGTTAGAGTAAGTTCTCAAATTCAGGTATAAACCTCACTATAAACTTCTCCTCCTTTTCAGGGCCTCAATGTAAAGACGAGATTGATGAGTGCCAGTCTAATCCCTGTCGCAATGGAGGAACCTGCGTAGATGATGAGAACGGCTTCCATTGCCAGTGCCCCGAAGGCTTCCATGATCCATACTGTTATTCACAAGTGGACGAGTGTGCATGTTTGCATGGGACCTGCAGGGACAATCCTAACGGGTACAGCTTCATAACAAACTTTAAAACCGGCAAGAAGGTAATAAATGGAGACTTGCTTTGAGTGTGACTCTTGTTTGCATTGCTCCTGCAGCTATCGATGCGATTGTGAGCCTGGATGGGTGGGTAAGAACTGTGACCAAGACCGAAACGATTGTTTGCCCAGCCCCTGCCAGAATGCAGGCACCTGTTTCGACCTGCTCAATGGTTTCACTTGCAAGTGTCGGCAAGGTTTTAGAGGTGAGATATACGTTATGTTAGCACAGTATGCATTTTACAACAATAACAACAAAAAGAGATTTTATTACACATTGTTCTACCGTAAAGAACAGATCGTCCTCTCATATTTAATTCAACCTCTACCACTGAAAAGAGTGTAATGTTTCCCTAATAAAGCATTAAAACTCCCCCTACTGCAAGTTCTTAAAAATTGCACTCTTCTTGCCAATAGCTACATTCTGACAGCTGTCTCCCATCCTCAGGTAACTTATGTCAGTTGAACATCAACGAGTGTGCCTCTAGCCCATGTCTAAATCAGGGTACCTGTGTGGATGGAGTCGCCAGTTTCACATGTATCTGTGAGCCACCTTATAGTGGACCCACCTGTGCAGAACTGCTCACACCTTGCACTCCCAACCCCTGTGCCAATTTTGGTTCCTGTGTGCACACACCTGACTACCTGGACTACCAGTGCAATTGCCAACCCGGATGGCAGGGTAAGTCACTAAACACATTCTGATTAAAGTCTATAAGAATTGAGTTTGCTAAAGAATGTCTGACTTCAAGTGTCCTTCCTACCACAGGCCAGTTGTGTACCAGTGACATAAATGAATGCGCATCTAACCCCTGTAAGAACCGTGGGACCTGTACCAATACTTCAGGTGGATATGTGTGCTCCTGCCGTGCTGGCTATACTGGACCCAACTGTGAAACAGACATTAACGACTGCTCACCAAGTGAGTCAAACTGAATAGAAACCAGGTTTTTATTGCTGGTCTCACAAATTAAATTGTACAACTTCCGCACAGTTGGCGTAGTCTAATGGTGTTTTTGGTTTTGTCAGACCCCTGTCTGAACGGAGGATCCTGTACAGATGGAGTAAACTCATTCCGCTGCAGCTGTCTGCCAGGCTTCACAGGGCCACCCTGTGCTACCGAGGTAAATGAGTGTCAGAGCGCCCCCTGCAAGAACGGAGGCACTTGCACCGACTACGTCAACAGCTACACTTGTACTTGCAAACCAGGCTTCATAGGCCTACTCTGTGAGACCAACATACCAGACTGCACTGAAAGGTAAGACTGTGAAGTCGCTCATACCTTATAAAAGAATATGTAGCCAGAAGTAGCTCATAAACAAATAATCTCCTTGTTTTAGCTCCTGTTTTAATGGAGGCACCTGCACTGATGGGATCAACGGCTTCAAATGCACCTGTCGGTCAGGATTCACTGGAGATTACTGCCAGTACGAGGTGAACGAGTGTGACTCTCAGCCATGCCTTAACGGAGGAGTTTGTCAAGATGCCCTCGAGTCGTATCGCTGCTCATGTCCAAAAGGCTACACTGGCCCCCGTTGCCAGGTATTAATTCCAGATCATAACCTAACCATGCTTGAAATTCTTTCTAAAATTGCATTCAATAAAAAAATTATTGGAATAGAAGATTGAAATGAAACAAAAATGTGCAATTAAAATCAGTGATAGAATCGAATCATTAAAATAAATTACAGAATAAAATTTATTTTTTATCTCTCTTTTAGTATCCAGTTGATTGGTGCAGGCCTTCTAACCCATGCAAGAATGGTGGTCGCTGCAGACAGAAAGATTCCTCCTTCACATGTGACTGTTTGGGAGGCTGGTCCGGTCGTTATTGTGACATCCCAGGAGTGTCTTGTGAAGTTGCAGCCAGACAGAGAGGTATATCAAATTGCATATGACTTTATTTTACAAATACAGTTTAAAACATGATCTTCTCCTTGATAACGGTCAACACTCTCTCACACAGGACTCCAAACAGATGAGCTTTGCCATCATGGTGGACACTGTGTCAATACTGGCAACACGCACTACTGCAAATGTCGCCCAGATTACAAAGACAGCTACTGTGAGTCCCAGTTTGACCACTGTGAGGAGAAACCTTGCCTCAATGGTGCCACCTGTAGGAGCTACATGGGAGGATTCATCTGCGATGTGAGTCATCTTCCCACTGCTACAAATATTATATATTATCATTCACATTAGTATAAAGCCTAATTACCTATAGAATATAAAGAACTGAAGATATTTCAGAACTGATATTGAACTGACATGCTTTTTCCCCAGTGCATGCCTGGTTATGAGGGGAACAACTGCGAGAGAGAGGTCAATGAGTGTCAGTCTCATCCGTGTCAGAATGGAGGAACCTGCATTGACCTGGTGGGACATTACATCTGCTCCTGCCCTCCAGGCACACTGGGTAAGATAGATTTCTAAAATCACGTTATAAAAAAAAAAACTTGACCTGAAGAAAAATGCAGAAAAAGTAAAGTGAAAAAACATCTAAATATTCTAAACTTTGGGGTCAGTAAAGTTATTTGTTTTATTAAAAAACTGTAAAAACAGTAATGTCGTTACAACTTAAAATAAGTATTTTCTATTTTAAAATCATTTTTAAATGTAAAATATTCCTGGGATGCAAAGCAGCCAGTCTTCAGTGTCTCATGATCTTTCAGAAATCCTTCTAATATGCTGATTTGATGTTCAGTAAACATTTCTTATTATTATCAATGTTTAAAACAGTCGTGCTGCATATTATTTTGTAATACTATATTTATTTAGGATTCTATGAAGAACAGAACAAAAAGAACATCTAAATTATATACTTATATACTATACTATTTTTAAACATTATACATTACTGTCATTTTTGGTCAATTTAATGCATCCTTGCTGAAAGTATTAATTTCTTTCAAGACAAACATCTTACTGACCTCTAACCTTTGAATGGTAGTGTGCTTAGTTTCACAAAGGTTAGAATAAGGTCACTGTAATATTTTTATAATGACCTTTTTAGGGGTCCTCTGTGAGATAAATGAAGATGACTGCTCAACTCCCTCATGGCCTCGTGGGATGCCAAAGTGTCAAAATAATGGCACCTGTGTGGACAGGGTTGGAGGGTACAGGTGTAACTGCCCTCCTGGCTTCACTGGAGAACGCTGTGAGGGAGACATCAATGAGTGCCTTCCCAACCCCTGCAACCCCTCCAACAGCTTGGATTGCATACAGTTCCCCAATGATTACCAGTGCGTGTGCAAACCCGGCTTCACAGGTGAGGTTGTCTGAAAAATGAAAAATGTGTCTGTGACTGACATATACAACATTGCAATTGTAAATTGTATGCATTTAGAAGATGCATAAAATCAACTTACAGTGCATTCAGGCAATACATTTTTTGTCAGTGTGTGTTCCCTGGAAATTGAAACCACAACATTTTGTACTGCTAACGCAATGCTCTACCACTGAGCCACAGGAATACCTGCAATGTGTCTCAAAATTGTCACTTCATTGTGTCTTCAGGACGAGGGTGTCAGAATAGATTCAGTGTGTGCGAGTCTCAGCCTTGTAAGAATGGAGGAGTATGCTCTGTGTCCGGCAGCTCACCACTGGGATACACTTGCACCTGTCAGCTTGTGAGTATCCAGGCCTTATATCATTATTATCTTGTTATTTCCTGTTAAACTTCAAAAGCAACTACTTAACTTATTGTTTCTTTCTCAGGGTTATGCAGGTGCTAACTGCGAGAGGACCATGAACTGCAAAGAGCTGCCTTGCTACAATGGTGGCAGCTGTACTCTCACCTCACGAGGTGCACGTTGCACCTGTATTCAGGGCTTTGGCGGGCCGCTGTGTCAGCACCGCAGCAATCAGGGCTGCTCCTCCAAACCTTGCCGCAATGGAGGCTTGTGTACAGAGGAAACCAGCTTTCCTTTTTTCCACTGCCAGTGCATCAATGGCTGGAAAGGCATACGATGCGAACAGGAAACCAGGGTGCTACCACTTCCTCCTCCTTGCCCTATTTCTGAATGTCATGGCAAGGCCAATGACGGTGTGTGTGATAAAGAGTGCAATTTGTTTGCCTGCCGCTGGGATGGAGGTGACTGCTCTCTGGCTGCGAACCCCTGGGCAAAATGCTCAGACCCTCGCTGCTGGCGGCTCTTCAACAATAGTCAGTGCGATGAGTTCTGCAACAATGCAGAGTGCCTTTATGATAACTTTGACTGCAGGAACAAAGAGAAAGTCTGCAAGTAAGTCTTGTTCTAAGCTTTAATCATCCTTCATAGGACTGTTTATACTGGTCTTTCTTTAACACACCCTCTTCCCTCAGCCCTTTCTATGAGACATACTGTGCAGACCATTACGCAGATGGGGTCTGCGATCAAGGCTGCAATACTGAAGAGTGTGGCTGGGATGGACTGGATTGTGCAAAGAAGATTCCAGAAGACCTTGCGGAAAACGTGCTGGTTATTGTAGTTCTGCTGCCTCCCGAGGAGCTGCTAAAGACAAAAACTGCTTTCCTGCAAAAATTAAGTACAATACTGCGCACCTCATTGCGTTTCCGTCTTGATCAGAATGGGGATTACATGATCCGACCCTATAAAGGACGTGAGACACGCATTAAACGGGAGCTTCAACCTCAGCAAGAGGTCATTGGGTAAGTTGGGGTTACTGAAGTAATCGCCCTTGTACTGCAAAATTGTGCATTCCTGGTGTTCATTTCGCCTCAGATTTGAGTTTCTTGAACGTGGAGCGGTGACCAAAATAAAGCAGCTTAGTTTGAAAGTAACCTCTCTGTGAATGGTGCTTCATGCATCACTCCAATATTGACAATACCAAACCTTTGCCCACAAAATATCACTAACATTTCACTAATGTGAATGTGCTTTAAATACTCTTTGGTTCTTCTGCAGGTCTATTGTATACTTGGAAATAGACAACAGGCTCTGCTCCCAGGGTTCAGATGACTGTTTCCGCAGTGCTAACGATGCTGCAGATTACCTAGGTGCTTTGTCTGCTTGTGAGATGTTGAATTTCCCATACCCCCTGAAAGAAGTGCAGTAAGTACCCACACTTACACAAACTTAATTGCTTTCATACATAGGTCCAGCTGTATTTGATAATCATACTAATAATTTCCAATTCTCTTTCAGGTGAAAAGATGGATTATCCTGATGAGATTCCCCAATGGGGTAAGCTACTGCTAGTAGGAGTAGCTTCTCTCTTCTTATTGGTTATCTTGATGGTGGGAATGTTGATTGCCCGCCGCAAACGTGAACACAGCACACTCTGGTTCCCTGAGGGCTTCTTCCTCAAAAAGGACACCAGCAGTAACAAGAATCGCAGAGAACCTGTGGGCCAAGATTCCCTGGGCATGAAGTGAGTCTTTCCTGCATTATTAGTGCTTTTAATATAACTATTGTTTATATAGTTCATTGAAATATCCCTTTCAAAGGGACTAATTGGCATTCATGACTCTTTGCAGACACATACCAAAGACAGTGGAAGAGTCTCTATTGGCAGATCACAGTGACCAGTGGATAGACACAGATTGCCCAGAGGCAAAACGACTTAAGGTGACCATTTGTCATTTCTCTTATGATGTATATGTGTATGCATCAATGAAACAGTTGTATATCTTAATAATGTTGGCTTTTTTATGTATAGGTGGAAGAGCCCAGTATTCTGTCAGATGGTGAGGATGCAGTTGACAGCAGACAGTGGACACAGCACCACTTGGCAGCGGCAGATATCCGTATGCCACCTTCCATGGCTCTCACGCCTCCACAGGGAGAGTTTGACAGTGATTGCATGGACGTCAATGTCCGAGGCCCTGGTACGATATGTTTTGCTGTCTACTCTTACTCCTTGGTTAGGTCCATTTGTCCCACCTGATCAGTGGCCTTGCATAGATACAGTTCAGGTACAATAATAGCAAATGTATTCAAAATATTTACAAACTGTTATTTCTTATAGATGGCTTCACGCCCCTGATGCTGGCATCCTTCTGTGGAGGTGGGCTGGAGCCAGAGGTGACCGAAGATGATGATTCAGAAGAATGCTCCGCCAACATCATATCCGACCTCATTTACCAGGGAGCATCGCTTGCAGCTCAGACCGACCGCACTGGAGAGACTGCTCTGCACCTGGCTGCACGCTATGCCCGAGCTGATGCAGCTAAACGACTCCTGGATGCTGGGGCTGATGCAAACGCACAGGATACCACAGGCCGCACACCTCTGCATGCAGCTGTAGCAGCTGATGCCCAGGGGGTTTTCCAGGTAAAGTCACCTACAACCAAATATGTGTTTATAAGTAGATATGGACTATTCAAACAATGTCATTGCTGATGTATCCCATATTCTCGCTTCTTCAGATTCTGATCAGGAACCGTGCCACAGACCTGGATGCACGCATGTATGATGGCTCCACTGCTCTGATCCTTGCAGCCCGTCTGGCAGTAGAAGGCATGGTGGAAGAGTTGATCACCTGCCATGCTGATGTCAACGCTGTTGATGAAATCGGTAAATGCAACAAAGGAAAAAGGATATAGTTCTTGCTCCTGATGTGAGGTTGCATTGTTTCTGATGGTTCCATTCTCTCTTCACAGGAAAGTCAGCTTTGCACTGGGCAGCAGCAGTTAACAATGTTGAAGCTACAGTTGCCTTGTTGAAGAACGGTGCCAATAAAGATATGCAGGACCTTAAGGTTTGCAATCATATCCTTTTGAGGATTTTGAAGGTTTCATCTACTTCAGCCAAGTTGTTAATTTTTTTTACATCTATCTACTATCTTTAGGAGGAAACTCCACTATTCTTGGCTGCTAGGGAAGGTAGCTGTGAGGCTGTGAAGGTGTTGTTGGCCCACTTTGCCAACAGGGAGATAACGGATCACATGGACAGGCTCCCTCGAGATATCGCCCAGGAGCGCATGCACCATGACATTGTACAGCTACTGGATGAATATAACACTGTGAGAAGTCCGCAGGGACATCCAGGGGTAGGTCACCACCTGTCTGGTAGCCACACCCTCTCACCACTCATGTACCCTCCCAGCAACTTCCTCCAAGGGCTGAAAAGCACCTCGCAGGGTAAGAAGAACCGTCGCCCAGGGGCTAAAGGCATAGGTGGGCAGCATGCTACCAACCTGAAAGATTCAGCCAAAGGACGCAACAAGCGGCTGACGCTAGACATGCAGAGTGCTTTGCTAGAGAGCTCTGTCACGCTCTCCCCTGTCGACTCGCTGGATTCGCCACGCGGAGGTGCCAGCAATGCCGGTTACATCACCAATCCAACATCACCAGCCGCCATGCCCTCTCCTGGCCTTTTCCACTCCTCCATGTCTGTCCCTACCACTCCAATGGTACCATTCCACGGCAGTATCTTGGATGGCAGAAGTCATTTTGCAGTCTCCCTAGCTCAGCTGAGTGACCTGAGTGATGGTGGACTCTCCATGCAGGGACGTGTGGCCATGCAAGGAGGCGGCATCAACCAAGGCCCCCACAACTGTGTGCTGAATGCAGGCCAGATGAGCCTCAACATGGGCATTGTAAGTCCAGTAAGCGTGCCATTTGACTGGCACAACCGCATGCCTCCATCTTCTCAAAGCAGTCAGCCCATGGTCAGCATTATGCATTCAGCAAGTAGCCAAGCAGGCATGATCCCTCAGACACCAACATTGCAGCAAAGCAGCATGCTCATGCACCAGCAGCAGGTGTTCCGTAATGCCCAGCAGCCCATCCTGCAGCCGACACCTGTCTCCAACACACCCTCTGTTAGCCCGGTCAAACTGCCGCCCATTGCAGAGCAGCTGCCGCAGCAACTTCACAGCCATGTCCTTATCAACCCCAACCTCACCCGCATGGGATCCTCCACTCCCCCAACCCCACAACAGGCACAGCCTCCACCAGCTTTCTACCAGCCACAGCAGCCACAGACTCAGCCATCGCAGGCCTTGGCAGCCCCTCAGGCTTCGCAAGCACAGGCTATCCCATCTCAGGCACCCCCAGCACAGGCGAGCGTTAGCACCGCAGGCCCAGAGGATTACCCCACACCGCCCTCGCAGCACAGCCACAGCTCTGCCATGGATGCGACACCCAAGCATTACCTGCATGTGCCCAGTGAACATCCTTACCTGACGCCTTCTCCAGAGTCTCCAGAGCCCTGGTCCAGTCCCTCCCCTCACTGTGTGTCCGATTGGTCTGACTCCACCCCCAGCCCAGCCATCACGGCTCCTGCTCAAACCCAGATTTCGCATGTCCAGGAGTCCAATGGGAAGATGCAGGTGTTTGCTTGAGCAACTCAACCTACCTTAAATGTTTGTGACTTTGAGGGAGTAGAGTTGACAAGCGTCAATCTAGGGCTTGTTTTTTACTTACCTGTCAGCCCATTTCCAAGATTTTAATTGGATTAGGATTGACTGTTTTGCGTCGAGAAGACCGTCTGCTGGTGTCCGCAGAAAGAAAGTTAAAGGGAAATGTCTGTTGTCTTAAAAAGAAAAGACAATTTAATGAAGTAAGACGTTCTGTCACAGATGGACTTGTTTTTTAATTATAAAAAAGTATATGAAGAATACCACGTCTTTCATTTCAAAGACTTGGGGACACTCCTGAAACTAACAAACTTTAAAAAAAAAAAATTGAGAGAAAAGTGAAATGTTGAAGGAAATTCCTTTCTTTTTATTTATTGTCTTATGTTTTTTCCAAACTGCCTTGGGGGTGTTTTTACCCTCTTTCTGTCTCTGTTGTTTTTAGTGACCCCCATAACAACTGCCTTACTACTCCCAATATATTACGTGGGACTCGTGAGGTCTCCTCAGGTTCCATGTTACTACTGTTACAAGAGGAGCAACTCATGATTGCTTAGTTTGCCCGTTCCGCCCCAGTTACAGTCAGAACTTATACTCCAGGATTTTAAGCGACATGCACACACATAATGAGATTAACATTTTAGTGATATTTATTTAGTCTAGCTTTCAGAAACAGATTGGCACATGAAAACAGAGGTATATAGAGACCAATGCAATTGAAATATTCTGATTTAAAATGATTTTATATGTTTTGTAAAAGTATTTGTATGAATGTAGAGGGGGCATCTGTGAAGCACTTCAAGGGGAAAAGCTTGAGAGAGAGAGAAAGATGGTCTGAAAACCCTGAAATCATAGTTCAGCATTTATAACAACAGGGCATAAAAGCGCCTCTCTAAAACAGGCCAGTGTTTAGAATGTTTTCAGAGTTGGCGTTGTATCAGTGGAAATTATTTTACTGAACATGTTTCTTAAGTGACCTCACCGACTTACATAGGCCTAAGGTGGCCAACGCTCGACCCATTTCCTCTCAAAATCCCAGCCAGCCACTGCCTTATAGTCTTGCCTTGTGTATATTTGTTTTCTGTTAGTTTTTTTATAACCACATTTTTGGAACCACAGTTACCTGTGGAACATTGATGTATTAAGCTGTGTTATTAGGCTGCTGCTCTGCGTCACTTCTTCAGTGACATCCAACTTCCTTTCCGCTAACATTCCTGATCAGAACCCACCAACCTGCACTCATGGAGACGATGACCGCTGCAGAACTGATCTCACCGTGTTCCTGAGCCCTCACAAGCACTTCATTTCAATACTGAACAGCTGCAGCTGACACTTGACCACTAGAACCTCTTCCTCTGGGGCCTTATGAAGCCAAGGCAGTGTGGTTGATTTAGTTTAATGTAATTTGATCCCTCAGGTCTAACATTTCCATGTCGTCTAATCATATTCCAGCTCCTTTTGGTTTGGATAGCAAGCATATGTGTTGTGTGTTGGGTACGTGGCTAACGGGGTTCTAATGGTCTGCTATTGCTCTGTCACTCCTCAGGGAGGTGTTATATAGCATGCAGTGTTGTCTGCATCTTTAGCAGTTCCCACCCCATCAGCCTAGACGATGACATCTGTCGTGTCTGGTCAGAAGGCGTGAGATGGGAAACGCTACCATGTAGTGATGCCCCTGGCTTTCTGTAACATGTCCGTATGTTCATCCCTTTTCAATTTTCCCAACTGTAAGACCTGCATTTGATGATGCCGACAGCTGTTTTTCTTGCTATCGCCAATTGGAACACCCCCATTTCACTAAGTTATGGCAAACATTGCTTTCAGCCATACATTATTATTTTAAATAGTATTTGTGCTTAATCTATACCGAGTGTGCAGCTATGAAACTGTTAAATCTTCATGTACCACGTTTCAAGGCTTGTGGTGGTTTTGGAGCACATTCTGGACCTCTTTGTTTTCCTACATAAGTACTACTAAGCTTCGCTAACCCAGCATAAGTCTTCCTCTCATTCATAACTTTTCACTTCTCATAATACAGTTCTCCAGATATTTTTGAAATTCCAGTACCTTTCTGTATGTAAATATGTTTCATCTTGTTTAGATCTACTTGATTATGAGAAGTCTTATATTTCTAAAAATGAATATGTACTAAAAGAACAAAAAGTAAATGTACTTTTTATTAGCATTATTAAGGTGAGGATGTGACTGTGTATTGGTCTTGCATTACTAGAACAGCCATAGCTATTTTCTATTGTCATTATTAATTTCCTATACTTGTTTAAAAGTAGTTTAAAATCATTGTATATAAACAGTTTTCACAGTTTCTTTCTACAGACAAAGTTGTAAAATATGTTACTTCTAATAAAGCGGTAGAAACTACATTTCACTAAAGTCTTATTCTTTGGCTCACCTTTTATATTTCCATGCATTCTGAATCCATCCAGTATTTTGTTTTAGATCAGATAAACTAGGAAACTCCAGCACTTAGCCTACTAAAAACTTTTTGTCAAATATCAACCCAAAGCATCTAAAGAAGCTCATAATGAAAATAAACTTACTGGATACTCGATGTTTATGAATAAACACCAACATCCATTAGTGGCAAGTAGGGATCACTGCAGGCTGGAGGAATGGATGTGGAGAAAGATCTTCGTATGTGTTGGTCGACAAAGCTGTCTGTCAGGGTGTGGGGATAGGGGTGGGTTAGGGGTAGTCTCAGCCCAGTCTGAAGGTCTGGCTACGCGAGACTAGGGTTAAGTGTAGTTACTGTTGTACTGATTCACCTTTTGGGAACGCCTCCTTTCTATTGTCCGTTGCTCCAGGCTGCAGCTACACCCCCCCTTCGATTGGAGAGGCTTCCACGTGGAGAATTTAAAGACGGACATTGACACGCCCTCTATCGGTATTCAGTGATATTGCAGCTTCTGCATGTAAAGTTTAAGTGTAAACGAGGTCATATAGACATCATGAATACAAGTCAAGAGTTGTTGTTGTTTTTTTGCATGTGTTGTTTCTCATGAGAATAATAATTCTGAGCTCTACATACAGCCCCTTGACTGTTAAATAAAAATATTACAACATGAAAAAGACACTAGAGCAGTTACCCTCTGCAATTTGTAACTAAACATTATGTATTAGACCATGATTATTACAGTTTTCTTGAGGTTGAAGATAGAACAGTGCTTCAGGATCCTCCAGGATTGGACATCAAGTAGCGACCCATCATAGTAGTAAAACCGTTGCTATACTGTCTGTGGTTGGCTGTATTTTATTATTTGCATTGAGCGTTGATACCATTTCTGGCTCTTAAATGCTTTTGAAATGTTTTTCTCCATCAGAATCTTCTAAGGGCTTTTTAGGCAGCACCTTGGCCCATTCTCCTGTGAAGTATGCGTAGAATACTCAGACTAACATTGAACAGACGGTCATGCTGGAAGATCATTTTATAGAATGCATCTATGGGTAGTCGCCCTGTAGGGTCGGCCTGCTTCATGGCAGTCAGTGGCATGTACAAACGATTGGTCTGATGACGAAATGGAGGGTTTTTGGACACAATCAGCTGGAGAGTTTGCTGTAAGAAAAAAAGAGACCGATTTTTCTGTCACTCAGTTGAACAGGGAGCCTTAAAGAATAAAAGAAACAGCTCATCCACACACTCACCTCTGCCACTTCCTCAGGTGTCTGCCCGATTGAGTTAAAAACTTTATGTGAATATCGCAGGTAGATCTGACGGAAGATGCGAGCAGTCTCCTCGTCAGTCTCTGAGAGATCCATCTTCTCTGCCTCTTCAAACACTTTCTTCTCAAACTCCGTTACAACTGGGCCTGGCTCCACTAACGTCATCCTGTGAGATTTGTATGTAAACATCCTTAAAATTCATGACTTGGATCATTTATGGATCATAAATGAAATGTGGTTTATGGCCCATGGTTTATGGATCATTAACATAATATAGTGTAATTAAAGAAATACTGTATATAGTTTCAAAAAAGACAAAGGTATTGACACTTTGTGGTTGTTTACGTTTACCCTTGTTAAAAAAGTACACTATAGCATACTTGTAAATAGAGTTGTTATTATGAAAAGAATATACTTAAGTGTGAATTTAATGTAATATTTTCGGACGCTTAAATGCATGACTTTGCAATTTATTACATTTACTGTAAAACATAAACTTTACATGTAATCTCAAATAATATGCTACAATTCGATGTTTAATGAAGTACTTTACATGTGCTTTTTTCTGTTAGTCAACACATACAAATAAATGTAATTCTTTAAAGCATGACAAAAGACTTTCAAGTAATACTTTTAATTTAATGTTATTACAAAGTGCGCATTTTAATACTTAAATCAAGGTTACTTAAGTGTGTTAAGAAACAGTCATGAAAGTGTATTTTCTTTAATTATGTAGTGTAGTTATATTCACTACATTTATATAGTATAAATAGTATTGCATAGGCCTTTTATTTCATTAATATTATATTACCTGCACACTAGAATGGAACATTCATTAAAAATCACTTTGGGACCAGCTGATTAAAAGTGAATTTACCATTTTTAGTTAACCTTGCCCTGTTCATCAGTTTGCTAGGACATTTGTTTGGTCTACTCACTTGACATTGAACTTCATAGCTTGCACAGCAAGACTCTCACAAAACCCCTCTACGGCAAATTTAGAGGCAGCGTATACATCGTTGAAAAGTAGTCCTGAAAAAAAACTAGTACTCTAAAAGCATATACTTTCAAATGGCAATGTTATGATTCTTTCAGATGAATGTATACGGCTTATAATAAATGAGCTATGTGGTATTACCCTGGATTCCCAGGACGCTGCTCATCACTACGATGTGTCCACTCTGACGCCGCTTCATGTCCGGCAGCAGTTCCTTTACCAGTCTCACCAGCCCAAAAAAGTTAGTGTTGAAGAGATCCTGCATGGCACTTACATTCTGACACTCCAAAGGACCAATCATACCCACACCAGCATTATTCACTACAAAACAGAGAGGTAGAGTGTGAAACAGTACGTGTGAAAAGAGAGAGATATGATAGTACATATGTAAATGTAGAACCAAAAACGTGTGTGTGTGTGTGTGTGTGTGTGATACAAATTATGCTAATTTGAGCACCAAATTTAGCTGATGAACTCCGTGCAGTAACACAAATGTGGAATACTACACAAATGTGGTATAAAACCTACTATTTATATTGAAAAGAATTTAGTCACGTCAAAAATTACTGAACTTTTGGTTATATCGCTATGAAGCTGCATTGCTCAGGAACAAAGAGGGAGTGAATGAAGGAATTTTTTGTTGGAAAGGAAACTCTCAATGTCACCTAACACATCCACTTGTCGATCTGGCAAGCTGTTCACACACTCTCTGATGGAGTCCTCACAGGTGGCATCCAGCTGTCGGATCTCCAGGGATCTGTTGAGGGTTTCTCCAGCTGCTCTCTCCAGAGCTTCTCTCTTATCCAGGTCCCTCATAGTGGCCACAACTAACTCAGACACAATCAGACTTAAAACATTAACAACATTGTTACGCCACATTACACTTACCTATTCATTATCTATCTATTCCTTTAAGAATAGTGTTTCATCCTTAATGAATACCCATACAGGAGCAAAGGAGTGATATAACATTAACATTCTAGTAGCTACGATTATCTAACAACAAACTTCACCTAACCAATTAGTAAGTAATAACACCCAGTTAAATGCAAAACTTTTGTGGGGGGGATGATGGCTCAAAATGTTCCTGTTTGATACAGTGTTAAGTTCAGAGGGATACCAGAAAATTGACCACGGGAGTAAATTGCAAAAAACTACAACTAAATATAAATTTCTTTGAAATTGTCCATAGTCAGTTATTAGTTCTGCAAAAAAATAATAATAAACATGATCAAATGTACTAATTATTAACATTATTATCTATTGATTCCGTAAGTGGTTAAATGTTAATGTCCTGCGTTAGCTGTTGATTAGTTTCACATTAATTAAGAAGCTGTATGTAGTCTCCTGGGGAGGCATAACAAAATATATTGTTATAAGTTATTGATTGGCTTAAAAAGTGTTTGTTTGAAAATTTTCCTCTGTAATGTTATGACACTTTGCGTTATATACACATGCATATTTGTACACTTCTAAGAGGCGTTTTATATTCTTATGCAGTCTTCTTACCTTTAAAGCGCCTTAATTTATCTTTTGCCAGACGGACAGCCAACGCCAAACCAATGCCAGAGGAGCATCCTGTCACCAAAACCTTTCGTGTCCCCATAGCTTTCCTTCAAGGATGTTTTCTAATCTGAAACCATTTACAAAAGCATTAACTTTAGTAACAATATATTTGCCATAGCCATTTTCTGTTCAGAATCACAACCATGTTATGACCATCTTCTTTTGGTACATTGTATCTAATTTACATAAATATATTACAGCATAGAAGCAATGCCACTTACATTAACAAGCTCTAAAAAAAAAAAGTCAAAAATCAATTAACATGAAAATCAGTAACTACACTGTAACAAGAGCCCTATATTTAAAGTTTCCCATTTTTCGTGCTAGGCGAACATTTAAAGGGAAAATAAAAGTACACAACGCTAAAAGGTGTCTGGACTACGGATTACATTTTAATCGGATTATCTCAGCACGGGAGCGCGCCTCACGAGCCCGTTTTAACTGCTCATTAGAGCGTTATACATTTCATATCTAAAACCGGATGACAAGTGTGTTTCATAAAGGTCGTCACGTTTTAATATTAACCATTCACAAATGACAGTGACGACAGTTGCACTGCGTGAAAAACAAATACGAGATACAAAAGCACTACTAGTGATTAAAACTATACAAATTCGCGGTTCTGGGACATGCACTTACTGAATGCAGCTAAACTGTCCGTTCTGCAGCATGTATTGATAATAACGCCTGTGTCCTGTTGACAGACCTCTAGTCATCCATAAACTCCTTTCAGCCGGAACGCGTGAGTTGAGTTCTGCGCGAGAGCGGCACCGTGAAAACAAGTCATGTGCAGACTGCAGAGGTCGCGTTTGCGTTCAGAGAACCCTGGGATTTGAAGTCTTACTGTATAACAACAACAGCAATAATAATAATAATAATAATAATAGGCTAATAATAAATTACTATTATTAGTATTGTTATTATTATCATATGGGCATATAATAATAATAATTCCTTTCATTTATATGGCGCTTTTCTGGGTACTCAAAGCGCTTTACGTAGAAGGGGGAATCTCCTTTTCTTCATATAGAATAAAACATATTTGACACTGGAACACAAAACCAGTCATAAGTGTACATTTTTCGAAATTGAGAGTTATACATATCTGAAAGCTGAATAAATAAGCTTCCATTGATGTATGGTTTGGTAGGATATGATAACATTTGGCTGAGAAACAACTATTTGAAAATCTGGAATCTGAGGATGCAAAAAAAATCTAAATACTGAGAAAATCCCCTTTAAAGTTGTCTAAATTAAGTACCTAGCAATGCATATTACTGATCAAAAATTTAGTTTTGAAATATTTACGGTAGAAAATTCACTAAATATCTTCATTGAACATGACCTTTAGGCTACTTCATATCCTAATGATTTTTGGCATAAAATAAAAATTGATCATTTAGACCCATACAATGTATTTTTGGCTATTGCTGCAAATATATATAATATTTATATGCCTGACGTTTGAAATGACATCAGTTTAAATGTTACTGTGAACGACGTTATACTGAAAGACGTATAGGCTAATAGATTTAGTGAATCACTGAACAAATCTGAATGATTACCTAATCACTTAAAACATAAACAACAAAAAGAGTCACATTTGTGAAACTGCATCTGTTAATGATCTATTGGATCTTATAATTTTAGTTACCTCTGTACATTTTCTTTTATTTATTTTATTTTGTTTACATATATTTTTTGTCTTTCTGTATTATTTATTTTATTAATAATGCCATCCTATGTTGTATTTAATTCCTGAAGTTATTGCCTGCAATAAAAACCTGAACACTTCTTTTAGTGAGCAGATTAAAGAGACCCGATTTACTGCACGAATCCAGATCCTCACAGCACTCACTCTCGAGGGCTCTGTGCTCGGCTTACAGCAGTATGGTGGTGACCTCTAGTGGTCATGATGCGGTGTTTGTGATCAAACTGAAAGTGAGATATCACATTAACATACTGAAAGCGCTAAAGGAAACGGTGTCGGGGTGTAAGAGGTTTAGCGCTGTCATTACAGTTACTAAAACAACACCTAACGACTGAGAGATGAGTCGAAAGCTTGAAGAAGTGGAGGTATAGTATATGTTATTCGTATAAACATACAGTTAAATGACGTATGATATTTTATTGGCGACAATATGACACGCTATTAAAGGAAGTGTAGTGCAGTAACTTCCTCAACAATCATAGTGCATATTGTACGTAGGTTAAAAACGGATTGATGGTTTCCCGCATATAAAATCACATTTTTATTAATTTTAAAGGCCACACATTACACGTCTCTCACTCAGTTTTATACAGCGTTGTTATTCTTTCAAACAGATATATATATACATGTAAATACGTTTCCCCCTCTTGACTTAGTTGGAGAAAAGCGTGAGGCGACTGAGAGAGAAGTTGCATGGACTTGTTGAAATTGACAAGGCTGTATTGCTCATGAGACGCTATGAAAACGACCATCGTATGGTTGCAATGTGTGTTGCCCTGATGGCAGATAACGACGACGGGGGTAAAGTGCAAACCTTTTCTTTTATGAACCATGTCTCGTAAGTGTAATATTTGCCGTGCTATTTATGCCATTTGTACTTATTAAAAACGTGTATATCTATTTTTATATCTTTGTTTTTTTAAGTTTGTGGTTGCATTGACTGCACATATTTATTTGATGTGTTTTTATATGTAGAGCTGGACGAGGAAGACAAGTCGGCTTTGAATAATGACCCTGTTGCTAAGGTATGGTGCAAGTGATTTTCAGCAGTTTGTGCACATTTATGGTAAGAGCATGTAGGTGTATGTTGTATTTGGGACATCGAAGACACACTTTAAATATATATCAATGACATTGATTAGATTACAAAATAACGCTGATTTAGCATTTAAAGATAGCCATTTATTATCTAATGCAATGTAATTAAGAGTGACATAAGTGTCCATATTCTAAGATAGCCATTTGTTATCTAATGCAATGTAATTAAGAATGACATAAGTGTCCATATTCTTACTTGGGTCACTGTATAGTTCTGTGTTATTCATTAACACATTCTCTGCACTCATACAGAACGTGGTTATGAAACTCAAAGCTGATGAAAAACAACAGGTAACATCCCAACCATTTCTTAACAAACAGCAAACATGATTTATGTTGCACGATTTATGAAAAATGAAAGAACCAGTTACTGCTGTTTACTTTACCGTTTTAATTGTATAATGGTGATAGTCTTCAAAAATTTATAGGAAGAAAAACCCACCAAGTCATCTGGATCCAGAGGTGCCAGTCAGTCAGCACAAGTAAGAAGGAGTTTCGCTCTTTATATGTGGATTTACAGGATAAATAAAACATCATGTTACACTGTAGTCTTATTGCATCATTCCTGTCCCGCTTCAGGCATCGGCCAAGAAAAAACATAATGGTGATACTGATATAGCGGTTAGTTGCTTTACTGTGTTTACTTGAATTATCAGTTGGACAAAGGCTAATACTGAAGAACTGTGTACTGTTAGCAGTGTGAACTAACATGTACAGACATGCTTTCAGGAGCTCGGGGCACGTCTACGAGTTCTGCCATTAACAGAGGACAACAAACGAATGTTTGACCAGGCTCAGGCAAACCAGATCCCTTCTGTCATACATCAGTTTGCCTGCGAGTCATGTGACAGGGACTGGTGGCGATATGTGCCTCAGAGGAAAAGGGTATGACGTCTGACCACACCTTACAAGATTGAATCACATCCACTCTGTGCTCTTCCCATATTTAGCATTCACCTGTGTGCACTTGGCTTGTTATAGGTGTCACGTTGTCATCGATGCAAAAAGAAGTATGACCCTGTGCCAGCCAACAAAATGTGGGGTTATGCAGAGTTTAACTGTCCAAACTGCTTGCGGACCTTCAAGTAAGACATTATGTATGCTGTACTGTATTGCTGTTCTTCAGTCTTTAATGACAGTCATGGCATCGTTTTTTCTTCTGCACATGCCAAGGAGATTTGTATGAACATTTTATGTTTCTGTTAGGGGTTTTGGTCGGATGGATGGACGTTCTCCTTGTTTTGGCTGTCGTTCAGCCATTTTCCCCACAAAGATACTACCACCCAGGAAGAGGCGTATGATGCCTGGGCCTAGAAACAGAAATCAGCACAGCTGCCTTGCTGAAGACTGTTTTAATCGAATGGGTAATTTGACGCTGTTTGACACAATGACCACTAGAGGTCTTGCACAATCTCAAGCTGTTACAGTAGGTGTTAATTATAAACAGTATTCAGACCACGAATATCAATCAATAAAAGTAATGCTAAAATCTGTTAACTTGCAACATTGCAGACCTCTGCATTTTTTTTGTATTGAGCCATAATATCAATACAAGGCCTGCGAAGTTAAGTGTGGCTACAACTCATTCGTACAATTGTACCATTCATTTTCTTTAAAAGCCAACATGACATCTAAATTTGCTCTGATTTAAATATGCTCTGCTTCGAAAAGGACTTTGACTTTATTTTCGACTGATGTCACCTGTGCAACCTATTGGTAGATAATAGCCAAATAAACATTTAGGTATTGTGCATGTTAGCACAGTAACTTAAAGCTAGTTCAAATTTTATATTATACATTTGACAGAAATAATAGCATAGTAATAATAGTAGGAGGGTTCTGCATTCAGGACCCATTCTGGTATGGATCTCCATTTTAACGTAAAATGTATTCAGAGTAAATATTCAGCATCTTTGGGAACTACAGTGGTGTGTAAAAGTCCTGTTGAAAATGTCTAATTTAAAACAAGATTTTCATTATCAATTATATTAAAGGAATATTTTACTTTAAAAATAAAAACATGCTGAAAATGTACTCACCCTTAGGCCATCCAAGATGTAGATGAGTTAGTTTTTTAATCTGAACATATTTGAAGAAATCTAGCATTACATCAGCGTTACAGTGGATCCTCTACAGTGAATGGGTGCCGTCAGAATGAGACTCCAAACTGCTGATTAAAACACCACAATAATCCACAACTAGTTTATAATTAATGTCTTGACAAGCGAAATGCTGCTTGTTGTAAGAAACAAATCCATCATTAAAGCATAAAAAATTAATCCCATCAATATTCTGCTTTAATACCAGCTGTAATTAAGCTGCACAAGCTCCACATGTTTCTGTAAAACCTGATGATCATGTTCTCCAGCATGATTTGAGATGATCCAACAGCACCAATACAAAGCAAGAACATCTGAATGTCTATTACAAAGAGTTCACACATATTTATTAATCACACATTTATACATCAAAAAGAGAACAACACACTTTTATGTGATTTTGACTTAGAAAGTCTAAGATATTTATCATTCATTTTGCATCATAACATTTATATATTTTTATTTTGTAATATTTATTTAGAGGTTTAAATAAAATTTTGAATGGCATATTCTGGACCCCACTGTGTCTCATTACAGAAGTGAAATGCCATATCATATGAACTGCATTAATATAACCGTCTGCATGTTTGTCTTACCTAGAGCCCCATGTACCTGGTACCGAATGCGTTCACCCACACAGCAGACAGAAGAACAGGAAGCCACGCGTGGTCTACCCCAGCCCCGCTCACATCAGCAGCGGATCCACTGTCAACACCTGTCTGAGTCAGGGCAGTCTGATAGAAAGCATCAATGAGCTCATTCTAGATGACATTGAAGAAGAGTCTGATGAAGACTCTGACAGCAGCACCTGAGGCAGCAGCTAAATCAGTTAAACCGCTGACATCACTTCAGCTATTGCTTTGAATGAAACATCATACAGCTTTTGATATAATTTCAAATAATTGACTCAAAGTAACCAATGTATCAAGCAACCTGAATAAAACAAGTAATGCACTGCAGGCTATATGAACAGTGCAACACACACCAAACACAGAATGCAGATAAGGAATGATTGACGGTGTGTATGCAAGAGTGATGCAGCCAATTTACTGAAGTGATATTAAACTATAATGCTATCAACAAACCCGGAAATACTTGGAATGACTGTCAACCAATCAGTCTCGAGCATTCAGCAGCACTGTGACATCATGTTTATAACAGAGCTGATGTGAACAGACAAGTCTAGATTTTGTTTTTAATATCACTCATATCCGTACGTTCGGTACTTCATTTCCTTATTCTTGAATTGCATTATACTGTTGTTTAGTACTGATTGGAAATATTTAAACTAGTATATTTCCCCCTCACATGACTAATGATCATTTCTGTGTTATTGTTCAATGGATTCATGAAGCCGCACAAGAATAGTCATCGGTAACACTTTACAATAAAGTTTAATGTGTTGACATTGTTAACAACATTACTTGCTAGTATAAGAACTAACAATAAACAATACTTCTAAAACATATTTGACCCTGGAGCACAAAAGCAGTGTTTAGTCGCTGAGGGATATTTGTAGAAATAGCCAAAAATACATTGTATGGGTCAAAATTATAGATTTGTATTGTATGCCAAAAATCTTAAAATTCATGTTCCATGAAGATATTTTATAAATTCTTACCGTAAATATATCAAAACTTATTTTTTGAATAGTAATATGCATTGCTAAGAGCTTCATTTGGACAACTTTAAAGGGGATTTTCTCAATATTTAGATTTTTTTGCCCTCAGTTTCCAGATTTTCAAATAGTTGTATTTCGGCCAAATATTGTCCAATCCTATAAACCATACATCAAAGGAAAGATTATTTATTCAGCTTTCAGATGATGTATAAATCTCAATTTCGAAAAATTGACAATCTTAAGGTTTTGTGGTCCTGGGTCACATATTTGTTTAACATATATTTATCTTAACTAATATGTATTATTCTTATTTAAGATTAATCTAAGCATTTAAAGAAGTTGGCATTCCAAAGGTGTATCTCTTAATATTAGTGTCTAAATAAACTATAAATAAACATTTTATTAACATCAACATTAAGGTTAGTAAATGTTGTAAAATATACCGTTTCAATGTTAGTTCATTTATTAGCATATGTTAACAAATAAGACCTTTTTGTAAAGTGTTTCCTTGTCTTCAGTTTACTCATGACACCGAAGAACAGAGTATTCCAACAAACTAGAAAACTGTTAATCTAGTTGTTGTTTATCCTAGGTTCAAATTTCTTTATAATCCTCTGTTTTGTCAGAAATTGCACTTCGCACAACTAACAAAGACAGGCACTTAAGAAGGAAAAACCAGACAAGCCCTGATGAATTAAACAGACCTGCTGTTATGTCAGCCTTACATAACAGTCTGTCACACACACAGAAGAGTTGCATGAACTAATGAAGATTTCAAGAACATCTGGAAGGGACAATTATGGCCAAAGACAAACAATGTGTTAAACTACTATTAATGTGTCGCAATGATCTGGAATAAAATGGATGATTTATTAGTTGTTTGTCTGTTAAATCATCATTTGCATACCGCTGTCTTTGCATAACTGCATTGATGAATAGTCGTACCAAATGCTGAGAGAACTTTGATGTATAGTGAACTGTACAATGCATGAAACAAGACACCCAGCTACACCCAACACTTGTACAACCATTACAAAACCCTAAACAAAAGATCTCAGATCGCACCAGTACTGTCAGGACACAAAGAGCTAAACCTTTGAATATACCCTGAATGAACATAAAGAACTAGTACCTCTACATGGACACACGAAACACAATTATGGGTGTAAAAGGATTCACCCATAAAGCACAGAAGTTATAGTCTAATAGTAAAATTATGTTGCTTACTGAATTTTGACATAAAACTTAAGTTTAACCATCTAAATGTCTGTGTACACTACAGGTACATTTCAAAGTATGAGTCCATAAATAATTATGCATCAAAACATTACTTAATTAGATTACATTAAAACAAAAATGTCAAAATATTTGCATTTATTGTACTGTCTATGGGCCAACAAACTCAGTTAAAAACTATAATAGGCTTAAGTTGAGAAAATATTCCTTCTACTCCAAAAAGTTAAGCAATTGTGACATTTAGCCTACTTAACATCTGGATGACTGTCAGGTTCACGAGTACACAGTCTGTGGGCACAGGTTATGTTTGTTTGCTTATTTTATGCTTTGAAATATCATTACTGACAGCCTGACTGTATTGATCGAATGTCAGGCACAAAGATACAGTTTAGCTTTACAATGAAATCCAGAAGTTATTGTGTAACAACCTCACAAGAACTCCATCTAACCTTAAAAGCCAACTTTTTGTTTTCCAACTACATAATCACAAATCACCCATTGCATAAGCATGCCTGTCAATATACAATACTGAATACTAAAGAAATGGTTGTTTATATGCATTCATAAAGAAATGTATAGTGGGAAAAAAAGTTTTTTAGGCCATTTCTAGAACAACAACAAAAGGACTCATCTGTCCCTAGTGGATGAGACAAACGTAACATGCTTACATGACTGCAGGGTTGGGCGTGTCTTGTATGAGGGAACAGATTTCATAACATTGCATGTATAAATAACAGCTTGCAGGTGAACGTGTGCGTACTTCCTCTCTGCACACCCTTGAACTATTCTACAACATGTAAGTACTGAAGCTTTTACTCTCTTACTTTACTTACTTTACTCTTACTCTTCTGTACTGCTGTATAAACCACAGTAGCACTGTAAAATGACTTGCAGACTGCTAGAGTTCCCTAAAAGTAACCAAATGTTTTTTAATGTTTTGAAGGATTTGTCTGACAGGATTGGCGTTGCTGCTCTTTGCAGTGACAGTAGATGGAAGAGTTGGGTGAGATTGTTTTTTACGTCCCTTGCAGCTGTGGAATAGCCACGTCACAAAGATTACGTGCATTGTTGTGTATTGGTCAGGTTTAATGCAGTGTTTGTATCTCTCAGGGACTCCACTAGTGAATCCAGTTACTGCACTGAGACGAAAGAGTGCTTTCTGTTTGACTTGGTTTGTAAGGGGGATGGTTATGAGGTGAGATATAAGACAGCACAAACATAAAGAGTAAAGGGATCACAACAACAGATCATGGTAATGAGATGAAGTGCTCTATTCCTACAGGTACGCCACTATGATTCTGCGAAGTGGGTCACCACAGAAGCTGAATCCTATTTCATGGAAATGGCAATTTCAAGAGCGTTCAAGAAACTATATAAATACATCACCGGAGAAAATGAGGCTGGTGAGTTTGTTTGGGAGTCAAATTTAGTCGAATTACAGGGGACCAAATGTCCTTATAAAGATATTAAAACCTGTAAGGGGCTCATTATTTACTCATCCTCATGTGTCCCAGATGTATAACTTTCTTTCTTCAGATAAACATAAACAAGATTTATGGGAAAATAATCCATGTGTGTGAGTCCCAATCCAGTTTATTTTGCAACATTTTATAAATGTGCTTGACATCAGAAAATAACCATAAAAAGCTGCACCCGCTCGTATAATGAAGTGTACAGTACCTCTAAAGCTTCCAAAATACTCAAAGTGAACACAACGGGAATACCACCCCAGCTGATGAAATAATGTCTTCTGAAGCAAAACCACTGGTGTGTGTAAAAACAATCATTCAAATAGGCGGACGTGCAGAGATAGATTATTATTATTATAATTAAAAATCTTTATTTGTGTTAATCTGAAGAAATAAAGTAAATAAAGAAAGCAGGATTTTACTACCTGTGTGCCGCACCGATGTTTATTCTTGTCTTTCTTCTGGCTTCAGACCCTTTTTAATTTTTCAGCTGTAACTTACAGGTAGATCTACTGATCGTTGTCTGAGCTAGTCGAGCACGGTAATTAGCTGTTCATTGTCTAATTTTCACTCTTCGCTTCGCCAGACAACACAATGCTACCCTTTATAGTAATCTTATACAAGTACAGTCTTCATCTCGTGTGAGTGTACACCATTCAGATGACTCTTTTTTTTCGTATAGTAATGTGTTTAAATTAGCAACAAACTGCTAATGCACCTTCAGTTAAAGAGTGTAGCAATGTACATCATTAAATCTTGTTTGTGTTCATCTGAAGAAAGAAAGTTACATACATATGGGACGCATGAGGATGAGTAAATAATGAGCCCCTTACAGGTTTTAATGTAATGTTGAAGACTCATTGGAAGCAGGTCTCCACAAAACAAAACAGAAAATGTATCCCTATAATCAAATTTGAACCCTCATTTTCTAGGTGCAAAGATTGAAATGACTGCACCAGTCATCATTAAAGGCAATGAAACCGCAACATTGCTGCAGTCATCAGTCTATGTTCTCAGCTTCCTCCTGCCCTCCAAACACCAGGCCAATCCTCCCAAACCTACTGATCCATCGGTGAGTCTCACTGATATATTCTGGGATTTTCTATTTAACTGAAAGTTTTTTTTACTTGTTCCTACACTTTATTTGTAGGTATACTTAACAGAAACTCCGGATATGAACGTATATGTCAAGAGCTATGGGGGCTGGATGATGTCATTTGTGGCCAAATCACAGGCTGAGAGTCTGAAGACCTCACTGAACAACGTACAAGCTACTTATGAGAAAGAGTACCACTATGATGTCGGCTATAACAGGTGCACTTAGTTTACCTCCTCTCTGCCAGTTCTGTTCTCTGATTTCAGTCATTCTTATGTTTATCGCATTGTGTGTGTGTGTGTGTGTGTTTTCAGCCCAATGAAGATTATGAACAGACACAATGAGGCATGGTATATTGTTAAGGGTGAGCCTGTGTGTCCCAGGAGTGAATAATTTATCTGAGGTTCCTCTCTAACAAGTCTTTTAAAGGTAAATTATTCATTTAAATAAGAAAATGTCTTCTTTTCATAATTAATAATTGGATAACTATGTCTAATGCCTAACTAGACATTTGTTTGTCATTTCTTTTTCAGAGCTGCATTACTCCTGTAGTCCTAGCATGCTAAACTGCCTTGCATGTTCTTTTTTACTGAGTATAATATACATTTTTGCACTGTATGATATTATATCATTAGTACATATACTGTAAAAGGGTTGGGTTTGGTTTAATAGACAACATTTGTAGAAAAAATGTCAAACTCCAAGGGATGATATTTGGTCTATAACCATGTGTTTAAAAAAGAAAATAAAAACATCATTGTAATGATCTTGTGTTTTATTGGTATTTTCTTTACAACTTATATGTTTCAATTTACATTTATGTTTATATTCAATACATTAACATGCTGGTTGGAAACTGGCCATGGGCTGAATTTAAATGTGACAGACTAGATGTGATGGATGCAGTTAATGTCCAATGGTAAAAAGTTTATTTGCACAGAAGCCAGCAAACACTTATGGATGTACCAACTTATTGCTAATTTTCACAAAATGTAGTAGATACTATATAAATTCTGCATTTCAAGATGATCAACCATTCACAAATGAAACTACTGACTCGTGAATTACATCTACATTTTGAAACCTTGTATTACTAAGATGTGGGATATAGAATGACAACTGAAATGTATATTAGTTAATTTGCATTTGAAACCATTTCTTCTTCTTTTTCCTGCTCCGTGTGTGTGTGTGTTCACTGCTGTGTGTGTGTGCACTTTGGATGGGTTAAATGCAGTTCACAAGTATGGGTCACCACACTTGGCTATATAATCACATACAAAAATAAAAAAACGTATCACTGTATAATACGATTAAGGCCATAAAAACCTGATACAAAACATAAAACACACATGCAAACTTGATTATTCATGTATATTTTCTCAAATATAAAAAAAAGTGCAGAACTGATTCAGTTGATCTGATCTGATCTAATCTGTGTCAACAGAGTAAAACTGTGCATTATAGTGCCACCTAGTGTCAAGTTATCATGCCTTGAGTTCTGGGTGGGATTTAGGGTCATTCTTCCAGGCTTGGTATCTTTGCTTGGTATCTACACTTCACAATTTTCTAGACAGAAAAAAAAGATGACCGAGCAGCTTGCTTGATTCTTAGTGAACAAAGTTTCTCCATATTTTCAATTCTGAATATGTACAATTTAAGACGACTGATTCCACATTTCACGGATACCAGATTTTTCAATATAGACAGTGAAATAGCTACATAGTCAATCATCATCAACCAGCTATTTGTAAAAGAATGGCCTTTGCTGTCATTTCATTAACAGTCAAGACTACCTCATTTAATTTAACAGAATGTGTCTTTTCATTACTCAGCTTAATCTATCACCCTTGAACTGTTTTATGACTTTAGACGTCAGATCACATCACAGTACGTACCTGCTCCCGTCATCTTAACATCTTAACTTGTTTGGTAATTGATTCCAAAGGTGCCGGAACCTCACTTATTGATAAAAGACAGCAAAACACAGTACGTTACTTATTTCAGCATCAGATCTTTTTATGTTTATTTTCTTATGGGGAGTGCTTCCCTCAATATATTTTACTCATGCAATGCACCTTGCATGAATTAAATCTTGCTTGTTGGGAAGGTGTGACAAACTCAGGTTTATTACCCTCAGCATGGAGCAAAGTCCAACTGAGGGCCTTTACACCATCTCTGAGACAGCCTGTGCCTGTGCCTGTGCTCCTCTCTGTCCTGCTCGGAGTCCTGGAGGCCAGTGCAGTTATGAATGACAGCTTACGGTGACCCATGCCACCACTCTCCTATGGATCCATGAACATATCAAACTATCGCCTGGATCACCCCCAGCCCATGGCCCTCCACTCCGTCGATTACACACAGGACCTTGCGTCACAAGAGGGACCGTCAACATGTAAGTAGAACTTCAGATCCAAGAAATTTTAATGGCTTTAGCAATAGCTTTAATTGCTAATGTAATACATTTGAGCATAGTAAACATTTGAAGGACTAATTCAATTTCCATTAGAAATCAGATCGTTGCGATATTGAGAAAATCTTGTCATATGATTTGATTGTGGTGAACAGTTCAGTCATGGTTAGTATACAAACTGAAGACATGAATCAAAAAGACTTGATTTCATTCAGTTTGCTTCAGTAAATCTAAAAAAAACAATTTAGTCAGAATTCATTTTATTTATCTTTTGACTGCTGCTGAAAATATCAAACTGTAAGGATTATGTAAGCCCTATATCTCAGTGTTTAATCACTCGAGCGATAAGAGACTAAGCCTATTTGAGATATAATAGACCGCTCTGACGATTTATTAGATAGACTGGTCATAAAACTGTTCAACCTTACAGCCCAGTCCTAGACAATCATCTTACAGTAGGCTTCTTGATTTTCATTTGCTGTTACCTGAAGGTGACATGTAAGAGTTATTTTAAGAAAGAAAATGGACAAAATCATTATTAACAATCACATCACATAACATTTACAATGAATGTGATGTCCCATAGCTCAGGAGTTAAACCCAGAACCAGACAGTATGACAACTCAAGAAGAGGGCTGTCCTGTGTGTGGTGACAGGGTGTCAGGATATCACTATGGTCTACTCACCTGTGAGAGCTGTAAGGTAAGTGTATCATCAGTTAGCCAGTTAACAAGTACACAGTAGTTGCTTTCATAAAAAAAAAAAAAAATCACACTAAAGACAAGTATTCTCACCAGGGCTTTTTTAAGCGCTCTGTACAGAATAACAAGCGCTATACGTGTGCAGATGCACAGTGCTGCCCCATGGACCTAGCCCAGAGGAAACGATGTCCTTACTGCCGCTTTAAGAAATGTTTAGCTGTTGGCATGAAGAAAGAAGGTATGCCTGCAAACCATAAGTTTGGTAGATATTCTTTCACCTCTTTAAAATATTTTTTTTGTGTATGGAAAATTCTGTTATTGTCTCTGAGATATGGAAACATTCTCAATTAGCCATTCAAGATAGCTCTGACCCTGTTCCCACTTATCTTTGAAACCATAAACCATTGCAATAGCTATCTTTGATGACCCACTAAGTGGAAAAATGTAATGTGCACACTAGCAAAAAAAGGTTGAATTACGCAACTTTAATAGAGCAAGGCTTTTCAAACCTGTCCTGGAGACCCCTCACCACTGCGGATTTTGGTTGTCTACCTTACTGTACCCATCCACTTCTGGTCTTGCAGTCTGTACTAAAGATGTGATGAACCTTCAGTTGTTTGATTAGGAAGAGTTTGAAAATGTTTAATGTTGGTGGAACTCCAGAAACTGGGTTGAGAAACAATAATTTACAACTGTAAGCATTTACCCTGTTCTTTTGAACATCACAGTGTGTGATTGAGTTAACTGTAAAATTACTTGTCACAGCTGTACGTGCGGACAGAATGAGGGGTGGGCGAAACAAGTTTGGACCTCTGTACCGACAGGACAGGCAACTAAAACAGCAAAGAGGGACCTGTCACCAGATGAACACTGCCCCCTACAGGGTCAAAATTGAGGGACCACAAGCACTGGTACCTGCTGTGCCTCACGATTTTCATGTCCTCAACCCCTCCCTTGCTTCTCTTGGCTCTGACCATTACCATCCACCTCAGCCCTTTCATCTAAGTATGAGCCAATCTGAGTTTCCCATGCTGTTGGACTGCACTATGCCCAGAGACCGGACACGGTCTGATCCATCCCTACCTTTCCACACACTGTGCTATCCAGGCTTCCACGGATACCCTCCTGAGAAAAGTGAGCTCCCCTTTAGCTACAGCCTTGCTTCTGTGACACACCCTGCTCCAATCTCTCCTACAGTCCTCTCCACACCTGCACCAACACTCACGCCAACCTCAACCCCAAGTTCCACCCCGATTCCAGTACAGAACTTGACACCCAGTTCAACCCCAACACCTAGTTCAAGTTTCCTAAACAAGCTCCTACAAGTGGAGCCAGATGAGAAGCAGCTTTGCGCGCGGGTGTTAGCAAGCCTCCAAAGAGAACAGGCCTGCAGAGGAAAACATGACCGCCTCAACACCTTCAGCATCATGTGCAAAATGGCTGACCAGACTTTGTTTGGACTGGTGGAGTGGGCAAGAAACAGCACACTGTTTAAGGAGCTGAAGGTAGACGTTTTTGTACATGATCGCACATACATTAAATGCATTGTGTTGTGCTAGTTATCTTCAATATCACTGTTGAAAAGACCAGTAATGAATGTGTCTGCTGCTTTGAGCTGGTCACCATGTTTTACCCATGAAACTTCTGGATCACTGTCTTATGTTGGTCTTACAACGTTATTGCTTTCAAAGTAACAAACCCTAACCAACCCCAAAAACAAGAGCGCCCAAACTCAGTTCTGGAGGGCCACTACCCTTCAGAGTTTAGCTCCACCTTCCCTCAACATACCTGCAGGGGAAGTTTATAGTATGCCTACTAAGACCTCGATTAGCTGCTTCAGGTGTGTTTAAATGGGTTTGGAGCTAAACTCTGCAGAACAGTGGCCCTCCAGGACCGAGTTTGGACACCCCTGCTCAAAACTAACCTACCATAACCCCTGTAAAATCACAGGGAAATTGTTGGTTGATAAGAATTGTGTATGTCTCTAACACCAACCCCAAGTCTAATGCTAACTCTACACCTTTATATATGCCTAAAATATGATTCATTCTTTGGAATGTTGATCCAGAGACTCATCCTACTTGATAAAAAACTTGGTTAATGTACCAACCTGGCTTAAGATGGTTAGTGCTGGTCTCAGTAGTGGAGCACCATACTGTCCATCAGCAAAACTTACTGGTGAAAGCTGCCAAGTTGTATTGTCTTCCTGGTTTAACAAGAAATCTCACTGTTTTAGAAGCCTGGTGAGGACACCAGCATCCTATGCTTAGGCCTTAGGGTCCAGAACAACATACATGCTTGTATTATCAGTAGGGATGGGGTTAACATTTGTACATTTTTCAACAAGGACTGACAACTTTGGTCCTGGAGGACCACTGTCCTGCAGAGTTTAGCTCCAACTGCGATAAAAACTCACCTGCCTGTAGCTTTCTCAAAGACACTGATTAGTTTGTTCAGGCATGGGTTTAGGGCTTGTTCAGGATTAGGTTTGGAGCTAAACTCTTCAGGACAGTGGCCCTCCAGGACCGAAGCTGCCCATGTCTGTTTTTCAAGAACCAACTGTCTAAGGGTGAATCCCAATTCTCTGTCCTACCCCTTCCCCTTCCCCTTAGTTTTGCACATTCACGTGAGAGGAAGGGCTATCCCAATTCTTGTTTTGATCGAGGGGTAGGGCTAAGGGTAAGTGGTAATACACCTTAAAACCAAGCATTTTCGTGAGCTTATTTGAAACCAAGGGGTACTCAGAACTCACCGCGGCAAGATCATCCAGAGAGTCCCATAAATTTAAGTATTTTCGGCTTAAATAATCGATTTAAAAATTACGACTGTCTTGGTTTGTGCTCTACACAGTCCTGTTCATATATATTAGCAAACATGTTCTTAATTGAAACGTTTTAAAGAATCACTAGTTTTCTATGCTAACGTTACATTGCTGATTTGAACAACAGTCCCACATTTCTCTGACTAGAGAAAAACATCACTAAAACCCACGCAATCAACATGAACTTGCAGACGGCATCTTGGAAGTTTGTGATCAGCACTTGTCGCCTCTGGTGATGTAGCAGCCAGCTAGCGACGATTTATTATGATGTAACAGTAACCAAGTGGTGTCTCATTTCATAGGGGGATGTTTTCAGCCCTAGTGCTTACCACTCAGTGTCAAGGGACAAGGGCTAGGGGTAAGACGAAGGGGTAGGGGAAGGGGTAAGACAGAGAAATGGGATTTACGCCAAGTCAGGGGTTCTCAACTCTGGCAACTCATGGTCCACTTTCCTGCACAGTTTAGCTCCAACCCTAATCAAATACACATGAACAAGCTAATCAAGATCTTTGGAGTTAGTATGCCTCGTCTAAATACCCACAATTTCAGTCTTGGCCACTTGAGAGCGCGATAGCAAGTAAGTGCACAAGACTGTCTTGTGCTATTATAAGTATTTCAAATTAAAATAAAACGATGTAAACACTTCGACACACACTGCATCCTCACGTGAACACTTGGGCCAAATACAGGAAATATGTCATATAAGTTGTCAAGTGCAAAGACCGTAAGTGTAGGTATTTGGACAAGGCTCTAAAAAGTTACTTGCAAGCAAGTTTGATCAAGGTTGGAGCTAAACTCTGCAGGAAAGTGGACATCGAGTGCCGGAGTTGAAAACCCCTGGTGTAAGTTGTCCAATGCTGCATAACTAGATTTCCTGATCTCTTACAGGTGGAGGATCAAATGGTGTTGCTACAGAGCTGCTGGAGTGAGCTTCTTGTCCTGGATCACTTATGCAGGCAGGTGGCTGATGGGAGAGATGGCAGCATCTGTCTGATTACTGGACAACAGGTAAAAACACCTCTATCACTAAACCAGCATTTTCCTACACTGTTCCACTCCAACAGGTCACATTTTGGATGTCTCCCATATTTGACCAGTCTATTTCAGTCTCTACTAATATGCTGTTGATAAGTGGAATCAGGTTGTATGAATTAGGAAGAGTTTGAAAATGTGTACTATTGGTGTGCCTCCAGGAACAGCACTGAGCAATGCTGCACTTCACTATAGTTACAGTTTGGTGACTGTTTACAAGTCATTGCATTTTCTTTGACTTGTTTTTATTGTACCAGATTGAGGTATCGACCATCGTCAGTCAGGCTGGAGCAACTCTCAGTAGTTTGGTGTCCAGAGCCCAGGACCTTGTCTCCAAGCTTAGGTCACTACAACTAGACGGAGAGGAGTTTGTGTGTCTCAAATATCTGGTTCTCTTCAATCCAGGTGGGTTTCTTTTTCCTTTTAATCTGAACAAGCCCCATTGGACCAAAGTTGTAAGGGTCATTTGTTTTGCAGATGTTAAATCAGTACTGGATCGAAGGCAGGTAGAGCAAACTCAAGAGCGTGTAAACAGGGCTTTGATGGACCACACAATGCAAACCCACCCAGGTCACTCTGACAAGTTTGGACAGCTGCTGCTCCGTCTGCCAGAGGTGCGCAGCATCAGCCTGCAGGTGGAAGAATACCTGTATCAGCGCCACCTGCAGGGAGATCTGCCTTGCAACTCATTGCTGACTGAAATGCTTCATGCTAAGCACACATGAGACTCAATCAAAATAAAGCTTGTTATTGGAAATGCTTTCATATGTCTAATAATTATGCTCTGAACAAATCCAGTTGTCATTATTGGCTGGCACTACGTACTAGTTAACAACAGAACAAACAAACAATAGGAACAAAAAGTCGTTTTGGGTATTATGAATGTATGAGATGTAATGCACATACATATTCTTTCTGTAGGGGTGTAACCCCAGCATCCTGGCCAAATTCGCCCACTGGCCTCTGTCCATCATGGCTTCTTAATCATCCCCATACACTGATTGGCTTCATCACTCTCTTCTCCACCTGAAAGCTGGTGTGTGGTGGGTGTTCTGGTGCACTATGGCTGCCGTCGCATCATCCAGGTGGATGCTGCACACTGGTGGTGGATGAGGAGATATCCCCCTTACTATGTAAAGCACTTTGAATGCCTAGAAAAGCGCTATATAAATGTAGCAAATTATTATATTCTTTTAACCACTCACCTTACAGTTATGGATCACATTGAGTCAAAAATACAAGCATTCAAACACTGCCATTCGTATAAAAAAACTGTCTAACCTCTCTGTATCCCAGTTACAGAGGCTCATCACACTTTGTGTTTGTGTCAGTTTGAGTTTCCAATAAAGTGTCTGTTTACATAGATTTCTTTGGTCTGATATCATGTGTCCTGTGTCTAGAATGTGTCCTGTGTCGAGAACATGTCCAGGTCATATTTCACTTAAAAAAATGGCTAATAGAAATGAACATTTTCCATAATAAAAAACTGAATTACTTGGTGTACTAACTTCTTAATTCTAGTAAAAAGACTCGACTGAAGAATTATTACATGGGTTTTTTTGCTTATTTTTTACATTTTATTTGGGGGTGAAATATGATCGGGACTGTTAACGTTCACCTACATGTTCAAAGATGCACTTTTAGAGTTGGAATAATATGAACACAAAAAACAGACATGGAGATGTAAACATTCTAAATTTAAAAGTAAAGACTAAAATGTTTACAAATGGCAACAAAAGCTGATATAATGTATGTAACTTGTAGAACTTAAGTAAAATCAGTGACGATGAGAAATAACTGAGATTTAAAAATGATTTTTATTTTTCTAATCCTGTCGCATGGGATTGATCCATAATCAAAGAATTTAGGAGAAAACTAAATCTACCAACATGAACATGGAAACAGCAAAAGAAAAATACAAAACATTAATGTGCTTTCTGAAATGAACGAGTGAATCACCACATTTGACAGAACATAAATAATAAAATCTGAAACTAAACAAAACTCAAGCTCATCCTAACCCAATAAATACACCTTAGGTGACCTAACATTCTACAGAATTGCACAGAATCCAGTTACATTACACCATGTTTCACCCAACAGACAAACACAAGCAACCGACACAAATACACATCTCCCATTCATTTGACACAGAAACATATCATCCAATCATTTCAAAAAGGATTTTTTTTTTTTTTGGCTCTTTACAAAAATATGTACATCTTTACAGCAAATCTGTAAAGTACTTCATCTGATTCTCCGAAGACAGGAAAGGGTGGCCTGACTGAATCAGTTGTTTTAGTGCTTTGATAAAGAAACAGACGAAATGCCCCTTTTATACAAAAAGACAACTTCAAGCCATCCAAGAAACGAATAAGGCCAAGTTAGACAGTTTGGAGACTATTCATAGATCATAGTAATAGACACAACATAATAACTGTTTAAGGCTGCAGACACCAGGACTGCTCATCTGCCTTTTAGCGTTCGTTTTATATCACTTTCTGTTGGTGTTCACTATTGGTATATCACTATGTGCTGCTGGATGTCGGGTGTAAGTATGCATTACACCAAACAGGAATACTTGTTCATTCAGCTCTGGGTACATAAGTGAGCGATAATATCAGATTTGCCTTTATTGTTTCTCACCATCTGTCTCATTCTGTCCCCGGTCCCGCTCACACACTCATTCACACCAGCACATCCAGCTCTAGTAGGGAAGCAGCAGGGTAGCTTATTCATTGCTTACAAATCTCCCCAATATACAAATCATTGTCAAAAAAAAGAAAGAATCGGCAATAAACAGCATTCAAATATACAGTATATTAAATCCTGCCTTGATTTTTTCTTACATTATTTTTCCAGTTACAGCGAAACAGAGTAAAAAGATTTCCTTCATCTTTTTGAGTATCATTAATGGAAATCAACAGCACGTTCTGGCATCTTTTCGCTTTTTCATTCATTCTTAATTAAAGCAAATGGGAAGGAAAAATGTCTGAGTCTTTAACATGCTCTCCTGAGGTCCAAAACCTTGAGTGATCCAGTTAGACTAGGTCCGAAGCATTAAGAAAGCAAACATCCAGATGTCTACGACTGACTTTAGGAAGGCCAAACGACAGGGCGGTTTGATTAGAGAGCAAGACAGACTCGAAATGGAAAGCAGCATGGGACTTTTCCGCATGACGTAAAGGAGAGTGGCTGCGCCCCCTGGTAATACAGTTCTACATTCAGTCCCTTGAGACTGAGAAGCTGATGATGATAAACGGACGATAAGAAGGCCTGTGTTGGTTTGTGCCCTACATTCAAAGAGCAAAGATCCGATTTCATCTGGGGCATCCTTTACATGTCAACGGATCCAGTTCAGTGAGTAAAGGAGGGAAGGAGCTGGAAGATTGCAACATTTCTGAGGATCTTTTTCTGGAGGACATTCATTTTAATTGAAAGATAAGACTGGAAAGTTGCATCTTAATTGCAAAGGATACATTTTGGACATTCTTAGAAAACCAAACAGGCCCCTTTCTTCAAAATATGACTTTTGCTCCACTTGAGTTACCTTAAAAAATATTCTGAATAGATCTTTGTAACTTGACCTATAGTTACACAGAGTGGTTTTCCACAGTCACCCGCCATGAACCTCTGAGGGCACTTTATTTTAGGATTTTCTGTATTAGGGCCTCTTTTCTGTTATCCCACTCCTTTTCTCCAGGCATGCACTCCACTGTGCCCCGCTACTCTGCCGGAGTGGGGACAGAAACCCAGGGTGACATGGCCAGCTCAGGCATAGTTGGCATTTCCAGCAGGCTTTAATTTGGGGTCCCAAGCTTCTTTGGGGTTCCCGGGCGCTTGCGCTCCCACAGGTGGTTGGGAATGGTGAAGGCATCCACACTCATGGACATGGTCTTGGAGGGGATGACCGTAAACTGCTTGCGGTCAGAGCTGTACTTGTAGATTGACTCTACCATAGTGGGACTGATAACGCGCGGCCCAATACCTGTGAGCCGAACCATCTCCTCCGTCTCGGGGTTCATTGTGTAAACTGCCCGGAATTGACAGCTGACGTCCCGGAACAGGATGAGGAAATGGTTTGCAGAGCTTTTCTCCATTTCCTTTCGCAGACAAGAAAGAAATACAAATGAACGGAACATTCTATTACATCATGCATTCAAATGCCCCATGCAAACATGTGTTGACTGTCTGCAGTGAGTCATGAGAGCCCAGAGTGTACTAAAGAGGCTGACTGACCGGTCACTCACCTCTACAATTTTGGTTTTCTGTGGTTCGTTGACCTTGCCTGCCAAACAACAGCGAGAGATGGCATTATGGATAATGAACTTATTGGACTTGAAGCTTGGCTCCTTGTAGAGTTTCGGTCCTGAAACGGAAGTGCAGAATTGCATGTCATTGTTTAAAACCCAAGTCAAAGTTTTTGATCACAGGGTTCAATGTAAACAATCTTAAAATAGGTTGATTTTCTGCAAATGGTATTCTACATTGCTAGAAGGTTGTTTACTGGCCATCTCCAAGTATGTATATATTGTGGTCTCGAGATATGGCTCGAGTCTTAATGTTATAAAAATTTCTGATACCATAGAAATGTCATAATTCTTGTCACCACTGCCAATATAAAAAAAAAAAATTTATACTAGCCTAAAAAAACAAACAAACTGAAGCTCACTGAAGACAAGTAAACAGTAAATTATTAAATAGAAATGCTACATTGTATAAGGTTATCAAATGTATAAAACACTGCACATTTTTCACTGCGTAAATTAAATATAGATTAAATTTAATTAAAATGAAATTAAAAGTTGCAAAAGTGATTTAGTCAAGAGCAGTGAGAGATTTTCTATCTTGTTTTTGTTTAGCATGAATGACAGACAGCAGGAATATTAGACTGCTGTCACTTTAAGAGCTGCCCGGATCCACTATACTGTTACACATGTATTCTTTTCTCAGCTGTTTGCTTTCACTTAAGACCTACTGTGTTTACGAGGATGAAAAGATGGCATTTTTACACATACAAGTGTGTGTATTTCACCATTCAAGGCCTATAATGTTTCAAAAACACTCCCGCTCTCTGTGAGCACCATCTTTTCACTTGCGTGCGCCTCTCTGACAGCACTAATAGTCTCTCAGACAGTGCATGCATATAGAGGAATTAGTTCTCTTTTGCTGCTAATTGTAATTTCAATGGGTTAAAAATCACTAGTTTTTAAACCACAGTGCTTAAAAATGCATGCAAACAATACGTTTCTGTGACCATGTAAGCACAGCAACATCACGTGAGTGTGTAATCAAGATTAAGATGATCTGTTAACAAATTTCTACCGGTTAATCATGTCTACAGGTATATCGCTTACCCCTAGTCTCCTCCAAGTCACAGGATTCGTGGTGTCATATATCGCCAAAGTGTGTCCAACGAGTAGTTCACCAAATATAAATTATATTTATATAATTTTTTTTATATAATTTATATAATTTTTTTTTTATTATTCTTTGCACTGTCCACTGAGCGGACCTGATTTGACCTTCATTTCACTTTTGATTATACCCTGTATAATTTATCATGTGACAAATAAAGAAACCTTGAACCTTGAAATGTAATATCTAAGGTTGTTTAAATAATTAACCCCAATTTTGAGCAAATGCCTCAGCAAGCACCACTAACTAAACTACAAGTCATGCCTTTTTTATAGTTTACCAGTGTATTCTGGGATGGAAGCTGGGGATGAAATAGTAGATGCATTTTCCCAGTCTCCATTCTGTGCAGCAAGACGGCCTGGAGATAGCAGTCTGGATGGTGAATGAGAACGACTGTGGGAAGGAATAAATATTTAGAGATGAGGTCATAATAAAGAGCAAGTGTTTCATTAGACAAACAAATACAGATTAGATTTACCTTGGAGATTTTCTGACAGTTAGCGTTCCATTGTCACTGGCCATGGAGGACAGATTCATTGTTGAATGGGAGTAAACTTTATTTAGTCTAGAACCTGAGAGAGAAAAGAGTTGACATATCACATATAACTTAATAACTGTGATTATCAATGGAAAGAAGATTATTCTGGATGATCAATAACTTACCCAAAAACCCTTTGGCAGGGCTGCGAGAGAGGCCGGAGTCATCTCTGAACATGGTTTTGGGCCTCTGCTTCTTGACGCCTCTTACTGTAGTGGGTTTCTGGCGGATAACTTTATCTAGATCCTCCATTATTTTTAGCTGATGTCGCCGTTCATACTCCTGGCGGGTGAAGTCTCCACGCCGCTGAGGAGTGCCTTCTGGTGGAGGGGTACGTGGAGGCGGAGGGGTAGAAGGAGTTTGGGGTCTCTCCTCTCCTCTGTGAGGCTCATCCACTGAAGATGACCTACTGTAACATTTATAGACAGCACTGACAAAGCTCACAATGTCCAACAAGTAATATAAGGATTAACATATTAAGTTGAAGTACATTAGATGGCATATAATAAACAAACTTGCATCCACCTACAGTTAGTGGCCAGATAAGCAGTTGCCAAGATGTTCTGAGTGGTTTTCCATGTGTTACGATTAGGGATGCAGCGATTAACCGGTTTTACTATTAACCGCGCTTTAAAACGTCACGGTTATTTAATCGTAAAGGTTCCGCTAAACCGAGTGTTTCTCTTGCACGGAACGGAACAGCTGCAACTTTCGCAAAATGAAAACAAAATGACACTAGCGGTGCACCAGCAATGCCGTGCTTATCAGAAACACAGAGGATACTGCACACACTAGATTAACTGTGACTATAAACATTGACGATTTTTTTCCACTAGAGAATGTGTGAAGTTGATAGTGTGGGACCATTTTGGGTACACCAAGAATGACCAGGGCGTCATTTAAATATTGCCGTAAAAAAATCTGTTAAAGAGTATACATAAGGGATAATGAACGGCAAGCCAACCTGTTCTCGTTGTGAAACAAATAATTTTAATGCACGACGTGAAGGCAATGACCACCTGACGTGAAGTTCGTTAGCTCTAGCATTCTGCCCGCTTCAGACAGAGACGAAATAGTGCGGAGAAAGAGAGAGAGAAAGGTGACAGTTGTGTGTGTGAATTAGCCCCACTGCATCAATAATTGTTAATATGAATAATACTTAATTAACATTGTGATTTATCATCTTTGTTATAGTATTATTCATAAGTCTTTTTTTTACCATCTTTCCCATTTCTGTACCTCAGGTCCAAAAGAAATGTAGAAAGAATATACAAAATATGTTTACTGAGCAGAGGTCACCTTTTTTAATTCCAATAGTAGAGATGGACTTTTTTTTATTTAGTATTATTATTTGGTGCTATATTATTGGTTACTACGTCATTTCGGTTTCAAAAGGCAGCAATAAATAACACTAATATCTAAAGAATGTTTATATCGTTTTATGTTGTGAAATTAATAAATGCATAATCGTGAAATCGTGCTTATTGCTCAGACTATAATCGTACCAACAAAATCTACCAAGTCTGATGATGATATTCGGCTTCCTTTTTCAACAAAACCCTTATATGGAAACACTTAGTGACAAGGGTCTTAAGGGACTTGTTTTAGCACTTATTCCACATTTGACTGACACCCCTCCTTCAATGAAACTAACTGCTAAAAAGTGAAATTACACATGATCTCTCAATATGTCTAATGATTAGTGGCATCATTCATACTATTCATAGCTGTCACTTTCACAGCTTTGTTGGTAAGCCTTACCTTGCCTCCCTCTCTCTTTCTTGCTCCTGTCTTCGTCTCTTCATCTCCTCTGCTCTCTTTTGTTGTTTTCAAGTAATGCAGCTCTTCTCTTCTCCATCTCATCCTCGGGTCGAGCTTCATCCTGCTAGAGAGTTTCAGACAGTTACATTAAGGCTACACCTTTTAGGCTAATTGTCTCCATGTTTAGCATGTGATTCTCGTCTAACCTTGAAGAAGAATCCAACTCCACCCCTAGTTTCTGGCTCAGTTTGGTCGCTCATTGAATCTGAGAGGATATCCTGGCTCTGATCAGCTTCTTCATCCTCTAATGCTTTGAGAGAGGACAGTGAGATCTCGATAAGGCTGTTGCGCTTGTCACGGAAAGCCACTGCAGGAATGTCACTCTCAAAGGAGCACTCGGAAGGAGCTCCGGAGCTGCTGCCACCACCCTGGCGCTCCTTTCGGGTCAGAATCTGTGAGGATCCGTTATCCAGTTCCATACTGAAGATTGTATGGTCCTCACTAGAGCCGGTGTCTGAGAAGTTGTCCTCTGGTCTAGACAGGGACGAAGCGGAGCGGGACTCACTCTGACTGGAAGTACCTAAGCTGAAAGAGGATGAATTCTGATCCCTGCATTGCCACGGGGACACTCTTCGCAAATGAGGAAGGTTGTCCACACTTTGAGGGGGAGTTATAACTCTTGTGGAAACAGGAGTCTTGAGCTCTGCAGGTCGAGGGTGGTGTTGCAGTTTGGGGCTCTTTGGAGGCGCAGACTGTGACCTACGGTGGGATGCAGGTGATTTGGGGGGAGCGGTGTGACCTGCAATCTTGCGAGATGGGGAAGGAGAAGAGGAGGCAGAGGGCAGATCACGAGTGGACTCCCTTGGCAAACGAGAAGGTGCAGTTGTTGATGGTTTGGAGCTGGGTGAGATGACCCAAGCCTGATTGTTAGGCGCTGCCTTCTTCTTTATCAGATGTTTCTGTTGCTCCGAGAGGCGCTGCATGTCGCTTTGGAGAGAATTGAGAGCAGCACTTAGTTTAGACACAGCGTTGTTGTAATCTCCCAGAGGGGCCGTGCCTTTTCCTCCAGGAACTCCTACTCCAGCTTTTTCTTTCTCTACTGGATTGTCCTGTTGAACAGAGAGCTTGATATTCCCCGCTTCTTCTACTGGGGGGCCCTTTTTCCACTGTTCCTCTTCTTGCTGCTCCTCACTCTCCAAGCGTGCCAGTTTCTCCTCTAGCGCCAAACGGCTGAGGTCATCTTCTACAGAGGAGGTACCAACCTCCCCTTGGCGTCCTTCCACGCCTTCTCCATCCTCCTGCTCCTTCTTTAACTGCAGGAAAGCACTTTTTCCCAGGCGTTGCCGGTGTTTGGCAAAGATGGCCTCTATACGCTTCTTCTGAGCCTCAATAGCCTTCCGCTTCTCTTCCAGCCTCGCCCCCAGCTCTGACATTTCAGTGCTGAGAGCAGGACTCTTACTGGGACTCTCCTCTGATTTCTTGGCCCATGTAGTCATCTGTGGGGCCTGTGGTTCATTGGGTCGTACCTGCTCTGGAACAAGTTTCTTTTTCCGTTCAGCAAAATTGGTCAACCTAACACCGCTATCCGGCGTCTCTTCACCACGCGGTTGTGTTATGCGAGGGCCCGAGGCGGGTGTGGCAGGGGTGGAGTGAGTTTTTGGAAGATCTTCGGAGGCATCCGAATCCACGCTTCCATCTCTTAATACAGAGTCGTCGTCTCTGGATCCCTCTGAGGGGTGTCTGGTACGGCTCGGCTCTGGTGGGACTCCTGAGGATCGGTGGTAGAGCATTCCTGAGCGGGATGGGGCTGAAGAGCTGAGAGTCACTGGGCAGCCATTAAGTCTGGCAGTTGCTGAATCATCTGTTGAATGCAGGTAGAAACCATCGGGTGCCCCGTCCGGGTGAAGGCGAGGCTCCATCTTCTCTTCGTTGTGGATGATCTGCAGTGCCTCTTCAATGGTTGGTAGATCTCCTGTTTCACTATCATCAATGCCGTTCTCTTCAGCCAGCATCGGACGAGTTCGAGTGGCCCAAGAAGCTCTTTGAGGGCCATTAGGCCCAGGAGCCTTACTAAGTAAATGGCTGAGGTCCTCTGGGGGTGAGTATGGGACATGTGTCATGGATTGACCAGCAGGGTTAAGATTGTCCGAACTGACAGACCGAGTTATAACGGGGTTCCCCATCACAATGTCCACATCACTGTCCAGTCCAAAAGGAATACTAAAGGACACACCAGAGGACAGGGGACGGCTGAAGAGCCATCAAGAAAAAGATGAATTCCCCCAAAAAGTATTAATAAGAAAAGAAACATTTATAAAACACTGAAGCACCTTACCTAAGTGGTTTCTTAGTCCTCGTTCTTCCTGCTGACTCTACATGAGACATTGAGGTAGACTGAGTCAGAGATCCTGATCATAGAGACAACACAAACACACATGACTGGATGACACATACAACATGCAAACACAGACCATGTGATTGTTCCTTTATGCAAACAATAATAAACAGTTCGTACATGCATTATAAAGAATGGAACAAACATATAATGGCAAATGATGACTCAGGACAGAGTGACAGCACATTTTCCTTACCTGTTGCTGCAGGCACAGGGGAAGAGATGGGCAGGAAAGGCTTTTTGAAGATAGATGGAGAACCACTGGCACATAAAAGACAAGTAAATCACAGTAAGCTTCGGCCTTGATTTTATGAAGGCTAATTTAAGTGATCATTTAAAAATAAAAACTGAATTTTCTTGTGTCTAATTTTGTGCATTCTTAGCAGCAACTCTGACAGTTTATGATTTCAAATTATATATATATGGCTTTTATACAACCAAATGCCAAAAATATAGTTGCACCTGTTGCTGGATCCGCTGTTGCCATTGCTGGCCCTTCCAGATGTTTCTACAAGAGCAAAAAAAAGTATTTCATCTAACACATCCCTTTTTAACAGACTGTAACTGAAGAAAACTAAAAGGGAATATACACATTTACAAATCTACAGGAAAATAAACTATTCATTCAAGACATACACTTACCAGTCAGCTTAGAGTCCTGCAGGGGCTGAACATACTCTGGCTTTGAGACCTCAAACCAATACAAGAGCTCTGCCAGAAAGCACAGCATGTTTGTCTAAAAAGAGAAAAACACACTACATATAAAATACCATAGTATGTCCCATTTAAAAGAAGGAAAGCACCAGACTGTTACGGTGTGACAGTCTGGCTGAAATCCTGTGCTGACCAGCTGGCCCCCATCTTCACACAGATCTTCAACAGATCACGGGAGCTGTGCGAAGTCCCCTCATGCTTCAAACGCTCCACCATCAGCCCCGTCCCAAAGAAACCCCAAATTACTATATCTTACGAGTTTTTTATAGCCCTTCATATAAAGCGTTTCACATGTTTAAAATCAATTGTATTATTCACTTTCGCCGCAGCAGTTCAGTCGGTGTCCTCCTCCCTAAATATTTTTTCAGATGCGCTCAAATCAAACTAGCTTACTGTTGATTGCGAATAAGTGCAGTGTCTCGTGAGTGTAACCAGATTTCTGAGGCAAGAGGATTTTGATTGCAGCTTCCAAAAGACAAAAAATAACCAAATCATATTTTTTATATATTTGACACAATCACACAGGTGTGATTAGATCGTTCACAGCATCAGTTGCTAAATTCAAATCTGCATTGGCGCTTTGGCTAACGCGCTGAGCCAGAAACACGTTTGTACAGCGCTGCATTATAACCAATCACACACGATTCTGTTGAGCTTATTAATGCAATGGCTAATCAGAGACGGTCAGATGAGTCATCACCAAAACGCAGCGTTTTGTTCACTTGATCGCTTAGGAATGTAAGATATTCATTTCAGTGTAAATAGCTTTAGTGATTTTAATGGCAGTTTTTGAGAGTGCCTGAACTCTGTCTAGACTGAATGAAAATATTATTTGATAATGTAAATGTTCTTCACTCTCTGTAAAATAAAAGTGTTATAATTAGTAACTTACAATATTGTTATTATTAAATTCACATTAAATACAAAGTCAGTCGTATTCAAAATATATTATGGCATGACACCCGTAACTAGTAAAAAGTCAGGGTTTCATGTGGTTAATACACTGTTAGTCTACTTTGCCCATCACCAATTATTGATCAAATAAAATCTATTAAAGGTGCAAAACACATTTACTTACACATAGTTGATTATTGAGATATTTCCTAATATAGTTAACATGTTTGGAAATATTTCAACAACAAAAATACATAAGCCTATATACAGTGCTATCGTGGCTGCAGTGTCACATGACATCCATAAACCCCCAACTCCCCAACCCGTGCCCCCTCAAAAATGATGAGTGCATGACGCCCCTAAGTGTAACTCTACCGCTGAATCAACATTTGATGTGAATGTGTCTCGCGAGTTGCAGTTGGAGCTGTATAGTAAATACAGCGCATTGCTTGAGGACATAGATGTTGTGTTTTGTTAGTAAATGTTTCATTATATTACTGGTGTTGCCTCCTTTGTTCACTATTTCACTACTGCATATTGCATCTGATGCTGGAGTTGCTTAGTTTTGTAACGTGAGCCCACACTTTTGAATGTTTCACCACCACTGATTGCACGCAAACACACATCCACATCACTCAGTGAAGGAAAATGTCAAGCAGCTGCTTTTAATTCATCATTAACATAGAAGTATACAGAGACAAAACAACACAAGTACAGTATCGTTTGTCCTGAAGCTTCCCGGTAGTCCGGTATTGACCCAATTACGTACCGGTCCAAAATATTACCGTTTCTCAGTACCCATCCCTAGTAAAGACTAATCTTAAGGTGTCTGATTCGCCATTGCAATTAAAAAAATATGCAACATTGTGCAGGCCTATGATACCAATTTTGATGCATTGGCCTACTGTATACTTAGAAGCATATTTTAACATAACCAACACAGTCCATAATCTGTCCTTGTTTTACTAACTGTGCTACACTATATAGACTCCCTATCCTCTTCATGTTTTAATTTAGGTTTCTATATACCTTTAATTCTGCTGGGCTGTAGAGCAAATCCTCCAACACTAGAGGGCAGCAGCTCTTCAAGCAGCTGTCACAGAACTCCCGAATCAGCTGTAGGTTGTACAGGCTGTCAGCCACAGACATAGAGTCCTTCATACATGCATCTAATAGGACACAAACATGAAATCAATTTCTTACACATCTACAAAATGTCAGATTTAGATTTAAAATGTGATCATACCCTCTAATCTCAGTAGACCAGGACAGTAATGATGAATAACTGCAGCAATAGCACATCCGTTTGAGAGATCCTTCACTTCATTCACCACAGGAAAATAGGGTTTGAGCTTAGACTGCATCCTGTCCTTCCTGTACCGGATCTGAACAAGAAAAATAATGTGTTGAACTGCAATAATGGATGAAGTGCTATGTTTCTTGTTACTCAATATTGTTATTGTTCATTTTTCACTGACAGGGAATTTTGTGCAACTGCAAAAATAGAGATGGAAACATATCCATATCAAAGAAATAAATAAAAAATACATACAAAAGACAACCAGACGGCAATAAATGTCCAAGAGAAAAAAACTGCCACAAAAACAAAGGAATCCATGCAAGCAGTGCATGAAGACAAAATGCAGTAAAAGCGAATGAGACAAGTTGAGGAACAGCAAGGACATTGTTAACGGGAAGTGGGACAGCAAACACTCAAGAGACTTAATCTTGGCAGCTGTGTGAACAGACAACACCTGATACATCAGTAGAGACCTTTTCCACTTGATACACACAACTAGGAGATAAGTACACTAATAAGACACACACTATATTCACTTAACCACCATAGACTATGGTTTAACTTACTTGCCATGTTTATTTCTGGCTTATGTTTTGTAATGCAAATGATAATGCAGGATGTTGAGACAACTGACACTACTCCTCTAATGGAAGAAGTGTTCTCAGAAAACTGTGACAATACTGTCTTTAACTCCGATTTTGGTTCACCCAGAGGATATATCTATATCTAAGTCATGTCCCTCAAGAAATCCATGTCATTTTTAAATTCAGAATCTACAGTGCCAGAACAAGGACTTGATGCAATCAAACTACAACTACATCTCTGAAAAACTGCAATGTTGAGGATACATATGTGCCATGATAAGATACACAGGCTATCAACAAGAAGCTGCATCTTTACTTTTTATTTTCTATTATTATAAACTCCACACAATTCTACAGATATACTGCAAGTCATTGACAATATTACTATACTTAATGTTTCATCCAATAGATGCATAAATGTCCATGATATGAAGTGGAGGACTCTTAAAATTGAGACATGATTTAGATTAATATGATTGCGTTAGTTTGACAAACAGGGTCAAAGGAATCAGATTCTATCTATGTAACCTGGACTGCCTGCAGGGGGCAAAAGAGGACAGATTTATATGGGTTTAGGACAGGAAAATGGAGGAAAGAAGGTGGAATGGCAGACAAGAGAAAGACTTACAGGAACAAGTTTCCAGTACCAGCGGGTGGGACACTGTCAGAAAGAAGTGAAGGAATATGAGAGGAGAAAGAGGTAGAAGGGGAAGTGAGGAGGAGGAAGAGGATAGGTATTTAGACAGCAAAGTAGACCTTGAGGAAAAAGATAGTGCTGCTAAAGAAAACCAGTGACTGTTTGTGTAGAGGTCAAGCTATCGCACACGTGCCCTTTGAGCTTTTCGTGAGCAAGTCTGTATGTTTGTTTGTTTATGAGTGTTTCTTACCGAAGGTTGAACAGGCTCTGGTTCAGTACTAGGCTGAGATGCGTCGTTTTGTGTACCTTCCGTTTGTTCCTTCAGTTTTTGATTCAGCTACACAAAAGAAAAACAAAAAACACCTTATGACAATGACATCAAAGTAAAAATCAAAGTAGTCTACACAACTTTATTTGTTGAAGCACACACCCAGAGTGTCTTTTGTAAAGGTGTTCCACAGGGTTCTATTTAAGGACCAGTAACATTATATATATTGGAGGGTAGTTAGTACATGTAAACAGGGAAGTGTAAGGTATTAGTGTTGTCACGATACTGGAATTTCTAACTTCGATACAATACCTTGAAAAATATCGATATTCGATACCATTTTCGATACCAGGGAGAGAAAAAAACTGCCACAACATTAAGGGGGTCAATTATTATTATTTTTTTTGATAAATATAACATGACAATGAGATATATTTTACATGAACAAAAATGTCTTGAGGTAGTGCACTTGTTCAAGGTGTAGTGTCTAGTGTAGGTTGTAAGTGTGTTGTTTTTGTTGCAGGTCGAGTCTCATCTTCTTTCTGGTGCTACAAGAAAATGCCAAACTTTAATAAAACATTTATTTTATTTTATTTTTGACCACACTTTTAAAATGAACTGAACTATCTAACTAATCGTAGAACTTAAGTTAATGGTAATAGATATTTGTTAACATTAGTTAACATGAATAAACAATGAAAAATACTTCCAAAACATTTATTAATCTTAGTTAAAAGTATATTTAAACTAACATTTACTAATACATGTACTAATTAAAATCCAAAGTTCTATCTGTTAATATTTTTTCATTGGACCAGAGCGAACATGATCCGTTGTATTTTTATTACCTACTGTTATCAAAGATTAAAATATACTGTAGCAATGCATTGCTCATCGTTCATAAATGCTGGTTAATACATAATATTATTTTATGAACAGATTTTAATGCCGGATTCACATATCATCATAACGCGTCGTGCATCACACGCGAAAACAATGCTCACTGGATCGACATGAAGACAAATTGCAGAATTTAAGTAATACTTTTTAATGAAGTTAAATGAGCACAAGTTAATTTACATTTGACAACAGTTAAAGTATTTAAAGATTCACAGTTAAAGATTCCTCAGTCAGATTATATTAACTTTAATAATTACGGTGAAAAACGAGACAACACTCATATCAGGTTTGATCGTGCGCAGCGCCCGGACCGGTTAACTTCGGTCTGTGTTTGTACATCGGGCTGTTCGTGGCGCCGGCTACAAACACAGTTAAAGTGATTAGTAATGAAGTTGGGCTCAGGTTGTTGTGCTGTGGGATGTGTTTCACATACATACATTTATTTGAGGCGACCCACCACAATACCAAAACTTTTCCAAAAGGCTTTGTTGAATAACATGAGCACGTAATGCATGTTTAAAAATTAAAAACGAGGCGCAGGTGTTTTATATCACTGTATTTTTGAAGGAACACTGTCTTTAGGAAATGTTTGATGTCACTTTCATTTCATCTTGCATGTTATATGTCTGATAAAGCAGCGTTTGTACGCTCAGTTTACAGCCGTTACAGGGCGCAAACCTCTAACGTTAACTTTACGTTATTTCTCCCGCTTAAGCGTCTCCTGCTGACAGAGTTGATTTGCATTTTTAAGAAGTCCGTCCAAGTAGTAATCGCTGCATCTCAGTCCGTCTGATTTAAGAAGCAAACATATTTTGCTTGTTAGAAACAAGCCGCACTCACCATCTTTATATTCACTTCACTTTTGCTATTTAACCAGAGCGAATGAGACGAGACACGTGACAGGCACTGCGGTCACGTGTGGTGTTTGTCAACGCGCCTTTGGAGAGAAGTGAAAGTGACAGCTCGGCTAGGATCGGAGTATCGATACTTCGGAAAATTAGTATTGGTACCGTTCAGATATTTCAGTATCGATACTTATCGAAATATCGATATTTTTGACAACACTATAAGGTATAGTTCACCCAAGAATTAAAATTATCATCTTCATGTTATTCTTGTTTGGTTTTCTTGCCTCCATAGAACACAGAATATTCAAGGTGCTTTCCCATTTAAAGTGGGATTGGGACAGAACTTTTAAGCAGCAAAAATGACAAAAAAGCACTGTTAAAGTATAATAAAAGTAGCCCATATGACTTTGTCCCAAGTGTTCTGAATCAATGTTATAGTTTTATGTGAGAAACAGACTGAAATTCTACGTGATTCATAGGTAATGTAACCCATCATAAAAATATTTGGAGTATTGCAGATTATGTTAAGCATAAAATCATACAGGTTTGGAAAAAGTGAACGAGTAAATGATGAAGTAAACTGTTATACATTGTACTACTCTTTTAAACATAGTAAACTATTATTTTGTTAGATTTATGGGTTATGGGAGTTTATAAGTGTTATTTGAGCTCCAGGAAACTGTGTTGCTTAAGTTCTTTATAAGACTCACCGTGTTCACCCAGGAAAGCAGGGCTCTGTCCCAGGTTGCATCTGTACCAAGCAGCTCCGATCCGCCGCTCGTCAAGACCGTGCTCACCGTCTCCATGGCACCCACTGCCATTAAGGCGTCCATCAACTCCAAGTGGGCACTCTGTACCAATCAGAGGAAAACAAACAGGACTGTCTGAGCATAGAGAAAACCCAGCTGTCATTTCAAACACTGACCTAATGCGCCTAATGTAATCTCACTGTCTAGTAACATTAAGAACCGCATCAGAAAGCAAGGCCTTTCTAATTCTTTATTCTTTATTGAAGATGAATGTTTGGTTTTCTGCATAAGTGTGCACGGCACTGCAAGACAGATACAGTATACAGAGTAAAAGACTCAGAACAAAGGAAAAATAGTGTCTAATAAATAAGCTCTGTGCAATCAAGACATGAATCAATATTCAATACTGACTTCCTGCCATTTCTTTTCTCTTTTAAGTGTTGCAGCAGTATTGTTCCCCTCCCTTTTCTTCTCTCTCTCAATGATATATTGCAGTATGAGTCATGTGTGACAGACTCCAGGATACAGGGCAGTGCTGCAGAACAGCTCAATGGGGACTGCAATTCCAAACCCTCAGCATTCCACATTTGTGTTGCAGACACTCAGACAGTATGTGTTTGTGTGTGTGCTGGGATTTCTGAGCACATTAGATACCCAATGTGAGTGTGCAAAGAATACTCACACCAACAAATTGGTATTTTGGAACCAAATTGTTGTTAAAAGTCAGTGTCAAAATGTTGAAATGTAAAATTATTTTAAACTAGCATACATTGTGAATTCATGCACATGCTCAATGAAGATCATCTGCATGTCTGCATCTTGGTCAAAATGGCCATTTGGGAAGGTAATGTTACATTAAAGAAGCGTTCTCATTTGCATATCTGTTTTCCGGTGGTAATTTGACACTGTGACACTGTTACTGGTATTGATTACTGATGTTTTGGTATTGTTTCACCACTACTCACAAACCCATCTTTCTTATCCAATAACATCATCATCATCCCAGATGTTGTAACAGAAACAATATTCTACAGAGGATGCAGATGATGAGGACTGTTCTTCATCCTCTTAGTCCATTACAGTGAGGCAGCTCACGCCCGAGCCCATTAAAAACAACCCAACCACATTATCAGCTGAGTCATGGAGAGCACCTTAGCTGCGATAAGAGGTTTAAGCCATTAACTACTTTCTGCACTTCAGGCAGGGGATATTTACTACCTGCAGCCCAACCACAGAGTGTCAGTGTAGTCAATAGCTATTTACGTCTAACGTTCAGGTGAACTGCATGAAAATAATAATGCAAAAGTGTAAATAATTTATACTGAATTTAATGAAAATACAGTAACTTTCTTTGCATTACAGTAAAAATAATAAATCTTAATGTCCCAAAGCTTAATTTTATTGAAGCAATAAAATGTGAATTATCATTATAGAAAAAGAAATAATCATTATAAAATAATCATTATAAAAAATATATGCCACACTGTGTGACACTCGCTCACACAGCAACACAGTGTGAACACTAGGTCACTATAGTGGTTCTTGAGGGGACGTTTGACTCGATATGAGGGTAAACACTCCTTCCACGTAGTCAAAATCAGCCAGTGGGTTGAGTTTTGACAGTAAAGGACATTTTTCAAGGACAAAACTAACAGATTTCCTTTTGGTTTATGACTCGCACAAAGACAATCATTCACTTTTAGCTAAAGTAATGCCAGACATTTTCGGAGGGGTTCTTTTCATGTTTTTTTAAGACAAAGACAAAAGACTTGGACAAAAATCAACAGAACGCATGCTGCCTTCCACATGTTTCCAGTCGTGTTATTCATTGCCGTTTTGTGAAAATGAATGTCCTCACCTGACTGTCTTCACTGCCTTCCTTTCTGGCCATACTCAGCCTGCTATAATCATTAACTTTCAAACAGGTCAGAGGGACACATTCCCTTATGCGGCACGCCTCTCTACCACACACGGCTAATGCCAATCTGTCCCAACCAGTGACTGCCCCTTACATGCAATACATGCAGCTTTCATCCTTTGCAAGCAGCCAGTAATGCGTTTATCCTGTTCAGTACAGTGACACACTTGAACGGCGGTGTCTTTTCGAGGGTGAACTGAAGTTCTGACCTCTGCAGAGAGCCGAGGGAGGAGCAGCTCTGTCAGAAAGCATTTATACCTCAGCTTCCAGTGACTGGCTCAGCTAGGGGCCCGTGTTCGTGAGGATAAGGCACAGTGGGAGGGTTTCAGACGATCTTTGCGCCGCTTTACAAACAGATGTTCTGGTGCAAAGCGAAACAGGATGACAACATAAGTGTTGTATTTAGTGGCAATAAGTGTCAGAGATCATTTTTAAATGCATAAATTAGCAACAGTGTGGTCAAGTATACATCAAACAACGTGTAACAAATGCCCATGAGCTTTTCTTAATATGGAAGTGTAACGGGGGCCAGCGAGTAGATGCTGTGCAGGTAAACCACAGCCACAGCCATTTAGCCTCCTGGTTAGCGCGTCCGCTTCCCATGCAGGTGATCAGGGGTTCGAGACCCGACTCGGAGCAGCCGAGGGAGACCAGTTACATTGGTGCCAGTGACCCGGATGGGAGTGAGGTTTAGGGGAGTGAGTGTAACAGAGGCCAGCGAGTAGATGCTGTGCAAGTAAGCCTCACTCCCCTGATCTCAAAGAGACGCACTAGCGACAGACAGCCACTTAGCCTCCTGGTTAGTGTGTCCGCCTCCCATGCAGGAGATCAGGGGTTTGGGACCCCCCTCGGAGAAGCCGAGGGAGCCAATTACAGAAGCAATAAGAAAGAGAGTACAGATGGGAAGGAAAAAAAAAGGGCAAAAATTTAATATCTACTCTGCAATTAAAAAAAAAGTTTGGGGGTCAGTATGATTTTTTTTAACCCTCATGTTTTGTTCCAGTCATTTTGACATGGAGAGTATTTTCTGAAAATGCTAGTTATCGCACTAGAATAAAACTTTCTGACTTTGCTTACACAGATTATAACTTTTTTTTTTATGCTACATTTTATCAAAGATTTTATAATCTTTTTGTACTCTTGTTTTCTTTCGATCAGGATAGGCTTTATGTTTCTTTTTGGAACGGACTAATCATAGGACTCACTGATCAGAAATAATGCTCAGTTTTTGAGTAAACCTTGCCAAAATTATCCACAAATAATGCTTTTTATATTATAATGAGAGATTTATAAGCTATTTTTAAAGGCCAAACATTTTTGACCAGGAACATCAAATTGGGTAAAGCATTTTTTGCACAGCTTGGAATAAAATTATATTGCATTAAATTGACAGCACAGACACTTTTAATGTTACAAAATATTTCTAATTTAAATGCTGTATTTGGGAACTTTCTAGTCTTCAAAAAATGCTGAATGTATTTCCAATGAAAAAAAAGTATAAGTTTCCTCAAAAATATTAAGCAACTCTTTTTAACATTAAATAAACATTGCAAATCAGCACATAATAAATTACACTTCAAAATTTCCTCAAATTGAAAACATTTGTTTTAAAGGGATACTCCACCTCAAAATGAACATTTCATCATTAATCCCTTACCCCCATGTCGTTCCAAATCCATAAAAGCTTTGTTCGTCTTCGGAACACAATTAAAGATATTTTGGATGAGAATCGGGAGGCTTGTGACTGTCCTATTGACAGCCAAGTAAATAACACTGTAGAGGTTCAGAAAAGTATGAAAAGCATTGCCAGGATACTCCATCTGCTATCAGTGGTTCAACCGTAATGTTATGAAGCGACGAGAATACTTTCTGTATGGAAATAAAACAAAAACAATGACTTTATTCAACAATTAGGCAACGTAACGTCTTCTCTGTGTCAGCATAGCGCCATTTTGTAGATTATCCCCTGGACACAAAAGTCGTACAGTCTTTATCAGCCTCGACACACATTTTCATTTTGGGGTGTAGTATCCCTTTAAGTTGTAATAATATTTCACCATTTTACGGTTTTTAGTATATCAAATAAATGCAGACTTGGTGAGCAAAAGATAAAAAAAAGAGGATTATTTTTTTTAATCTCACAGACCGCAATCCTTTGAATGGAAATGTATATATTTACTTTGGCTATTTAGACCATGCTTGCAGCTGATAATAAAGAGTGTACTAAAGACCCGTTTAACAAATAAAATAAATAAATAAATCTGCCCAAAATAAGTGCAAAAACGACTGTCTGATCGGTAAGAAACTACTGCAGAGGTCACAAGCTCTGCTCTGTTATGCAGTTTAGTAATTATACAGAGTGGGGAGAGTAGTTAAAGACAAAAGAGAGGAATGAAAGCGAGAGGAGACGGGAGGGGGCTTGGATTTCCCGTCCCGACACTCCAGGACTCGCTAAGCCGAATCACAAGTTTCCTAATGAGAGGCGAGCGGGACCAACACTGGAACACAGAGCACAACCGGCCTGCCAAATCACCATAGCAACTAGTATGACCCACAATGCACCTCACCACAGCTTAGAGCACACAGATGAAGCTGGAAATCCTGAGGTAACACAACAGCTAGTCCTAATGACATTCTGCCATCACCACAAACCCAGCAGTCCTGTGACAACCGCCAAAATACTCCACTGACAGGACAAAAGCAAAACAAAGTTCACTGTGGGTATTATAACTGTGTGGGGAAAACAGATGCTTATTTCTGACCCCCAGCCCAGGGGCGCAGCAGGGGGTGATTTACAGGAAACCTTGCAGCCCTGGACCTTATGAACTCATTCTCCAAGCACATGCATATAAACACACACACTGTATACTTAAAACATGTCTAATATGAAAATCAGTCGTGTTTGTTATTAATAAAACCAAGCAGCAGAGCACAAAGCAGTGCTTAAATACTGAGCACTGCAGCTCTTGGAGTCTCTCGGCTCTACAGGAACTTCAGGAAGTAGACGGCAATAATCTGACTTCCAAATTCCCCAGTTTAGTTCTGGTTAAACAAACTCCAGCCATTTATTACAATTTCCTCCAGAATATCTTAAACAAAAAGCAAACCCGAGTCTCTCGTGGCATTACATGAATGCAGCTCACAGGAAGCCCTTGACAGCACTGCAGAATTAATAATACTACACAAAAATAGACATACAGATTGTAAATCGGTGAGCAATTTGAGAGACACGGTTTCTTTGTTCAATAAAAAAATAAAAAATAAGACAAAAAATATATATATATATATTAATCCTAAGTAATATAGCAGAGTTGGCATGTCTGGTTGTAAATATTCAGATTTATGATGATTCTGAGTCTGGATAACAGATTATCACTTTGCATTGCAGAGTAAATAATGCTACACAAAAATGGAAGCACGGATTATAAATTAAAGTAAGGCTGTGCAATTAATCGAGTTTGATTATTCAACAGTCAGGGAACCGGCTTCACTGTCGCGATGCGCATGTTAATCGAATTAGATTAATTGCACAGATTATAAATTAAAGCATCTGTGACATCCCGCTTCCTTTTTAATATATTAAAATAAGATAAAAAAACGTAAAATTAAGATACAAAAATTATGAAATAAAGTAATTAAATACACCTCTCAGATCAGTTGAACAGTTAATACTCCAGTTATTATTGTTAACAGTGAATATTGTTAATATTCAGATGCATGATAATGCTGAGTCTCAGTCACGGATTATCACTTGATGGTATTGTAGAGGAGCGCACAAATTACAAATCAATGCATCTGTGAGCATTTTGTGAGACACCTTGCTTCCTGTTTCAACAAAATGTAGTGAAATACACATCTCACATCAGTTGAACTGAACTGAAATGTGGCATGTCTGGTTGTTAATATTCAACTGGATGATGACGGCGAGTCTGGATCACAGATTATCACTAATCTTCACAGATCTTTATCCTCTATGGGGGCTGGGCTATGCTCCGCATCAGAGCGGAAAATGTCAAACCTGCAGAGATGTGAACAGCTAACCGGGAAGGTCACAGTAATGCATCTCCAGATGTTCAGAAGGAATTATGTCCTCCCTGTTCCACAGAGTAGAAGACAAAAAACGTGCTTTGCATCATGAAGTTAGAGGCATTTGTATAGCACTTTATACAACACAGGCTGTTTCAAAGAGAAATAAACAGCAAAACAAGTGTTGCAAATTTAATCAGTTTCATCAAGCAGCTCTATAGAAAACAACATTTTCGTCATTATTCAGCACAATTTAGCTCACTGTTGATTAAATTGGGTTCAATAACAGTGACAATGTTAGAAAGTTCATAAATTGTGAAATGATCAGATGGTAATACCATGGGACTATGGTGCATGTCCAAAAAAAATTGTACATCAAGTTTTAGTTGTCACACTTTCTGTGCAGGAAGTATGCATATTCATTGCTAAAAACGACTATGGCTTGTTTCAGAGTGCTGCATCTCCATCCTAATTCTCCATCATGACCCACTTTCATCACACTGCTACAGCAGCCAGTCATCCAGCCAGCCGCCCCCACAGCCAGGCCTGGGAAGCACACCACGAGCAGCCAGACAGCACCAGCTGAGCCCAGAGCTCACCGGCGCAGCTCACCGAGCACATCAAGATACCAGCAGCCGGAGACAGCAGAGATGAACATTTATCTGCCACAGGCACCACACGCTATCATGCATCCTCAGAGGACTCAGCACTCAGAGATGGCTCTGACACTGGAACAAATACACAGAATTTAAATTGGGTATAACGGGGGCGAGAAATAGAAAGAAATGGGTCACTGCGGAGGATGGTAAAAAATAAAAAGCCATACAGCTTGTAGGGCTGTTATCTGGGTCCAAAATGATCTCTTTGCCAAATTTTTCAAAGGGTATAGCTTTTCTAAGCTCTTGTAATGTCATCGACTCAACCACTCTTATTGTAATCAATTTATCTGTGAGAAATTCATGGCACACCTTGTTTCTTTAAGAAAAAACTGTTACTTTAGTAACACTGAGTTTTACATTATGAATCACTTTTTATTTTTATGTTTTGCATTTTTATAATACAATACTTTCTATTTTTATTTCATGATTTATTTAATCATTTAACTCTACTTGAATTCTATTTAATCATTCAATTCTAGGTAAAAAACTATTTCATAATTTTGTTTGCGGTTTTAGTCAGTTTTATTCGTTTTTATATATAATATATAGATTGTTATTATTTCTGTTAGCTTTAATTTCTTTAATTTAACTTCTTTTTTTTGTTACAGTTACAGTTAATAACCCTGCAAAACAACAAATCTAACAAAAACAAAGTCACTAAAGGAAACACAAAAAATTTAAATAAAAAAGCAAGATCTTAAAAGGGTTACTCCACCCCAAAATGAAAATGTTGTCATTAATAACTTTCAGATTGAATCACGGATGGCAGATGGACTTTTCTTACGAGGTCTTTCATACTTTTCTGGACCTTGACAGTGTTATTTACTTGGCTGTCAATGGGACAGTCACAAGCCTCCCAGTTTTCATCCAAAATATCTTAAATTGTGTTCAGAAGACGAACAAAACTTTTACGGGTTTGAAACGACACGGGGGTAAGGGATTAATGACTAAATTATCATTTTGGTATCCCTTTAAATGAGACATAAAAAAAAATTGTGACATTTTATGTATAAAGGGTCAAACATTTAATTATGTGTTATTTACTGTAATCTTTTGATAAAAAATGTTGAATCTATGTTGGTAGTTTTAGGTCTTGACATAAGGAGCTGATTCTACCGAGTAGGTAATCAGACAACTGTATTATAAATCACCCGATTAATCAACCTGTCTGAAATACTGACCTATCACTAATTGTGACTTATTTATGTTTGACAATACCCACGTCTATCAGCTGGTATGTTTTGGTTAAATCCTGGAAAGGAACTCTACAGTTAATCTAAAAAGCTCTGAGCCCAAGGAGAATCAACCAGTCCATTAGTGTCCATTAAAGCCCTTTCTGCTGTGAGAAGGACCCTTTCTGACAGCGAGGAAAGTGCTACATCAGTACAGGGTCTGCTGTCTTTTGTCTGGTTATTGTTATAAGGCCTGATCCCTCGACCCTGCCACTATTTGTCAGGCCCTGCATTGTGTCGCTCCGCCCACCCCAGCGAGCCTGGGCTTAGCATGTGGTTTTTCATAATTGTCCTGTCCCTTACAGCTGGATCTACTCAGGGAATTGCTGGAGAGGGGGAGCTGTTTTATATGCTATAATCCCTGGAATCCAAGCATAAACAGGAGCCGCCCCTCCCCAAAACCCCCTTTACCTCCAGAAACCATCCCCCAGTGGTGCAGTGAAACCATCCACGTGTGTCCTAATCCAAAGGAGGTCAATTGATTGTGACTTTTGGCAGGCCAAATCAGCTTTGCTATCCCTTTGATCCTAGCTGCAGAACTACAATGAGACACCGAAGCTCAATAAGTCACAGATACATCGCTTGTGTCCCAAAACCTACTGAGGTTCCTGCAAGAGATCGACCGATATGGGTTTCTCTATAACCGATGCCGATGTTTAGAGGTCAGGGTCAGCCGATGGCCGATATGTGCTTTTTAGGGCTGATATCTTGAAGTTTTCCCCTTAATTTGCGTGCTAAAATATCACACTAATAAGTGGATGCACAACATTTCTAAACTTATCATCATAATTTATTGAACACTGACTTCAACCATCTCTCGAATCTTAATTTTGTGCAGTACACGGTATTCAAATGACATATTTATCAAAAGTTAACCAAACAAATCAATAAACTGACCAAGTATTAAATATGTAAAACAGGTAATATATATATATATAAAAAAAACTGTTCTGCACGTTCTTTCTCAGCTGTATACGTTAACTTAAGACTTAACCCGGCTGTGTTTACCAGAATACTTGCCAAAACAGGTATTTTAACAACTTTGTGTGTCTATGTGTATCCGTCCATTGAGGCGTTGTCTGAAACGCGGTATCTGAATCATGCCTCTCTCTCTCTATCTCCATGCGCGCGCTTCAGTGTGTGCGGCAGCGGCTGAGCGCAGAAAACAGAGCGCGAGTCCCGAAACGCGTGCAAATTATAAACTTTCACTCTATGGTGGTTAATCCGCGAATCACATGCGTGCCGAACCGTAGGGACTGATTCGTACAGATCACGGATCATCTACGATTCGTTTCACCCCTAACCAAAACCTTTCTCTAATGTGTTGTTTTTGTTAACAGATTGCTTACAAGTTACAAACCAAATTACTATAATCTAGTAGTCACAAAAAATAAATACATCTTTGTCATATTGCACAGCCTTGTATGCAAGGACAGTGCTAAACCCTTAGTGATTTCTGACATGCTTGAGGCTTAACGTTAGACAGGTTTAATGAGGAAAATAGCTGTGCGACTTATATATATAGTCATTGGTCGGAACACGTCACTTTATTAGGCTGATGTCCATTTTAATTTGCATTACACAGTTGATGGAAACACACACAGATGCGCATATTCTTGAGCTGAATTTTCATAAATGCAAATAAATTGGATGGAAACACGGCTATTGTCTGCATCAAACCATGCTTCCGAACAAATGTCATACACCGTTCTGGGCTGCTCCAGGACAGCTCTGTGTCTCCGAGCACGGTGCTGTCTGTGAGCGGGGCGGAGTAACGTAGCCCTCAATCACGTTGCAGTGTTTGTGAGAGCAGCCGCCTTCTCCACCCCACGCACGGAGTGAAATTCTGCTGATAGTTTTCAACTACAGTCCTTAAAGTTAACTGCAAGTAAGCGAAGCTTCAACCAGCTGTAGCATTATGCCAGTTCACGACAGTTCTATGCTAACGTTATTAGTTATTTCTTTCACTGAGTGAAGCAACACTTCATAGTTTACTAGTAATATATAGTAAATATATGGCCATAGGACTTTGAAATGTCCTAATTTAAGCCTTACCTTTATCTCCCAGGACTGTTATTGAATCTTCCAAAATGTTTTGGCTTGGGGTCCGTCACATGCTGCAGCAGCACGTTTTCACCGCACCAATAACACGGGGCTGCCGATATAGTGGCATGTGCCGATAGCCGATATCGGCTGACTGATATATCGGTCAACCTCTAGTTCCTGCAAAGACAATATGTTTTGCCATCGTGGGCAGTTCCTGATACAAATTCTAGTTATGGCCAAAGAAGACTACATACATAATAATCCAGACATACCTGCATTCAGACATTACTATGAATGGGAGAAAGTGACGAAATATAAGAGAATAAGTCCTGGCTCCAAACTAAAAGAGCCAATCACAAACTGGTCAAGTCGATGTTTGTAAAAGCACATCCTTTTTATGCTCAGGTCACACATGCGCACTGAAGTTATTTTCCAGTAATCAGGTTTTCCACAATGCACATGGTGGCAACACTGTCCCGGGCCGTTTGAGATTTCAGGACTTCTCCAATCACTGAGGTTGAACTTGGCCCTGGGTGTCCAAAAAAACTGCCAAATATGGCTACCGAGAGAACAGACTTTCCCTGATAGGGACTTTCTTGGCCTTCTAGAATACCTAAATTTGCCTAAAATTTATGGCAGGATCACGTGTTCTTCATGGACTGCATGAAATTTCTTGAAATGTTCCAATTATCCAAGATGGTAAACAGCTTTATAAAACACTAATAATTAAATATATTTTCATTGGCCATTTATAAGATTTCACTCAATATGTATTTGGACTACAAGTAGTGTTTAGAGTTTAAAGGGGTCATATGATGCGATTTCAAGTTTTCATTTGTCTTTGGAGTGTTACAAGCTGTTTGTGCATAGATATGAATAAGATCCATAAAGTTGCAAAGACTAAAGTCTCAAACCCAAAGAGATATTCTTTATAAAAATTAAGACTCGTTCATGCCTTCCTAAAGGCCAAAGTATACTTTTTTGTACACATATGCTAGTCGTACACACAGCCTTGCAGTATACTTCATTTGACTCGTAGGTGTACACATACGTTTGACGCATGCGCTTTGCGCCAAATTGCAAAACCTCACCTGGCCTAACCCCCACAGCAGGGTTGCCACCTCGCAGATAAAATAATTACTGCAAGAAAGTTAAATGCGCATGCGAGCGTACAAAGTACGCGTGGTTACAAAAATGCGACGCTGTCCCTCGAGTATGTGTGAAAAGCGAAGTATACTTTGGCCTTAAAACGCCTCATTTAAACACGCCCCCAAATATCTACATCACTGTGTCGGAATATTTGCATAACTCCCAAATGTATATGCAAAGCAGGGCTGCACGATATCTCGCATACAATATCTAATGTGCATCTTGTCAATAAAGCCAGTCCTGTAATCAGCGGTAATTTCCATCACGTGCGTGATTTCATATGGTGCTGCATTTACTACACAGAGCCGTTGTTTACTGACAAGCTGCGCAAAACCACGTTGATAATGACCTTTACAAGATGCGCATTAGATATCGCATGATACATCATGCAGTCCTAATGCAAAGAAAGAAGGCGTAACTTTTATTCTCGCTGTAGTATTGTTGTCACTGTAGTATTGAGACACAGTGTGTTTCCAAACATGGTAAGGGGTCCGTAACATTTCTGTCACACGCTTGAGGTATTTGGCCAATCCTAACGCACTGGACAGCAGACCAATCAGAGCACACTTTTCTGAATGATGAGCTTTGTAAAAATCGACGCGTTTCAGATAGGCGGGGCAATAATATACAGTATGTAGAAAATAATGTTTTTTGAACCTTAAACTGCAAAAACACATTGAATTTCATCAAATACACAAAATAATGTTATTTTTAGCATCGCCATATGATCCTTTAAAAGGCACCATTCAGTAAAAAAGCAATTTACACTAAAACTATCGAATCTTAACTATCGAAAATTTTAACCAAACTGAGCTGAAAAATGACACTTGTCTTCTGGAGAGCTGCTTACAACTGAATTTTTTTTATTAATTCTGCTTTGTTTTTTAACATAATCAACATTGACCCAAATTGAGCTGAATAATGACTATTGTCTTCTGTCTTTTGTTTTCTGTTGCAGTTGAAATTGAATTTGGTATAGTATATTTATATATGTTTGGTATAAATCTGAATCTTTATTGTATAAAGCATTACAAAACTAAAGGTGCATCGACTTGAATATCGACTCTTTATCTTACATGCATAAGGATTAACCATGATAAATAGTCGAGTCTCTGGTGTGGTTCATATGAGAAGGGCTCAAGGCAGTACACAGGAATGTCAGCTAAACCTGCCGTCTATGAAGAGCATCTCAAATCAGTCACTTGAGGATTGGATTTCGATTCAGCGGCAGACAACAAGTCAGTTCTGAGTATTAAGATACACAAGCCATTGTATCAACTCCAAACTCAGCTCTGTACATAATTCAGCCAGGAATGTGCTGACACCACTCAAACGACTTACCATTTTAATGGGCTTCTGTCGGAGCTCAACCTCTGTCACAGGGGCATTCTGGCCTTTGGGTGCCAAGCCCTTCCTGCCCAGGACCTGTAGGAGTGCTGGCATGTCTTTGGGGGGCCCCTCGGCCCCTGGGCTTCCACCCAGCAGAAGGCCATAAGTGCGACAGTAGAGCTCAGGGGACAGCAGGAGGCGTGTGACAGGAGGCTTCAGGTGCTCTTGCTCATACTGATCACAGTAGAACGGGTCTCGCAGCTCCACCGGAACATTCTCTGCAGGCGAGAGAGAGAAACAGGACGTGTTCAGAGAGAAATACTCACATAACGCCTACTGTATAGTACGCAGTATATACTGTAAAGTGTGCATTTTTTGTATGTAATGTAGTACAATATGCAACTTCAAACACGCTAAACTATGATAAAAGTGCTGATTGGTCAGTGCAGTGTTCACACAAGCTAAAATACTCAAGGTAGTAACGGTTATCACTCAAAGGACATGTTCACTGAGATACTTAACATCACAGCACAGCATCTCTAGTGTACATGTTAAAGACTAACTACTAGTGAAAAAATGGCATTCAAATTAATATTGCTTAATAAAATTAGGTTAATTAAAACCATTAAAACTATGCATAATAATAATGAATATTATGCATCATGAAACAATTGCTAAGAGCTTTAAAAGAAAGTCAAGTTCTTAATTTGTATTATTACAGTAACCCTTGCTTAAAAGTACTGAAGCACTTGAGGTTGTATTAATAATTAAGTATTGAACATTTATATGACAATCATTACATTTGTGAAAAGCATCTAGTTCTCTTTTTAAAAATCAATGTAACTTACTTTTTCTTTGTGACTTAATCACAAAAAATGAGTCCCGGCAGACATCATAATTGTTTCAAATTAATTGCCAATTGTCTGCAATTTTTCTGAATTTTTAAAGGCCATTTCATGACAGACACAGATGACATAAAAAAGTCAAATTCAACTTAGGGGATATATATATATCCCCTAAGTTGAATTTTACTTATATATATATATATAGATAGATAGATAGATAGATATAGATAGATAGATATACACACACACAAAACATTGTGTACAGACAACTGTAATGGAGATAAACTGTACTTTGAATTGAACTATAAATTGTACTTGAGATATATTATATTTTTTCCCCTGGTTCCAGCTTTAAAGAAAAAGTCCTTCAAAGTTTGTCCTAATGCAGTTTATTGTAAAAGCTATTTAAAATTGTCAAATAAAATACACAGGACAGTGTCCCTTTGTCACATGTTGCACACTTTGGCACATAAAGTAAAACAACCAGTAGTGCATTCAGCGCCATTAATATTATTAGATGCAGTAGGTCTGAGTGACAATAGAATGTTGAAAAAACTTTAACTAAACAACAATGACAAATGTTATCTGTATGCTTAAGCAAAAATAGACAGTCACGAGTGCAAACTATTTTGACTGCTACCCTGATATCACTTTGCATGCGACTTTATCAACATCACAGGTATTTACATGACCTGGGGGTTTTAAAATAGTATAATTGGTATAACATCTCTTGCTTTTTATAATGATTTTATGATTAACTTAATTATCAGCACTTACCATATATTACCTTTCAAAAGATTGGGGTCTGCAACATTCTTCAAAATGTTTTTTTAAAAGCATTAAAAGCAAAAGTCTCTAAAGCTCACAAAGGCTGCATTTATTTGATCAAAATACAGTAAAACAGCAATATTGTGAGATATTATAACAATTTATAATAACTGTTTTCAATGTGAATACATTTTAAAATGGAATTTACTCCCGTGATACAAAGCTGAGTTTTCAGCATCTCCATTGCTCCAGTTTTCAGTGTCACATTCAGAAATCACTCTAATATTCTGATCTGTTACTCAAGAAACATTTCTGATTATTATCAATGTTGAAAACAGTTGCTACTTATTATTTTTGTGGAAACCGCAATACATTTAGCAGAAATCAGGAGGTTTATTTAAAACGGAATTTTGTAGCATAATAAATGTCTTTACTGTCAATTTAATGCATCCTTCTTGAATAGTAGTATTATTATTATTTTTTTAAATCTTAATGACACAGTAGTGTACATGTAAACACACTCAACAACCTGGGAAAACATAAGAGAAAGACAAACCTAACAGAAGAAAACAAAGCTAGCTATGAGGGGAAAACGGCCTCATTGTGCCCTACAGCCCAAATCATCTGATCGAGTGAGCAGAGCAAGGGTTCAACAAACCGTACACACACGAACATGCATGTCACCAGGAAACTAAAGACACACAGGAGTTGGAGCAGTAGAAGTGGATGGTGCAGACACTCCTGGTCCAATTTCTGCTAATTGGCCGTTTGCTTCCACTCGCTGCCTCTCCAATAATCGGCTCTCTGGGCAACAATGACATCACTTTCCCCAGGGTGCACCACAGCTGAGCACACACCGGCACCCAGAGCCCGGTCTCCGAAAGCCACACACAGCTTCAAAAGAAAAGCCAAGCAGTTCAGGGCTGAGGTCTGTGGAGCCAATAAGAGCCAGGTGTGCAGTGCGTTTGATGTGCTGTACGATAAAAGAGAGATTCAACCTGTCTGTCTCTCTCTCTCTCACACAAATACACTAGTGAGGTAACAAACACCAGCTAAAGGTGAAACCTGAACCACGTGGGCTGGGAAACAACGATCCACATACTAAATGATTCTTTTACACAGTCATGCTTTGTCAAGCCAATAGTTTGGATTTGAGTGCCTGCACCTGTGAAAGGACAAAGAGACAGCTCCTAGGCTGGTGTGAGACAGTTCCTGTAAACAAGCACCAAACATACACAAAACCTTATGAAACGCAGACTTGAAACGTACACCTCACACGCCCACTGTGAACTGGTTCTGCCACATTCAGGGCCGATCACGAATCCACAATAAGAAGGGCACCTCTCCACCACATCCATGTTTAACAAGCAGCCAGAAGCTGTGGGACCAGTTCTAGGACACCTTAGAGGACAGTTAAAATCAGCGATACCAGTTTATATAATGGTATTTGCATTTGATCTTGCATTTTAATCTAGGTGTACAATCAGTAAACTTAACGATATCCACCTGATCACTCACAAAGCACATTTATGCTATGAATCATGTAATTGTACACATTTACACAGAGGTTCACGCCACCAGGAACACCAACTCATTGTCAACGTGAAACATTTCACTTCCAACATTCACTAAAGTCCAGAAGTGTGTCAGAACTTTAATAATAATGAATGTTTCTTAAGCAGTAAATCATCATATTAGAATTACTTCTGAAGGATCATGTGACACTGAAGACTGGAGTAATGATGATGAAAATTCAGCTTTGCATCACAGGAATAAATTGCATTTTAAAATGTTACAATTTTGATCAAATAAATGCAGCCATGGTAAGTAGGGTTTGGCGATATACCGGTAGACGCGATTAACCAATAGAAATTTGTCTACCATCAGAAATGATGGACTATCATCTCTATTGCGGTTACACGCTCATGACATTGCTGTGCTATTTAGTCGAGAAAACGTATTGTCAAAAATGTTGGTGCATTGCAGTTTAAAAACAAGTGATTTTAAGATTGAGACTCAATCAGCAGTTAAAGAGATTCATTTCACTATAGGTTTCGGAGTGCTGTCAGAGAGGCATACGCACGTGAAGTTGATTTATACAGGCCTTGAATGGTTAAATACACACACTTGTTGTAGGTGTTAAAGTGCCCGTCTTTGCAAGTATCCTCGTCATTTAGGGGTTAAGTGAAAGCAAACAGCTGACGAGAAAGAAAACATTTGTTTAAAAACAGGGCTCTAGACTCATTCTTCCCACTGGTCGTACTTTTGCGACTAACTTTCTCAGTTGGTCGCACGAGCACATCATTTAGTCGCAATTATTACATTTTCTTTGATACAACATTTGATTAATCAATGCATGCTGATGAGTTTTATCATAGTTATATGGTAACGAAAGTGTTCAACATTCAACCCGTTCTTTTTCATCAGTATATCTTGTGATTTAAATTCCTTTTTTTGTGCACTTTCACTTTCAAATTCATAATCTTGGTGTCACGTTTTACAAGAAAAGATAATTGTCTGTTTTGCTTATATCTACACCTTTCACTTTTTAGGACTAAAACAAAAGATGGATTCAATGGTATTCGTAATTAAAAAGCACAACTACAAGAAAACAGTAGGCTGCAATGATAAACTGTCTTACATAACATTCATTAACAAACACGAATAAGACGAGGCATGGCATACACACATGCTGTATTAGATGCAGACTAATAAATTACAAAATTTTTAGCAAACACTGAGGAATCAAATAATAATAATATTTGAAAAAATAAGGAAAGCCTCCATAGCGTAACGTGATGTAAACAGCAAAGATAACAAGCTTTTCAAAACAAAAAGAAAAGTAAAACTAAACCGTCTGTCAGTAGCGGCGTTTCCATCGACCTCTTTTTATGCGCATTTTAGAATATCGCATTAAAAAAACTCTGGATGGAAACAAGATGCGCATAAATTAAAAATGCACATAAAACATTATGCATACATTTGACTGATAAACTTTTTATCCGGTAAGAAAAAATGTGCATAAACTACGATGGAAACACATTTACTGAATAAATTCCTCCATGCGCATCGAAAAAGTCATGTGACTTTGTGCCAAGAGACGGAATAACGTGACTAACCAGAGGATCTATCTCGTTCTCAGCATCTATAAGTTGTTATGGTCATTCTGAAAAGCAAGAGGAAAGGCTGTCAATGTATTTCTGTATAATTGTCTTACACGACTGTTTTCAAACAGCAGGCATGCTCCTCCAAACGCAGAGACAGCATTTATTGTGTTACGTCTGCTCTTTCTGAGGAGCAAATAATTTATATAATATGTGAAAATGATTATATTCAGTTGCTTCTCCTATATTCTTAGTGATATGTAATGCCACAGTTTACCAGGAAGTGACGATTTTGTTTTTCTTTGACTCGTTGGATGAAACGGTGCTTTATTCGCTTATGTTTTATGAGATATTCCAGTTTTGCGCATATGTTAAATTCAAATCTTTAGATGCAAACATAGCTAGTGACAGGACTTGCATGTTTTCTCTACAAGAATACCAACATGTTCACCTTCTCTGGTTTAAGAAGCGATCTTTTACTTTAGTTTGAAAATCAAATCCTCCATTGCGCTCCGTCCACTTTGCGCACCATCGCGCTCGCGCTGAAAACGCCTCTTCACGTGATCAGTGAAATCTGACTTTTGCTACAATGTGCCGCAGCGCGCGCTGTATGAAGCAGACGCTTTGGAGCAGCGCAGACCATGCACTCGCACAAGTGTGACCACGTAAATCTTTTACTCACACATTCCCAAAAAATGGTCGCAAAATGCGAGTGTGTGCTTGAGCTTGAGTTTTTGTTTTTTTATTTAGGCTAGGATTACTTTGTGATAATGACACTGGTGACAATAATGGTTATAAAATGTTTTATGTTATCAAAAAAAATATATATATTATGCAATAGCTAATGTGGCCTTCGTGACATCAGCAGAAAAGAAAATAGTTTCAAAGGAGGAGTAAGTTTTAGATTACATTTTGATAAAAGATTACAAAAACACATTTTAGTACAAACAACAATTTTAGTAAACAAACAACAAGCAAAAAATAAACAATGGCAATTTGTCAAATAAAGGGAGAAACTATATATTGACCACCAACTGGGTGACATATACAGCTCAAACCCAGAATGCAAAGCAGGATGCAAAAGCCGCAGCGATGTGAGATGAGAGTGGCTGATAGAGGCTTCATTTCCCTGTAGGACTGGCAGTCAATGAATAGCTGGTCTGTACTGCACCTTCAGAGAAAAGATGGGAGAGTAATACCTGAAAATAGAGAGGGTGACGCTGAACTAGGGCAGACTTTAGTGGGACAAGAGCTGGATACACACACACACACACACACACACACAAGGGCTGGAGAAGCTAGTTTGGAACTGCAGCTCATCAAATTAAAAGCTACTCACACCTCAAAGTCGTCAGAAAAAGTAGTTGAATTAATATAATTGTTTGTGAAAGTTTTAAAACTAACCCAACCCAAAGGAGGTGATGTTTAAGACCACAGTAGTCTTAAGTGTGTCTGATTATTCACAAAGCTAGCTCAGTTGTAATGCCAAGCAATAAATTATATAACATACACTACAAAAGTTTCTGATGTTTCTGAAAGTCATCTCTTAATACTTAACTAAGGCTGTATTTATCTGACCAAAATTACAGAAAAAAACAGCAATATTAAAATATTACTACATACTGACAACAATAGTGTCACATGATCCTTCAAATCTCATTCTAATATACTCATCTGATGCTCAAGAAACATTTCTCATTATTATCATCAATGCTTAATATTTTTGCAGAAACGAAAAGGTTGAAATTAACAGCATTTGAATATAAATCCTTTGCAAAATGATAAATGTTACATGGTAATCATGCACGGTAGCTTCACACCGTGAACTCTCATTGGTTAAAACTGCAAAACAAATCTCTTTTAAATGTGTATGATCTGTCTGGCTGTAATGTGTCATGCAGCATTTTCACATTCAGCGTGGACAAACAACTCAGAAGTCAAGACACGGTAAAGGTTAGTTTCTTATTAGAAATGGCACACTATTTTGAATATAGAGATAACAAAACGCAGTTAAGTTAGAAATATCGCTGCCTCAACTTTTGAGTCTATAAACACACAGTATTTAGATGAGCAATGTCTCATATAAGTGGAAGAAAGAATCAAGAAGGAAAGAGGTAAACATGTCAGATGACAAACTAGACATTATTATGACAGCAAACACCAACTCCGAATATGTAAACATTACCCATATCACTCTGTTCTTCCTCGACGTACACGCTATCAGATTTGCTTTCGTTCTCTCTCACGCATACACACCAATTTCAGTCAATGAAGAGGTGAAAGGTTGAGATATTCAGGAGATCGGGCTCAATGGCAGCAGTGGACAGAAACGTGAAATCAATAATCTTAAGGAACCGATCGCTCTGAGCATTATTCATTAAAATGGTTTGACTTGAGTCAGCGGAGCAGGACTCCGAAAGCAAACAGAGATTTTACATAGAAGTCTGTTGGAGTCAACAGCAAATAGGATGCAGCGTCCCCACACCCACAGTTCAAGCGGTCACATCTCAGCACGTCTCCAAACACAGACAGCTAAAGAACATTACACTGTTAGACTCGGTCTCATGAGAGCACTGTTTCAAGTTCCCAATATAAAGCTGAATAGCTCCTTTACACTACAGAGAAGGGTCAGCCTCAGATTAGAAGAGGGTTGTCATGGGAACATTGAGCATTAAAGTCCGTTTTTGTTTTAATCAAAGGCCAGCGGGCCAGATCAGAGGACCACACAGACGTTTTATGACCGTCATGTTCTGGTCCACTGGCCTCTCGGGTCAGGAGCAATCCAATCCGTTCAATAAATGAACGGCAGTTTCATCAACAACATGTTACATGCTTGACAAAAAATGCAAATAAAAAGTAGGCTATATGCACCGATATTATACAATAACCAGGTATATTACAAATAACAACATAATATATCTTATAACATCAAAGCTTTAGGACAACATTGATGAACGGTTTTGATCCACTTCAAATGTTGATTACTGTAATATATATATTAGATCACCTTTCAGATTTTTGGTAGTTTGTTTTTACCTTTGAAAACATACAAATATTTAATTTAGATTTTCCAACTAATGAGCTCATAAAAAAAACACAATATTTTCCCTGAAATACACAAACTCACATATTTTGTAATGTATTTTTGATCAAATAAATGCAGCCTTGATGAGCATAAGAGTCTTTTAAATAAAAGACATCCAAACTTTTGAACAGTACATTGTAAAAAGCATACTTTGAAAAAAGTAGTAATTTAGTAAAACGTCAAACTTCAGTCAAGTCATCTTGACGGATGTTAAACAAACTGGCTTTTAATCTTTTACCAGATAGCCGTTTCTTTCAGTCAGGTTCTGGTTCTGAAAAACAAAATCCAAATTAACTTCTCACTTTGAAGGCTGGGGTTGTGTTTTGACCAGCATCTGTACAAAAGGTATACCTAAAAACAAAGCGTACTTCATATCTCTGACAAACACCAACGCAGGAAGCTGAGTCAGCGCAACAAAAAGAATCTGCAAGTGGCCACGATGTGTCCAAACTTCACTGGTTCAAAAGACAAGACAATGCCACTGGACTCTCACTCTAATGTTAGCTTTCATTATGAAGAATTCAGATTTTAAGGGCGTGTTCTTCAAGTAATTACATAAACAACATGATAAAAACCCAAAGGCCACAGTCATTCTGAGCCACCTCACCGGTTGAGTCACTGCAGTGACAGTGATGACTAACACACTCAAAACACTCACACGACCATTAGTGAGGAACGAGCATATCGCCTCATAACAACACTGACTGTGCTTAAACATTCATGGATGAAGAACACTTTATCAGTGAAAGCGTCTTATTCTTCCTTATGGTTATCAAGGGAGAGAAGAACAATTCTGCCATCTGAGGAGGAAGTGTTAAAGGATTAGCTTCGTTTAACTTAGTTTTTTTGCTGATGTGCATGAAACTTTGTTACAGGACTAGATGTACTAGCATCTTACACAGCTGTGGGTTTACCCTACTCAAAGCTGGGCTTGAAATCAGTATCAGTATATTTTATCATTCGTGTTAAATCTGTACTTGAACTGAAAGCTCTTACAACAAGGACAGAGCTCCAAGGGTTACAGTCAAACTCATCCAGAACGAAGCCGTGGCTTACAGTACAAAAATCTAATTACATTTTCTGTAGACAATAGTAGTAGTAGTAGTAGCCCTTTATTGTCACTAGTACAAGTACCAGCGAAATTAGCCATCAACCTGTCCATACATACACAACATACATATGACAACGGGGTAGACAGAACAGGAGACAGGGTATTTAGAAAATACAGCTTTTTACATGAGGAGAGAGAGGCGGAAAAAAATTTTTTTAACCCCCAGACTATGCTCCATTTGGAGTACAGTCTGAGAACAGAAAAAAAAAAAACACCTCAGCACAAAAGCACATATACCATAAACACATGACATTGCAACAGGGGGAAACATATCCAGCTCTGGCAAGCAGCCATCCGGTCCAGTGCCATGCGGCGCCGGTCTCAGACCTGCTCGCCCTAGTGGCGGTACAAAGCATTTCAGAGGCAGTTGAATGGGGGAGGGGAGTAATGTCTGTAATGGGGGAAGGGAGCAAGAGAGTCTTCACTGCATCGCTCTCTCAGGGTGGTGAAACCAGACGGCCTTGGCCAAGGCGCTGGTACGGGGAGCCAGAAAGATAAGATTAAGTTGTTATGACTTTTGGGGCGAACAGCTGCAAAATTTCCACAGCTCATTCTCTTTGTCCATTCTGATCTCTGAAATCACCAAATTTCACTTCCAAAGCAGCGAGTTTCATCATGATGGTATCCATATTCCGGTTTATAGTCTCAGTCTCATTGCTGACCGCTCTTCCCACAGCTTCAATCAAAACGGGCAGCCTTGTGAGACTTTGAACAGCTGTTCCCGTCTTCTGAATTTTTCGATAACCCAGGGTAAAGCCTAATCCAATCAGCAGAATACCTGTTATCATGGTGCCGAAAAGGTAGATATCTTCAGCGTCCTCCACGGAAAGAGCCGCCAGACATACGATTTGCCACTTCTCCCACGCATCCCTCGTATATCCGGCCGCGAACGTCCCGTCAGGACAAACAGGTTCCCCAGAACCCAGACTTCTCGTTGAGAAGATGGTGTCAATCGCGCTGAGAGACCAGTTGATCAAATCCATAATTTTCTAGTTTGGAGAGCCGTGCAGAAGGAGTCTCTTCAATAGATGAGACGAGACAGCAGAAGCCAGCAGGGAGGAAAAAAAGGGTAGGGCGGGGAGTGAAATCTAAGCGACTACCTCTGTTGACAGCCAAACGAGAAATAGTAGCACCTAACCATGAACAATTCACTGCCAGGGCAGTGCTATACAGCTGCTAAGGTGTTCTGAGCAGGGGTCGACCGATATGTGTTTTTCAGGACCGATACCGATTATTACAGATCAAGTTGACCGATAACCGATATTTTGAACCGATATACGTGTCTGGTGTAAAAATGAAAATGAATGCCAAAATTAATAATAATAAGAGCTCTGACAAAAAAACGTTCTTTAAATGCTTTTAAACATATCTTTAATTCTGAAAACTGTTAATAACAACAACATTAAATAAACAGTAATATTATTAATATTAATAATAACATAAGTACAGAGATCACCCAGAAGCATTCTGTAAACATTTTGTAAAACTTAAAGTAAACGATGAAGGACAGTGTGTGATTATTCTCAACAAAAGTTGTAATTGTTGTAGTTGTATTACGATAATAGTAATATATTCGGCTAAACCGAACTTATATTTTGACAGGTTGCCATGGGGACCTTTTAAGTTTCTGTAGCCTATGTATATATGATATGACGATCGTTTTACTCAAATGAAACGATCAAATGCTCATGAAGTGACTGTCTGAGCAGTTCTGGGGATGTTGTTAATGTATTTATGTCCTCATTTAGTGAGACGGCAGATGCTGAAGTCACCGCGAGCAGCACGCGCTTCAGTATGTATGTGTGCAGTAAATGAAACCGCACGTCTGTGTCATTCATTAACAGAGATGCAGAACATGCAGGATTCATATTTAAATAGTGTTTTGCGGCTTAATATTTATAGATACTAGTCCATAAGTCGATTTAAATGTACTGACCTACTTTTGATTAATTCATCCAAACTTGACACATTCCGTTATACGGTAAATTCCATTATATGACTGCATTCCGCGATTCCGCCCGCATTTTCCGCATCGCGGACATCCTGGGTTATATTGAGGTGTTTTGCAACTTCAGCAACGTCTGCTGCTGCTTTACCTTTGAGAGACAACTGATGCGTGATCACTGAGGCAGCTCCAGTTAGCATGTGCTCTCGGTGTGAGACTGCCTTCAGTTTTCCGCGTTGATTGGTCGGACTCGTGACTCTCTACATATCAGATGAGCGGTGGGCGGAGATTGCTCTAGACAGAGTGTTGAGCTCAGACAGGCTGCATCGAGCCAAATAGTGCATTTAAACATTAAATAGTTTCACCTGTATTATTTATTCACCAATAAATAATGTCACCTGTAAATAGTATGTTTGTTTGCATAAAAAAAAAAAAAAATATCGGCAAATCTGTTTTTAAAATGGCCGATATCGATAATCGGTAAAATGCTTAATATCGGCGCCGATAATCGGTCGACCCCTAGTTCTGAGTACTTGTAGTAACTAGTTATATGTTCATGGGTAGAAAACATGAGTGATACCCTTACAAAAAGTACACTTTTGTACTTTATTTACATCTAAAAAGTACATAAACCTTAAAAGTGCATATTAGTCTCTTTTTAAAAGGTACTGTCCAGTTGTACATTTTTTCTTTTCTACAATCATTATAATTATAACAATAACAATAGGTCAATAATTAATAATAATAACTTAAGTAATAGATCACTCTATTGTGATTCACTCTATTGATGTAAACAATCCATCAAATAAGCTGCATGATTTGAAAGATCATTCATGTTGACAAAACAAATGGGAAAAAAAGAAGCCCATGCACTTAAGCCCAATTCGGATTGTAATTGTTTCTCATATGGACGTCTGTAAAAATACATTCAAATATCACCTCAGTGATAAAACTCCTGGATTCAGACGGCCATTTATTCACAGTGGAGGAGCGAGCTCTGCGCTGCTCATGTGGCAAGTCATATAAGTGTCTGCTGTAAATATATTAATTTTAAATACAAATGTATTCTTATTGTGTAAAATATATTTTAAAATACTTATGTAAAATGTATTATTACAAGAATATTTTATAATATATAATCCTATTTATTATTTTATTATTTAAATCTCCAGTTTAAAAATAGGAAAGTAAACATGCTATAGTTTTATATAATTATACACACTATATATATGTTTTATGTTTATAGTACACATTTTAAAATTGTATGGCATAACTGCTTCTGCCATAATAAAGACCCATTTCGAATGTTTACGTGCTCCCAGTCGTGGAGCAGTTATGTAGTATTGTTCTTCTAAATACTTTCCAGCATTTCAGAAATAAATATGTATGCAAATTACACCGAAGTACATCATTACCTTACGGTGTACGGGAGAGCTCAAAAAGGATTTAAACACTGAATTCTGAATCGATTTCTTCTGATAAACTCAGAGATGGGGATTCGGACGGCAATTCAATTATCACACGACCTTGGTGTTTGTAAGAAAACAGAAGGTAAACTACAAAAAAAACTGAATTTGTGAAAATTCATGCATCACGTGTTCAGTTTATGGTTATGTGTGCTGCTTCTTTACAAAGTGACAACAACTGGCCTGGCATAAATACAGTATTTTTAGTCTTTTTGTACATCTGTGTGAAAAGGGGTCATTTTGACAATGTGTGTGCAAAACGTTTTGAAATTTCATTTAAAAACTTATTTAATTACACTGTAGCCAGGTAAAAATAAACATTTAATGCAAGATAAAAAAAAAACTATAATGAAAAAAAGGCAAACATTTCAGTCGCATGTGATATTTCTTACCATGCATTGAGAATGTTTGCTACTTTTTCCTTAAAGTACTGTTTTTTTTCCCCAATATTTATTTTTCATTATTAGAGTGAACAGGCTTGTCTTGATTTTTCTTTTTTCCCAAACCTTGGTGAATTTTTTGTTATAATTCACATTCATAACACAAATACTCGCAACAAAGTTTACCATGTCATGGGTTTTGAAAAATCCTTAACCCAAGAGTAAAAGCTACAGTAATAATCACACTTGCCAGCCCTCAGCTGATTCTCATCATCTGCATTCAGGCTGTAACTGAACTCAAAGCTCATGCATGTAGGACAGTGCTCCAAGAATAGATCTTTATTGAGCCAAGTTCATCCAGAGTGAAGCCAAAAAACACACTCGCACAGACCCCTTGCTGATAACACAGGTAGCAATTAGCAGCACAGTATGCCTTAAAAGTGTGGGTTCCAGCTCAGCGTAGGGCCAGGGCTCTGGTATAAATATGAGGGCTACATCTCAGACTCGTAGTGAAAGAGATGATGTCATCGGGTTCAAGCAGGGAAACAAGTGCAGTGCTGGATCAGACCTCTAAAGTCACACACACACACACACACACACACCTCAACACTGAAATACAGCCATCACTCCAGCCAAGCCTTTTTAATCTGGTGAGATTGCTCTCCGGCTCGACTCTGTGTGGCAGAACGGGTGACTTTGACCAGAGGGTGTGGTCGCTCGCGCAGGTCTGCTACTGATGCAGGGAGTGAATACAAACTAGGGGTCGACCGATTATCGGCGCCGATATTAAGCATTTTACCGATTATCGATATCGGCCATTTTCAAAACATATTTGCCGATATATTTAAAAAAAAAAATTTATAGAATTTTTTTTTTTTATAATGCAAACAAACATACTATTTACAGGTGACATTATTTATTGGTGACTAAATAATACATGTGAAACTATTTAATGTTTAAATGCGCTATTTGGCTCGATGCAGCCTGTCTGAGCTCAACACTGTGAGAGTGAGGCGATCTCTCAATCTCTGAGAGCAATCTCCGCCCACCGCTCATCTGATATGTAGAGAGTCACGAGTCCGACCAATCAACGCGGAAAACTGAAGGCAGTCTCACACCGAAAGAACATGCTAACTGGAGCTGCCTCAGTGATCACACATCAGTTGTCTCTCAAAGGTAAAGCAGCAGCAGACGTTGCTGAAGTTGCAAAACACCTCAATATAACCCATGATGTCCGCGATACGGAAAATGCGGGCGGAATCGCGGAATGCAGTCATATAATGGAATTTACCGTATAACGCGGAATGTCGCGGAATGTGTCGAAGTTTGGATGAATTAATCAAAAGTAGGTCAGTACATTTAAATCGACTCGCGCTATGGACTAGTATCTATAAATATTAAGCCGCAAAAACACTTTAAATATGAATCCTGCATGTTCTGCATCTCTGTTAATGAATGACACAGACGTGCGGTTTCGTTTACTGCACACACACATACTGAAGCGCGTGATGCTCGCGGTGACTTCAGCGTCTGCCGTCTCACTAAATGAGGACATAAATACACGAACATCATCCCCAGAACTGCTCGGAGAGTCACTTCATGAGCATTTGACCGTTTCATTTGAGTAAAACGATCGTCATATCATATATACATAGGCTACAGAAACTTAAAAGGTCCTCATGGCAACCTGTCAAAATATAAGTTCGGTTTAGCCGAATATATTACTGTATACGTAATACAACTACAACAATTATTACAACTTTTGTTGAGAATAATAACACAATACGCTATTTCTTCCATGTTTTAATTTTAATAGTAAACTCATTTGTTTGCCAAAAATAAAGTCTAACTCTCATTTGATTAAAAGATAAATTAAATTAATGTTTTATGCCTCCATTTGCACTGTACTGTAAATTAAAATCAACGGAAATGTTGTTGTTATTAACAGTTTTCAGAATTAAAGACATGTTTAAAAGCATTTAAAGAACGTTTTTTTGTCAGAGCTCTTGTTATTATTAATTTTGCCATTAATTTTCATTTTTACACCAGACACGTATATCGGTTCGAAATATCGGTTATCTGTCTACTTGATCTGTAATAATCGGTATCGGCCCTGAAAAACACATATCGGTCGACCCCTAATACAAACAGAAGTGCCACACACTAGCGGTCACAGCTTAATTACACATCAACCAGGTGAATTACGGAGATGTCAGTTTCTCACACTCAGGGCAGATCCTAACTAACTATGTGTGGCGGATAATCTGCAAAAAAGGGAACATGTGAGAAAATCTAGAAGCTTAAGTGTCTGTAGAGTTTAAGGTGTTTCTATATTAAATTCAGCATGATCGTATTGTGACTGAAACATTAGCGCTGCTCAAAAACTAGAGAGCTGCCTCACTGTTTACTTCTTTCATAAGCAGCTGCCTAGTAAGTCAGCATCATGACCATCGTGTAATCTTATTAGTTAAATAGATGGAAGATTCTACACAGGCAGAAACTCCACACACCATACAAACAACTCTACACACAGAAGACTTACAAGTGCATATCACCCGCCCCTTTTTCAGCAGCCTTGTTTAGGCGAGTATTTTTCTCAGAGAGATGTTTTTTAAGTCTTAGTTAAGGAGATATAAGTCGTAAACCAAACCAACCAATTATGAGGTGTATCGCAATATTAAAAACTTTGATTTGAAGCAAAAATAGGCTAAATGTATTAGAAAAGCTGCCAAAAAGATAAAGAGACAAGACTGTGTACTTAACAGATTAATGAGGGAAAGAACAAAACACTGCAATTACAATCAAATCAAATAAAAAAACAACGTAGAAATACAAAACTATTGATATAGAGATGTTAGTATCTATATACACTACAGAGAAACAGAAATGTATTTGACATTTATTGCAAGCATGCAGTGCTTTATGGGAGTGGGTGGCCTCTAAAGTGTTGTTTTGGTGCAATTTGCTTGTGGCCGTTCTCTGATTGGTGCAGATTTCTCTGCAGAATCATGGGTAATGTAGTTTTTCCCACGATTTTAATGCGGTTACTAATGCTAAGCTAACGGTGTGATACTACTGTAGGTACAAAAATACACATTACACACAAATATGAGATAAAATAGGGTAATACATTTTAAATTACATTGAACTTTTATCAATAACTTTAATAAAACGTATATTTTCTCACCTCGTTTACCATTTTTGCACTAAGCAATGCATTCTATGGCAAAAGAAATCAGACAGAAACATCTTATCAGAAACACAACAGCATAGCTCTAGCTTATGCTCTGTTATTTAGGGCCTGTTATATATTAGTTATTTTTTACTTCCCTTGATGCAATAAACTTGATGTTCTAGAAGAACCTTAGAATACACGGAGGTCACGCCACTGCATAATCGAAACTCGTTTGTAGTTGAAAATTACAGACTGAAGATGACATCACTCATGCAAACACAAAACCTCTTTAATTATCTTCTAATTCTCCACCCGTTTCGGGGTTAAACGTTATGCGTAATGAGAACCGTTAAATCTAGGTCTGCAGTTTGTGCGCTTGCTCACGACGACTCTAAACAAGCTCAAGGACTAAAGCAAGTACAAGAATGCAGACTTACAATCTGAATTAACAGTGGTTCATTAGGTGAACACAATGCAGCGTTTTAAAAACAATCCAAGAACACACAAACACACTCACTACACCTGTCTGCTGCACCCAGAAAGAAAAACGAATCTTTTACTTGTGAGTTTACATTCGCAGGCCAGTGAACGGTTCATGAGCAGAGCACCTCACCATACAGAGGTCCTTCTCATCTGACTGTGAACACTGAGATTATACACTGTGCAAATACACTGAGTGATGCATCAGCTAGGCCTAATGAAAAAATATTATCATGCTAGTTTTAAAAGCCAATAACCAATACTGATGTTAACTACAAGTGCAAAAAAAGGGCAATAGAGTATGTAAGGCTGCATGGTCACAGTGGGAAATAAATTGAGTTCACAAATGACATTGACATTGTTTGAATGAATATGAATGTTACAAATTAAAATGCATATTTTAGACACTGGGACTGTGTCTGTGACCATTTCTTTTAATGGCAAGACACTTCAGGCAAAACCATAGTTTTGTTTTTCATGCACTGGTCAACTTTGAGATTCTGGTCTAATTTGCTTCCATTACTTGTCTTCATTCAGACTAGTGGAGAGAAAACATTCAAAATGCACATTTAAGTTATTATTATCTCCACTTCAACAGCACCAAGCACACCAATCTTCACATTTTGATTATATAAAATAAAATAAAAAATGGTGTTATTCAATGTTCAGATTTCTGTTCTGGAAATGTATTGCAATTACTGCTTATCTAATTATCGCATATTTTTACTTGAAATTTTACTTGTATTTTAATACAAAACAAATATTGTAATACTTTAATAAGCAGCTGTGGAAGTGATGCTATGACCTCACACTGCAGGACACTATCACTGATTGATGACATGTCAGCTATCCATGCATGTAAAGCATCATTTTTAGCATCTTTTTATAGGCCTGTGTCTTTGTAATATTTAAACATACAATAATTAAACATATAAATCATTTTAGTAACTATCAACCTTCTGCTCTGTCAGAAACCAAGACCTCCTGCATCTTTCTAAGTGCCCGTGTGGGTGTATTAACAAAAGGGTTCATGATAGTGAGTGTGCACGCCTCATGACACAAAGGTGCTTTCATCACAAAACGCATATATTCATATTCAGCTCAAAACTACTACATTTCGTCCCATCATATCATAATTCCCAGACAACAACGTGTCTCCTGCGAGGATTAAGCCCGCATGGGTAAAGACCACAAGCAAACAAGGACACATTTTATCCTCTCATATTAAGGCATAGTTTGTTTTGATTAAAAATTGTGTTTATTTTAAAATTACATATTTATATATATACTAATCTATCTGATTTGTCCTCATAAAATTGTTATAGCATTATACATACAAACATTGTATCATTATTAAAGTGTTATCAGTGCCAGAAGGTTGAAAAGCACACTTCTATACCTTGCATCAGACTATTAATTTATTAGAGCAATAATTCAAGAGAGCTAGACTGAATGTATATCGCAGCAAGACACTGCTAATCACAACCAGCAGCTGCTTTCCACCTCTCACACGGTCTTTGTGTTGTGAAAAACGCTGAGTTTACACGCTGTTCACCTTCACACATGCTTTCCACCGCAGTCACTGAACAATGAGCAAACGCTGGCCTCAAAACACACAGGTGAGAGAGAACAGCACATGATTTGAGAAGGAAATAAAAATACAGTAGACCCAAATGGCCGTCTCATAACCCAGCGAGCTGCCTTGCTAAACGGTATTTTTGGGGTCACAGACAGTTTTGGGTTATAATAATGCTGGCCACACATGTTAAGCTGACTCAGAAGAAAAATAAATGCTATCTAGGTAGGCATCTCACTAGGGTTTGACACACAGCCACTGTATTTACCTGCATTGCCGTAAGATTTCGCCAGAAGCCACCCAACACTGGCGCAGATTTTAGCTCTGGTCAAATCATACTGATCCAATGGCTTAATATCCGGGACCACGAAAGTCTTCCTCATTGCATTAGAGTCCACCATAGCAGGTCCAAAACAGAAAAAAGAGAGGAAGGCGATGCGGAAAGCAATGAAACACAATCAAACAGTCATCCTCTCCTTTCACGCGACCACAGCATTGGGACTGCGAAAGGCCGATAAATAACGTTATCGTTCCGGAGAAAAATTATGGAATTTACTATTTAATCCTCTCTAGGTCTTCTTTTCATACGTACAGGTATGTTTTAGTCTATCGGAGCGACAAGTGCAGCGATATTCCCGGGGATGTTTCACAATTTTCGACGCCGCTTCAGAGTCCACATCTCTCTGGCTGACACGCTCCGTAAGCGTCTGATTTCCAGGTACTCCATACTCCTGTCAATCATCCCGCAGGGCATCCAATCAGCTTCCAGAGTTTAGGACACAAGGTTGAGGGGGCGGGGCTAGGAATGTGAACTCGAGCAGCAGGTAGGAAGGCGCTTTATCTCATGGAAACAGGTGCAGGACAGGTAGAACTTGCCCAGAAGGGCGGGAAGGGGAAATATTAGTCATTATGAACAGCGTAATACATGTAATCGTCACGGCGTTATAATGCTAAACTGAGTATAGTGTCAACCAAACCAGTTTTCGGAAATTTTTTTGTATTCTATACATGTGTTTGAGAAAAGGGTATATTTTCTTTCAAAGTTATAGCCTATTATTTCGCCTCACACGCTGACCAGCATGATGTTGTGGATATTTCATAAAATGACCAGTATTTAGGCCACAGCATGTCACTGGTTTATAACCAAAACAATGTAACTTTTCACCCAAAAACGGATCATTAGCACAGCTCAGTTGTGGACGAACCTAACAGAGGACATAATTCAGTGAAGGTCCAGGTCACATGATGTTAAAGAGACCACTGCTGTAACTTTGTAAGAAGATTAACTCAGAGAACTATTTCAATCTAATTAGGGAGGAACAGGGCATTTGTTTTTCTACATTCTTTGGTTTTCCTTTACGTTTGTAGTGGAAACAGCATTCAAAAGACTACTGCAAATAAAATAAATCAATTATGCTCATTTTTATAAACAGACTGGAAATCTTAAAAATAACTCCACAACACACTACAGACAGAATAAACTTTTAAACTATAATGAAAGTTTACAGTGACATCACTGACCAAATGCTCTGTTTTCGTTTTTCTTACTGGCATCTTCCTCAAACCACAGCTTTCAGATGTTTGCACAAACAAACATCTGAAAAGCTCCACCCATGTGTCCGTGCAATTATGGGCAGTACCTTCAGAGTTTATGATTTTGCAATCTGATAATAAATGATCTGCAGATGTCAGACATGGTGATTGCTCTTTTAATATATAGTAGAGAGGGGTAAACAATAGATCAAGTGCTTTAACGTTTTATCAACCCAATGTCATGATGAAGAATTGAAAGCATGTAAATGCTGCAAAGAGTGACGCCATGCGGTCTGAATTGGTATTGCTACAGAGCACTAAGCCATTTACATGAATGCACATCATCAGCACGTTGCTATTCATTTCTGTTTCTTGATTACTGAATCATCTGTAAAACTGCAGCAAATTCAGTCATCCTTTAGTCCTCCGAAAACAGCAGTAGGGACAGACTTCTGCTCCAATTGCACCTCTGCAATGAAACAATGCAAATGATCAGACTACCAAAGTCAAGCAGCTATTCCAAGACACCACTGAAAATCATTAAAAAACAATCATGCCCCGTCTGAACTAACCATCTGGTTCCCCATCCTCTGCATCCTCATCATCATCAATGTCAATCTCATCTGGATTCGCTTGTTTGGCCAGTTCTAGCGAGTTCACTGCGAGAGGTGTCACTCCTGTACAAACCAAACAAAAGTCAAGTGATGTAAATGGTACAATCGAAACTTCATTTTCAACAAGGGCAGAACCTTTAAATAAGCCTTTGAGCCGGCTGTATGTGCCACGCCGCTTGCGTGCTCTGATTGATCAGTGTGGCCTGCCTCAGACTAGGGTGCAGTGCATACCTGACGAAAAGGATCTTGTCTTTAGGTTTGGGTTTGTCCTGTTCAGCCTCTGCGGCGAGCTGTTGAGCCTTATGCTCCAGCATCTTCATATCATCCAATCCGCTCTGCCCAGGAACAAGATCTGACACTACAACACAAGAAATTAGAAAGAGTTTAACCATACCAGCAAGAACTTATATGCTATTATATAACCTCAATTTGTGGATTAATCCAGCACCTGTTTGCTTACCATTCTCACCTGTGGTAAGAGAATATATATTGTCATTTTTCAATCTAGAAAATAACAGATCCTGCACCATTATCTAGTCCAGTTTTAGTATAAAGTATTTATTAATATTTACTCTTAGTTTTATTATTTGTATGTGCTTTTTTCTGTACAGCTTTATTTTTTATTTTAGTCATTTTAATACTTTAACTTAAATATATCAGTTTGTTGCCAAAGCAACATTTCTCATTTTAATTTACATTATTATAATTTTTTATCATTAATATTTAATTTTAGCCTTATTTCAATCAATACAACTATTTTTTATTCTTCTTAGTTTTAGTCAATAATAACAACGGCTCCAGTCATTATTGTGGATGAATCGACCAGCTCTGTTTATAAAACTCACTTTTCTTACACACTGTGATTTTTCTCTGGCTATTTAATGCAACAATGTAGATAATAGACAGTAGGCATCCCATGAAAGAATGGAGACAGACCAGATTTTGCGGTCAAATTTTGACCCTCAGGAACATTTTGAACTATTCCAGCATTTTCTTCTTCAACAAATCTACTTTCATATTATTTTAGAATTACATTAACTGCCATTAAATTAAAGATTACAGCAAGGTTGCATTTCCTACAACATCAGCCCAAATCAAATCAACAGCTAAATAGCTCTTCAGCTTTTAGTTAACCTTAAGTTCCCTGCCTGCACAATATCAGACAAAAAGAAAAGCCATAACACACTGATGCACACCAATAACACACCAATCCTGCACATTTATTAAAAACAATCCATTTTGATTACAAGTTAGCTTTAATAAATGAGATGTACCTGTTCCAGTAGCATTGGTGGTTGCCTTGAGCATCTGAGAGGACATGAAGTTGACTTGTGTGTTGTATGTGGCCTGCACACTGCGTTTAATCCGCAGCATCTCACGGATGGTGTCCTCATTACCGTGGCGTATCTCAAACTCCTTCCACGTTTGCCAGAAATGAGCGGTCACCTGATCAAGAGATGCTTAGTCAGTCAAAATACAGGACACACACAATATGAAGAAAGTAATATAGGCCGGTACGGTAAAATTTACCCTCGGATCACAGATCTGAGAGCAGTACGAGTAGATGGCTCTCGCTCGGTCAATCTCCCCGAGTTTGCTCTCCATGTCAGAGAAGCGCAGACACATGTCTCTGGCGTGCTCATCGGGCAGGACCTGCACCAAATGAAATGAACTCGTTAAAGTACATAACATATACGATTACACTCCCTGATATTTTTAAATGAGTGACAGCTATGTGGTTTACCTCAATGGCTTTCTGATAGATGGCTCTTGTGTGAGTGACTCCATAAATCTCTGCTGCCCGCTTGATGTAGATGTTGAACATTTGATGTCGTTCCTCTGGTTCTACCGCTCCAGTGGCTCTCTCATACACAGCCATGGCATGTCGCGCCAGGCCGTACTCCTCCTCCAGCTTAGCATACAGCAAGTAGATAGCTGTTAAACAACACAAATTAAATCAGGACCTGGGTTCCAGGCATTGACTCTTAATCTTAAAAGAATGCAGTTAATCATATCATTTTGTGTTTTCTGCATACTTTTGGCATATTTAGGAGGACACCTATCCAGCGCTTGCTCAAACAGATCTCGCGCTCTCTCCAGCTTTTTGCCTCCGTAACGGTCGATGAACTTGGTGAGGTACGTGTTCCAGATGTCATGGACATTAGGCCACTTAAAGAGGGCAATGCCACGCTCGTATGCCTTCAATCAAAATCCAGAGTTATTTTAAATAGACCGATTTGTTAAAGTGAAAATAGGCCAATTCACCAAAAGAATAAAACAATAATGAAAAAAAAAAAACTCCCTTACCTTGAAGCTATCCTCAAAGTAGTTGTGTTCTTCAAGAAACATAGCATAGTTAATGATGATCTGAGGAGTGGCGATCCGGAGATCAATGATGCGATCATACACTGCCTTTGTGGACTGAAAACAGCAACAGTTACATTAACATACAAAACAGCAAGAACATACATTCCCCCTCAGTGAGAAGGAAACGAGAAAGCAACATACCTGGAATGTGCCAAGACTCTCTTCCAAGTCTGCAAGCATGGACCACACTTTCAGGGACTTATATACTCGATTCTGCACTGCTTCTGATGAATCAAAATACTCGGCTTTTCTTGCTGGAATCGCTGTTGCTTTCTGAAAAGAAAAGGACGGTCAACATCTGGAAAAAGTTTGATGACAAGATCTCTAATTTATCCCTTTGGCATGAAATGCACTAGACTATGACGCAAAGCAAACTTTGAAACGAAAATGTCTTCAGACATTACCAAATATAAAATAAAAACGATATAGACATTACATTTGAAAATTATAATGACACAATTGCCAAAGCTATATAAATATTAAATTAATAAAATATTAATAAAAATGGTAATATCACCTCAATGACACTAAAGCATTAGTGATAATGTAGTCACTTACCCTTAGTATACGCAAAGCTTGGTCATAATTCTCATGTCTCAGCTCCATCTCTCCATATTCACACCACACCGCAGCAAGATCATCCACCTGTTTGTAGCTCACCTTTGTGGCCTTCTCAAAGATAGTCCGAGCCTTGAAGTTCAAGTGAAATAGTTAACCATCAGTTTAACCAACAAATGATCTACAAAGCTGCAAGTACACATGAAGCGTCGTACGTCATCCAGCTGTTCATTTTCCTCATAGAATCTGGCGAAGGACACCCAGAGAGAGTGAGGTTTTCCTGTGGCTTTCATAGGATCGATCGTTTGCACCGCTTCTGTGTATGTGTTGATGATCTACAGGACACAGCAGAATAAGATGTGTAAATCACACACGGTAGTTATGTTGAGACAAATATCAATCGATTTAAAGATGGAAATGATTTTTCCAACCTGTCGTGGTTGGCCCTCGTAGAGTTTGACTCTCTTGTGCCACTCGTGAACATTGTGAGGGTTCTGACGCAGCAGCACGCTGTTTAGTAAAAGCGGTCTTCTAGTTATCAGCAACTCAAAACGGGCCAATCGCAACTCCAAGTCAATGTCCTCTAGAGTGGGGAAATCAGGATTTCTGTAAGACCAACATCAAGGAGTATTTGCTACAAGGTCTTCTGAGGAAAGATCTCTCACCTTCCTTATCTTGTCCCAGTTCAGACGTGGTCTCCATCTTGGCAGCAATCATGCTCTCCTCAAACTGCGCATAGCTGTCAAAAACCTGGGTGAAGTCTCGCACAGTGACTACGGTTAGGATGGCCTCCTCGTATACATCTCGAGCCTTGAAAAAACAAGATAATGCTGTCAATTTGTGCATGATAGGGGTCAGTTTATCCAGGAGTCTTAGGTTTTGTATATTTGTAGTTTTACCTTCTCAAAGTGTCCACTGCGGATGTAGTAATCAGCCAGAGAACACCAGAGTTTGCCGAGCTGGTCAGTAAAGCGAGTGAGACCTCCTCGGATAATCGCTCCCACCTTCAGTGAAGTCACCTTGTCCGGGTTTTGTGAGATGAGGTCACAGAGCTCGTGCCAGAGCTGTAATTCAATTTTACAAAAATAATATGAACATTCTGCACAGTATGTGAATATTTCATAAAACTAAATGAATGCATGTATGAAGACAGAGAATAGGATGGACACTGTTGCATTAGTCTTCATTAGAATGACAAGTCAATGAATTGATTAGGGACCTAAGCAATTATAAGTCCTAGAATAATGACTAGTGTATTAGATAATCTTTTTTGTAATCCCAAATTCTTAACCTATTTTAATCCACCAAATCCAGATCTGAAACCTACATTTTTGTCTTCAAGCATGAATATGCCAGAAATATACAATCAAATGTTGACCAATTTCAGACTGCATTATTTTGAAAATGCATCATAATTAAGATAAATCGGTGTCAAATACACTACTGTCCCAAAAGTATGGGGTCAGAAAGATACTAGTTTTAAGAGTGAGGGGTCAGTAAGAGGTCAGTTTGTTTAAGAAATTAATACTTGTATTCAGCAAAGCTGTATTAAACTCATAAAAAGTGACAGTAAAGTAGTAATAGTATATTTTTATTAAATGCCATGTCAACAGAAAACACCTCTGACTGGCCTTTCAACAGAGATGCCTGTGATTGGCTACAATACTCAACACTGCAAAAACATGTAAATAAACTTGTGGTCTTGTAATTCGAAACCAGAGCATGAACGCTAAAACACACAGGAGCGTTTAGAAGTGGTTGATTACAAGCGGGTACAGATATGAACTGGTATTAATGGTACTGTAAAAAGACCCCACACCAAAAACACTTTCTCATTGGATTTTTCTCGTAGGTGACCTATTTTGATCTCAAAAAGGTCAGTTTTATCCAAAAGGTGAGGAGTTTGCATCTATGACAGGTGGACAAACTCATAAAAAATGTAAATCTGGAATTACTGACCTGATAATTGGACTTTCCCTCTTTGGAAACAAAATTTTCATCATTGACCACAGCTGCCAGCCGGATCGCAGCTTCATCCAGACGTCCAACTGAACGCAGGTAATCAATGTACTCCTCTGCATTCTCAGGTGACAACTACGAAAAGGACAGAGGAAAAGGAAGTGTACAGAGATGGCTGTAATAAATTACACCTTAAGCACAAAGTTTGACACATAAACTATTATAGACAATCAAGTGTGTTTCTGGTTTCCAGCATAACGTCCAACACTTACCTTTAAGTACCGGCGGAAAACACGAATAGCTGTTTCTGGGAGAGGCAAGTTACGGCCAAAGCGAAGATACAGGGGCCAGATGCGAGGATGCTGGGTAACGGGTAACGCTCTCAACGCCCTATCGAAGGTCCGTCTGCTCCGTGTAATTTTGCATTGAGACACCATAAGCTGACAGTAGTCGATCCATATCCTCGGCATCTGAGGAGGCCGTGAAAAAAAAGTTAACCTTCTGTCATCTATAAATGAGCAAACGTCAAATCACACGTGATGTTGACAGTCACACAGTACCGCTGCTATGCAAACGTGTAAATGTAAGAAACTTCAGCTTTACCTTATGCATAAACACAAGTGCTCTCTCATGACAGTTGTTCACCTCCTCGTATGCCGGATCTGAGACACATTTGCCTTTCACCTGTTTCCTTCTCTCTCTCAGGTAGTTGTACCACAACTTGTAACTGAGAAATACATAAGAAAAGAAGCAAATCTATTTTAGGTTTCAAGCACAGGGATTTCATTATGAGAGGAAATAAGATGCAAACACATACCTGCCAGGCAGCTCTTTTAAAGCTCGTTCATAGATCATATTGAGCACTGATTTCTGAGCATTTTGCTTGTGCTCAATGTAACGCATCCAGCACTTGACTGAATACGGATTCCTGATGATTTCCTCTTCATAAGGCAAATCATCATCTTCCTGCAATGTACATATCACTCTATTAACTATATGAACAACGATGAATGCAAACTCATAAAGACAAACTCACGTTAGAAACATGGAAGTATTTCGAGCTGAATCATATTTGTTCAATTAAAATGGTTATTTAACTTCACATGTAACGTTACAGTTAACGTTAGTAACTTAACTTACTACTAAACACTCATGCTAACTAACGATAATGTTAACCTTTCAGTCGATCATTAAACACGATGGTAATCAATGCAAACGACACTTAAGTTCGTATTTGACAGGTAATTAATCACAGATGTTAGTAAATAAAATACTAAAACATTATTTTTGTATTTTGCTATCTTATAACGTTACTCTCAGAGTTAGCAAGCTAATCACAGCTAGCTAGGAAAATACTCTATTAAATGTCACAAAACCGACTTAAAAACACAAATACATACGAATAAAACGTCTGCCTTTCCGCTAAGCGTTGTCATTTTCATTTGCCGGAGAAAATCCGTTCAGTATTTTTTTTTTATTCAGTTTTCTTGACAAAACAAATACTTTTTCCAACGTGCTGGGAAGGTAGAGTACTAAAGCCCCGCCTTTTCCGAGTGAAGTCGATTCCTATTGGCTGTCGCTTCCTCTGCCAGAGGCTTGAGGCTGTGTCAGTGCTTCTCCTCTAGAGGGAGCCTCCGTGAGAGAGCCTTCAGTCAGTATTCTGGAGTGAGCTTTATGTACACTTTGCAACCAAAAATCTTTAGGGAAATAACTGTAGCAAAATTGTTGATAGTTTCTCTTGTGGAAAAAGAGGTGCTCTTAATTGTTTTGAAGGAATGAGATCCAGCTAATGAAAAGTGTTCTAGGGTAGCGTTTGAATCTGTGTTGTGTTCTCACTTAACCTACTGTAATTTGTTTCACATTAAAAAAATATAATAATTGTTTATGTTTACTGAAAATTTCGCATGTGGAAACATGTTTAAAGTCATGTGCATTTGCAGGAGATCGTTATCAGTAGCCTATTTAGATGATGCTTTATTTGATATGAAACGTGAACAGCACATGTAATGCTTATTTTAGAAACAGACATAAAGCTTCACACAAATACATATGTATTTATTAAATTCACAAGAGATTATCAAACACAACAGAAACAGCACAGGCCTATTTGATCATCCATCACAGCAGATACAAAACTACATTTACTCAGTCACGTAATACACACAGACAAATAAAACATATTTCAGTCCATCTACTCAAACCCTGAGCCATGAAATAAAACCATACAGAATACATTTATAAATATAGATTTAGAAAACGGGCTTATTTGTAATACTGACGTTCATCCAGGTGACATGAAACCAGAATATATGAACATGCGTAGCGTCCTATTTTCTCTTTTTCTCGTCTTTTTTCTCTTTCTTTCCAGTACTCTTTCCTTTTCCTTTCTTAGCCTCCTTGCTCGGCTCTGCTCTGTCCCGTACGTTATTCTGTTGCAGCTGATTGGTGTGGACTCTTTGGTTCAGAGAGATGTAATCCTCATACGGGCCCATTGGACTAGCCATGTCTCCTGAGTGTGGAGAAGAGGGTCTCGAGTGTCCCTGACTGTGAGGAGACGCAGGCCTGGAGCGATGCTGTCCGGGTGGGTTCACATTGAGAGAGAGCGGTCTGCCAGGCCTAGGGTTGAGAGGAATGACTATAGCCTCTCCTGGTTGTTCGATTGTGAGGAAGATTTCAGGGAATGGACACGGCTGGTTATTTGGTCCATGCATCTGAAAGAGACATTACACTTTGTTCTGTTGATGCACTTGAATAATTAGCATTTTTGGCCAAAGCATGAGTTGGTCAAACTTTGAGTAAACTCAAATAAACTAAAATCCTGAAGCTGGTTGCCTCGTGTTTTTACATTTTATCAACTTCTGATTTATTTTACTGTGTAGACATAAATGTTCAAGAATTAAAAAGTAGCAATCTGGAATAGAAAAACTCAAAACACTGTTTTAGTGCTCTGTTTTAGTTCACTTTGAGCTGACCAGCTTCTGTCGCTTGCTTAAAGCTGTTTACAAAATGTGATCTAAGTGTACTTAAGTTTTACTTAAAGAATCAATAGCACATTTGGCAAATACTGTTGAACATGGTATATACACACACCATGAAGACTCCAGCCATAACAGTGGCCTACAAAAAGCTATTTTTCTATACAAATAGAAAACTTCATAGTGGCCTTTAAAAGTTCATAGTGACCATACTGTTATGCTATGAATATGACAAAAATAAAATTTGACAACATCGACTAAATGAAATTTGACCCACGTCATTTCAAATTGTTTTCAGTCCTTTCTGGAGTTTGAAAGCTTTGGGTCCCATTGAATCTCATAATACTGACAAAAACAGCTGAAACAGTGTGCCATCATATGACTTCAGAAGAGTGGAAGTATGGAAATTATAATGACTTTCATTCTGTAAACAATTGTTGTGGTCTTCTACAGTACCTACCTGATGTGGAGGGAAGCGCATGGAAACTTGAAATGATATCTGTAAAACAAAAGTGTGCTTCCAGTTAATATCAACAGGTTCAGTTGAGTTTTTAGAGATGAAAAGCACAAATAGATGCAGTACATGCTACACAAAAGCCCTCACCTGCGCAGACAGGTCATCATGCAGTAATCTCTCGGGGGGGAATGAGGCCGATCTGGGGGGAGGTTCACTGATGCTCAGAGTGGGAGAGGAAGGTCTGGAACAAACTTGATTTGATGCAGCAGGTGACGCGGGGGTCAGGATGATTTTAGGGGCTAATGTTTTATTGTTCTCTCTCTTAGTTCCAGTGCTGGAGTTCTGGATGCCTGGCAATGCGCCGAGTGTCACGCGCTGGTCATCCAGCCGTCCGCCCTGAAAGTTAGTCACCAGTTTGAAAAACTGCTCCGGATCTTCAGCTGCATGGAACAAGCCAGTACAGTGTGAGACATTAGGACTGCAGTGATGCTTTTTTATAATGAGCAGGTCATTCATAATAAGCAGGCTTGGTTACCTGTGGGACTAGCGTTTGGGGTCTTTGGAGAGGAGGAAGTCTTTTTAAAGGGCTCAAATGAGCACCGCTGGTCATCCATTTGCCGTTGCTGTGACTGATGCAGCAGGGAAAAAAGCTGGTCCTGATCAATAAAATTTTTACGTGATGCAGAAAAAGAAAACATTGTAAATATCATTTGTATTTGATGTTCAGCAGCATTGTACCTTCACAGGAACATAGTTTGGTTACAATTTAAAAACTGCCTGTGTTAACGGACATCATGACACAGACTTAACGTGTTTTTTCATTTTAGTAATTTTTTGAAAAGGGACCATGCATAATTATAACAAATGTTTCCATTTCATGCATTGTACCAGATTTAGCCAAAAGGTTATCCATTGATTTTAAACCTGTATTCAGAATTGCCTGTGCTACAGATGCATGCTGTCTGGATTGATGTGTGCAGTGTGGTTGTTCACCTCAGAGGCAGGGCTGAATGATCTCCCGGATGATTTAGTGGGTGAGCCTGATCCAGACGGGGATATGGGTTGAAAATGAGACCTCTTTGGGGGGGCAGGAGACCCCAGCTGGAGTTTGGGAGCAGAGCAGCGCTGATCATCTATTCTTGAGCCCTGCTGCCAAAGATAAATATAATACAAGAGTGCATCGTTATCACAGAGTGCTTTTAAATTAATGATAGTCTATCCAGGCTTCTATTTCTGGGCATCCACCAATTATGGAAACAGGAGAGCGCTAGTAAATGTTGATTAACATCTTAAAATAAGCCTCTTTTTTTGCTGGCCTTTATTTGGACTCTTGCCCTTGTTGGAGCTGTGCATAGTTTCACAAATGTATCATTCATCACAAATAGAAGAGTTCAATGTATTATAAAACACACTGCAATTTGACCCAAAACGTGTGAATGGTAGTATAACGCCTTTAAACGATGAAGGCAACATCTCAACATTTTACTCGCCTGCATTCTGGAGACCATGCTGAAGAGCTGATCTGAATCCTGAGAAGTCATACCATGAGGCGGTTTTATCTCCGGCAGCTGGTTTAGGGTCGCCCGCTGGTCATCGAACGGACGATTCTGGGTGTTAGCAATGAGTTGAAAAAAGTTCTCGACATCTTGATCTGTTTGAAGGGTGTGGAGAAACAGAAACTGCGCTGGTTGGTTAGCTCTTTGTAGCTATTTGATCAATTATTACACATGACAGACTTACCTGACTGGCTGTTATCCATATGTCTAGGTGATAAAGGGTTAATCGAGCAGCGTTGTTCATCCATACGTCCACTTTGTGCTTGACTAACTAGACACAACAGTTGGTCCTGCTCACGCTGATGGGTTGAGATCAAGAACAACAGGCTTTTATTATTGATAGTAGAACGTTTTGAGAAAAAGTATGGCTACTGTAAATATAACATTCATGCCCACTTGAAAACGTTCATAGTCCACTCTTTCCTTGCTGGATATAGGGTTGAATGAGGCTGATCTGGTTGTGAGAGGGTTATAAGTGTCTGTATCAGCAGTAGTTTGAGGATTGAAGCTTGATCTTCTCATAGAGCCCTGGGCCCCGGGGGTCAGGTTCATTTTTGGAGGGTTGCGTTTCTTGAAACTCTACATGACAGGTAAAAACAAAGGACATTCTCAAAGCTGTCTTATATATATACACTCTGATAAAAAAAGAAAAGCTAGGATCGATTTTCACTTAGAAATTGCAAGTACATTTCACAAATAATGACTAAGAAATTAAGTAGCACTGAATTAAACCGGGTATTTTAAAATTCGTAGAACTTAGAAAAATCATTTTTTTCACAGTATGTGTGTTATAGTGCTTGGAAGACTCACATGACGCTTTGCTGACCATGCTGCAAATCTGATCAAAGTTGGTCTTCAGTACATTCCCATCTTTCGGATCTCTGATGGTGAACGCCTCCATCCCTGGCAGTGAGTTCAGTGTCACCCGTTGGTCGTCTAATCGTTGACCTTGACTCTTGACCAGGAACTGGAAAAAATCATCTGGTTCTGATGCAGAACATGCAGAGAACATGTCAATGTTACTTTTAAGCCAAGATATCACATTGTTTATTCATGCACTGGTACATTTTGTGGACTATTTCGCTATCATGACTTGTCTTCTTTCAGAGAAAACATCCAAAATACACACTTAATTGTTACATAATACTTTACTCATTTGCATCTGTGCATTTCAATTACAACACTTGCAATTAAAGGCCGTTTTCTCAAAATGATCACTGAGCCAGAAATCTCCACTTCAGCAGCACTTACATACACTAAACGCTATAGCTTTATTCCTGTATATATATTCCACAGGTGTTTTACAGAGGGTTTGATCATTTAACATGCATGTGTCTGATTGGTATAACACTCCTAAAAACATGTTTGCATGTTTTTGTCAGATTTATTAAGTGATAAATCCCCTCTGTAAAAGTATTTTACTCTAACAAAATGAAACAAATCATTGGCTTAATCCAATGATTTCTGTTCTGCCGATGTATGTAAAGTAGTGCATATTTAATTATAAAATATCTCTTTTAAATATAATATTTTAGAAAACATGTCATACAAGACATATGTCTTACTGTGATTGATCAGATGGGGAATCTTTACATTCTTCACTTTGCCTTGCCTTACTAAATATTAAACACTACTAATAAAGAGGGCCGTCTAAAAGATTAGGGTGAAAGTAAATGAATCTATATCTTAACCCCAGTCTCGGACCTGGGCTGTAGGCTTGAGCTTGTCGTGTTGTTGGACCCAAGGAACAGCGCTGTTCATCTATTCTTCCACGCTGAGCTTTACTGACCAGGCAAAACAACTCATCCTGCTCATCCTGCAGACATTAGTAGCACAAACGCTCATAATGATCAATGTGAATAAACTAATAATAAACTGTTTGAAATGTTCAGGGTCAAATTAAGTCGAAAATGTAAAATAAAAGTATGAAATACCTCCATTTTGTCTGCCACAGATGTCATCTCCAATTCTACAATCTTCATCTGGATTTTCTTCTTATTAAAATACAAATATCATCATCTTCAAAACAAGTATTGGCATTTCAGTCATGCTGCGGTTGAGTACTTGTGAGCGAGCTTCTCTCTAGACTGAAGCGATGGATGGAGAGCTTTTAGAAGGTTTTAAGCTTTGAATATAACCCCACCCCCATTAGAAAACCTAGATGGGATGGGGGCCGTCTATAATCCCAGATAAAACCAGTTAATCCTCTCTATCAAACAGCCAGGATCTTTTATCATTGGAGACGACAATTATTTGAGCAGTGACATCAATATTTCTCAGCAGAGACCTGCTGACACCATCAGTCTCGATTTCTGCTGCGACATTCAGATGGTAGGATCAGAAATTGGCGTAAAGAACATGAAAGCATGGATCCATCCTGCCTTGTCTTAACGGTTCAGGCTGGTGGTGGTGTAATGGTGTGGAGGACATTTTCTTGGCACATTTGGGTCCTTTAGTACCAATTGAGCATCATTTAATTGCCACAGCCTACCTGAGTATTGTTGCTGACCATGTCATCCCTTTATGACTACAGTGTACCCATCTTCTGATGCTACTTCCAGCAGGATAATGCATCATGTCACAAAGCAAAAATCATCCCAGATTGGTTTCTTGAACATGACAATGAGTTCACTTTACTCAAATAACCTCCACAGTCACCAGATCTCCATCCAATAGAGCACCTTTGGGATGTGGTGGAACGGGAGATTCACATCATGGATGTGCAGCCGACAAATCTGCAGCAACTGCGTGATACTAACAGTGTTGGGGAAAGTTACTTTTAAAAGTAATGCATTACAATATTGCGTTACTCCCTAAAAAAGTTCATTACTTAGTTACTTTTTATGGAAAGTAATACGTTACATTAGTTTTGCGTTACTTTTTAAATATGAGCAGGGCTTTATTGTTTGTTTTTAATACAAGAAGTTATATTTATAGCAAATGTAAAGCCCTTTCACACCAAAAAGTGTAATGAATAAACCTCAGACTGAAGGAAGAGTAAATCACGTCTGTTCAGTAGAACGCAGGAGAAGAAGTTCAACACTCTTCAGCAATAAAAAAAAAAAAAATGAAGCACAATTGTTATTTTATCTAAAGTAATTTTTGCTTATTAGTATGGTTGAACTGGATCATCAATATTCAGCAGCAAAGACATTGGTTAATAAAATGAGATTAGATATATGTGTTGTTTAACATTTTTAATTATTGCAGGTTTGCGTCATATTCTGAGTTTGCATTTCACTGTTTTAATTAATTTTGATGAATACTGAATCTGTTTTTGTGAGTGAGATGAATTAATACACATTCACATTTAGTCTAGAACTACAGTAAGATCATGTTCACACAGCGCACTGTCATCAATAAATGGAAAAAAGTAACTCTTTTACTAGATACTAGATATTTTCTAGTAAATTAAAAAGTAATGCGTTACTTTACTAGTTACTTGAAAAAAGTTTATTATTACATAACTCGCATTACATGTAATGCGTTACCCCAACACTGGATGCTATCATGTCAATACGGACCAAAATCTCTGAGGAATGTTTCCAACACCTTGTTGAATCTATGCCACGAAGAATTAAAGCAGTTCTGAAGGCAAAAGGTGGTCTAACCCTGTACTAGTAATGTGTACCTAATAAAGTGGCCAGTGAGTGTAAGTATACATATCACCTACTATACTAAACACTGAGCTGTTTGCATTTATTTTCAACCCTGTCATACAACTTGTCTAGGTAGTTTTAAACAATAAACATATAAAACTGTTAAATATACAAAACTGACTACATAAAATTAATAAAAAATGCCTGAATGGGAACTCTGAGGTGCACATATCTAGACAACCATTACGATTATTTAAATGTTTTTAGCCAGGACTGCTTTTATTTGATCAAAAATACAATAAAACCGTCATATTGTGAAATATTATTACAATTTAAAATAAGTGTTTTCTATTAAGAGTATATATTAACATGCAATTTATTCCTGTAAAGCAAAGCTGAATTTGCAGCATCATTACTTCAGTTTTCAGTGTCCTTCAGAAATCACTCTAATATGATTTGCTGCTCAAGAAACGTTATCAATGTTGAAAAATATTGGGCGAATATTTTTGTAGAAACAGTGATACCTTTTTTCAGGATCAGAAAGTTCGAAATGTCTAGATTTTTTTGACAGCATTTGAAACAGTACATTATTATTGTCTTTGTAACATTATAAATGCCATACTGTCACTGTTAATCAATTTAATGCATCCTTGCCGAATTAAAGTATTAATTTCTTTAAAATAAATAAATACAGATTTTTACCAAATTTTTAACATTGCTCTACCTATATCAATCGATCATAAACAGAATATATATATAAATATAATCAAGCATCTCTTTCTGGAGTTAGGTATAAGCAGAATTTATTTAGAATCATTTACAGACAACAAACACAAATACCCAGAGAAGCACATCCACCTATGTGTGATAATGTAACAGTAAAAGAAGAAAGTGCACAAGTTCAGAGCATGAACAACAAAACATATATATACTGAGATGAAATATCTGATGCCTTCACCACAGCGGTAGAAAATATAACAAAACCCTGACTGGAGATCAAACATAGGCGCTTGAACTACAAGCATGCTGATCTTGCTTTATAGTATAACCAAATAAACCTGCAAAAATCAACTGCAACTTTACAGTAGCAGTGTGATTAAACCAGAAATCCAGTGTGATCATGTTCCAGTCAGCAGGTCTAAAGACGTCTTCAAATCACATCAGAACACAACAGGACTGATATTAAATGATGTAAGGCAAGATTTAATCCACTTATCTGCACAATTATAAGCTTTTGGCAATATGTTCAGGATCTAAAATAATTTTACATACATTGTCATGCATATATATATATAATTTTTATTTTAAATTAAACATCATTCTTCAACAGCTTTAATATATACACACACACACACACATACTTATACCACCAGTTTAACTTGGTTAATTAAAATGGCTACTTTAAAAGACAGCAAATAATCAGTCAGCAAGATCTAAAACGTGTGTTTTTACTGGTCATTGGAGAGAATCACTACTTCAGAGTTTCAGGTTTCACATGAGTTCGGAGGGATCGATCTCTTCAGCGATGTACTGCTACACGGGTGCAAGCTGGTCCAAATTCTTCAGGTCATTCAAAAAGTTGGTTGGAGTAAGAATGTGAGACGATCCTGCAGACGAAAATGATATTTGGCATTTCAAACAACACTGAAAACCCTAAATGCTGTGCTTTAACTACACAATACGCTGTATTGATAACAAAGGCAACTCTTCTCACCAATCAGAACCTCCCATTTGCCCTCGGTGGCCCGGGTCACTTCATAAGCGCAGCGCATCTCTGAATGTGTCATGCCACCGATCACAAAGATGATGAGGCGCGGGCCGCTGCGGTACTCTGTGGCAGACTTGTTCTTGTGCCAGTGTCCAAACCGTGCGCTGCTGCAATGGGATTCGACAGTAACGTAAGACCACATGCAAAATAGTGCGTCGTTTGTAGCCTCGAAACCTCAACAGTTTAGTGCAAACCATGACAAAAAATCGATTCCGCCTACGGTTCATTCTTGATGTGTATCCATGACTTATTACTAATGTCATTTTAAAAGGTAATGAAATTAGCACACTGTTCAATTAGTAATGCAACAAAAATCTAAAATAACATTAATGTTTGCTTTTATTGGAATATCAGTATATCTGCATGTCCCCAAAAATCTAATTCAACCTAATTATTGTTTTTGTGTAAATTAAGAAATATCATGCTTTATAGATTTGTTAATGCATGTTTTAAAACCAAATTGTGTTGGACTTTCTTAATGAAGCAAATTATTTATTTTATGATGTCTTGTTTCATGTACTATTATTAAGTATTTTTATTCTTGCTTTATTTATGCATTCATTTTGATATTTATCATTTCTTTCTCTGTTTCCTGTTGTGCGCAGGGAGTGTACGCTACAGTAGTTAATATGATATATCGAGATCCTGGTAAAAAAAAAAAAAAAACATTTGTTTTTATAAATCAAAGCCAAATAAAAATAGTGAGTGATACTACCAGTATTCATATATAAATATATATACTTAATTGGATATTAATATAAGGTGACAATTCCAATGAATAAAAGCGCTTGAATGATACTTTTCCACAACATTATGTACAAATGTAAATAGCAAAAATTATGAAACAATTTTTCAGGTCAGGTGATGGTTTACTGTAGAATTCTGGAAACTGACAACATTATAATGTGTAACTAATGTCTCTGTGAGCAGTGCTGGTACCTGACTGTGGTGGTTGTGGTGGAGATGGGGGCGGGATCAGACAGGAACGGCCACTGCTTCCTGTCACACTTGTCATCGATGATATTCTGCAGAGCCAAAGGTATTTAAATAAGAACAATTACATTCTTACATGATTATACAACTATTACAGACAGAGTTTCCTGACCTCCATCACGTCTTTAAGGGCGGGTGTCCACCGGGAGAGCTGATACGTGGATTCTTTGCGCTCCTTCCTGTCAGGCAGAGTCTTACCAGCATTAGCGCCCTGAAAGACAAGACAGAGAATACGTTAGTAATTTGATAACGTATTGATCGTTCAGCTGACACAGGTCCCTGGACAGGTATTTCCTATGAAGAAAATCAGTATAACTCCTATGTTCATGAATAAGGAAAGGAATAAGTCTCATCTTACCCCTGTAATGATGGGGCAGCCCAGGTGCTGCAGGTTGGTGATGATGTTCTTGTCCTGCTGCACGTTTGCGTGCTGGATGAGTTTTGTGAGGTTCTCTTCACCAATGCCTGTGTGTAAGGATGCATCACTTCTGTTTAATTCATTAAGCAGTCTTAAATGAAGTCATACATAAGTGCAAGTGTTCATACCCTTCTTCTTATGGAAAATGTAGAGCAGTATGATGCGGATTTTGTCGTAGGGTTCGATCTCGGTGTTGAGCAGAACAGGGACGATACTCTTCATAGCGTCTTTGATCTGTTCCCCCTCAGAATCTGATCCCATGGCCAAGTCCTACAGAGGAAAAGTTTATTGACTATTTATATTCATTATACTCAATCTCACACAGACTCTGAAGCAATGGAGGCTCCAGTCATATCATACAGATATGGAACATCCTGTAAAAATGCTCTGACGAAGTCCAACACTGTGGTGTTCATTCTAACACAATGTGTGGGGTTGGTACGACTTTCAATGGTTTTCACCCAAAATAAAAGTTTTTTGTTTACATAAAATATGTGTATGTTCTGTGTATATTTATTATGTATATATATATATAAATACACACTCATACAGTATGTATTTTTTTTAATATTTACATGTATATATTTATATAATTTATTTTATATGTACATATATTTAAACCAAATATTAATTTTTTTTTAAATATATACATGCGTGTGTGTGTGTATATACACACACACACACACACACACACACACACACACACACACACAAATATGTGTGTGTATATACATAGTACACACAAATATATTATGTAAACTAAAACTTTTGGAAGCGATTAATCACAATTAATTGTTTGAGAGCACTAGTAATTCTTATTATTAATGTTTAAAACAGTTGTGTTGCATTATATATTTGTGGAAACCATCATATTTGATGAACAGAAATGTCAAAATATAAACAGCATTTTAATTATTTTTTACTTTTGTAATAATGCTAAAATCTTTACTGTTACATGTGAACAATTTAATACATCCTAGCTGAATAAAAGTATATTAAATAATAAAAGTTTAAGAAAAACTTTGAACAGTAGAGTATAGTTACAACTCGTTTCATTATTTCTATAAACAGCATCCAAAGTGTTTCAGGGATGAAAAACATCCAACGAGAAACTCTGAATCCTGAAATCCAATAAATCCAACATTTATTTTGCCCCATTTGCTTCTTACAACAAAATGGGTTTTAAACATCTTGGAATAAAAAAATAAAATCTAAATAAAAATTATCCGAAGGAAAAAAGGAAGCAAGATTACACAGGTAATATTCTACTGCTCTGTAAGACATATCCAAAACATAACCATTAATGGTGTGACATATTTAGTTTGTCATTTATTTAAAAAATATATGTATTTATTTATTTAGTTGTTAAAAAGCTGTAACTTTACAGCTATTAGTCAGAAGCAGATGTTGAGGTAGATAATTCCAATGTAAGTCATACGCATGGGAGTCTTATCAAAATAGGAAGTAGTTGAGATTATCCATCAACAGGCCACAAAGTGCTATAAATAAGACACGTAAAGAACCGCATCGGCTGCAGTCATGTCCAGTCGTTACCAGCTGGTTATAATACGTCCACACAGAGCAGTGCACTTAGTAAAAACCCTCCATCTGCTACACATAAAACAGGGAGATGGCTGTACAATGTCTAGTAGCTGCTACTTTCAAAGATTATGCAACAGCTTCCTGTGCATTATTTGACGTCAACATGTCAAAGTTCAGCACGCAGGCTGCTGCATACATATACAGTACAATAAGAAGCTTAGACATAAGGAAAGATAGCTACGAACCCTCTGAAATCAAGCCATAAACACATAAATTGTGTTTTAAAGATGTTGATCATCTAACTAACATTAATAAAATGAAATAATACTGCTTAATACAATGCTTCAGAAGTGATCTAATCTGGTCTGAATCCAAACCAGGAAGCACTGACCTGCTCCACCTCACACAGCTTGTCTAACGAGCTCTTGAACTTCTTCATGCAGGCATCAGCGAGGTTCAGATGGGTGGAGTACTGTCAAGAACACACACAAAACCAGTTTAAGACGCCTTGAGATTCAACCTTACACGGAACAAGGAAGATGTGTTGTGTGAGACGTCGTACCAGGCTCAGTTCTTTCTGGTACTGTGGCATCTTCTTCAGCATCTGAGACAGATCTTTAAGGTTGGCCTGAGGGATGAAGAAGTATGAATTAGTATGAATTTAAGTAAATTTCTTTGTTGTTTTTCATCAAAATTGAATTAAAAGTGCCCATTAGAAGTGTTGATTGTTAAATGTGTGGTTAAAGGGATAGTTGATAATTTTGATGAAAATGTTGTCATTTTCTCACCCTCATGTCGTTCCAAACCCAAGTGAGTTTCTTTCTTATGTTGAACATAAAAGATGATATTTTGAAGAAGCTGGTAATCAAACAGTTGATGGTCCCCACTGACTTCCATTTCTTTCCCTACTATGGAAGTCAATAGGAACAGTTTGGTTCTTCAAAATATCTTCTTTTGTGTTCAACACAAGAAAGAAACTTATACAGGTTTGGAACGACACGAGGGTGAGTAAATGACAAAATTTGAATTTTTGAGAGAACTATTCCTTTAACTGAATGTATACTTCAGACATTATTAAATAAATAAAATGCCACTTAAGCACACACCTTGTAATAAGGTCATATTTAAAAATATACTTAAAAGTACATTTTAAATCATCGTGCATAAAGATGTATTTGCATCCAGCTGAAGTTCAATAAAGTACAGCTAGCTGCATTTAATATTCATTTAAACTACAATCCTTTTTCATTTCATTGCAGTTAACCAACCCAATCTTACAGGAAAACATCATTCTTTTACAAGTTGGCGATTTCATCTAAAATGTGAATCGTAAGTAAAAAAGCAAGCATAGAGCTCCCCCTAACCCCAGCCATAAACATATCCTTCACTGGGACATGAGCAGATCCTACAAAAGCATCTGAATGAAATCATACAATCATGCAACGGTGTGTCTGAATATATTACATGCAGTTCACACTTACTATTTACACTCTCTTAAATTTCAAGATGTCTAAATTCACATTAGTTAATATACGAGTAGTCAAACGATTAATCGCATCCAAAATAAACGTTTTGGTTTTCATAATGTTCTGTGTATATTTATTATGTATAAATAAATACACACACATACAGTAAATATTTACATGTCTATATTTTATATGATATATTTTATATATAAACATAACATTTTTCTGAAAAATATACATGCACCCCTGATATATATGTACATATATAATACAAAATATACAGTACACACATATATTATGCAAAACACTATATTTATTTTGGATGCGGTTAATCACAATTCATCGATTGACGGCACTAATAATGAGCAATCATGAACCACAGTATATGTATAAAGTTACATTAACCTATACCAATAAATGCTCTAGAAATATTATAATGCATTAACTAATGTTAACCAAAGAAACTTATTATGTGATGTGTTGCCTTGTTGACTTCTTTTAAACCATCATAAGAAGCTCTGTTTTAAATTGTCAGCGCAAACGAATCTGAGCTTCTGTATGACATCGACGCATCTGATGATGTGTCGTGACGTGATCAGTAGCGGTCAGAGAATGTGTGTGTGTACCTTGTCTGTGTTCATCCTCTTACTCTCACAGAAGGTGCGTAGCAGCTCCGTGACCTTCCTGAAACAGAGCAGCAGATATCAGCACAGAAGGCCAGCAGAGAGGCGGGAGACGTGAAGGTCGAGCTGCTCTTACTTGGTGACGTCGGCTATGTGCATGTGCCGCAGCTGCACCCACAGATCATCATCCTCATCCAGCAACACTTCCTTCTCTCGAGCCTCTCCGATCCCTGACGTCTGATACCTGCCAACAATAAGCAACAATTCAAGAGTAGCAGTAATGAGTTCATACACCCCTGCTCAGATTAACTGGTCACAGCCAGTGTAAAATGGACCCTTCTGTTTGATTACGATAGGAACTAAAGACATCTCTGGAAAAGCAAGACAAGCACACACCTGTAAATGTCTTGATCAATGTCTAGCATATCGTAGGCCATAGCCTGAAAGGTCAGCTCATGCAGGATTGGAGAGATGGGATCAGATCCACGGTCCACTATAAGCAGCTGGGAGCGAGCTTTATCCGTGCCCTGCCCAGGAAGATAAATTGTGATTATAGTTCCTTAAAGTGAGGATTTGTTTTAAGAACAAAGAAACCAGGGAAATGTATCAGTGTGTCAGACGGGTTTCAGTATCAGATATCTGCTTAATTAACTTGTCTGTCACTTTTACTAATTAGAGCCAATCTCTTCCACAAATATTTACATTTTTTTCTCTTTTTAATGTACAATACCGTTTAACAGTTTAGGGTTGGTGAGATTTTGTAACGTAAAATTTTTGTAAGAGGTCTGTCATGCTCATTAAGGCTACATATATATATATATATATATATATATATATATATTGAAAATCACAGAAAAAAAATAATATTTTATAATATATTATTACATTTTAAAATAACTGTTTACTATTTTTTATATATTTTTCAAAATGTTATTTTGGTCTGGTGTCAGCCCGGGGACGAGGGATACCCTACATGAGTCTTAGTTCCTCCCTTGTTTCCTTCCTCATCTACTTCAACATCCGAGGGACTTTTTAAACTTCTGTCACCTTAGGCTTGTTCACTGAGGGGTTTTAAGGGACTGTTTTTATTTACCATTAATCTACTTTATTTTTCAACTGCTTCTTACTTTACAAAAGAAGCTGACTGGAGCAAGCTCTGGTGATTGCAGCTGAAGAATTGAAGAATATTCTGAAATTTTAGCAAATAAAAAGAAGGAACCGATGGAAACCAGATGACAGGTTAGAAGTAAAAAAAATAAAAAGTAAGAAGAACATAGATCCAGCAGGGCATGACAAAAAAAAAGAAAAAAAAGATTTGCATTGACACCTACCTGATGCTCAGGAAAATATCAGCTGACAGACGAGAAGAGGAAAAAAACAGAGAGAAGAGAAAATAGTCCAGAAAACACAGTAAGAGATGATACAGCAGTTAAGAAGTGTCACGTTAAATCGAAGAAACTAAAGAAAGTTTGAAGTATATTTGTGACAAGATAGAGGATGTTTATAAAAAACAATGACACTATTAGTTTCCTCTCACCTCTCCCATACTGGGATTGTCTGCTTTATGTGCATTCAGACGGTCCATCACCATCTCAGCCAGGCTGAAATTCTCCTTTGGACCCCTTAGAAAAACATAGTTGGTTTACACTTCAAACAAATCATGTTACAGCAGGAAACAGGTGCACGTGAGAACTGAGTGAAGGAGCGTCAGTACTGGCGGTAGCGGATGGCTGGGTATTCCTTCAGTGTGTTACAGAGTGTGGCGATCTGCTCGGCCATGGCCTCCATCATCCTGGCCCTGTCATCTAGATTAGTCTGAGTCGGGCTGTAGAAAGCGTGGAAGGAGCTGGGGTTGTCCAGAGTGAACACCTGCAACAAAAACAAAGTGTTAGAAACATCTAGAAACTCATGCAACACATCAGATCACATGCAGGGATCTGAGGTCAGCAAAATTTCTTTAAAGAAATCAATACTTTTATTGCAAGAATGACATTTTTTGTCACACTTTCCGACCCCAAATATTTGAATGGTACTTATGGTATGTGCTTGCAATGCTACCACGCACCTGCGACTCATATGGTATGAAAGCCACATTGACTTCCTTCAGGGTTTTGATGACCTTGGCAACCTTTGACCTCCCAATCTCAGCAAAAAGCCCATCAGGACAAGCTGAATGCGGGATGTACAGAGATACAATAACCACACAAATCCAGATCATGCACATTAGGAACCATGTCTTCAAAATAAAAACATCAAAGCAAACGGTAAAATCAATACTGTCTGTCTTACTGTCCGTAAAGAAGATGTGTGCTGCTTTGTATGTGAAGGCTGCATCTTTGAAATCACCAATTAGAGACTGAATTGACTGGAAAAACAAAAAAATTTATTTTAAGAGAATTTTTTAACAACACTAGGCATTATATTAACACTTCAACTATGAGATGTGTGTGGTAAAGATCACTCACTTTTGGTGTAGGGGACATGAGGTAAATGGCCTCCAGACTAGGGATCGGCTCCCTCCGCTTGTTAATGTCCTCCACAACTGTGAAGGAAACAGGACAGCTCACATCTTGTTTTCCTAATTCAAGATTTTTCTTAGTGGTTCATGGGCCAACCAGCCCAGTATTGCAGTAGGTTTATTGCAGTAGGTTTTGCAATAAAAATCTATTTAGCACAATGGAAAATGTGCAACGGCTAGCAGCCTAGTTAAAAAAAAAACACCTTTCCCACTTCAATATCTGACACTGGCATCTTTATAATGAAAAGTGTTTCACAGTGAAACCTTGTGAGAATCACAATATCACATACTGAGTCTGTGGAAGAAAGCTAAAAATGTTGCCTGAATTGCTAAAAGTCGCTTTGGATAAAAGCGTCTGCTAAATGCATCAATGTAAATACACTCACTCGTAATGCCCTCTGCCATGATGTCAGACATTTTACAGCAAGAGGACAGAATGCGCATACTGATGTGATCCACGATGAGCACCTGCACACACAACAACGACACACCGAATTATGTGGAATCAGAATGAAAAGAATAACACTTCACTCTGCTGTACCAACATTACCTTCCACTCCCCATCTTTCTTCACACTCTTGATGACACCGCTGATGATTTCTACAGACAAATGAGATCGACAATGTAGTTAGAGAGCATCAACATCAGCTATAGTGTTTAATACAGTAAGAATCCAAGAAGCGGTTTGTTCACGGCATTTACAACGATGTGGAGCCTTATGGTGATGAGCCTTAGTTTTTTAAAAGGAGGTTAAATATCATTCTGGGTTATTTGCTTTAGAACGAGGACTGCCAGAAATAATAAATAAATAACTGATTTTAAGATTTGGGTCTCGAAATTACATAGATAGATAGATAGATAGATAGATAGATACAATGTGATTACTTTTATTGTGCATGAGCCTGCAAAACATTCTACTCCAAACACAGTAACTGTTATATGTGACCCTGGACCACAAAACCAGTCTTAAGTCGCTGGGGTGTATTTGTAGCAATAATAAACAATACATTGTATGGCTCAACATTATCGATTTTACTTTTATGCCAAAAATCATTAGGACGTTAAGTAAAGATCACGTTCCATGAAGATATTTAGTCAATTTCCTGCCATAAATATATCAAAACTTAATTTTTGATTAGTAATATACATTGCTAGGAACTTCATTTGGACAATTTTAAAGGCGATTTTCCCAATATTTTTTATGATTCATTTTTTTTTGCTCCCTCAGATTTTCAAATAGTTGTATCTCAGCCAAATATTGTCCTATCCTAACAAACCATACATCAATGGAAAGCTTATTTATTCAGCTTTCATAAATTTCTTTCATTAATACTGGTTTTGTGGTCTAGGGTCAGATGTTGTCAAATTCGCCAAGAAGAAAAAGTAAGATTTTTTTGAGCAAATAGCCGCTTATGATAAATGGGAACAAAATATAAGCCTGGTGAAATGTAATAATAATAATTCATATTGTAATAATGTAACAATATTAATAGTGTGAAGGGTGTCGTGCACGGTCTAAATAAGTTAGTTTTTTTTAAGTGACATTTCCTGTGTTTTTCTTGTGTCCGGAGTGAGGCTGGTCACAAGACCACACTTGACACACCATATATTACACAATGCGGTGCAAGAACAAGTCCCTTCCATTACACAAACGACATTCCCGAGGAGCAAATGTGTTTAGTAAAGTCGTTAAACAGTTGAACTTGTAATAAACAGAAGTTCAAGTTTGCGCACAAACTTCAGCAGCTTCACGCGGAAGTTTGGTCCATCGTGACGTCTCAAGCACTCACAACACCTGTTGCTATGATTGTGCGTCATGACAGGCCACACGTTATATATCATAATGTAAGCACTGATACATTTTCTACATGTACAGCATGCGTTTTAAAGACCGTGGTGATGAATTAAATCAAACTCACTCTCGTTTACGATCGCCTTTAGTCCGCTCGGGGCCATCTTAACACTTCCCTGTTGACAGGCCTGAGAAGACAGGAATGACTCGAACTCGTCCACGCCCAAACGGACACGAACACCCGGAAGATACAATCCACAATAAAAGTCTTCGACGTGAACACATTACACAGGCTTATTGTTACCATGGCAATATTTATAGAAATTGCGCTGTCTATCAAACAAACTAAGGTTATGGTAACACGAACTGAAACTTCAAAATGAACTAGACTCCCTCATGCTACTATAGTGGTTATTTAATATTTCCACGGAAATACAATAACTTCTAGCTTACAGTTAGCGCAGTAGTGGCAGTGTAAGGTGTTAGCCTTTTTTATTTTAAAGTACAAAGTTATTATTATTCATAATTTTGGTTGAATGAACTTTTTCCAACTGGTGAAATTTGTAAAAACCCCGTCCATTCTTCCAACATTCACTTTGAGTTTAACTGGCAAAATATATATATATTGTTATTTCAATACTTAAGATAACTCATATCTGAAATGTTCATATGTTGCTGTAATAATACTATGCAAATAAATAAAGTGTTAATAAAGTTAAAACTTTCCCTGTTGATTGATTGAATGAAAGTCACACTTTCTGTTTTCTTTAAATTAGTCCTGTCAATAACAAAAATGTAACTTATCACACATTTTTCACAGGTGCCTCGAAATCAAGTTCAGTGGTTACACTTTTTCTCAGAGTGGAATCAGTTTCGGCCCACGCGATACGGATCGGTTTGCCCACGAGCTCAAGCAGAGCTTTTCAGGGTGTTTCGTGCATATTGACGGTGTGTCAAATTAACATAACCAAACCCACGAGACAGGCTGGTTTTGCCGCACGAAACAGATGGGTCCAAATGTTTTATACAACACTTGTTTGGTTACATGTGAGTGCAAATCACCCATGAACAAAATATATATAAAAAAAGGAGATTGTCAAAAGTGCTTTGTACAAAGCGAATCACTGTGTAGAACTCGCTGTCGTCGTGTAGAACTCGCTCCCGTCGTGTACAACTCGCTCTCGTCGTGTAGAACTCGCTGTGGTCGTGTAGAACTCGCTCTCGTCGTGTAGAACTCGCTGTGATCGTGTAGAACTCGCTCTCGTCGTGTAGAACTCGCTGTCTTTGTGTAGAACTCGCTGTGGTCGTGTAGAACTCGCTCTCGTCGTGTACAACTCGCTGTGTGTACAACTGTCGTGTAGAACTTCGTCGTGTAGAACTTCGCTGTATGTGAGACTCGCTCTCGTCGTGTAGAACTCGCTGTTGGGTGTAGAACTCGCTGTCTTTGTGTAGAACTCGCTGTGGTCGTGTAGAACTCGCTCTCGTCGTGTACAACTCGCTGTGGTCGTGTAGAACTCGCTCTCGTCGTGTAGAACTCGCTGTCTTTGTGTAGAACTCGCTGTGGTCGTGTAGAACTAAGCTCTCTGGTGTAGAACTCCTGTGGTGAAGTGTAGAACTCGCTCTCGTCGTGTAGAACTCGCTGTGGTCGTGTAGAACTCGCTCTCGTCGTGTAGAACTCGCTCGCAGTCGTCGTGTAGAACTCGCTGTGGTCGTGTAGAACTCGCTCTCGTCGTGTAGAACTCGCTGTCGTCGTGTAGAACTCACTGTCGTTGAGTATAATCGTATCATATACATAACCTGTTGTTGCAGCAACAGCACAAAAGAAGGTTTATAGGCCTACAGCATGTTTTTTCCACTTGTATCGTCTCCCTGTTTATTTTTTATAAATGGGCTTGGAAAATAATATTCTGTTTGGATGCATGAAGTCAATAATTAGTTTGTTTACACCTGAAGTAACAGCCCATTTAAAACCAAAGCTTCTTGATGCTTTAATAATTTAGTTTTCTAATCTAGATTATAATTCATCTAGATTATCTAGAGTAATGTGCACCATAAAAACTGCAACAGATTGATCTGCTGATCTTTGTGGAGTGGCCTGCTGAAAAAAAACATAGACACCATCACAAAAGTAGTAATGGTTTACTGGTTATAATAGGACTTGTATTGGTTTTACTGGAAACTGTAATGTGAGTTCTGTGGGTTTCTACTGGTAATTGGTCACCTTCTATTGGTGGCTTGTTAAAACCAATAAATCCCAATGAAAATGTCCCAAAACATACTACATTTATTTATGGTTTTAATGGTTAAAAGTTTGTTTGTAATGGTATTTGAAGTGGAAAGCATTTACATTTTCTGTGATGGCTCTATTGTTTTTTATTCAGCTTACACAATAAACGAATTAATAATAAAATAAAATAAAACATGACCCAGAAAGTGAAGTTTCTTGGTCTGTGGCCGTTCCTGACCCCGGTTTAACGGAGCTAGTCGAATGAATCGTGATAAATCGTTGTTTTCAGTATAATGTATGCCTGCAGGTGGCAGTACTGCACAGATTTCCACAACCTTGCAAACTGAAAATTCACTCTTTTTTTTTGTAAGCATAAACTTATATGAAATGAGCCAAGTTGATAATTTCAGCATATCCTCTAATGTCTCCCTTTTTACTTCCTGTGGAAAGGAAACACATGCAAAGGTGCATGCTGAGGAGGAGCTTCTTCCCTCAGGCCATCGGGCTCCTAAACTCAGTCTCATAACATCATTACATCCACAGGACTCAATTTAATAAACTGTATACACATCCATTATTCTCCATCATCCACACTGCTGCTATGTGTACATACCCGGTACAACCTATTTGCACATTCTCTTGCACATCCGTGTTTTTTATTAATATTTATTATCCACAGTAACTGTATTGCACATTTTATCTCATTGCACATCTTACTCATTTTATTTTATTATTTGTTCCCTTTTTCATTCTCACCTATATTTATATATATATTCTCTTGTGTTATGTTTCATTGCTTATTTTATTTTCTATTTTATTATTATTATTTTTTTTGCACTTTCCATTGAGCGGACCTGTCCTGACCTACATTTCACTATTGATTATACCCTGTATGATTGTGTATGTGACAAATAATAAAGAACCTTGAACCCTTGAACCATGCAAACACTATGAAATATTTACTCTAGGAATGTGAGGTCAAACCAAAAACATTTTCAGAAACCTTCAACATTTCTCACATTATCAGTTTAAAAATGGTAATAAAACAGAACTCGGAGTTAAACGTCAGAACAAGTTAATCTTGATAGTGTCAGATAGCTTTGATAGAAAGTAATGAATTAGGATGAATAGCTGTACAAATTTACACAAAGTACACGATTATATAATACCAATTTAGGTCAACCGATTACCAAGAAATGCTTAATTTGGTTCAGTCTGCGGTTTAAAAAGGTTGCATTAACAATTCAAGTAAACACACATAAGCAAAACATGGTCAGATGAGTGTCTGAATAATGCTTCGATTGTAAATGCTTCAATGTAAACTCAAACGACAAGTCTTAATAATGATTGTGGTGATTGAGCTTGTTTTGAACCCCCCCAAAAATTATCTGTTAATTATACATATTACATGAAAATATATTATGACCATAAAATACAATTCAAATGTAATTTTATTTATTTTCAATTTGGAGGAAAAAAAAAACAGCAACAACAAAACCCAGTGTTTTTCCAGCTATTAAGAAATGAATATCACACACAATAAAGTTAAACCATTCGAATGTGAACGTTCAATGCAATTAAGCTTTATATATATACAAAAATATACATTTTCTCACCCATTTCTTAAATTATGCCCATAAACCAAATTCTCATGATGTTTTCACTATGGCTTGACTCTTTGGGAGAAGCATGACAGTGCTTCCATGTCACACATGAAGGCTTGAACCCAAGGTAATGCAATAAGAAGTGCTGTTGTTTTATAGTCATTCCTCAGACTGCATGGCCATCTGTTTCAGCATCTTCTGCTCCTTTCGGTTTCTCATGCGATCCTTGAAATCCTCCAGCTCTTGCCTCTGTTTCAGCATCAGAAACACACATGTAAAACACAACCGGCCATTGCATCTCACTTGTGTAAGCTATACATGTGTGTCTTAAGCACTCCTGTGGGATGCTGCTGCTGAATAGTAGATCATCTACCTAAATATCTGCATCAAATGAAACACTTCGAGAGAATACTTACATGCAATTTCTCATCAGGTGGGAAGATCTCCCTCTGAAACATGTCAGCACATAATGTGATCATACAACAGGAGCTGCATAACACAATTCTATAATACTAATATGGACTTGGGGTATTAAGTCAGTAATGAACCTTTCGCTTGACGATGTATTCTTCAAAATACTCCGCTTGGTTTGATATCCAAAACATCACCACTGGAAACGACAGATACACCATCATCTGTTTAAAGTAAACATTATAAATCTGTAGATCTTCACATTGTGCGGTAGTGAGTAAAGCATCGAGTTTAGTGTTTAGCAAAGATGGACGTTTACAGCTTCTGTAAGTCTCTTTATTTCCCAAGAGATGGTTTAGTCTATTCACATATAGTTTATTAAGACAGCCAGACCTGCTTACGAGTGTAAATGTCATTAAACTTACCCTAAACACCTCGATTTTAACCCCCATGTCCTAGAGCTGCACAGTCACGCAATTCAGGTACTTCCGGTTTTGTAAGATGTCAAAATAAAGGTCGCGCGTCGCACGCTCAGTCACAGCCGTGTTTCCACACACGATGAAAATACTTCTCTGGACACTTGTGTGTGTTGTTTTAAATACACGCATGTGAATTTACTATAAATCTGGAGATGTGTAATTTAGACTTCTTTTTTTGTAACACAACATCTTCCCGCAGACTCCTTCCTCTTACGTAAGCCAGCTGCAGGCTTATGAAAGCGCGTGCAATCGCTGACCGGATGCAGGTTCAACAACATGATGTAAGCTTGCGGTAACTTTACATCCGGTATGGATACACTGCACGGCAGCTGCTCCGTCCATCTGGAAGACCGATATTGGTCATACAGATGAAAGATTTCGCACCTGAACTCATGTGTTTTTGCTTGACCACGTGAAATTGGAAAGAAATTAAAAGGATTTACATAAAAATAAAATCGTAATTTCCTCACTCTGACATTCAGTTCCTGACCTTCACTAGCCAGAAGGCCTCACGTTTCATCGTTTAATTTACTTTTATGGAACAAGACGCACTGAAAGTTAATATTGGCCGAGTCCAGAATATTCTGCTATATTCTCCTATTTTTTTTTTAAAGGTACAAGTGAGAAAATGATTATTCGTTTTGGTCAATAAATGTCCTGGACACATTTCACCCCAAAATTAAAAGGGAAAATACATTACATTTGGCTATATTGAAATCTTAAATTGGCTTTATTTTCTACACACAACATTTCTGTTTTTGGAGTGAAACATGACTCACTGCTTCTCAAAACCAGTCATATGTCAATTATTTCGAAATTGAGATTTATAAATCACCCTAAAGCTGAATAAATAAGCTTTCCATTTATGTATAATTTGTTAGGAGAGGACATATTTGGCCAAGACGCAACGAGTTGAAAATATGGATTCTGAGGATGCAAAATAATTTGTCCAAATTGAGTCATTAGCAGTTCCTAGCAATGCATATTACTAATAAAAATAAGTTTTGATATTTACGGTAGGAAATCTACAAAATATCTTCATGGAACATGATCTTAACTTAATATACAAATTATTTTTGACATAAAAGAAAAATCTATAATTTTGACCCATACAGTGTATTGCTGGCTATTGCTACAAATATACCCCAGCGACTTAACACTGCTTTTGTGCTCCAGGGTCACATATGCACTTGACATTTCATTTTAACTACACAAGAGATGTAGTCTTATGTCTTGTGACTACACTTATGTCTTGTATAGTCTTGCTTATGAAGTCATCAGTTTCTTTGCATCATCTCAAGCTCAACCTATCAGCGGCGTGAAAACTGATATGCAGAACACAATGAACATACTGTAGCACTGTGTGTAGAGCTGATGAATTATAAAAGAGACGACAGGCTCGTTTTTTTGTTTCCTTTTAATTTTCTATAAAAGAGATGAGTTTATTTCATGATCATAACAGATTGAACCATTGAGCTCGATAACCCACGCACATACCAAACAGTAATCGAGGGAAATGTTAAACAAACCAAAAAAGAAAATAACAAAATACCTGAATAAAGCAAACTCTCTGCTGAGCTGCAGGTCAGCACATTCTCTGGAAAATCAGAATCTATGGCACATAATATCCAACTGTTACCATGGAAAAAGAAAATACATGTAAAGGCTTGAAGGAATGAAGTGTTTCTCTTCTTTGAACTTTTACAGGCCAAATTAACAAAAGAAAAAATAGATATTTATATAAGTGGACTTCATGAGGAAGAACAAGAACCAAAAAAACAGTTTGCAAAGCATCGTTTAAATGAAGTGTTGTTGCGATTGAAACCTCCGGGTAAGAACAGCCACACACCGACAACTGTACTGACATGATGTACACGCACGCACGCACAAACACGCACGCACGCACGCACGCGCACGCACACACACACATGTTGATGATGATGATGATTGGACGTCCTATTAGCAGTTGAGGAAAAATGAAAAACTAGTTGTTCGGTGTATAATTAAGAAGTCCTGCTAAAACTAGATTTAAACCTGAATATTGTAAATGGGTAAAATATAAAATAATTACTTTCCGTTTTTGTCTCTTAAACAAGCTCTCGCCCCCAACCCCCCCAATTTCCCCCTCCCAGTCCAACCGTGACCTCCCCAAGAACATAATATATGCCAACTAGAATCGCAATACAATACAGGCACTGGAGAAAACACTATAAGAGAAAACTCAGAGGACCTGCCAAGGTCTCGAATTGTGCCCCCCCGCCCCCCTTGCCGAGTCAAATAACAGAATTAGAACACATCCACTATAATCGAACAAGAACAATGAGAAATCAGAACGGGTTGATTTTTTTTTCTTTTTGTAGCTTTTTTTCGTTGGAAATTGTTGTAATTCTATCTAGCACAGCATACAGAGTTCTCTGCGCAGGTGTAATAAAATGATCTGTGACAAGAAAAGAGGAGTCATGCAGAAACCAGCTGAGAGCTCCGTCGCGTTGGCCTGGCGTTCGCATGACGCTCTCGGACGCGTGTACCAGTTGCGCAGTGTTTTCCTTCTATATGTATAATACACTTAAAATAGGTCTCGTATTCTTTAAATTATATTCAAACTAAATGCTCAGAAACCGCCCTCGCAGGTCGACGCTCCGGCCCGTGGCGAGACTCCTCACCGGGTTTACGTGAAAACGATCTTCATAATTCTGTCCTCAATTAACACTTGTCAGAATAATGCATATATTAGGGTTTATCTTCTACAAGGCTACCTAAACTTTTAATGACGAGTGGGGAGAACAAGAAAATAGATTTATATATTTAGAAAGACATGTTAAGAGTGAAGCGTTTCGAGTCTCGGCTAACAGCGCAGAAGGATACAGGTGTTTGGCATAGACGTCAGAGGGTAAGGTGTTGGTAAGAGTTAAAAATATCTTAAAAAAGAAAAACAACAACGAAAAAGAAAGAAACAAACAAAAGTACAACCAACCAATCAACCAAAACAGTAATTAAGAAAATACCTTTTTACAGTAGATCCTACATAATGAAAAATCTGCACATGATAACAGTGTGAAACACACTGTGTTTAGTCATTTGTCACAGCCCCTGGTGAATATGATTTAGTCGTGGTTACGAGTCAGAGGTGTAAGGCGAGCTGGACTTCCTCTCCTGAGGAAGATCATCTTAAGTGCCCCCGATCCCATCCTGCCGTTTGCCTCTCGAAAAAGGGGAGAAGGATAGAGCCAAAATGAAACGATGGGAGAGAAACCAAATCAAACAGGAAACAAAGAGGTTTTTCTAATCCCCCACAGACATCTGGCGGTCGACGGATGCCGTAGTACAGAGAATCAGTACATTTCATTGTTGTCGTTCAGATATTCCTCCGGCCTTCACATTGTCCATTGCTCCCATATTCTGAATTAAGAGTCACACGAGTCCTCTCTTTCCCGCCATGGTCACAATGGCAAATCCAGGAGGAATGCCGGGGAGGCGGTGCCGTCCCAGTGTGAGGGTCCCTCTTTCTGCTAAGGCAAAAGGAGAGCTACAACCTCCCTCTCGGGCCTCAGCTTATGCATCGCTAGTTCAGCCTCTTCAGTGTTTCTTGTGGTCAGATGGGGTCTTTTTCCCTTGCTGCTTTTTGAGTTCATTCTGTCCGTGCAGAGGAGAGTCCGTGAGCAGTTCCTCACTTCCTCTCGCTCTTCAGAACAAGTTCTCCTCAAAGATAGCCATCAAATCGCTTTGGAAATTCATGTCGATAGTAGCTGCCATCTGTAGAGGAGAAGAAAACAACATATGAAGTGACTTTAGAAACTAATGTAAACACCTTTTGTATACTGATCAAAAGTTTGAGGGTCAGAGAGATCCTAGAAACTAATGTGTTTATTATGCAGGTATGCATTAAATCAATCAAAAGTCACAGTGAAGACATATATATAAATGATACAGCAGATCAGTTTCCACAAAAATATTAAGCATCATAACTGTTGTCAACATTGATAAGAAATGTTTCAATGAGCAAATCATCGTATTAGACAGATTTCTGAAGCATCATGTGACACTGAAAACTGGAGTAATGTTGCAAAAAAAATCCGCTTTCCATCACAGAAATAAATTACATTTTAGAAAAATAGAAAAAACGTTATTTAAAATTGTAAAATAAAAGCTAGTGTGTGTATCAGAGAGGTGACTAGCTGTAACTCACCGCCTCTCTCCTCCTCCTCTCCTGTTCCCGGCGACGCGCAAGCTCCCTCTGCTGGTCAAGTGCACTCTGGGAAGCAGCAGGGGACTGGGGCGGGCCCTGGGAAGGCTGTGGGGCCGAGGGCGGTTGGGCCGGGTTCTGGGCTTGGGGCTGAGTTTGGTGCTGCTGCTGCGGTGGCTGGACCTGTTGTTGCTCCTGCCGCCTGCGGGGCTCCTCTTGAGGTCTTCGAGACGTCTCAATGGAGTCCTCCTCATCTCGCCCCCTTCAGACAGAAAGAAAACATCTTGAAACTGCTGAAACGGTCCTGTCATTAAAAAGACCATTTCTGAACGGCTCTCTTACCGAAGTTTCTCTTGTTCTCTGCGCAGACGGTCTTTCTCAGCTTGCTCGGCCTGGGCCTTCAGGGCTTTCTCTCGCTCCTCCTTCTCTCGGGCCACACGTCGAAACTGTTCGAAGCTGTCGCTGGAGGACTTCAGACCAGACGAGGGAGCGGAGGTGGATTTCTGTGCCAGGCTCGCCCAGGAACCCATGTTCTTCAGTTTCACATCCTGGGCACCAAATGAGGACACGTTATGAGGCATCGTAACGTAGAATAACCCATTCCAGAACCATTGTATTCATTGAAAAGTATAACAGATGAAGTTGTCCCTTCCACCCGTACCTTTTTAGGCGCCACAGGAGTCTTGGGCTCCTGTCTGAATTTCTCTTTGTCCTGCTTGGAAGGCGGTGGACCGCTCTGCTCAGAAGGAGCGGATCACAGGACGGGAACTTTCATGTAGTTTCATATCCGCTTCTAAAACAAGAAGATGAACATTGAGTTCTGGTCCACTAATTTGACTGGCAGAGCGGAACGGAGATTGTCTATATTTAGTATAACCGTACTGAGATTAGCTTGTCTGTGTTTTAGTGGAAGGAAAGTTTTGATTTTGCATGTGGTACAGAGCTTCTTTTTTGTTTTTGATAGCAAAACTTCATTCACATCTGTTCCAGACAAACTTTTTTGTGCAATGCTTGTAATGAAAAACTGTAAAAACCATACTTTGGCGAAATCTGGTCTGAACAGTAGACATCATATTAGGGGTGGGCGATATGGCAAAAATATCATATCACAATTTTTTTTTTGAAATATCATGATTCTTTGTCATGTTGGTTTTACTATTGTGTCTGAGCAGTGCAGCCAAACTAATTTCCCTATTACAAAGATACATCCTTTCAAGGTAACAAATATTAAAAAGAATGGTGGATATTTAGGCCAAAGTTTAGGTCAAATATAAAAACCTGTCATTTTATATTTCTTATAAAAAAATGAGAACAAAGATACACATTACAAATATACAAATAAAACAAACAGTGCTTTATTTTCAGGTACAATAGGCATATTTAGCTGAGCATTCAAGAAATTCAAAAATCATTTACTCAAAGTTAGTTTTAAACCTGAATGAGTTTCTTTCTTCTGCTGAATATAAATGCTATTTTGAAGAAGGTGGAAACCCAAACATTTGCATGTCAACAGTGACTTGCATATTATAATTTTTTTCCTTCTATCAAAGTCAATGTGGACCAGCAGCTGTTTGGTTACCCACGTTCTTCAAAATATCTTCTTTTGTGTTCAGCACTAAAAAGAAATGAATACAGGTTTGGGACAACGTGAGTGAATAAATAATCACAGACACTACATTTTAGGGTGAACTATCCCTTTAACGACAGTCGGCTGCATGTTTAATACTGTCCCTTTAAGACCTGCACGCATCTAATATCCAGGCACGCATCCGTTTCTCTCTCTACTGTTTAGTTTCATTTTAGACATAACCAACTGAGTCTATATGTAACCCTTGTGTGTTTTGACAGTATTAGCTCAAAAGATAACTTAGTTGAGAAATCAGGCGCTGATAGACAGTATTTCTAGTGCGTGCTTCAGGTGTACGGGCTCAGAAAAAGCACACGTCAGACCAGCACGTGAAAAGCTTAAAAGCTCCCATGAGAGTAACTACCGCTGAGTTAACACTGATGTGAATGTATGTGGCGTTGTATATTGAGGCGGAGGCGCCGGAACCGCAACTTAAAGAATGTGCACCTTAGCGTGATACTACGATATTTCTTCAAAAGCAGATCGTGGAGACATTTTTATCATCCACGATCAAAATCATCATATCGCACACCGCTACTTGATATTAAACTTTTTTACTGTATAAAAGCAAGATGTATGGACACTGTGCATGTGTACAATTGCATGTCCAGGAGTTTCACTCACTCTGTTGGCTGTGGCCTGGCATTGTGGGTTTGCTCTCAGGGTGTTTATGAAGGTCTTGTCTCATGGGTGGATTGAAGGGCTCACCACGCATCACAGGTGAAGGAGGCAGCTTCTCTTCTTTAATGCCACCCAAAGCTGAAGGACCTTGCTGTGGTTCCTAAAAAAAACAGAGCAAACAAACACATAAAAAAAAAAAAAAAAGCTATTCATCACATTACAAAAATCCACGTGGACACTGGACAGAATCCATGTCCGAGCAAGGAAATGGAACTGACCTTTTTGGGGACCTGAGGAGGGGACTGGTGGACTAAACCATACTGAGAGATTTGAGGGGAATGCATCATGAGCGGGGAGGGGTTATCTCGCATGTGTGCTGTCGAAAAAGAGACCAATTAATATGCAAGCATTTATAGTGCTGACCAATAAATAAATAAAAACTGTTTAAACTCATCAGCTGTGGGACGTATGTGCTGAAGATTCGGGGAAGCACTGAAACTGCAGCTACAAGCTACTCAAAGTAAAGCAGTTGAGCTAAACAGAAGTTACATTTGTAAGAGTAGCAACTGACAGAAAAAAGCCAACTACTTTGAACTATTTATAGCGGCAGGATACATATATATATATTTTAAATAAGAGCATTTTTTGCATAAAATAATGACAGCGAACTCAAGCATCTAAACTTACTTTTAGAAAATGAATGACTAAATATAAATGTTTTGCAGTGTAAACATTAATTTTAGTACAAAAAAGAAGTAAACAATAAATAAATAGCTTGTTGTTAGCCCTACAATTAGCGATGATCGTCAACTTCAGCTGTTAAATGACCCATTTCTTTACAACACCGCTGTGTTACCTGAGTTATAGGAATCAGACTTGTGTTGACGTGGAGAGTGATGCTGTGGTGGCTGCTGCTGCTGGATAATCTGCTGTGCTTTCGTGGAGGGCATGGAGACTTTGTGTTGACTAGGCTGCGTTTGCGTGGTTTGCACCAGGCTTTGAGAGAAGCTCATCTGCTGCGAGTGCTGCATGTGTCTGGCCTGATGCTGTGAGAGCTGCGGGGAGGGCTGGGCTTGAGTCTGTACGGGAATCTGCGGAGGGGGCAGAGAGCTCTGCTGGCTCATCTGAGACTGAACCTGCACCGACTGCAGCAGAGACTGCTGGCCCGGCTGCTGCGGCCTGCTCTGCAGAGACTGCATTATTGACATCAGCGGCTGCTGCTGCTGCAGGCGGTTCGGCTGCAGGTGCTGCAGGTACATGGGCAGGGGCATGGAGGGAACGGGCTCCTCGTCATCCTCTAGCAGCATCTGTGGGGGCTGGGAGGAGAGCAGGCCCTGGGGAGTGAGCGTGGGTGGGGAGAGGGGCCGCTGGCGGATTTGCTGTGGAGGATGCAGCAGGTGAGGAGGGAGGTGGTGCTGGGGCTGAGAGGGTTGCTGGGACTGGAGCTGCTGCTGCTGCTGGGGCGTGCTTTGCTGCGGAGGTTTAGGAGGTAGTGGGGCTGCCCTGTTACTGGGCCTTGAAGGCTGCTGGGGCAATGCGTTGTGCAGGGCTGCTGGGGACCAACGACACAAAGAGAGAGGAAGACCACAAAAACATGATTAAGTAAAGGATTAATATGCATCACCTGCAATTTTTTTATATTTTTTGTAAACAAAAGTGCATGAGAAAGTGAAGAATAGAGCCAATCAGAGCATATCTACTACACACATTTTGAACCAATGAGAGGTGGGCAGTGAGAAAAGTGGCAAGGTAGCCCAGCAACAGTAAAATTGCTTAGTCCTATAACCATGGAAGAGATTTATTTTTGTCTTTTTACTGTATTTTCTGGAATATACGTATATCATTTATTTAGGCTTGGCATTTATAATAAATGCTGTTTAAAATAAAAGCCACTGTAATTTGTTTGTTTTATACTTGTATTTTTCGTTCATGTTCTGTATACCATTAAATGTAAAGCATTTGTTGTGCAGTGAGGTGAATCAATATTTTTATAATGTTTATACAAATTTTGTTTCATTTACCAGTATGTTATAGTATTTCACATTGTAATAAAATGTGATGTTTTTCTCAACAATGCAATTTTGACCCGGTACATCCGGAAAGAACACTGTATTAAAGTACTTTTGATGTAATAAACAGGAAGTTTCCACTCACCTGGGGATGTGAGGATGGGGTGCTGGTTCAGGAAAGGGTGCGTCTCAGGAGACACTGGGCCTCCTGGAGGATGAGCGTTGAGGTGAGGCGGCGCAGGGGAGGGTGAGTCATTGGCATGGTGGGGAAGGTGCATGAGGGGCTGGACGAAGTGAGCCAGAGGGTCAAAGTGGTTTTCCAGGAGCTGCGAGGGCTCCAGAGCTGTGACGGGAGGAGGCATGTAAGCGGCGGGAGAGGGATGCTGCTGCTGCGTCTTCAGCTGAACACTGGGCTGCAGCGCAGGAGTCTGGGGTTGATGGGGAACTTGCGGCTGAGGCATGCTTGGAGCCATCGCCTGGTGATGAGCCTTCTTTCCTTCTCCTCTCCCCCTCTTCTTCAGCTTAGAAGCCATCCCTGAGTTCATTAAGAGGAAATTGTTCATGCATTGCAGTAACTTTAATCATTTAACATCAAAAGCATCAGAAATGCAGCTGGTCATGTGTTATAGATCTACAGGGCTCACCTGTCTCCGAGTCTTCGCTTTCTGAGGAGCTGGACTCACTGCTGCTGCCCGACTCGGATGATGAGCCTTTTGTCTTTGCAGCACTCACTACCTCCATGGACTTCTCTGGAACTGAAGGACGAGAAACAACGACCCATAAGAATTTGTATACACTTGGTATTTATGTTGATGTTGGGTGATGCAATGTAACAGACAGCATTAAATATAAGTGTAAAAGGGGATCCCATGTGTTTTAGAGACATACTCGTTATGTTTACATTTTCGGAATCGGAATGAAACCAATTCTATTTAAGATAGTGAAAGTTCTGTTTATATGAACATGTTTTCATCTACAAGTGATTGAATCTATTCTGAACAAAACGTTCAGTCTCTTCCAGTGATCAGGTTTTAAAAAAGAAACCTTTATAAGATGTAAAACAAATGTAAATCTACACGTCATGGCACAGCCCATGTGCACAAGCTGTTTTTGAATCTGACTGAGAAGAGAGCTGAATTCAAGCATTTACGTGGTTCATTTTTGATTGGATTACTTCAGGTCTTCTAAACTTTGATCAATTTCATTTGTTTAGAGCTCAAAAGGATCAATCGTGGTGTTAACATGATGGTTATTTAATCCAAATGAGCAATGAATCCAATTATTAACTTATTTATTTGGTTGCATAGAAACAGCTAGTGTGTTGCCATTACTCAAAACTACCCTTTTGCACATAAGACATTTGGACAGTCAATGCTAATGCATCCCATGCAACATTCTGGGACAGATGTGTCCAATCTTGCTCCTGGAGGTCCACCTTCCAGCAGAGTTAAAGGTGTAGTGTGTAGATTTTGACGGCATCTAGCGGTTGAGGTTGCGATTTGCAACGGGCTCCGTCCCCTGCTCGCACCTCCCTTTAGAGAAGCTACGGTGGCCCATACAGGGCTAAGATACCGTCGTCTGAGACCGCAGAGAGCAATGAGGTTTCTTTACAAAGGTAAATTAAGGAATTATATTTACTTAATTATTCAATAAACCGATGTCATAGTGAATATTACGGTTACTTGTTCATCCTCGTGTCCGTGTTTTTCGCAAGAACAACATAGTGACTAAACGCGCTCTGTAGAGCAGTGTGTCCGTTTAGGGCTGCTGTAGAAACATGGTGACGACGTCCATGTAAGGGGACCCGCGGTGTATGTAGACATAAATTGCTCATTCTAAGGTAATAAAAACATAACGGTTCATTATGTAAGGTCTTTATACTCCTGAAAACGTAATTATGCATATTATATTGTATATCTGTCTATAGATCATCCTAAATATTACACAGTGCACCTTTAAGCTCTAAAATTAAACACACTTAAATCGGCTAATCGAGGTTTTCAGGATCACTAGAAACTTCCAGGAAGGTGTTTTGGAGCTAAACTCTGCAAGAATGTGGCCCTAGAGCAGCAGGATTTGACATCCCATTTTTCTAGGATTACCTACAAAACAAGTGTATGTACGGCCAAATCCTCAGATCGGACTAAGTACTCTTGGTTGGCCCACCAGAGACCGAAGTGTTAACAGGGCATGTTAAAGGAGGTTTGTATAGTCCCTCACCACTGGCAGGCTTCTTCTTCTTGCGAAGGCAGGACGACACATATTTCTCCAGCTCCCGCAGCGTAGAAGGCTTTAACGTCTCAAAATCGATCTCAATCTCGTCTGGGTTGGAGTTCTTAAGCGAGGGCTCACGGGACTGGATGATGTGGACCACACGTCCCAGCTTGTCTCCAGGCAGCTTATTAATGTCCAGACTCAGCTGTCTCTTTTCTTCATAGGACATAGGTTTACATTTCTCTCCAGCTGGCATGCCTGCCATTGCACCTCCTCCTGTCAGACCCAGATCCTCCTCGGGGTCCAGGCCCACCACAGGCTGCAGGGTTGGTGGAGCAGCACCTGGGGGAGCCATGGAGCGATTGCCCTTACCTCCCTCCTTCTTGCTATAGGGCATAAGACAACAAGAACTTTCATTTTCAGTGACATCATACACAATGTGTAAACTGCAAAATTATCAGACTTTCTACAATGATAGAAGTGATTAAACCATGTCATTTTTTTATACTTTCTAGCCTAAAATGTGGTTGCATAAACAAATATAGCTCACCTCAGCTTCTTGAGCTTCTTAGGCAGAGGATCCTTGTTCCTCTTAGGCAGATCCAGGATCTTAGGCAGATCCAGTATCTCTTCCAGTACAGGCATGACTCCCGCTTTCTTTTTGTGCTTTTCTTTCTTCTTCTCCTTCTTTTCCTTCTCTTTCTTCTTTGGTTTGCTGGCCTGAGGCTGGGACAAGGCAGCCAGCTGCTCATGAACCGCTTTCAGCTGAGCAACAAAAGAGAAAAAACAAAATATGGAGATTAAAGTCTTCACAGTGGACAGTAAAGTATAAACTTTTTTTTACACGTCCAGTATCTGTGGTGACAGATCTTTGAGCCAGCCTGTCCTTGGAAAGACATCTTTCTTAAGGACATGCTGGCAAAAAAGCGTATATCTGCTTACTTGCTCCTGAAGCTCTGCTAGTCTCTGGGCTCTCTCCTCTTCAGAGTCGTCCGTGGAGGATTCAGATTCAGATGAAGAATCACTGGAGCTGTCCGAGGACGAGGCCGTGCCCATGAGTGGCTGTGTCTTGACAGGAACCGGGTGGAGCACAGGCGCAGGAGCGGGTGCCAGCATTTCCTCTGGCTCATCTGGCATTTTAGCAAAACGCATCTCAAACACATCCTACAAAAAGAGAAAACCTTTTGATGATCTAGTATAAGACGATTCTAATCTTCAGCAATGTACACTTCATGTTACATTCTGACAACATAGGAAAGTGTCCATTATAAGGCGCTTTCACACCACAAAGTTCTAGGAACTAGACAGCAGAAGTAAATAGTTGTACACAGTAGCTGGTATTTTGTATGTGTTTGGTGCATATTTACATCACTGGTAGTTCCTATAGAACTGTTTTAGACCCTACACTGAAGTAGGAGCTCATTTAGATCCCCCAAACGAGTTCCTTTAGTTCCTAGAACTAAATACGTTACTAGTTCCTGTGGTGCAAACACTCCAAAAAGCAAGAACATCCACCAATAGTTCTAGAAACTATGAAAATGTTCCTCTGATGCAAAAGCCCCTATAGAAACTATAAGATAGTGGAACATTACTGTTTTTTATATTTGCACCGTTCACGAATTTGGTTCAACTACTTTCACACTTTTCTGTCTATTAGATTCGGAAACTAACAGGGGCTTGGGGCCAAAAATGCTACAGCAAATCAAGTTAAGTGGCCAAAAAAAAGCCTCTATTTCGACAGTGGCGATTACAGTAAAGTGAGAAAGTGAATGAAAAGCATAGATTGAAGCATTACATTTAGATATGCTCACATCCAATATTTTTTACGTTTTCTTTTTTGCAGCATTGAGCATTATACACGCTTGTGATAGTGATAGACACCACTTTCTTTGCTCGCTTTCTGTGTATAGTTTATTCCCAGTTGTAATAACTTTTTTTCTCCAATCTATTGATTTTACATGCTTATGTAAGGTCACTCACTGGACCACGACTGTTATTTGAAAAGGTTAACTTTAACGGACGAAACCAGATTGGCTGACTGACACACACTTTTACTCAAAGGATGGACGATCTGACAGGATTACCTTCGGTTGAGTGACTCACATCTAACATTAATGTGTATAGTTAAGACAAACTAACCGTGTCTATCTAGTCATGAATATGTATATATATGTATATATATATATATATATATATATATATATCAATTTCAGCAGGCAACTATTTTTACAGCTACATTATTATTCCAGCCACAATTAATTACAACAATGTATATACAATTACAAATAATTAAGCATATAAATCATCAGTTTGTTTTACACACAGCTAGACGTCAGGCTAACAAAAACACACTTGCCATGCAAGCCCTAATGAACACAGTGTTTTGGAGGTATGGACGTACCTGCAGTTTGCGTGCCATAGCCACCACTTCATGGTCTGGAGGGTTGTACTTATAGCAGTTGGAGAACATTAACCGTACATCTGCTGCAAACTCCTGAGCATCTCTGTACTGTCTGTTTTCCAACTTGTCCTGTACAACCAAAGAGAACACTGAACAAATAAGCATGGAAAGCAAGAGTGGCTCATCCTCTGACTGAGAACCTGCAGCTATATTTTCACCTTAATAGTGCTGAGGTCCATGGGATGTTTGATGATGTCATGGTAATCGTGCAGCCCTAAAACATCCACATCCACTGGCTTGTAGAAGGGCCAAGCGTATGCTGCATGCTTCTTAGCAAACATGTCCTTTACAATGCCGGAGCAGTAGCGTAGCTGCTCTTGTTGCTTGGGGCTGTGGGTCCCAATGACAGGTGTCCAATGGTGCTGGGAGTCCGGTGCCTCCTTTTTGGATAGTTTGCTTGGTCGTGTAGTATCCCGGCGAGGCAGAGTCTTTCCTGACTTTGACTCAGCAGGCGAGGACTCGTTCAGCGGGTCATTTGCGGTAGGTGTTGTGGTGTCTGCTTTCCTTTTCTGACTTTTTCTCGGCTGCTGATGAAAAAAGTGAGTGAGGACAAAGACAAGAGACTAAAAACTAAGAATGACACTGTTTGAATGTTACGGGCCAACTTACTTTGTGAGGGATTGGAATGGGGCTTTGTAGAATAGCAGGGGCGCTCTGCTGCACGAGCATGGGCGACAGGGCAGTTTGGGTCGGAGGAGGCACAGCTGTTTTCATGGGGACCTGTGGGTTGCAGTCAGTGGGGCCCATAGAAAAAGGTGGCCCTAATTGAGGCGCAAGGGGAGGGTGCGTAGGGAGCGAGGGGGGTACTCGAGGGAGTGGAAGGGGTACTTGAAGGAGCGAAGGGGGTACTCGAGGGAGTGAAGGGGGTATTAGAGGGAGCGAAGGGGGTACTCGAGGGAGAGAAGGGGGTCCTCGAGGGAGAGAAGGGGGTCCTCGAGGGGGCAAGGCTTGTATGGTATGCTGGGGAGGTAAAATAGGCAAACCCTGTGGTGGTCCTCTCATTTGTGGCCCAGGGGCAATACTGGAAAGGCCACGAGTTTGAGGGATTGTGGGCGAAGACTCCAGGCCAGGTGCAATTTTCAGGTTCATGTCTAATAAAACAGAGAATAAAAAGGAATTAAAATGATAATTTGAGATGTCTAAAACAAGCATTTCTGTGATAATGATGTGATGCTACAACATTCAGGATAAAGGAGAGTGATTCACAGCAAGAGGCATCATTCATTTTCAGTGTTGGGGAAAGTTACTTTTAAAAGTAATGCATTACAATATCGCATTACTCCCTAATAAAGTATCTAATTACGTTAGTTATTTTTTATGAAAAATAATGCATTATGTTACTTTTTAAATCTGGGCAGGGCTTGCTTGTTTGGTTCAATACAAAAAAGTTATATTTTTGGCAAATGCAAAAGCCCTTTCACACCAAAAGTGAAATGAATACGCCTCAGGCTGAAGGAAATCTAAATTCACATCTGTAAAGTAGAACATAGCAGAAAGTTCAACACACTTCAGCAATAAAAAAGAAGCACAAATGTTTATCTAGAGCAGTGATTTTCAAACTTTTTACAGCGGCGTACCCCTGGGGCAAAGCGTCGTATCACTTACCTTTATTTTGTTTCTTATCCATACGACTTACAAAAGGAGATGTTTGGCAGAATTATGTTCATTCAGTTACTTTTTCATGTAGCTAATTAAATAGTGAGACAGTGTCTCTGACTGGCATCTTATTTCCTGTCCAAATACATATATTTGTATATTGAATTGGTAACACTTTACAATAAGGTATCATTTGTTAACATTAACATTAATGTATGAATTAACATGAATTAGCAATGAACAATACATTTATGTGTTAAAGCTGCAGTACGTAACTTTTTTTGGTAAAAATGATTTGTGTTAAAAATGGCAAAGAGGCAAAACTTACAGACTGCAGCTTTAAAGTTGTTTAACAAAAATACAGTTTGTTATTGTTCGTTGATGTTAGTTCAGTGGATTTACCAACGTTAAAAACAACTTGTGATTTTTATAAATGCATTAGTAAATGCTGAAATTAACATTAACTAAGATGAATAAATGCTGTAGAAGTATTGTTCATTCTTAGTTCACGTTAACTAATGAACCTCATTGGAAAGTGTTACCAATTAACTGTATAATATTTGTAATTACACGATATGCTTTTCTAAAGCTGAAGTGACCTTTATTTATTAGAATATGTATAACTTAATATTTTAACTAATTGCAAAAGCTGAATAATCAAAGTCTACTGATTAGCCAGTGAATTAATCGGTGATTAGTCGATTAATTGTTATAATAATCGTTAGATTAATCGATTATCAAAACAATTGTTTGTTGCAGCCCTACAGCAGTGCAAGTGGCCCTCAGGTATGAGAGAGTATGAGACTTATACCTGGATCCCTCCTGCCCCGGCCACGACCCCTGCCGGCTGTGGTCGTCAACTCGACCTCCTGCTGGGGCATCTCTGAAATCTTGTGGAGGAACACCTTCTCCATTGCTTCTGCCATTAAGACTATGTCATCCCCAGGCTGCAGGGGGCAACACATACCATTAACCACATGTCCAAACACACCACTTCGTTCCATTGTGAATAATGGGTGCAAAATGTGAACCAGTACCTTATTGTAAATGTAGCAGTTAGTAAACATGGTGTTGAAGTCTTGAATACATTCTTGGGCATTGATGTAGTAACTGTTCTCCAAGCGTTTCTTGATTGTTCCCATGTCCATAGGGTTTTTGATTATCTTGTAATAGTCCTAGTGAGAGGAGGTTACAAAAGTCAGCATAAACCATCACAATCCATAACGTTCATCATCACAATGACTTTTTTGTGTTACAATAAAAGCAAGCAGCTTTGAGACTTTCCATGAAGAATATTCCTGATGTTAAACTAACTATGACACCTTTAAGGGGCCAGAAAGCGTATTTGTATCTAAAAACATGCTGCCACATGGGGTCCATGCTGCCACCTGCATCTGGGGTCTTCTGATTGGCTCACATTTTTGGAACTGACATTGTGTGTAAAAGCTGAAATTCTTTAAACTTGACCCGATGTCATTAAAAACACGATGCTCATGCGCAAAATACTGCAAAAGATGCGAGATGTGAGCATAATGGTAACACACGTCCACCTAGTGTGTTTACATAGGACAAACACAGAACACGTTTTTCCATTCCAAGTAGTGCATTAGATTGGAAAAAATATGTTCTGTATGAACGGCAAAAGCCCCTTTTCCAGAGAGTGACAATAACCAATCAAGAACTGTTTCAACAGCTCTGAGCCAGAGAAACAGGCTTTGCAACAGTCACAACAACCTGCTGGTCTTGAACTAGAAACTGCTTACGTCAAGGGGCGGGAAAATTACCTTATCAAGTTTTCAAAACATTCACTCTCATTCTGGCAAGACTAATGGCAAACAAAACTAGATCGCACAGCATTTTCCCCCATCTGTCTATATTTAAAACTTAATTTGGATTCATAATTATCACAGTATCATAATTATCATCATTACTCTAGCCTGTTTTGTAATTTAGCTTTCTAACGAACATTGTTTAATGCAAATATTGTTGTCTCTGTGACGAATTGCTTATGCTCCTCTTTATTAAGTCGCTTTGGATATAATCATCTGCTGAATGCATAAATGTAAATGTTTTTACAAATTGTATATAATTTTGTTGTACAACTGTACCAAAAGTAGTTTAGTAACAACTTCATACAGCATGTATACACACAGTGTTGGGGAAAATTACTTTTAAAAGTAATGCATTACAATATTGCATTACTCCCTAAAAAGTAACTAATTACGTTAGTTACATTTTATGGAAAGTAATGCGTTACATTATTTTTGTGTTACTTTTTAAATATGAGCAGGGCATGATTGTTTGTTTTTAATACAAGAAGTTCTATTTATAGCAAATGTAAATCCCTTTCACACCAAAAGTGTAATGAATAAACCTCAGGCTGAAGGACGAGTAAATCACGTCTGTAAAGTAGAATGCAGAAAAAGAAGGTTCAACACTCTTCAGCAATAAAAACAAAACAATGAAGCACAATTGTTATTTTATCTAAATAATTTTTGCTTATTAGTATGGTTGAACTGGATCAAAGGTCAGCAGCAAACACATTGGTTAATAAAATGAGATGAAATATATTTGTGTTGTCTAACATTTAATTATAACAGGTTTGCGTCATATTCTGAGTTTGCATTTCACTGTTTTAATTAATTTTGATGAATACAGAATCTGTTTTTTGTGAGTGGTATGAATTAATACACATTCACATTTAGTCTAGATTAGAACTACAGTAAGATCATGTTCACACAGCGCACTGTCAGTCAATAAATGGAAAAAAGTAACTCCGATATTTTCTAGTAAATTAGAAAGTAATGTAGATTAGTGTAACGTTTTATAATAATAATTTATTCTATTTGGTGACCATTTTATTCATTTAACATATTTAATATTGGGGCATCCAAGTTATTTGACATATTTGAACCATTTTTTTTTAAGTAACAATAGTTATTTTCCCTGGTAATTAGTTTCTTTTATAATTATGTAACTCAGTTAGTATTTGTGAGAAGTAACTAGTAATATAACTATTTTTTTAAGTAACGTGCCCAACACTGCATACTACACAATGATTTATTGCATGTATTTGATTAAATATGAGTATGAAGAGCTTTAAAAATAAATCGCATATCGCAATATTGGTAAAATAAAATCGCAATTAGATTATTTTCTAAAATCATTCAGCCTTACTAAATATTGCCACACTTGCACTTTGGAAAATGACAGATTACACAGTATACTGCTAAATATCAGATACTGCACAGTTTTGGCCTCTGAATATAACTGAGGTGTTTTTTTCCTATGGCTGAGCTCCATATTGTCCTATATTAGCTATTAAAGCCTGAACTATCAAACATTATATTATTATATATGATAAAATAAAATATCAAAATTATTTATATTTTTTTCTAAATTGAAGTTAATAAACTGTTCCATTAAAAAGACAAATTCTTCTGATTATAATTTTGTTTGCGAGGCTTTGCAAAACCTTGACATACTGTAAGCCTACTTACTGATTCGGTTTGTTTGTGAGCAGTTTATGCAGTTACACTTTGTAAATGCAGGGAGAATAAATAGCAGACCATCAAACAGCACCATGTCATCAAACATCTGCTCCAGCATGACAACTAGCACCATTTCACTGGCAAACAAAATGACAGTAAAAATCTGTGCAGCTACACTGTCTGACAGGACCTGCTCATCACAGACATGACTGGACTGTAAAAGGACGGTTGGTTCACTCACAGGCAGATTCAGCTTAATGGCGTCAACAGGAGAATGGAAAGGCCAAGCGAACTGGTGCTTCCAAAGAGCCTTCAGCACCACCTTCAGCAGGTACTGCAGCTGGTTGGTCTGGCGCTTGGGCCGGGAAGAGTTATTAATTTCTGTGGGGCCGGGGCTGAAGATGCCAGGGGCCTGGGACGAGGGCTGCCCCTGACTGCTGCTGCTCCCCAACATCTGCACTGCATCCAGGCCGTCCCCCATACTGGTGGGGTGGATCACGGGCAAAGGGACGGGAGGGGGTGGGGCAGGACACCGCTCGCTCAGTCTCGAGCCGGGCGCGTGCTCCACAGGGCGAGCACCGCTAATTCCATTGCACTCCTCGCTGGGCTCTCTGTGAAGGAAGCAAATCACAGTCATTAGCTTTTTACATTTACAATCTATGCCATCTGCATCAGATCCATCACTGTAATCATCACTATCATCTCAATTACACTTAACTACCAGCACACATCCTCTCTGACCCCCAAAACAGCATTATTCAAATGGTTCATGTTTTCTTAAGTAATTGCCCATGGATTCTCTAATTATCCCCCGATGTAGTTTGAATCAATGACATCTTCTGCAAGACACATACTGGGGTTTGGACTGCTGCTATTACTCTGTGACACGTCCAAGTAGGTGCAGTCTAGCCAGCTGTGGAACAAGCATTGCTGTATGTCTGTAATTAAAAATAAACGTAATCCACAGCAGTCACAGAAAGATGCCGCTTATTTCACCAAAACAGCTTTTATAGAATATTAATGTACCAACAGGAGCTTGAACAAGTCTAACAAACTTCATTATCATGCTTTTCAATGGCCATAACATAAGACTACTGTAAGTAATGACAGCATAATACATTTTTTAGCTACTTCTATTGACCTGAATGCACTAAGTCGCTTTGGATAAAAGCGTCTGCTAAATGCATAAATGTAAATGTACTTCTGAAATGTGAAGTGAATTTTGTATAGTTTTTTTGTTCTGTTTTACATAACCAACAATAATACAGTTTCTTAAACCAAAAAGTAACAAGCAGTTCTTCCATATTGTGATGTGCATCTAAGTTAAAAGGACTAACAAAGGAAAATGTAGAGACTTGCATGGTTGCATGCATTGGTTGTTAAAAGGATGGAGGCGGATGTGAATGAGAACTAGTGTTGCACAATTCCAGGAATTTTCAAGACAGGAAACTTTCCATGGGAATTAATGGTAATAAACCGGAATGTATTGCAGGATTTATTATAAGTCGCTTTGGATAAAAGCCTCTGCTAAATGCATAAATGTAAACAACCAGATTTAATGCAATTTCTGTTTAATTTCTACCCTACACATTGCTCAATCACATGCACACAGCACACACTGCTTACTGCAGGGCTACTGAGGCCACACCCCTACATGAACTGTGCTTTCCTCCAAAACATGTACAGATCATTTCTTAAATCCTGCACACAAAATGCCCATCTTGGTAAGTATTCATGTAAATTACATGAATATTACAATAAAAAGTTTAACTTCCTGTGTATGTGTAATATAATGTGCCACTAAATTAGGCTATACCTTTGTAAAACCAATACACAGACTGAACGAACATTTAGGTGAGACAAAACAAGTCTAAAAATGCCTAAAAACAACCTTTTGCTTCACAGTTTTCAAATTTGCATCAGGTGATTTCCAATAAAGAAAAGCATGCATATTGAAAGCAAGCCTCATGGCTTACTATGGGTTGGCCAATGACTGTTAGTTTGCTTTTGGTAAGATGAATAATTGTGCTTAAGTAAAGGAAAAACAGAGAAGAGAAGAAGAGAAGAGCGAGACGGAGCGCACAGCAGTGTCAGCTCATCAACACGACGTGACCAGGTGACCTCACCCACCAATTGAAGCCCCATCATAGAGTAGGGTAGGGTAGGAGAGTACAGCTGGTGTGGAGCTCAGCAAACCAAATAATCAATTCTTGATCCTCAGCCAGTTGTTTTTCGATTGAAGCATGTTAAAGGTCAGCCTGGTAATTGATGCCAAAGGAGGGCCCAAATGTCTTCATCTCTCTAGTAATCACACCCCCACCACTACTACCGCTGCCTGGGTAATCTGGCAATCCCCACACCTACACTTCTTGCTAATGAAACCTCATGTCACCTCATACTGCTGTCTAGAGCCTTGCATTTAATCTTTCTACAAGAGAGACCTGTAAACAACAGCAGTGCAGCACTAATACTGAAAGTATTACTTGGATAAGTCGAGCAAAAAAACGCTTCAAGCTTAGACGGTTGTAAATAATCAGAATGGGAATATTCAGAGCAAACTGGATGTTCTTTTTAACAATTTAGTTAGGTTCATCAACAATTACCCCTTCAACTTCGGTCAGAAATCTTGGTGTAATCTTTGATGACCAGCTGACCTTCAAAAGATCACATTGCAAAAACTGCTCGATCTTGCAGGTTTGCACTACACAACATCAGAAAGATCAGGCCCTTTCTGACAGAGCATGCTGCACAACTTCTTGTCCAGGCCCTTGTCATTTCAAGACTGGACTACTGCAATGCTCTTCTAGCTGGACTTCCATCAAACACAATCAAACCTCTACAAATGACTCAGAATGCAGCGGCACGACTGGTCTTCAACGAGCCCAAAAGAGCCCATGTTACACCTCTCTTTATCTCCTTGCACTGGCTCCCGGTTGCAGCTCGCATCAAGTTCAAGACACTGATGCTTACATATAGAACAACCACAGGCTCAGCACCCACCTACTTCCACTCACTATTACGAACTTACATCCCCTCCAGAAGTCTGAGATCTGCTAGTGAGCGACGCCTCGTGGTACCATCACAGAGAGGCTCAAAATCATTCTCCAGAACATTCTCTTTCACCGTTCCTGGCTGGTGGAATGATCTTCCCACCCCCATCCGGAATGCTGGATCCCCAATCTTCAAGCAACAGCTGAAATCTCTTTCGACACTACTTGACTTTACCCTAAAATTAAAAATACATAATAAATAAAACTTCATCTTTCTCTCCTTCCATTGCTAGCTTGTACTTATTTGAACAATGCCTGAGACTTGGTGTTACGAGCCATTTCTCTGTCTGATTGCCTCTTCAAGATTAATCGCTTTATGTATTCCCCAATTGTAAGTCGCTTTGGGTAAAAGCGTCTGCAAAATGGCTAAATGTTTAAAGAAATGAGAAACAGGATTCGAGGAACATGTTATGACATCTGATGAAGTGTGTGGACAGACTGCTACTCCCCGGCAGCATGTATTTCACAGTCACACTCATTGGCACAGTCCCCCTGTCTCCTGTCAAGTCTTCATAAAACATGATACACCAGAATGCATTCAGTCGGGATGAGTCCATAGTGACTGCCATTCATGAATTATTCAGAATGACTGCTATAAAAAACAAAAAAAAAATAAAAATATTCACCTAGCAAAAATAATCTGATTTTGCTACAGCAGTTTGAAGAAAAATGAATCCAGTTTCTGTCAAAGCATCCTCCAGTGTGCTTTCCTGCAGTCAAATTAGGGGTACTTACAGCTGCTGGTCAGACAATAAAAAGGGAAGTAAACGTGTGTTCAGTCATTTAATGTACACAAGCTTTGGCTGTAGTAAAAACAATAGTGTTATAATGATTTTACAGCACAGCAGCTGCCAAGTGTCCTCCACCAGGCTCACAGCAAGCCTCACACTGACACTTCATTTCACTTCACTTTTAGCTTCTTGTTACAACATTCAATCATGATATTAGGCCAATCTTTGGGATTCAATCATGAAACCTGAGCAGAACAAACTCAAAGTTGTTCATAAAACTCTATGCAACAGTTCACACAAGAATGGTTTTAAAAACTATTTATACAAATTTGTCATGCTTGTTTCATGACACACGCCCTTTGACTAATAATATGAGTACAAGCAAAATGTGGTTAATTTATCAGTGGTACGGCAGAGCATTACTCCAGCTCAACTAGTAGAGAAACAAGATCAGGGGTTCAATTCCCAGGGAACACACAAGCTAAGGAAAAATAATGAACGATGTCTGGGATAAAAGCATCTGCCAAATGAATACAAATATGTCCACAATTAAATGCAGCAGTTCAAAGAAAACATAGCATAAGCCATGTCCTACACACACACACACACACTATACCTACACATACTAAAACTGAAATGGCTGTACAACAGGAAAATGAAGGCCTTACACTGATGAAAAATGAACCACTGAATTGTTGTTTGGTAACAATGAACTAAAATGAATTCACAGAAAGCAATCAAAATTTCTCATGAATTAAAAAAAAAATCAATAAATTGTATAAACAAATATCCTTATCTTTCCATCATACTTGAGATCTACTTGTACTACTACAATTACAAGTATCAGTGTTTCCCCTGCCATTATATTAGAGGGGCGACCCGTCCCCCTTGAAGGTCAAGTTAATTTTAGATTCTCTATAGCTCCAGATCACAACAGAAGTCATTAAACGTTACCTTTCCTATAGAACAGGTCTATACCCTGTTCTTTTATTAAACAAACTACATAACCTTATGTTATTTATAGGGCTGAGTATTGATTCAGATGTCCCAATTTGATTTCGATTCTCAAGCTCTCGATTCGATTCTTGAGTTTTTGATTCCATTCAGTGAGTTTTACCACAAAAGCTATTGATTTTTCTAAAAAATGAACAGTAAACATCAGTTTACAAATGGTGAATTAATAAAAAGAATGTAAGAACCACAGGCCTGTATTTTAAACCTATTCTTGTTTTGTCTTAAACAATAATAGGGCCCTATAAAATGTTCTTCTTAATTTTTCTGGCAATTAGATGGAGGCATAAAATATTAATTAAAATTATCCTAACCAAATTAAAATTAAACCCTTTTATTTTTTGGCAAATAAAGTGGTGCACAACAGAGGTTTACTGTTCAAATTAAAAAGAAAACAACTGGGATTATTCCTTTAAAAATCAAGATTTATTAATATTTAGTAGTAGTAGCAGCATTGAGTCTTAAGAGTGCTAAATAGTCAACTTTAAACTAAACTTATTTTTACGGTTTGCCATAAAGAACCCGCAGCTGCTGTGTATCATGTGATGTGATTGTAGTTCTCAAATTAAAATGGTAAAATGTTAATGAAATGACTCTCAGAGCAGTTGGCGATTATATTCTTGTGTTAATATCATCATATAGCGAGACGACAGAAGATGAAAACACGCGAGCCTCGTCCGCAGTTTAATATGTGTGTGGTAAACACAACAGTGCATCGTGCCATCTTCCATTCATTCATTCATTTGCAGAAATCATGGCGCTTTATGCATGATATCAAATGCTTCCGCATACTTATAGTATTACTATGGCATTTCACCTGAGCATTGCATATGGCTTTGTTCTTGGTTCTTGTCAACAGTGTCTCCACCATGATAAGCTCTGAATGAATGCCAGGCTTTCTGTTGTAACATCAAGGTAATTAAGCGTGACATTTTGTGGAGATGACTAATGATAAGAATCACATTAATCAGATCTTGTTTTAAATGTGTGCTGAAATAAATACCGGAAAAGACCGATTCGCGGCTTTTGAGAATCAATATCGAATCGAAGTCGTAAAAAAAGATTAATCGAAAAATCTATTTTATTTGCCCAGCCCTTGTTATTAATCTTATTTACACAACGACAAGTCATTTCGGTCTCTACGTTACATCGCGCTTTCTATATCGCGCACAGTGGAGTTCCGCCCCGATGCGCCCACGCACAAGTGAGCCCACTCCCACTAGTATTTGTAAATATTCAGCCGCAAAATGACTATTTAATTATGAATTCTTCGTGTCTCTGTGTTAATGAGTGGCACAGATGTGCGTTTTGTTTACTACTTGTACTGAAGCTCGCGTGACACTTCCAGTGATATTAACATCTGCCATCTTACTAATGAGGACATAAATACATGAACATCATCTCGAGAACTGCTCCGAGAGTCACTTCATGAGTATTTAACCATTTCATTTGAGTGAAACTATCCTCATATCACATACACAGAAATGTAAAGGTATTCACCATGTTGGAAACTCAGAAGCGAAGACCAGGAGACTCTTGGGTATCTTCAGCAGAGTTCTTTGAGAACGCGGTGCGTGTCGCTGCAGTCATCTAAAGTCTAACTAAGGCAGTGTTACATTGTAGTTTATATACTTTTAGGGGGCAGTGCTTAGGAGTGGAGAAAAGCACCTGGGTGACGACCTTAAACAAAGCATGCAAATGAAGTGTTCAGGTATCGCTACCTGCCCCATTTAACCATTCCTAATCCAATCAGCATAACTACCCAAAGATTGGGGCAGAGGCACTAAGAGCCGTTACAAACAAAAGGTGAGAGTCTCTGTAATCGGAGTCATTTGACTTACAATAAGAGAACAGGAACCTCTCGCTACAAACGTTGTTTAACAAAATCGTTCATCTGATGTCATCATCTTTACCATAAATGCTAAATACAATGCATTTCACTTTAGTTTTTCAGGTGATTGTATAGATCAGTAGACCTAAGAGATTCTTACATTTGCAACCTGTCAAAATAAAAGATCAGTTTAAAGACATTGCTGCATAAATAGATTACTATTGTTCAGTAGTATGTACGTAATAAGCTACTACTACAACTAAAATTATTAAAACCTTACTTTTAAGGAATAATCATAAAATATTTTAATTGTAATATTAAATTCCTATTTATTTTCCAAAAGTAAAATATAAAGATAAATTAAATGAATGTTTTTTGCCTTAATTTTTTAAATGCACAACAGAATTTCTAAAGGAAAAAATCATAAGGCTATTGTAAGAATAAATTAAACTTGTTTTATGCTTTCAAATAATTAGACATGCTTTTTGATTAATACTATTTAATTTAACAATTAAAATGTAGTCCAAAAAAATAATCATATTTGAATCGACTTTTACGGCTTAATATTTACAGATACTAGTCCATATCACAATTTGATTTAAGTGTAATGACCTATAAGAACCGGGTTGACCGGGTCCTCGGTACCACCGGTACTTTAAAAAACATGGTACCGTGACATTTTCATGTTTTTAGTACCGACTTGGTACCAAAGTGCCGGGTCTTTTGACAACACTACTTTTGGTAAACTAGGGGGTTTCTATTATCCCACACAGACCTGTCAAAACTCAAGACACTCAAGTGTTCAGAAGCAATCCAAAACACTAAATTGTTTACAAGATGCTAATCGTCCCATCTGCAGTGAAGGTCCCCGGATTGGGCAACGATCTGTGACTGTAACTCCAGAACAGGATGTGTGTGTGAAAGCTTTCTAGAGTGTAAATATTTATTTTGCATCTGCCAGAACCTGTAGCTGCTGTGAGGGTCTGCGGGTCAGACCAGCATCCTCTTTCTTCATGCTGCGGATCTCTGGAGAGCTCAGGATATGGGAGTTCAGCTAAGAGTTAACTTCACTGTTCTGATCAGCTCTGTAATGGGGGACATCATGTCCAAGTCAGTACACACAGAGCACAAGAATAATCCTCAGCCCGAGGCCATGAGCACACACACACACACACACACAAAAGTACCGAGCTAAAAACACCCCCAAATATGGAGGAAATGCAACCAAAACGTAGTGGGCTGGGGCTGAGCTGAATTGCCCCGCAGGTCCACTGACATGACACATTCAGGCTTCCACACAATTCACCTGTTTTCCGAATCCAAAAGTATCTGTATACACACAAAGCAGTTGTTTATGTCTGACTAACAGCATTCCTGATGACTCACCTAGAAACAAGAGAAACAGTAGTCACATGACCACTGTATCAACCCTAGAGCTCAGACGTGAAAAGGAGGAACTGCTGATCTGCCAGCGTGACTAGCCAGGAAAGAATGCCAAACTGTCTGTTACCAGTAAATGCTCACTTATACGCCGCTCCAGGGAAACATTTAGGGCCTACATAAAAATAGAGCTAAAACTCACATAGACAAATACACGTCACACAAAGCTGACCCAATTACACCACACTTGTACAAGCATTTTAAAACACTTTTTTTCTTTGTTTACCAGAGAATTCTGAAGAAAATGCATCACTATTTTTACAAAAATATTATGCAACAAATCAGCATATTAGAATGATTTCTGAAGGATCATGTGACACTGAAAACTGGAGTAATGATGCTGAAAATTCAGCTTCACCATCACAGGATTAAACTACATTTGAAAATGCATTCAAATAAAATAGTAATTTAAAATTGTGATACTATTTCACAATATTACTGTTTTTACTGTAAGTGCAGACCTGGTGAGCCAAACTTAATAAAACTCATAAAACAATATTAGCAACCTTAAAAAAGGCATAATAGGGGCACTTTAACACTTTTCTAAGTGAAATGTGGTTTCAAAGTTTCTGAACGGACCAAATTTGTTAATACAAGTCACGCGCGAGTAAACTGTTCTCTCATTGGTCAACGTTCCAGGTTTATTTTCCTGGATTCCACAGCTGTCATCCGTAAGGATGGAACGACAACAGCTTCGCCGGCTTATTGTTTTTATATAATTTTGAGCAGGAGTCCAGGATTAATCAGGATTTTTTTTTAAACGCACCTACTACAAAGAAGAGCAATAAGACAGCATTAGAAAAAGTGCGCTTTGATTTTGAAATGGCGAAGACGTGCTCACCCACAGATAGGGATGTAACGATTACCGGTTTGACGATAAATCATGATCAAATTCCCCATGGTTAGTATTACCGTTTCATATTTTAATTATCATTAAAACCGTATTCTATTACCACGATTTGAACATCTCACGATAAAAAAATACTGTCCAGCATAAAGAAAAGTTTTAAGTAACAGTTTCACGTGCGCACAGCAGTAGTTTAGAGTAGAGTTGGAAATCGAAAATGGATTCTGATTCCAGAATCGGATACTTAAGGTCAGGAATCGGATACTTGTCAAATAAAAATTTCGATTCCATCTATCGATTCCTATGCGCTTTTTTTTCTTCATCTGTGAGGACTGGTGTGATAGCAATCTGCCAGGACCTTGCTCGCTAATCTAAGCCTCCAAAGTTTGCCTTAATTTGCGTTCAGTAGCCAAAAAATCTAAGTATAATATCTGTGATAGCTAAACATGTTGCAAGGTGACCACCAAGACAATAATTTAATAGATCGTTAAAGATTGCGAACATGATTCAAACACCAACGTGATTCTATTCCTAAATTTAAATGATTTGTCTGTTTCATTCCTCAATCTTTGAGGTGTGCGATCACAATGTTGTGATCACTTGGTTCATTCGTGCAGCAGTGCCACCACTGATCTAAGCTTGGCCACCCTACTCAAAACTGCAGTTTTTGTCCCCTTTTTCTTGACAAGAAATGCCTTTATTAAGACGCGGAATCGGTGTATTTTTTTGCATCCACATCCAACGAGACTTTTCAGACGCGCACTGCAGCTTTGCCTCAGCGCCAGGCGCGAGTCAAACGAGCGCGGAAAAGGTACATCAGCCAAATGAGCTTCGGTAGAACAATGAGATGCTGTTAGACTGTATGTCAGTAAAACAATCTTTCCTGTCCTGTCAGCCGTCACTGTGCTCACGGCACATGCCCTGATCGCGTCATCATAAATAAGCGCACAAGAAACTGCAAACGAGTCTGTCGTCAGTTAAGTCATGAAATTACCAAAAAAGGCGATTAAAGCTGCAAACTGTGCATGCATTTATGCATAACATTACAGAACGTCTCTCAAATGCATACTAAAATATATATCGTGCAATGGTTTGCTAAAAAAAGACACGGTATAAATGTCATTATATCATTATCTAATCACATTGGAATTGAAACTGGGAATCGAAATCGATAAAATTCAAACGATACCCAACCCTAGAGTAGAGTAGTTTAGTTTTGAGTGAAAATAGGGCAGAAGAGCTGGGTGGTTTTAAGAGTGCTAAGAGAATTATACAAATTAATATATGAATGAATTAATTAATTATATGAATGTACATCTGAAGGTTCTGACTCTCTTCAAAAATGATTCGATGGCATTTTGTTTTCATCTTCGCTCCAAGTAATACCTAAAGTAAGCATTCTTAATCGCAATACTGCTTTGTGCACGTAGTTCACGGGAAACGACTGTAATTCAGCTTTTCCATATAAAGCGCCACCTATTGTTAAAGAGTGGATTTACAGAGACTCAAATTTACATTCAGCTTGTGTGCAGTTTCTGTCTGGCCAAAAACAGACCGAATATGCATGCCCTGCTGTACATTTTGACCGGTTGATGAAAAACAAGCGTGTGTGGATTCTACACATTTAAACAGTTCAGATAAGGTATCTAGAATGATTTATTGAACAGATAAGATACATATAATCATTTATTAATCAATTATCATTTTGACAACCCTTTTCTGTATTTAAAGGCTGAAATGTGAGGTTTAACTTTTTATGAATCTTTTTCAAAGTTTTATTTGAACATTTTACATTAGATATTCGAGCATGCTATTAAACAGTTGTCAGTCAAGTAGTCATTTAAAATCCGAACAGCATTGGTAATGTTATTGTTTTAGGGATTATGCAAACAAAGGCACTTTATTTGTTGTTTGTTGATTTTTGAATATAAAACTTGGTCAAGTGATGTGTCTGTACTTTTTGAACATCTCCAGCACATTTGAACAATACCATGATAATACTGATAACCGTGATCATTTTGGTCACTATAATCATTAAAATAAATTTTCTAGAATTTGATATAGCTTGATTCATTGGTCCGTTGGATCGGATTGCTTTCTCAATACAACCGAACCGCTCCAGAGTTTGTTTTCGATCGAGCCGAGACCAGGTGTGAAAAACATGGGGTCAGGTGTGAAAGCATATAAGGTTATCTATAAACCAGTGTACTCCAAAACAGTGATCAAATTCGCATTTAGAAGATATACTCATTCAAAGTTCGCAGTTAGTCACTTCCACCAAAATGGTTTAATTTTTTTCCATTACCTCCTACTTCAGATTCTCATAAAATCTTCTGACCAATCAAATGCTCTCAAGAGTCCGAAGCGCCCGTCTCTTACACTATAAAAAGATGCTGAAAGCTGCGGGTGAGATCGTCACATGTTCACAGTGTTAGTATTTCCTGAACAGTGAATGGCACTGTTGTAGTGCTCAATGTAGGCGATAGGGAATGATTCAGACAGTGTTAACATGCTTTGGACTGGGGCAAGCGAGGTCTGGTTTTGTGTTGTGCCACAAGAACCACGGCAGCGCGCAAAGTCTGATCCGGACTTTGGCCCCCGATCCAGAGACACGATCGCACGGAGTGAATTATTTGCTCGAATCGACATATATTAAATACTTAAAATTACCGTCTCAGCATGATTTTGATCACTTTTTTTGTTTTAGAAATAGTTTCATATTGAATCTAGGGCTAACCTATTAGACCGTGGCTGTCAAATGCTGCTTTACCGATCTCAACTGCTCTGGCCTGAACAAATATAATCAAAATGCTATTGGCTATTTTAAATAGTAGGCGGGGCTGCTCGATATGTCCCACCCTGTCTTCCTGTTTCAGTTGAAGTTATGTCACCACTTAGAATAACGCTGCATGTTTCAAGAGACTTCAAGGGTCCTTTAAATGTATGCAATGTCTGTTTGTCTTATAAACAGCGACGAGTCAAAAGAGTGGCAACTATGTAGCTTCACTGTGAATGTGAACTTCGACGCACATAACTGTGAACAGCAGTCTACTAATACCTGCTGACAGTTAATGTGCCTCCAGTTGCTAATATTACTTTCATCAAACAGAATAGGCTGTTGGCACTTGTTTGTTTACGGTACAGACACTATAGATAATCCAAAGTCAAACACTGGGTTTCCTGTAATCTGCACTGCAATTAAATATGGCTGACGCATCACAAATGCTGTTGATAGAGCTGAACTAGAATTTACCCAGAACTTTCCTTTGAAGCCCAAGAGGTCTCTTGAATTCACCTAACAATAAACCACCACGCATAAGGGTTTGATACGGAAGAGCTCCCAAACTGAACAAACACATCAGGAAATCACAAGCCAATGTGAGACAAAACACACGCCAACTGTCTTGTACCAGCAACACGCAAATGAGCTGTTGTGACAGCAGCGAAAGTGAAGTGATCACACACACAGGCTGTGTGGAAAACACATGATAAATCCAGGAAGAGCTTGCACTTAAGTGACCAGACTGGAGCTGGAAGCACTACCCGACCCCACTATGAGTTCACTCCAGCTGGTGCAGAACAAACACATGCACTCAGATGGCCAACAACCACCAAATCTGTGTGGTGCAGTAACATTCATTCAATACGCTTATAAAGATCAACAGCCAAATAATTCATTTAAAACAGTGGGGGATTTTTCAATAACAAACAAACCACTTCATTAACAGCTCAACAGTTGTTATCCAGCTGTTCAGGGCAGGTTTTACTTTAACTCGCTCTGCAGAGGTTTGGAATAAGAGTCACCAAACTATTAGACTATTATTATCAATTGACAACTCTGCGTGTGCATTATGTTGAGAAACATGAATAAACTCCTTTAGTTAGACCAATGCAAGTCAGGCTTTGAACTTTCCTCTTTTTAATCAACCAAGGAAAACCTCCTCGAGTAAAAATCCTTTTGTGATCCAAGATGTACATGTCTTTGTTTTCAGTTATAAAGAAAGTAAGATTTTTGAGGAAAACTGGATTTTTCTCCATTTAGTGGACTTCAATGGTGGCCAACGGGTTGAAGGTCCAAATTTCCAGTTTCAACGCAGCTTCAAAGGGCTTTACACAATCTCAGCCAAGGAATAAGGGTCTTATCAAGCAAAATGAGCAGTCATTTTCTTAAAATATAAAAATATATACTTTTTAACCACAAATGCTCATCTAGCACTCGCTCAAACTCACGCATTACATAATCACATTGGAAAGGTCACAAGTGACGGAGGTGGAGTACCGATCCAGTGTTTACAACACAAACGTGTAAAGAAAGTCAAACGCCCTTTCCAAAAAAAGGTTAAACAACGATGTCAGATGATTTTGATGTTGAAGGAGAAAATGAGATTGGTTCAAAAAGGTAGGGCAGGTACACAAAGTACACAGACGAAGAACTAACCATGTGTGATTTTTCCAACGGGAAGCCATAGATGCGCATCGCAGATCTAGAGCAAGACAAGCATTTGTGGTTAAAAAGCATATACATTTTATTTATTTTTTAGAAAATGAAAACCTTAATTTCTTTGCAACTTAAGACAAAGTCATGTACATCTTGGATCACATGAGTGGTGAGGGTGAGTAAATTATCAGGACATTTTTATTCTGGAAGTGAACTGATGCTTTAAGCAACTCATAAGTCGTCTTAGAAATGTACCCAAATAAAAGTGGAAAATTAAACGGGTTTTCACATCGCTGTAAGGAAATCCAGACAAACTTTCTTCGAAAAGTAACTTCACACGATACCAAACCACACAGATTAGACCATTTGCTAATATTACACAAGTTACAAATAAAAAGAATGATAAAAGTACGAGCTATTGCTACTTCATAACCATCTTGGTGTTATATTAAAACAGATAAACCTCTCTCAAAAAAATTACATTGAATCATACTTGATGATTTAATACATATTACACCATGGACTAGGGCTGTGTAAAAAATATTGATATCTCGATATTAATCTATTCAGAACGATATTGATTCTTAAATCCCAAGAATTGATTAGTCTAGCCTGTTTTCAGTTAAGACGGAACGTTGAAGGGCACTTCCCATCCAATATATCACAATAAGTATTGTGCTTTGGTACTTTTAATACGAAACAAAGTCTCATATTTCAAATTCTGTGCATTGTATTGCAGTATTCAAACAATAAATGCCATTTTGACGCTGTTTAATGTGGAGTAGGGATGGCTCGGTACACGTATCGGTACCATTCGGTTCTCGGACAAATTCCAAATGGAAGTGATCATCCCTATCCCATTGTAGTGGGGACTTGAGTGAGCAGGGCACGTGTGTGCCATTATGTAGTCATTTGAAATGCACTTGGCGAAGGGAGTGATGTAATTTTCTCATTATCATCAGCTGGCATGTTCCCGTGACAACACAGCACGGTATCCATCAGCAGATTCCTGCTCACTCCAAAGTCCCCACTCCAATGGGATAGGGATGATCACTTCCATTTGGAACTTGTCCGAGAACCGAACGGTACTGATACGAGTACAGAGCCATCTCTAATGTGGAGTGACAGATCGTATTCGCAGGTGAACTAATCATCTCCTCCACATTAATACCAGATTCAGCACAAAATAAACATGCCTAAACATCCGAAGGCAAGTTAAAGAGTACAACTTTACAATCCGTATCCGGTCTCATGTCTCAATCAGTGTTTCAGATGTGCAAAAACGTCAATATAACATCTTAACGTCACGTAACATCACATTTACCTCAGACAAATATATTTGTGATCATAAACTCAATCAGATAGAAAAATAAACTGTAGAGGGGCATTTTACTAAATATAACATTCATTTACTGTTCTTCAATGTTTAATTTATGTTTGAATAAATCCATCAAGTTTTTATGACAGCCACCATTATGTTTAGGCTATATAAAAAAAACGAATTGAAGTAGAAATGTTATGTAATTGTAACTATTATTAAAAAAAACTTCATTAAGTGTATTTTTACAAATCAGTCAATTTTAACCTTCAATATTATAGTAATGTAGTACCAACTGACTCATGTATATTTTACAGCATTAGTTGAGAGATTTTATTTCCTTGAGAAAATTTGGCATGTACTGTACCTGATATATATCCAAAATAATCAATATTGAATTGAATCTGTATTCGAATCGAAAGCTTGTGAATGAGAATCGAATCAAAACCCATCCCCACCATGGCATGGTCTGTAAGTTTTAACATAACCAGATCCTGGCTGACACCCATTCTGACTGTTTCCAAGACTCTGATAGAGAAACGTTTTTAAAAGGCCTGTTAACCACAAACAGCAAGGTACTTTTTAGTTGCCAGTCAAAGAAGAACTCCAAAACTAGCTTTTACAGTAGAAGATATTCACTGGACTTTCCAAAACATTAAAAAAATGAAACTAAAAGAACTAAACTACATGGGGAAAGCTGTTCATCATTTCCTATATTTAAACTGGTTTACACAGAGCAGGTCATACACATTCAAACATCTGTAAATTGGCTACACTGCTGAACTGTGGCATGAACAGAAACTTTTGACCCAACATGAGTACAATAATTGCTGCAGCCTTAATTATAATCATTACAAAGTGCCCTAACCAGGCCGGACACAACTGGATTCCTGAACACTGAAATGCAGTGCAGCATGACAATCACAAACCACAGCCAATCAGAACATTGTGTGCATGAGTTCACTGTTTGCACAGTCACATAGTGAGCTACACTGCGTAAACCACATACTTTGAGGCAACATGCATTTTTCTTTTTTTAATGGTAAGAGTAGCTTCAGAGGAATTGTCAGATATTATTTAACTCTACACTTCCTCAATCGGTCTCTCTATGGCCATGTTTATATACACGAGGAGCAACAGTAATAGAAACCAATCAGCTTACAAAATGTATAGACACAGCTAAGGAAAATGCTAGTATGTATTTATTTCAGTTGAAAAAAGTAGAGAGAAATTTGAAAGAGCTTCAATATAAAAATGGCAAATGTTACACATTCAAAATTGTCAAGAAATGTAGTTAAGCACTTGATGTTGAAAAAAAATAATTTATTGCTATTGACAAACACTTAAGCCGTTTTAATAAAGTATATTTGATTCGTTTTTTGATTAAACATCACAAAGCACATCTATGAAACCGATTTACCAAACCCAGGAAAACAAGCACAATCTCAATAGATATAGTGACCATGAGTTCGATTCTGAGAACTAAAATCAGGAACGATTTGATTTAAGTGTTATGACATACTTTTGATTAATTAAACTTTGACAAATTTCGTGACATTCCGTGTTAAACCGTAAATTCAGTTATTATGACTGGATTCCGTCCGTGTTTTCTGCGTCATGGAAATCATAGGGCCGTACGGGTCAAGAACCGGGTTGACCGAATACTCGGTAAATCTGGATCCGCAACGTTTTCATTTTTTCGTACCGGCTTGGTACCGAAGTACCGGGTCTTTTGACAACACTACCGATACCTATATAAAAAACATGCATGTTCATCTAAAGAAAATGTTAATGACCATTGGTCACCACAGAGCCAAAAAAGCCCACCCTATGGACTGGGAAAGAAAATAACATCTTGTCGGCAGGCTAGTTAAGATGTGACAGATCGCTAAAACGTATGAATGAATCCATTATAAGACCTCAATACAGTGAAATAGTTAATTTAAAAGAGGTTGTCACTTTGCTAAAAGCTTGTTTTTCTCAAAGAGGCTGAAAGTTGTAATAATGACAGTATGGCAGGGGGGTAAAATCCGGTCTGAAAACAAGGAGAAAAAGGAAATGCAGATCGTACAAATGCATTTTATATCACTTACCAGCTAAACAAATTTGAATAGGGCTGCACAATTAATTGAATCAAAATATTTCAAGTCTTCTGTTAGGATGATTCTATTTTAAAAATGAGCATAATTCATATTCATAAAAAAAGCATTAACCGTTTGATTAATTTTAATAGATATTATAGCATATAAACATATTCGCATGTGTCATATATGTTTTATTCCTTCCAAAACACTAAACAAAATATCATTCTTAAAACATTATAAGCTAAAACATTTGTGAACAGCCTGGAATGACGGCACTTATTATGTGAACATTAATTTTACGATGTTTCATCGTGTCATAACCTATTCTTATATATATATATATCATTTTATTCTGAATTAGCGAGAGAGAGAGAGAGAAGCGGGTATATGAAAGTTGCGCGTGCATGCCTGCATCTCTTAGCGTCTCTCTCTAAGCAATGAGGCTTAGAATTACTTCACAAACAACAGCGTGGATTTCACTCCCCTCATTGCAGAGAAACACTTAATATTGCGTCGTCATTAGTGGCCTGTCGGAAGCTATTTTGCTAAGAAACAGGTTCCATTTCGTGCTTTGTTTATGCGCGATCTCAGATATCTGTATTGTGCAATAATGAGCCCAATGTGTGTACGGCGTGCGCCTTCTCTTAAACAGCGTAGCCTCTGAATATAGTTTTGGTTTGGCTACAAACCCGGGGCGAAGATCAATCCATTAAACGTGTAACCCAGCCCGAAGCATTTCGGGACCCAGCGAGTTTGTCCGGAAACGGGCCTCTATCAATGGCCAGCACTTATTAGAACATTGAACATTTTAATTAACGTCTGTTTTCCTGTAACAATAACCTATTTCATATATTAAATGTTCACATGCTCTGGAAAGAAGGCAGAGTGCAATCTGTTCACACATTAGTCCGGGGAACTTTTAATTGAAGCGAGAAACGAATATAGATCCCTGTAGCTTTCAGAATTCTCCACACTGAATTGGAGCAGTCACCCAGTTGTGTCTTTCTCTCTCTCTCCTCCTCCACATTACAAAGCTGCTGCTGCACGGCCATTAAAATAGTTCAGACCATAATTACCGTTTAGTTTCGTTTCTTTATTAATTTAATTCAGAAATATGATTTAGAGAGCTTGTTTGTGTTTTTCAAATTCTGTATTTTTGTTTTTAAATACCAGCGTAGCGCAAGCGTTTGATCTAGTTATCTTTCTCAAATAAATAACTAAATAAATAAGATTAATGTCATATTTTTATTGAATAAGATCTGTCAAAATTACAATAATAAAATCATGTTATATTGACGTGAAGTTAAAGTGAAAATTACACCTGGAATACTCTGCTAATAAAAAAAAAAAAGTCATGGCGTCATCCAACTGTCATTCTTCACGTTTAACACGAAAAACTGCACAAGCAAAATATTTTTACATAAACATGAAACATTTATGGTTATCAACAAACCAAGGAATATTACATTACATTATTTATTCAGCAACGAAATTAGATACAGCGAGGCTCAAATCACGAGTTCATAATGTAGGAGTTCACTTGAAACCGGTAGAAATGTCGGTGATGTGCGTTTCTGAATGTAGCACGATGTAGCAGCGCCGCTCGCTCAAACGCGCAGGGGAGTGCATCGTTTTGTTTTAACTTTGTGGATTATTATTTTGAGTTGTTTTTGATGCTGAAACAAGCGGCCTCTCTCTCTATGTATTGGCCAGATCTATTGTTGCCATAATCTGGGATGCACGTATCAAGTTCCGTTTCTGTACTCCGGTAGCAGTTCGCGCTCACACTATATGTGTGCGGCGCTGAGTCAAATAAATGATCACCGCCTCTGGCCCCACCTCTTTACAACCAAGCCAGGGCCTGCTAAACCTGACTGGTAAAAGGCCGCGTCCGGCGGCGTCAGGTAATGCTTGGTGATACTTCTCAAAGCGAACAGGGCTTTGAGGCTCAGGCCCAGCAGCGGCTTCGGGGATGGTTCAAAACACCCAGTGTGGAAGTAAACCTGCTTTTGAAAATAATCGCGCCTAAACATCCGCTGTGATATTCTATGAATTAAATTGACTATTTGATATGGAAAATCCGTGATAAATGACCCATCCCTACCGCAGACAAACATATTTGGTGATCTTAAACAGTCAGATAGAAAAATAAACTGTAGAGGGGCATTTTGCTAAATATAACATTCATTTACTGTTCTTCAATGTGTATTTAATTTAGGTGTTTGGAATAAATCCATCAGGTTTTAGGACATACCATCCATTATGTTTAGGCTATATTAAAAAGCGAATTGAAGTAGGAAATGTTATATAATTGTGCTGTATCTATAAAAAACTTGTTAAGTAATTTTCTACAAATCAGTCAATTTTAACCTTCAATATTATAGTAATATAGTAACTTAACTGACTCATGTATATTTTTGCAGCATTACTTGAATGGTATTTATTTCCTTGAACAAAATTTGGCATGTACTGTACACAACTGGTATATAGCAAAATAATCAATATTGAATTGAATCTGGCAACATTCGAATCGAAAGCTTGTGAATGAGGGAGTTGAATCAAAACCCCTCCCACCATGGCATGGACTGTATGGTTTAACACAATCAGATCCTGGCTGACGCACCCATTCGACTGTTTCCAAGACTCTGATAGAGAAACGTTTTATAAAGGCCTGTTAACCACAGAAACAGCACAAACCTTGAGTGCACTTTTTTAGTTGCCAGTCAAAGAAGAACGTGTCCAAAACTCCAATAAGCTAGCTTACAGTAGACAGTATATATCATTTATGGAACTTTCCAAAAACTTGAAACTAAAAGAACCTGAAACTACATGGCGAAAGCTGTTCATCATGTCCTATATTTAAATTTTAATGAGGCTTGGTACACAGACAGCGGGTCATACACTCCAACATCTGTAAGGTGGCTACACTTTTGCTGAACTGGCATGAGCAGAAACTTTTATTAACAGGTACAAGTACAAGTAATTGCATGCAGCCTTAATTATAATGTTACTAAAATGTGCCCTAACAGGCTGGACACAACTGGATTCCTGAACACTGAAACTGCAGACACTGCAGCATGACAATCACAAATTAAGCCGTCAGAACATTGTGCATAGGTTCCATGTAAATTGCACTGTTTTTTCACACTTCTAGTGAACTTCTCGTAAACCCACATACTGTTTGGACAACATGCATTTCTCCTTTTTAATGGTACGAGTAGCTTCAGAGGAATTGTCAGATATTATTTAACTCTACGCTATCAATAGACCTCTCTCTATGGTCATTGTATTTACGTACACATGCTCTGAGCAAGCAAACGAGAAATGTGAAACCAATCAGTTTACAAAATGATCCGGGAACTGTATAGACACAGCTTAAGCGAAAATTATAGATATCCCTATGTATTTCAGTTTTCAGTTTAAAAAGTAGAGAAAAATTTAAAAGAGCTTCAATATAAAAATGGCAAATGCTACACATTCAAAATTGTTCAAGAAATGGTTAAGTTAAGCAGTGTGATGATTTTTTCCATTTAATTTCCATTGCTAGTTGGAAACACTTGAGCCGTTTTAATAAAGTATATTTGATTCGTTTTTGATTAAACATCACAAAAAAGCACAGCTATGAAACAGATTTACCAATTTAACCCAGGAAAACAAGCACAATCTCAATGAATATAGTGGCCATAGAGTTTAGGTTCTGAGAACTAAAATCAAGAACGTGATGATGGTTAGTGTTATGACATATGTTGCAGTTAAATTAATCTAAACTTTGACAAATTTCGTGACATTCTGTATGTTAAATAAATTCAATTTTATGTTACTGGATTCCGTCCGTGTTTTCTGCGTCACAGGAAATCAAGAGCACAAATGCGGGTCAAGAACCCGGAGTTGACGGTGCCGGTATCGCGAAAAATCTGGATCACGTGGCGTTTTCATTTTTTAGTATTGCGGCTTGGTACCCGAAGAGTACCGGGTCTTTTGACAACTACCGAGTACCTATATAAAAAAAAAAACATGCATGGTCATCTAAAGAAAATGTTAACTGTGACCATTGGTCACCACAGAGCCAAAAAAGCCCACTATGGACTGGGAAAGAAATAACATCTTGTCGGCGATAATTGGATGTGACAGATAAATAAATGCTGAATTAATAATTTATGCTTACTGTGAGTTTCTCAGGACAGAAAAGCTCCAGGCTCCCAGTGGAGGTTTAGGTACAGGACGGGGGCAGCAGGTTTATTTGCTTGTAAGTATATGCATAAATAATAAATGAAACTGTACAGAGTCAGTTGCTCAGGCCAAGAGTCCCACCTCCCCTCTCCTCTTTCACACTCCAGACTCGCCAGCGCTCCTCCTGGGAGCTGTTCTTCTCTAACATCTCAGGCTTCACAGCCACTTCAGCTGCCAGCAGAAAGGAGTAAAACCAACCATAACTTCACAGTTGTGTTTGTGCGTCACAATCGGCTCCCGTAGTGGAGGGTACTAATCTGTACAAACATCAGCGGGAACTCCAAAGGCACCTCCATCAAACAAAACAGAGGTGTTTTGAACATTTGCCACAGTGTGTTGTTTGTTCTGGCACTTTGATCAATGACCTAAAACGACTCCGAACGGGGTCTAACAAACGTCTATTGGAGAACGGAGCCAGGAGCGCACTGGCACACGGTAGGCATGTGCGCAATGTGACAGGAGAACTTTTTTCCATTGCAGCAGCTCCCAGACTGCAACTGTTCCACATGCCTCACACGACTCCAACTGCAGGGTGGGAATGTCCAGATCGCATGTTACACACATTCACAAGCCTCAAGGTCGTTTGTTATGCTAAGGGGTTGAATATTTCAGAATAAACTACATGTGATTTTGATTAGTTGTCTGTTTTGTTTTATTCAGAATCGTGAGAGAACCAATCTCCATAAAAAAACTAAATTTATCCAAAATCAAGCAGCTCTATTTTGCAAACGAACAGCTCTTAAACGAGTACAGTTTTTTTGTAACCTGATCATTTCTGTTCATGGCATTCAGCTGCAACTAAATGTTTTGCAAAAAGAGACACAGAACAAATATGTTTGATATCTTTTTTTAACCAAATTGGAATTGAAACAGAATCGGAATCAATAAGCAGAATTGGAATTGATACAATTCTAACAACACCCAATCATAGCGTTTAGTCTTTGCCATTCACTGAAATGCAACATTAGTACAGTAAACTCATGCTAGATGGTTCATTTAAAGACTATAAAGAGAGTCGTTGGTTGAATTGCTCTTCTAGGTACACCTGAAGGACTTTGTCTGGTTAAATAAGCAAAGGACAGAAGGAAGTCTATTCTAAGAACAGCAAAGAAGAGCAAATAAACAAGGACAAATTGCTAAGAGAAAAAAAGACCCTATTGTAAACACAGAACTTGATTCATTTAGAATATCGCCCCCTTAAAACTCATAGGAAACATCTACAATTTTTTTTTCAGATATCTTTCAGTGCTAAAAAAGGTTTGAAAGTAAGGTCATATATCATTTACATTTGCGTATTTGCAGCAAGTCTGAGATCACATTCACTAAAGTTGCTAAATCATAGCTGGCTGAACCCTCTCCTTCTGCCACAACAAATACACCACCCCCTTCTTCCTCAAAAAAACCCACCTCCTCCCCCTGCTCGCTCACACACCCCCTCTCTCCCACCGGGAGGCTGCCTATTCGGGGCTTTTAGCTTTCTTACCAACAATGCCACCCTTTAAAACACTATTTTGAGGCCAATCTTGGAAAAACTCAGTGAAAATGTAAAATCATTCTAGTAAAACAAACCAAAATACGCTCACACTAAATCTGAATATCTACCACGTTCAATCGAGATCAAACTAGCAAGCAACAAAAAGAGACACTACACAAGCAAACAACACTGGTGATTATCTGTCTAATGTTCAAGAAAAGCAACTTCACGGAAAAACTTATCAGTTTTACCTTTTAACAGGGATGGAGCAATGTGCAATTTTTTCCAAAAGGGCATCCAGTGTCTGAAAATCCAGCAAATCATTGGACTTGGAATGCATTTTGTAATCCATTTATGAGTTCCTCTCGGCGCAAAAGCAAAACAGAAAGGGAACTAAAAGGCAAGAAAAGTTGTCACTCGTTCCCAAAACACAGCGACTTCTCAAATCTCCAGTTCTGACGTATGCGTCCTAAAATCCACTGCGCCAAATACATGTTAATCCATAGTTAGTCCACCATAGTCCTGAGAGAAAGGTATCGTGGTTCCTGAGAAGCCTCTAATCGGAGTCTCGCTCGCGAGTGAGAGAGGCGCAGAGGCCCGAGGCCGGCTGGATCTGTTAGCTCTGTGTGCCGGTCGGTTCTCTACCCCCTCCCCCCGTCAGCAGTACAACGGCCCAGTTGCCACAGGCACTTCGCCCCATTGTGTCCACCCGAGGCCTCGTTCGCGCAAACCACCTCCAGCGGGGTGCCAGAAAGCGGGGGAGAGGAAGAACGAACGAAGACTGCTCCGAAAAAAACCAAAAGGCACACTTTCTTTCTCTCGCTCGTTCAGCGAGAGCAGCGTGCTCTTACTCAACAGTGAAAATGGCTCTGGCGCTTCCTCATTGAGAAGAGGCTCTTCCCACTCACCCCTCCCTCGCCTCTCTGGTGCTTGCTCGTTTCTCTAACCCCTCCCTTCTCTTTCCCCATCAATAGCTTGAGCACTCTCCACCCTCCCTCTCTCTCTTCCTGCATGGCTTTTCTCAGCACACACACACACACACACACACACCTTCAGTTCCCCACCCCCTTCCTCCCTCCGTTTTGCCTTCCCCCACTCATGCTTTTCAGAGCGATCTCCTGCGTGCCTCCCCCACTACACCAATGGGCCACCTTATCAGCTGCCTCTCCACACATTCACACAAGTCTAGACTGCACCGGCCCAAAAAAATAAGCCACAGTGGGGCTGCCCAACCAGAGCGCAGGAACTGCCCCCGTGCCAAACCACACGGATGTTCGAGACGCTCTTTGGACAGGGAGGGTTTACAAAGGAAGAGGAGTAGATGGAAACAGTGAGTGAGTGAGTGGACTCACGGGAGGGTGAATTAGAGGACAACACAGGGATACACCTCCGTAAAACACATGAGAGATTGATGCAAATATTCCTTGGATACCGCTTGCCGAGGATGTCGATTTCGGCAGCGTTATCTGTGGGAAGATTTTTCCATGTGTTCTCCAAAGTAACGTTGCACGATTCACAAACTTTGATACAGACGGCCTCAAGTTTGATGTGGAAATTATGAGCGTTTGTTTTACATCAGGGTTCTTCGTGTTGAGTCTGAAGCGGACTGGTTTCAGCCAGCAGGGCTTATTAAAGGGTTAGTTCACCCAAAATGCAAACTGTGTCATCGCTCATCCTCATGCTTTTCCAAACATGTCCGTCCTCAGGTCTAAATGATGACTTCTTCCATGGAACATGGAAAAGCACCGTAAACGTAGTCCACATGACTCATGTGTTACAATACAAGTTCCCTGTAGCCATACAGAAGATGTGTGTGAGTAAAAACCAGAAGTCATTGCTTTTTTTTCCACAGCTCTCATTTGCACTCGTTCGCACATTCAAAAAAGAGATACACGGGAACCAAAGGACGTTGAGGTCACAACAGTCTAATCTCGAAGTATGAAAATTATATTTGACAACATTTTCACCCCCGTTTATCACACAAAGCTTTTGTCAGCAACACTTTAAAATAAGGTTTCATTTGTTAACATTAGTTAACAATATCAATGAATATTAACCAAGAATTAACAATACTTCTATTTAATCAATATTGCCATGACAAAATTTCAACATTCACCACATTAAAAAAAAAAATTGTATACATTTAAAATCAAAACTAAAATCAAATAACATTAGTGCACTGTGGACTTACAAACAATTATACATTTTAAAAGTTTGTGTTTACATAGCGTGTACTGTGTACATTTATATTTAAGAAATATATTTATATTTTACATTATGTATGCATGTATGTAAATAATATATATGTATGCGTGTGTAGTTATACACACACACGTAAATATACACAGTACACACACACATTATGTAAACAACTTTTATTTGGATGGGATTACTTGCAAATATTTGATTAGATGGCACTAATTTTTACTGAAGCGGGGCACACACTACAGATAATTGGGCTGTTTTCTGGCCGCATCCACATCCGACAGTACTAGTATAAGTCCCGATTATCTTGTTGGTTCTACAGATGATCTGATCAGATTTTTCTGTGGTGTGGGGTGTGTTAAGAGTTATTGAATCTGCTCGGAAGAAGGTCAGGGCCACACAGATCTCAAATCGTAAATTTCCAACATGTTGAATATTTACGAATCAGAAATCCTGTTGTGTGTGTGGGAGGGGTATCCCTCAATGAAAAATGTGCACACACATGGAACGAAATGGTTCCCAATCAGAGAGTGAGCCGGCGCTAGACAGAAGCATTACTCACCTCCAGCTCGTGCTGTAACTAGGGATGCATCAATCTGATACTCCGTATCGGTATCGGCTCTGAAACTGCCATTTTCTGTCGGATCGGGTATCAGTCAGATGAGACCAATTTGTTCCCCACTAAATAATGTTGTTTTTCTAAATGTTTAGATTTGATCAAATTGTGCACTAGTGATCGACCGATTTTTTTTTTTTAAATAACCGATACCGATAATTTGAATATTTATGTTCCTGATAACCGATATGCAGAATTGATTTAAGTCCATTCTTCACTTTGGTTTTTCCACCTTTCAGTCATCTTAATAACAACAAAAAACGGTTGAAAATTAACATTCTTTCATGTTAAATTAATCTTCAAATTACAACAATACATTTTTTTTTATAAAAAGCATAATCAGCAACACTGATATTAACAATAAGCTAAATAATGTCTAATGTTTTCAAATGGCGAAAATAAAAGGCAGGAGTCATATCAACTTCATTTTATACTACAGTTTTAGGTTTATAAGCTGTTTAATAGGCTAAAGAGTGAAGAATATTCACTGGATAATGTTAATTCACTGAATAATATTTTCATTTATGGGTGAACTCTCTCTTTAAGCTCAGAATTACACATCAATGTTTGTGTGACAGAGTGGGACGACCTCTCATTCCCCTAAAGACCTGCCGTCTGCATCGACTGTCTCCTCCCCCGATGGCATCAGCCCACCATCTGTCCACACACCTCATCATCATCATCATCATCATCATCATGACTCAGGCTAATATCCTCCCATCCTCCCGCCTTCTCTACCACTTTTACCTCACTCTCTTTTACTTTCAGTTTAGGACCACCCAGTTACAAACATGACAGTGAGCACACAGAGGGGAAAATGTTGGAAGAGTGAGAGAGAGAGAAGAACAGAAGAGCGATGGTTTCCGAGCTGCTATAACTGGCAGAAGGGCATGGAGTGAAAAAAAGACGACACCAAAATAAGTGAGATGCTCCAGAAACTGTGAAAGCTAAATACTTTCAATTCAGCAGTTGAATTACTTACATCTAGGGTTTACGGATCAACAGTTAAATCTCAATATTTATCTTATAAATGTATGCTTTGATATTATAGTATAAATGTATGCTTTAATACTTGTGTATCTGCTCTGAAATTATTTAAAAGGCCATTTTGGTCCAACAGAGGAACTACTAAGTAAAATCAACACCAAAACATACAATTAAATGCTTTTTTTTAAATAAAAGGAAAATAAAGTCTAATTATTCATTTATTGTATTTTATTTATATGCCCCAATATAAGAATACATAACTTGCTCTTTATGCATTCTTACTTTGGGGTAATTTATGTTCATAAAATGAAAAACATGAAGATAAACATTGAAAAGTTAAAAGTATGTATCTTCATATTTTATTTCATATTTCAACTTGGAAATTCCTCACAGGGACTTTAAAACATTTATGCATGCAAATAATCCTCCAATATAGATTAGCTGTGTCCTAAAGACCTCAATTATAGGCTGTACATCCATCCCTCAAAGCCTCGTTTTCATTGTCATCAAATTAAATATGGTCTCTCCTCTAAAGTCCATGCAGATTTGATTAGGTCTCATTAAAGGACACTTGTAGACAATCATTCCAACCCAAAAGGGAGAGGGATTTACATTAGAAGCAAATTAGCAATTATCACGTATTGAGTGCCAATAAAGGCGGGCGTCGTGCTGCTGGGCCATGTGAGAGTGACAGATCTCTATAGAGATGAGGTCACAACAGCAGATACAATGTCGATGAACAGATGTGACGTGGACAATCCCGTGTAAGCTCATCCACCTCTTTATAAACCCAAACCTTCACTGCTCAGACACAAAGACAAAAACACTGTTATCTCTATGCCGTTTGCTGCTTTTATTCATAGGTATAGCACAGAAAGGGAAGGTAATAAGCCAGGTTGAAACTCACAACGTGAGCACAGCTCAATATTTTACTACATGCATTTAACCACTGTGCCACAGTTTCGAACACCTTAAGTCTTTAAGCACCAATTACAAGTGCTTGCTAAAGCAAACATCATTACTCATACTTACGGTTAAGGGCTGCAAATTCGAATCCCTGCGTAATAAAATAGCACACAACAACCACAGACATGAATAGCATCTGAAATCACATGCATTGAGCAGAGAGGCGAATATATTAAAAGAGCTCTGAACTCACAATTTTCACCTGGATAACCCTACTATTCAAAGCTGAATTTTCAGCATCATTACTCCAGTCTTCAGTGTCACATGATCCTTCAGAAATCATTCTACCATGCAGATTTGCTGCTCAAGAAACATTAGGTATCAATGCTGAAAACAGTTTGTTCACATTGTGTCACATTTCTCACATGAGGACATTTGGCCCTTACAAGTGAACCAAGATTTGTACACACAGTGCTTCCCGTCTGCCAGAAGGGACAGGAACTCTAACCTTTGACCCCCCAACTGCTCACATTCCAGGTAAACCTCTAATCCAGGCCTGACCATCTGCACTCACTTTTACTGCCTCATCACAGGTCTCCACCATTACTTTAAGTGCGTGTATGTGAGATCTGTGTTTTCTGTGTCTTCGGGCTGTGTATATACGGCTGGGGGGAGGACGAGACCTCCTCCAATTTCACATTCTGTCAGGAAGCCCTCTGCAGCAGCGTGCCAGAGCCTTGACAAACCGCGGCAATCCCTCCACCCGGAGAGCACGTGCCTTCCCCAACACCACCCGAGACAATACAGCAGCTGCCCGAGTGACAAAGCACAACTCTGAGAGGCTGGGACGACCCTCACCAGCATTTGGTGGCTGTGTGTGTGTGTGTGTGTGATCCTGCATTCAAACATAGATGGGTTTGGGGGAGAAAGAGGAGAAGCAGGGGGATGGGAGGAATGGATGAGGCGGTGGCGGTGGTGAGCGCCTTCAGATTCTGAGCCCATTAATCATCTGAACGTTTGAGGAGCCTGAGCCAATAAGGACCTGGCTGGAGAGAACAGGGACAAGTAATCTGCTCTGCGCACGTGTGTGTATGTATGTATGTATGTGTGTGTTTGCCTGCATCAGGGAGGAGTACAAAGACTAGAGCAGGTGAGAGTGAGCCAATGAAGAAAAGAGGGAAGTACAGGATAGACAAAAAACTGAACAATGAACGGCTTTCATGTGAACCATTGAGTGAAATGAAGAGGACCCACACACACAAAAAGAGCTCTACTCTCTCCCCATCTGCTCCTAACGCAAGCCTCCCGTGGCACACGGGGCAGAACCCCTCCCATCTGTCATTTGGGGTAATGTGCCCTGCAATGACACAGTAGCCATACGCTGGCACACAAGAGCCCCAACAGACACCTTGAACCCTCTCTGTCTCCTGTCATACAACCGCAGCGCTGCACGCACCCGACGTAAACATGCTCACAGCAGCAGACATGTCCTCTGGAGGACACAGATCACCTTCAAGATGATCAGTGGGACCCCTGTGGAGAGGGTGAGCACTGAGCAGCTTCAAGTGCCTCGGTGTAAACATCTCAGAGGACTTGACTTGGACTGCACACAGGTTAAGAAAGCCAGGCAAAGACTGTACCATCTGCGACAGCTGAGGAAATTCAGGGTCTCACCAGCAATCCTGAAAACTTTCTATTCAGGGGCCATAGAAAGTGTACTGACTCAGTGCATCTCAGAGTGGTATGGAAACGCCTCAAATCATAATAATAATAATAATTATTATTAAGCTCAGATGAGCTTTATTTGTCACAAACACAATTATACAGAGTATAACAGCAGTGAAATGTGTTCTCTGCAAAGTGCACACACACTTGGAGCAGTGGGCAGCTGACGATGCAGCGCCCGGGGAGCAGTTGGAGGTTCGGTGCCTTGCTCAAGGGTCTCGCCTCAGTCGTGGACAATTCCAGCCGGAGCCGAGAATCGAACCCTCAAACTCAGTCAAATAACTTCAACATGACTCAATTTAATAATCAGTTAGATATTCACTATTCTCATCATAGCTGCTATGTATATCTCTTGCACATCCCTGTTTATATTATTTATTAAGTCCGCAGTATACAGTTCTGCACATTTTATTTTATTGCACATCTTTTTCACCTATATTTATGTATATTCTCTTGTGTTGTGTTACAAATTTTGCACTGTCCACTGAGCGGACCTGACCTGATTTACATTTCACTACTGATTATATTCTGTATAATTGATTATGTGACGATTAAAACCTTGAACCTTGAAAAGGGCACAAGCAGAAACTATTTTTGATGCAGATACGAACAAACACTGCCCTGAAGCCCAACTAAAAATGTGCACAGTTCTTGGTGCACCTTCAGTATGGAAGACTGTAGAATTTAGAATTGGTCCCCTTGTACATTTATGACCATGAGAAACCAAAGCTCAATATGAGAGTCACACCTTACTGTTAAGAGCCAATTTGAACTTTGTTTGTTTACTCAAAAGCACTTAGGCACATTAGCTTGAGCAGCCAGAAAGATACTGTTCGAATGTGCTTAAACAATTTAAGATGGCACTGGGGTTAAATTGTATTCCTGATTTTAAATGGGGTTGGTAATATTTTTTTTTTGAAAGACGTATCTTTCCCTCACCAAGGCTGCATTCATTTGACCAAAAATACAGTACAAACAGTAATATTGTGAAATATTATAAACATTTTACATAACCATATTCTAATTGAATACATTTTAAAATGTAATTTAATCCTGTGAAGAAAAGCTGATGTTGAAAACCGTTGTGCTGCTTTGTTTTTGTGGAAACTCCAAAACTTTGTTAAAGTTAAAGTTAAAAAGAACAGCATTTATATATTCACAAAGCATTTTTTCAGTAAATACCTAGTTTTCAGCTAAATTAGTTCACAAACTATCAGATATTGAACGTATAGCCAGCGTGATGGAGATTTACTTTCAAAGATTCAGCCCTACTTTCAAAGTAACACCGATCCTTAATGTTTGAAAGGTAGAGTATGTTTTATGATGCACACATTCATAGCACGAGCTTATATTGTTATTAGGTTCACTTTCACATTGTGCATCAAACTAGAGATCATCAGCCTAAGACAACAGCAATAGAGTCTGTGTGAAGCACGATTGCTGTTTTGTCCTGGTAACTACACTGTTTTTATTTGCCATACATACTTTCAAAGTACACTTTAGTTAACAGAGGATAAATAAACCAAACAGATTAAAGCCTCCAAAACAAGAGGGGGTGGATCAAAGGATTTTAGCCAAGATGGAAACTGAAGAACTGCTGTGCATGAAACAAACACAGCAAACATACTGATCCGCAATACACACTTAGAAACAGATCAACAGCTTTATTTTGAAATGATCTCTTTCACTGTCCTAAAGTAAGAGTCTGGCATGCACAACGTTTGATGTTTAGGAGTCAGTCCTCACATGCTGTAGCTTTTTAATTTATTGTTCATTTTTTCCAATAAAATGAGTGATTTTAGATTTATCACCACCACCATTTAGCACCCTTTATAACTATCAGCACAGAGAGTTTCTCCAAAACTGCTCATAAGAAGACCTGCAAATTTACTGTCAGTTAAAAAAAATAGTTCTTAACTTCTGAGAGAATACCTTTTAAACTATTTTTGTCATTGAAAGAAAATCACCATACAAAAAAATCCACACTGAAATGCAAATGACAATCATTAAGATCAGTCTGAAAAGATCAGGTACAGTGCTTCACTCTATTAAATACAGTGGGAATGTCAGAATTACCTGGACATTTAATAAAGACAAGAGTTTACATTTATGTATTTAACAGACGCTTTTATCCAAAGCGACTTACAGTGCATTCAGATTATACATTTGTTTTATCATTATCTGTGTTCCCTGGGAATTGAACCCACAACCTTTTGCATTGCTTATACAATGCTCTACCACTGAGCCACAGGAACATAACAAGAGTTAAAATAACTAAAGAAATCCCCCAAACCAGTTTTTTTTACAGTAATAGTAGTTCAAGCAAAAATCATGAGTTTTGTCATCGGGGTCAATCTAGTGTTGGCCAGCTAATAGTGAAATCCAGATTATCATAATCATGTTCTACCTACTCCACATGCTTTAGTCACAAATACGTAAACAATAGTTTAAGTGACAGTAACAAACTAATGAGATCTTCAGGCTTGATGTGATGAGAGCCACGTAAACACATGCACAACAACATCCACAAGTAATGACAATAAAAACAAAAACACCTTCAAGTAATTATTTTAATAAATACAGTTTTAATTTTCATTATTGCTTGTGCATTTTTACATTACAGCAATTAAAATCTAACATTTGAATAAAAAATAGTTACACTAACCTACAATGAATTATAGTCCTATAATTAAAATATTAACACTGCAGTCATAAATCAAAATCAATGAAATAAAGCTTTTATTTCAAGCACCGGCTTTCAACGAAATACATTTCTTCTTTTTTTTTTCAGAATGTACTGCCACAAGAGAAATATAAAGGAAATAAATGAAAACGGCTATAGGCTATACAGTTATCAGCATTATGTTGAAGTAGATTCATCTCCCTTCATCTCTGAGACAATCAGATGACGAAAGCTTCGTCATTAATCCGTCATTCCATTTTTACCTTCTGTTTATAGTGATTTGACTGAGATTAAGATGTTCACCAGCATAAACCTTACACTTAGTTTGCATTGTGTAAACCCTGTTGCAAACACGCGTGCTTGTGTGATATCCATTGGCTCGTCCTCATGGTTTAAAACAGAAATATTTTCAACATTGCGACATGACAATTTGCCCGGCCCCCCTTTTTCTAAAACGTACCGAACCGTGACACCGGGAGGTTTTTTAGGTAACGCGTGTTAAGCCTGGAAAAAACATAATCAACACATTTTGAAGTACTGACACTCAAAGTAAAACATGTTTTGCTGTGAAACAATGTTCTGATTACAAGGAAGTGATCTGACAGACACAAACTCTGCCACTTTTCATAAATCTGTTAGCCTATTTGGCAGCCATTATTTAGACATTAGGCTTTCATTACCCCTCAGGAATTATGACAGGTCTGAATGGAAGGTGCTGTCAGGTTATTGACTCACATTTTTGTCTCTCGTGTGAAGAGTCTCTTATGTGAGTGCACACATCTTCTCCAGGATTACTCAGCAGAAGAGCTGCTTTCACACCGTCCAGAGAGAAGTCACCAGCTCAGACTACGCCAATCACGCTCCTGGAGACAGACAGAGAAAGAGAAAGCTGTGAGTGACTTGTTTGAAGCCTCCACTCATTTCAATAGCACACTTACACAGTACTGATAGACAATTTAACTGACTGTTGCTTGATGTCTTATATAAATAAGACCTCAATTACTCACTAACCACAGCAGTGCTGCAAGATTTCAAGATTACAAAAGGCATCTTTTGCTCTGATAGTATAAATGCAAGACTTCAGACTATGATGAATGCTGCTGTTAAACAGACCTACAATACCTGACAACATTGCAGCGGTTTGTTTCATTCGTATCTTCCCTTTCCTCGTTTGTAATTTGCATTTTGTTACTTTTAATAAAAATAATATTTTTATTTAAAAAGTAAAGTAAAATATTTTGTTCATATCACCCACCCCTACTACGGTTTTAATGGTCTATCAATATTTTTTTACGTTCCGTTACCTTATAGGGTAATATATTTAAATAGGGAAATTAGTTTGGCTGTACCATTGAGTAACTTGTAAATAGTCTTAAAAACCAACATTATAAAAAATCATGATAAAATCATGACTGAAGTGAGTAAGTGACCACAACCTGTATTATTAGGCTGGTTTTGGGTTCACCTGACCCCTATGCAGTTATTATGGGACGTTCTCACAGCACATTTTCATTCAAATGACTGGAACAGACCAAAAGGTATTTTTAAAGCTGGACTATTTTAAACTTGACATGTCTTTTTAAAACAACACTTATGGTTTTCTTTAGAGAGGATCTCATCATAACACAATGATCAAATACATCTGTCTGAACATGTATGGCTGTAGCAATGGCGTTTTAAAAAGGAAATACCATTTATCAACTTTTAAATCTACTTTTCTGAGAAACATCACCCAAAGCATACCAAGCACACGCCACTGACCCATCTCTAGAAGCTGTCAGAAACTATGGAAACTATTTGTTAAGACAACTGTAAACACACAGGGCTCCAGACTGCGTCCAAATGGTTGCATTTTGTAACCATTTTTTCCTGCCTGAGTGACTAGATATTGTGTGTGGTCCCACTGGTGCGACCACCGCATTGTTCAACTCATAAGCGCAGCCATTTCATGATTTTTTTTTAAAGATAAATGTTTTTAGGCATTTTGGGCTTTTTTATTGTGATAGGACAGATCAGATATGACGTGAAGTGAAGCGGGAGAGAGAGGGGGAGGGGGGTTCAAGAAAGGTCCTCGGTTGGGATTTGAACACAGGACACCTGAAGCGCAACAGCCTCTACCATGCCTCATCTTATTTGTTGTTTGTTAATAAAAAGTATGCATAAATTTTGGATGCATCAACTCAAGCTCAGTGCTTTACTGTAAATGTGTCTTACCAAGAAATAAACGTGTAATATTATGAGTAACTGCTCTAATTAAACGCAAATCAATAGCATTTTTTTTTATTAAATTATCTTCATTTTTAATACCCCACCCACCATCCCCCAGCACTACCAAATCTGCTCCTGGCGCCACCATCTGTAGAACTTAGTGGCGCTGTTGCCACTGCCCTCAAACGTTAGTCTGGAGCATTGTACTGGAATAAAGAACAGATACAAGAACATTTCTGTTTATCTGGTCTACTATCCATTCACTCTTGCTTCCCCATTCAGAGGTCACATCCAAAATGATGCCAATACTCAAAAACTGTGGGGGGGCAACCAGACCAGCACACAGAGAAGTGTTCCACCCAACAACATCTCAATTACACCCTGAAAGATCCCTGTGTAGTTACGACCAATCAACAAACAAGCGGTCTGAAGACCCTGACCTAGTCAAGCATACATTAGCACACATATCTAATGCTGATTGTGTGTAACCTCCAGCATCTGGCCTGACCTCTGCCCTGCTATCTCTGTGCACTTTATTCTGCCTGAGGACTGTGTACACAGAGCATGAAAGGTACAGCGATTACAGTGCCTGTGTATTAGTAACAAATAAAACAAGATAGTTCAAAGAGTGCATGAGTGTTGGCCCATTGCTGGTTCTTAAGTGTTTTTACATTAATTTTTTCCTCCTAGGTATTTATTTGAAGTAAAAATAAATAAATTCACACAAAAAGACAAAAGGTACAAGACTGTGTACTTAACGGCTTTAGTGAGGAAAAGAACTACAACCCCATGAACCACTGTGAGTGAGATTTGCATTAAACAATTGTAAAACATAAAACTATCCATTTGAAGTTGTTTTTGTTTGTAGAAATAGGCCTGGGTGATAAAAAGATTAATGATAATTCTCATGATTTAATTTGTTGAAAAAATGATAACGAGTTCAATTAACTTCCGGTGCAAAGTTTATGCACTAAAAGCGAAACGAAACAGCACTAACTCCTTTAAACACAGTCACATGGAGCATTTATCCACTCTTCTCAAAGTTCAAATGGCAACGCAGCACAAGCTCACGAGAGCAGATGAGTTTACTTGCTGATGAGTCTCGGTCACACGACTACTAAACAGAGCTGTGAGATCCAGTGTGAAGCACTTGAATTCAGCCAAGAACACAAATGACTACGATTTAAACTAAGGGCTGAACGATTAATTGCATTTGCGATAATAATCGCGATATGAAAAAATTTGATTTCTCAACCGCAGAGGCTGTGAATATACAGTCACGTGACACGCGAGAGTAATGTATGACGATCGTATGACATCTAAGTACAGCGAGAGAAAGCATTAGGAGACGTCCGCTCTCTCATAGCTCTCGCGGTACTTTGATGACACACACCGATCGGTCTAGCAGTGCTACACATCTAAGCAGTCTTCAGAGGAAGCATCACGTTGGCACGCTGCTATGTTGCCAAGTCCGCAGTTTGCCGCGGGTTGCTTTCGTGTCCGCGGGTCTTTCATAACATGCGGAATTGACGCTACATGTAATCGATATCCTTTGTTGTACTTTCCTGTCAAAATAACGGAGTTCGTTTGGAATTCTTCAGCTTTTAAAGAACTGCTGGGTTCTCCGGTAGTGGGTGGAGCTAATGCGCAAACGGCAATCTTATTGGCCGGTGCTCACATATCATCATCCCGTGAATGAAGATGACCTGATAAATATTCATGAATCCAGCAGCTCAATAATCCTTGGTGCGTTTTATACGGTTATTAATAGTAGAATTTGTGGTAGTGTTGTCATCTTATCAGTATTATTTGTAGGTTTTCCCCCCTTTTTTGATAGAAACACTAAATGACAAACAATATCTTAAGCACCACCAACAGTCCTAAGTTCAGACAACATGACAAATATGTATTCAAACATGGTTATTCTAATGTTCTATCATCATATAATGCTAAATTATCATAATATCATATTATAATGTTTGACTGAAATAATCAATTGAATTTGATAGGTGTCTCACATTGACCCACAGAAACATTAAACTAGTGTAGATTAGTGTAATGTTTTATAATAATAATTTATTCTATTTGGTGACCATTTCATTTAATTTAACATATTTAATATTGGGGCATCCAAGTTATTTGACATATTTGAACCTTTTATTAAGTAACAATAGTTATTTTCCCTGGTAATTAGTTTATTTTATAATTATGTAACTCAGTTAGTATTTGTGAGAAGTAACTAGTAATATAATTATAAATTTTTTTAAAGTAACATGCCCAACACTAAATAATATACAATGATTTATTGCATGTCTTTGATTAATAATGAATATGAAGAGCTTTAAAAAAAAAAAACATTAAATCGCAATATTGGTAAAAATAATCGCAATTAGACTATTTTCTAAAATCGTTCAGCCCTAATTTAAACTAGTTTAAAGCCAGATGAAACAGCGCTGACAAACAGGAGAAACACTGTGCGCAACGATACAGTGAGAAGGCTTTTCAATCTACAAATCGCCAACATTTACCAGCGATTTACTGCAGCAACAATAACTGCACCATGGTATTGTAGCAGAAATAAGGGATATTCATAAATTAAAGTCAGGCAACACAAACCTGTTTCTAGATTTGAAACAATATTAGAACCAGCAGGCCACACTCTCTCTAGCATCCAAATCTTCCAGACTTGGCCCCTCTACACTAGCGGTGTGCGATATGGAAAAAAAAAAATTCTCACAATTTTTTCCATAACAATAATTAGACGATATTTTGCCGAGTGTGTTATTGTGCTGATATCTGAATACCGTGCACAGCTGCAGTTTATGATATTCTTCATATTCTGTGTGCTCAGTTCACATCAGCGATTAATAAACGGCACCCTTCCTGTGATTTTAATTATATGAAACGTAAATATATACATTTTCTGCCCCCATATCTTGAATTTTGCGATCATTCTTAATGCATTTGAATCGACTGAATCATGCAGTGAAAGAACACGCTCTAATTGCGCACATGCACTGTTTAACATTTACATTTACATTTAGTCATTTAGCAGACGCTTTTATCCAAAGCGACTTACAATTGGGGAGTACATAAAGCGATTAACTCATTCATCACCACGCATGCTACTGTATGCGTGCACTCTGTAGGTGTTAGTTGGGGTTTTGCTAAATACTCGATATTGTCAAATTGCAAATCGGTAAAACAACAATTACGATAATATCGCACACCCCTATACAGCTGTGTGTGTTACGAAGCATGAAAGTTCTGAAACTGAAGCACTAGTAGAATGTGATGAGAGAAGTCATCTACAATATCTACATCGACCGCACCACATATCCACCGTCCGCTGCCATCGAGCTGATCTTAATTAATGTGTTCCTGTGGCTCAGTGGTAGAGCATTGCGTTAGCAGCGCAAAGGTTGTGGGTTCGATTCCCAGGGAACACACATACTAACAAAAAATGTATAGCCTGAATGCACTGTAAGTCGCTTTGGGTAAAAGCATCTGCTAAATGCATAAATGTAAATGAAATACTAATTTCATGATTGGTAACTTATTTGTCTTATTATACTACTTATTATATTGTTTTAAATATAAATAAAAAAGCTTTATTTTGGCACTGTCCACATTTTCATATAATGTCCGTCTATGCATTACCACCAACGCGTGCATTCTCGTTCAATCTCACGTATCAGGCAGGACCAGATATAAGGACTGCCTGAATGCACAAGGCGAGCATTTAAGAATCTCGGGATTGTTGGTGGAACAGTCGAGCGCTGTGTGAGAAGTTTTCCGCACACACATCTGAAGCATGTACACACATATGAAGTGCACGCACACAGACAAACGCGTCAACTCTGCGCGAATTCTGAGCTCTCCCCCGCTTTTGTGTGCAAGGATTAATAAATCCTTGCACTCCGGCGAGAGCGGTGCGTTTTGGACATTGAGAGCATCGAGGAGAGTTGAAATCAGGTCAACTTTATGGTAATGAGCTATGATGTGGTTGGGCGGCAACCAATCGGAACGTAGAAGTCCTCCAGAGAACGCAGCACTGTAACTTTGGTTCCGACCGCATTGGTCCCCAGGCATCTTAGCGCTAGAACGCTTTGTTTTTCAGCGGGAATGCAATTCATTTCCTCAAAACAACATAGATTTGACCAATTACATTACAGTTTGTAATGTAGGCTGCGCACAAATGAACGTTAATGTTAATTAAAGACCAAAGCTAGTAAAGCTCTCCTATAAACTGCATGCTGAAATTAACCATGAACACAAAAGCCACACCACACAAATTGCTTTATTTCGTTAGAAAACATGCAACTATAATTACGTTTCCATCAATCAATTTCTTTATTTCACATTTTAAATATTTCATGAGGTTAACCTATACTCTACTTGTGATCAGTCTGCGCAAGATCAACGTGCGTGTTTACTTTGCGGCTCCTTTAAATACATGACAAGCAATCGATCTATGTCAGAGCGTCTACAAATCTTTCTACAGCGTTGCTGGCAGGGCGGCCAGGGTGAATTTTGACGCTCTCGCCAGCGGCGGTGTGAACGAATGCTGTCAAAGAAAAATACAAGTGCTCAATAACTAAATAACCTTTGTAACATCACAAAGTATTCATTTACAGGCTATTTATACAGTGAAGACTGTGCAGTTATTTTACATTTGATTATTGGATTTATGTAGCGTACCTGAAAATGTATTTTAGACTGAGCTGAAAAACCTGAAAAGCACTGTTTATTGAACTCGTGTCTTTCTTCTATTGTATTTATTTTCTGCTATTGCTTGTAATTTGGTTATCTGTAGAAAAGATGTTTAGCACTGAGCCCCTGGTAGCATTTTTAGATTTATGTTCAAGTTATATATTTTGGTTGCATTTGTGAGTTAATAAAAATATAGATGGTTGTTTGAAATAGGTATATAATATGATAATATCGATATATCGATCAATATACTACTTTATCGAATCGTAAAAAATTGAGGAATTGGCAAATATCGTATCGCTGGGTATGAGAATCGATATCGAATCGTGACAAACCATCCGATTTACACCCCTAACCCTAACGTGCACTTGAAGACACTTGTACAAACGCGGATGGCTGCGGTGCGGTTACATGCTGTGGTACAGCTGATCTGTGCAACGCTGGTCAAATCTCCACTGATCTGCTCCCCTCTATGATCTGCTCACATGCGCTGATAATACAGCTTTGCCAGGATTTTTATACATTAGAGCTGGGCGGTATGACCAAAAATTAATATCACGATAAAAAAAAAAAAAATTCTGATAAAAAAAATTTGCCTTCCGAATACGAGGTGACGTTTGACTCCTTAAAGTGACTTACAGGGGTATTTTATTTTTACCTTTGCAATGGCATCATTTACATCTACTTCAAATTCAAAAATGTATGTTTATAAGCTTTTTAAATTTATATTTAAAACAATATAATAAGTACAATACGACAAATAAGTTACCAATCATGAAATTAGTATTAATAAAAAAAAAAATTATAATTTGGCACAGAAGAACACAGTTTAATGAGGCTCAGAGGTGGCATGAGTGCAATTCAATTCATAGATTCATGTGGACATTAATGTTTTACATATAAATTTGCTTTTAGTGATGCACAACAGCTCAGCTGTTACTTTATTTTGAACTATTTTCGTTGATGAAATAGAACAAAATCATACAGTACTTGTTTATTGATCTTTTGTATTAAATCAATATATCACATTTGCAAACTCCCCTTATAATTATTAAAAGCTGTCTCCTGATCGCGATCTGTGGGCGCAGACATTGAGAGCGCATGAGTGAGCAAAAGCACGTGCAAATGTGATGCATTCTGTCGGAACCTGCGGGAATGAGTATAATTATTATTAATAGACCGCAATCCCGCGCCGAAATTCAAGTTCTGCTCGGTGTTCTCTGCTAAGAACCCGACTGTGAATGATGCGAGTGGCGTTACTATGTTGTTTGCCGAGGCGGGGATGATTTTTGGTGTTCCGCAGAACAACAACAGTGTGCTACATGATTCCTACATGTTTCTTTTCTCTCAGTAATCCCTGATAACGTTTAAATGGTGAACACGGAGCAGTTTTTCCGTGAGCGGGAATGTAAAACCCGGAGTGGATCCAAAGCGGAGTGATTACAGAAAGCTTAGAGCGGAGAGAGGAACGTGCTTTAATCCACTCCAGGCTTTGATCACACCCCCCTCAACAGACTGAATGCACCTCGTCTTTCCTTCATTTAAGACCTATTCAAGCTGAAATCAAGACATCTATAACACTATTTGAGAAATGTAAGCGTATTTACGGTCTTAAAATGATGAAAAGTGAATTTAAGAAGGCGGGAACCCTGCAATTGACGGGAATCCGTCGTATGGACGGAGAACTTTAGTTTGTGAGAGACGCGGGAGCTTATGCAGCGGATGGTGGATATTTGTGGCGGTCAATGTGGATATTGTGGATGACTTCTTCTCTCATCACATTCTACTAGTGTTTCAGTTTCGGAACTTTCACGCTTAGTAACACATACAGCTGTATCCTCGCCAAAATACAATAGTGAAAAGAGACCCCTCTCTAACAGTGTCGCGTTTCAAACGTTATTTAAATAACACCGGTATTGCGGTATTTTAAACATTCATATCGTAAGAAAAATAAACACCGGTATTCGGTATGAACCGGTATACCGCCCAGCACTATTATACATGTTCACTTAATGTTTCCTTAGACCGAATCATCATTTCTATTCATTTCCCACTGATTTTCATAATCTGATGACCATTAGCTCAAAGTGCGCGGTCATATCGCTATGAATGGATGACAGAGACGCACGTTTTCGTTTAGCGCACACACCAGTAAAGCGTGTGAAACACAAGAACAACATCTCCAGAACTGCTCTGACAGTCACTTTATGAGCGTTTCACCATTTCATTTGAGTAAAACTATACTCATATCGTATAAAGGTATTCACGGCAACCCGTCAAAATAAAAGTCCTGTTTTACAAGACAGTGCACTAGAAATATTTGTTCAACAGAATGTACTACTAAAATTATGAAAACTTTATTTTTTAAAGAAATAATCACCCAACATTTCTAACATGTTTTAATTTTAATAGTAAATTCCCTTTGTTTGCCAAAAAAAAGTTTCATTTACAATAATTTAAAGATAAATGAAATTAATAAATGTTTAATTTAAGCAATTTCGGCCCAAAAAATCTGCATCACATATCGGCCATCAGCTGCCCTGATTTCTAAATATCGGCAATAGAAACACCCATATCGGTCGACCTCTAAGCAACTCTACAGTTTCTTCTCATTCTAACAGAATTAATTGAAACAAAGTAAGAATTTGATGTGAAAGATGACAGATTTAATAAGGTTAAGGGGAATAAATTACCATTTGTAAAACAGTGGGAAATTACATCTGTTTTGTAACATAAAGCAACTCATCTTAAGCTAACTATTTCTTCCTCTTTCCAGTCACAGAGCACTTTATTTTGAGAGTTGTTTAAGTGAGAGAAAATCTGTAAATTAGTCCAGATTGGGGAATTGTAATGTTTAATAATTTATTGTATTATGTAAATGAGTTTTAGTTGAAATTTGCATAGATATTTGTTTGTATATGCTGTCAATTATAGTTCTTAAAAAGAAAATCGGAATCGGCAAAAATCGGTATCTGCAGGTCACACTTCCAAAAAAATCAGAAATCGGCCAAGAAAATTGCAATTGGTGCATCTCTAGTTTCCTCTTTTCTGATCATTTGAAATGAGGATAAAAAACATGCAAATAAGTTCAAACATCAATTCAATATCTACCATTTCCTGAATATTATGAAATTCAAGAGGGCCGCCCCCTGATTACATCATAATATGCAAATTAGATGAGTATAATATATATATATATACACACACACACACACCACATTGGTCTAATTTACAGTAGATCTCTATCTCAAAGCCCTTTCAAGCCGCAAGATTTTGAAATCTTGATGTCAAAATCAAGCATTTTTCCAAAAAAAAAGGCACCTAGAGGGTTAAAATGTAACTTACTTTGAGTTATGTTTACATTTATTCTCAAGGCTATGTGGAAAGCACTTCCCTTCCATTAATGGTACATAAATATCATAAAAAAAATATGTAGTACAACACGGAAGAAATATAATATTTCATATATATATATATGATAATATTTTTGGCCATATCGCCGAGCCCTATTTTGTCCTATTGTTAATAAATTGCTTATATGTTCTAATTTTAATAAACATAAAATAACAAATTAATTCATTTGTAAAAGTTTAAGAAAAAAATAAACCAGATTTCTGCATTTTTACTATAAAGTATGACTAATGTACATGTCTCACATAATGTGGTAAATAATATTGCATACATTTTTCAGTACATTTTCCACAAAATTACAGGAATTACAAAATTGTATTATTTTTTTGCAATCAAAACTGACAAAAAAAAAGCAAAATTATGTCAGAACTGCTTTAATCTGCTTACACAGAGATCAAGATAGGAAACAACTTCCAGTACTCATCTGGGTTGAGTTTTAAAAGTTTATTCTTATTAAGTTTATTCGTATTAAGTAATTGCAATACATGTCAGTCCTCTAATAACACCCCTCTAGAAACGCTTTGACAAAGCACACAGGAAAAGCTGTAATCACAAAGTTATCCGCAATACAATAAACACCACTTGCCTGTCTTAATACAATTTCACACTGACAGTCACAAGCTAAAGTCGATTGCACCCGACACTAATTCAACTCGAAGGATAACACAGCGATATATTTAAAAAGCGAGCAAAATTGCTAAGCTAACAGTTACTTAAATCACCGCTGAACAAAACAACAAATCAGTCCAAACCTGTCAGTCATTCAACAGCTGTCAATCACATAGCTGTGATGTCTGATATAACATACAATTTACAAAGACTTGCTTCGCACACAAGTTCAGGAGAATAACTGACTGACTGAATGTATTCAATTGACCAAACCTGTCCATAAGTTAATATATCTGACATGAATCGCAGGATTCACTCCGAGCTCAAACCGAAAGCGCCGCGAGGCTAACAACGCTGCTGACAAGAGCTCCAAAAAAACGACGCAGTTTTCGACAAAACTCACTTTAAATGTAAAAAATAGTAATGTTACTAAAAACGGAAAGATAACACTCAAATGCAACTACGGACTCCCGCAAAAAAAAAAAAAAAAAAAGTAAAGGTTGTGCGTTTCTCCGTTACTCGGCGGAGCAACACAAAATGGCGACTGTGGGCAGCTCAGATGAGTCCTTGTGATCAAAGTCGCTAAAACACCGAGGGCCACACCATTACAGTCCCATTAAATGAGTTCATATACATTCAAAACATTTGTTAGGGAAATGTAATGCGCTTGAGACACTGTTATAGCCACTATAAGCGGGAGAATGAGCTGTGCATTTGCCCCTAACATTGCCCGCTAACGGTGTGTGACACGGATTTGTCCGGCGTCGTGTAACGTTTCGTATCACAGTGTGTGTGTGCGCGCTATCAAAACACGCACTAGTCTTACCCCAAAGCGTGAAACAACGCGATTAATACGCATCTGTCAATGTCAGCTGCTTGAAACGAGCGCAGATCACATGAACCCGACCTAATTAATCTGACCGTGCGTAAACTGTACGCTTATTCTCGTTCAATTTTACGTCAAATCCTATAGCATTCTCGCACAGAGAAACGTGAGATTTTCGCGTCAAGCCGCGCAGAGCAAGGATGCGATCCTGTGCTAGCACTGCACAGCAAACGGCCTAATGCTAATAAACAACCTTCATTAACGTTACCCGCTTTCTTTGACGCACACGCGAGCTATACGGGGTAATACGGCGCTAAAACACAAAAGCAACCCGCCTAAGAACGGAATAATACGCAAACTGACCGTTATCATGAACGAGTTTGTCTTTCCTAGCTGCTAGCGTTAGCACTCGGCGACACACAGGCCGCTTTCACAGACAATCATTTCAGCGCTGATTAGCGCGCTTGACCGTTTCGCGAAACGACGCAGCACATGCTGGGACGTTTAATAAGAAATAAACGCGTTGCGTAAGTGTAAAGGCTGCTTGTTTGTTTACCTTCTTTATTTTGTTGTGAGGACGCGCGGGCTCTTTCTCTCCCACAATCCAGAACAAACAGCTCGAGACGTCGGTGACGTCATGCGCGCGGAGGACGTGAGGAGCGCGAGCGAGCGCTGCTGTCACTTCTTCTTCTTCCGTTTTTTTGGCGCGTTGCATTCTTTGTGAGCGCTGCTGTCACACGCGTGAAAGAGCACTTTAAACCGCTCAGCTCTGACCTCTCTTCCGTTTGCTGTGCGATCGGTCTTATTCAACGACATTGCGCCTGAAATAACAGTGCAATACGTGATGAAATCATCCGAATTAAATAATGAGCATATGTGACCCTGGACCACAAAACCAGTCATACGGGTCAATTTGTCGAAATTGAGATTTATACATTATCTGAAAGATGATTAAATAAGATTTACATTAATGTATGGTTTGTTAGGACTGGATACTTGGCCGAGATGAAGATCTGTAATCTGAGGGTGCACATTTTTTTGAGAAAATCACCTTTAAAGTTGTCCAAATGAAGTTCTTAGCAATGCATATTATAATAAAAAATTTGGTTTTAATATATTTATGGTAGGAAATGTACAAAATATCTTCATGGAACATGATTTTTACTTAATGTCCTAATGCTTTTTGGCGTAAATCATACTTGACACATACATGAACAATATATCTATATTCACAAGACTTGATCCCCCTTAAAGACATTTAAACAAGTAAAGGACTGAAAGCCTTTTCCTGAAGCTTTACTTGTAAAGGGTTTATTTCTACAGTTCTGACTGGTATTAATTGGTATTTTGGCTGCCCCTGAAATGACTCAAACCATTAACATTACCCAAGCATTTGAAGTAAATATGTCAGAAAACCCAGCTCATTTAATAAGGACCTGAATGTATTGCATTGAGTGAGAAGACTGTGTAAATGTCTACAATGAAAATGCACTGAGATCTCAATCATAAGAGAGTGCGCTGTGAGTCAGAGGAAGAGAACAAATATAGGGCTGTTTCTCCTACTTTGAGAAGAAAAGTTTGTTTAGGTCTGATGGACATGATTTTCTATCAAACATTTTTGGGAAATAACACCCATGCTTATATTTATAAAGAAAGGTGGGGCCTAGTCTCAAAATAGTATATTTATAATTAAAGACATTGTGTCATTGTTACAACATGTAGGAAGATTTGAGAAACATGCAAGCATTAGAACTGATATATATATATATATATATATATGAATTTTTCATAGTATTGATTCACATTTATCGTTGTCACCTTAAAGTCAAATGTTGAGAAGTAGGCTACATATTTTTGATATATGCAATCTCGTCAACCGGTCATATAGTATTTGGACAGGAAAAAATTGATAATTTAGATTTTATTTATTTATTTTGTAACTAAATATTAATTAATTAATCGGGCTATTATGTACGTTCAAGTTAAGATAAGAAAAACATTTCTTGTAATTATGCCAGTCTCCCAGACCATTTATTTGTGGTACAAAAATAGCCCAGTGACAGTTGTTTGCACACAGTCACATGGGGTTTATTTTGAAAGGTGAACTTTTCCAAAGACAAGGGACATTTGCTACACAGAGCCCGTGTCTCTTTATCTCTCTGATTATCAGAATTACCAGTCATGAGCAATTCTATAATGCACCTGCTTTTATTACCAACTCGACTAAGCTTATGGATTCTGTCTCTAGTATATTACATCCTCGTGTACGGCACAGCGGGAATCACTGCTTGTTTGGTTCTGATCCGAATTGCCTGGACTGGATTTAGGGATCCATGTGGAACTTTTCAATGGACCGTCCGAAAGAAACCCCCGGACTGCCTAAAAGACCCCGCTCTTGGTGCCCATGCGTATCTGAAGGGCAGGGTGAGAGCATTTATAATGTGAAATATAAGCCATTATCTAGCCTATGATGTCTGTAAAAACATTTAACAGAGCAGCTAACATGTACAAGGTCTTATACACCGTCGAAGAAGTCAATAGAACGATTACTGAAGAAAAATACAGTCTTTCGACATTCACTTTAATTTCAAAATTGTACTTTAATTCGATTAGTTACTTACTTAACGTGTCTTTGTATTTATATGAAGTTTACAAACAATTTCTGAGTTAAATATGTTTGAAAGTAAATCTTTTTTAACCAGCGTGATCTGTGTTGGTTCTTTAGTGAGTGAGGTGAAAGGAAGGCCGTCCATATCTTGTGCTCTTGCGCCACCTGTGTTTAGACGGAAAGAACACGGCGTTCCTCGAGCTGTTCCAATTCTATTCTTTGTCTTTAATGGCATCACATTAAATCCTTTGTCTTTAATGACATCACACTAACATAACATAGCGTGACATAGGCCTACGCAGACTCAGTGTTTAGAGGAATTTATATATGTCCAATCTTTCTGAAATCTGATAATCATAAGATTGCTGGAATAGTTGAAAAGAGTGGCGAGGTATTCACAATGTCTTATTTATTTACTTACTTATAGGCTACTTAGTTATTTAGTACCTCCAATAATTTGCATCGTTTTGTGACATCTTTGTCTTGCTCTTTTGTCTTTCCTTTAGAGCTCAGGCTTGAGGTTTCATTATGTAACCAAAGGAGACCACAGAAAGCCTCTAATGCTGTTTCTTCATGGTTTCCCGGAAAACTGGTTACTTCCTCCTTCATTTATTAATTCTGATTGTTTTATATTGTAGATAAGGATGCAGTATTTTGTAAAGTGTTTTTATATTTAGTTTTCTTATAAGTGATATCAGATAACACGTTGTTGCTAATTATTATTGTATTATATCAAATTGCTGTTGTAATGTGGGGGTTATATAAAATATATGATCATTTTATATTGCTAAATGCATATATGACCTGCAGGTACTCCTGGCGTTACCAATTACAGGAATTCAGTGGTCATTTCCACACCGTGGCACTAGATCTGCGTGGCTGTGGAGATTCGGACGCACCAGACCGGCTGGACGAATATTCACTGGACACACTCTTATATGACATCAGAGACACCATCGATGAACTGGGTACACACTGACTGGATACACACAGCCCCTGACCACACATTATGGTTGGGCAGATTTGGGGTCGTATTGTAGATGAACTGCTAACAGCATTTCTACATTCAAATGACTGAACACATGCAGAACACTTGCTTAATTCAGCCTGAGTGTGGCGCTTTAATATCGATTACCATCCTACAAACATACATAGAATTATCTACGATAACACAAAATCTTATAATAAATGGATATTCCTCAGGCATTAATGAAAACTCTGTCATCATTTACTCCCTCTCAAGTTGTTCTGAACCTGTACGTGTTTCTTTCTTCTGTTAAGCACAAACAAATATATTTTGAGGAATGTTGATAACCAAATAGTTGACGGTAGCCACTGACTTCCATAGAAAAATACCATACTATAGTACTAGATACTATCGTCAACTGCTTGGTTACCAAAATTCTTCAAAATATTTTATTGTGTGCTTAACAGAAGAAAGAAACTCATACCGATGAAAGATGATAATTTAAATAGTTTTTTTAATTTAATGTAGTATTTATTGTGAGTGAGCATTGATTTCAAATTGTATGTGTTGTGGAACAATACAGGAAGGTAAAACAAAGTTATGTTAAGAGCTGGGTTATTTACTAAACAGAAACAAACAAGTTATTTACATGCTATGTTTGGTTTGTTTCTATTATTATTATCTTTTATTATTTGTGCTTTTGAAAGGACTTTCCTTTCAGGTGGGACACTGGCCATACAGACGGGCCACAGCTGAATGTTCATGAGTTTTCCTCTGGAATGACATGTGTTTAATTACAGGTCACACAAGTTGTATATTGGTGGGGCATGACTGGGGTGGGATGCTGGCATGGCATTTTGCACTGGAGAGGCCAGACATGGTGCAACTTCTCATTGTCATGAATGCCCCTCATCCTGCCTCATGGTTGGGTAAGTGTGTACTGACAATTTCCAGGCAGGGCATCTATTCATTTCTGTTTTTCAACGCAACTCTGATTCTGAACGAAACTTATATGGGTGCAGACAATTGATACTCATTTCTGTAAAACCCAGACGCCGTTCTGAGAAGACCCTCTCAGCTGTTGCGCTCAGGACATGCATGTTTCTTCCAGTTACCTATGCTGCCCGAAATTGTTTTGTCTCTTGAGGATTTTAAGGTAGCGTGAACACTTTAACTCTTTAAGCCCCCCAATGTTTGACACTGTGGTTAACAATTTACGATACTTTCTGTTTTGACATTGCTATTACTGTGACAGGAAACATTAAAGACAAGCTCTGGGTAACTTCCTGTCCTTTGAATTTGAGTCTAAGTGACATTTCAGATGTGGTGACATTTGATTCTCTGTAACTTGTATCTGTCATGTGCATATAGTTGGTTCGAAGTCTATTTTGTGGCAAGAATTTGGGCATCAGGAACAAATCCAGACGACTGACTGAGACTCAGCTGGAGGGGTATCTATACCGGCTGTCCCAGCCCGGAGGACTCACTGGCCCTCTGAACTACTTTCGTTCTCTTCTCAGGTTTAAAATCAGTCACACTTTCATTTATATGTCTTTGGTGGTATATTGCTTTAAGTGGTTATTATTCACTTTTCTCTCTACAGCAACACTCTGTACAAGCACCAGGATGTCGGTGTGCCCTGCATGTTAATTTGGGGTGAGGCAGACAATATACTGGTTGAGGGCATGTCCGGTGGAACACAGCCTTATGTAAGGGGTCCGGTTGTCATTCACACTATTCCCGAATGCAGCCACTGGGTACAGCAGGATCAACCTGAGAGAGTCAACAAACTCATTTGGGACTTTGTTCTGGACAAAGACATCATAAAACACAATCACTGATTGCTTTTGACGCAATGAAGAAATTATTTTATCACAAATAAATCTAAATGAAAATCAATTTTGAACTCTTTCACAAATCGTTGTCACAATAACATTTTTTAATTAATTTCTTTTGCCACATTATGTTACCTCAAATGGCAAGCTATTACATTTATTCCTAACTACAATAATGTTTTCCAATAGTGATAAGGAGCCTACCTGTTAAAGGGGTCATTTGATGCGATTTCAAGTTTTTGATCAAAGTTATGACTGCCACGGCCCCTAAAACAGCTCATTTAAACACACCCCCACATGTCTACATCACGGCATGGAAATAATTGCGTACGGCGTGGTTTCAGAAACCGCAGTAATGTTGATACACACGCTGTGTGTTTCTAGGCGAAAGCAAAGCTCTTTATTTGGCCTTTAGAAAGTAGATACATTTAGGAATCATTAAGATTACTAACAACAGAACAGCAACACATTCTATGGAAGTCAGTTTCATGAACCTTGGAGAAGAGGTAATTCTGACTTTGCTGTGACAATCTGGCGCTTCTGAATCAGTGACTGTATGTTTTATTATTAGTTTAAGTATTTGCTATTGACTGTTTAAATACTGATTTTTGCGGGTCTTGTGTGTGTGTGTGTGAGAGAGAGAGAGAGTGAGAGACACACACAGGATCACATCACAGTCCAGTCCGCTTTCTTAATCGCAGCTTGTTTGCAAACACATACAAGTATCATTACTGTGTCTGTCACGTGACTCTGTTACACTCTCGGGCTTGAACTGATGGTAAAAGTAAGGACATTACTAACTGTATTTATATTTACTTTGAAAGCTTAAGCTCGCGATTATGGAAAGGGATGTTACATTTCCGACGCCTGCTTGTGGTGTTTGGCCAATCACAATGCTCTGGGTCAGTCAAAGGAGGGGCTTTGAAGAAAACAACTAGTTTGAGAGAGGCAGGGCATAGAGGAAATAAAATAATATACAGTATTTGAAAAAAAAGTGTTTTTTAAACATGAAAGCATGTCAACATATTCTGTTACACCAAATATTGATCTTTAAAATAGCATTATATGACCCCTTTAAAATAATTAGTCATTATCCATATAATAACAATTAACATTTCATTTTTACATTTTCATTATTGAATTCCATTTTGATTTTGTTCCATATTGGTATTCAATCCAATATTTACTTCCAACATTTCATACGGAGACACTAGGCTATCTTTCCCAGATGTTACTAGTAACATACCTGCCTTTTCTGCCAGACTCAGAATGTCCATAATCAACTTAAAATGTTAATATTTTAGTGTCTTATAAATAAGTACCACTGTACATTAATTTAATAATACAAACCTGAATAGGTAATACTATTCTAATAGTTACAAATAACTAAGTACAGTCTACTGAAACTGATATGGTCACATGGATTATTAAGGAATAAATATGAAAACGGCTTGCCATACACTCTGTAGCAGATTCTGGGAAACGCATTTAAATATTTACTTTCTGAACCTGTCACGAAACGTTTAGAAACAACAGTCTCGCGTTCATTGGATCCTCGGGCGGTGATTTCATCAAATCGGGTTTCAGGGAGGCGCACAAGAGGACCTCGGCGGACCTCGGCTCTCTTGAAGATTTCTCCACCATCTCCAGCAGATGAGCGTTTCCGGCGAGCCACGGCCAACTCTGAGCTGCTGTTATGTGTGTTTGCTTTGAAGCTCTGGCAACGGTAAGTGTTTTTTTTCTATCGTTAGTTTAGAACCAAGTAGTTGTTGTTGTTTTTGTGCTGACAACCGAGCCAAACAGTACAGTGTGAGTTACCTCTGCAGGCGAATCAAGTCCGCGCGTAGATTTGTTGCGTCCTGTTCTCTCTGAATACAAGAAGTAACAGTAACCACAACTAATTTCATTTCTCGTTCAAGTGTACTGTGGAAACTCGTGTGTTTAAGTTATAAACTATGAAGGTAGTATTGTAATGGGGCTAAACATAAATAGTTTACATTGGGTTCATCTCTTAACTTGCGTTGGAATGAAATCTGTGTCTAATGAAGCCTAGACAGTATCACATCCTCTACTTTCTTGTTAAAGATTAACCTATTCACTTGTTGGACTTATAAGGACAGATAATGTTGTTGTTCTGACGTCTTCTTGTGTTTTAGGGTTGGAAAACAATAAAAGACACGCCTTGTAAGGAGCAACACTGGCACGTTTTTTGATATGTAAAAGCATTATTTCAGATGGCGGCTAATCTCATTGTCAGGATTACAGCATCAGGAAAAACTGGCAACAACTAAATCGTGCAACTGATTTACATTAACTACTTCTCTAATAATGTTATTTAATTCTACATGTGAGGCTTATGACAATCCAGTGTCCTACTTCTACAACAAGACTGGCAAGCCCATCAGCCCAAACTGGCGCACTCATGACTTTATTGTGGTCGGCCTCGGGCTCCCGATTTGTGTCTTTATTATTCTGGCCAATATGTTGGTCATCGTGGCCATAATCATCAACCGACAGTTCCACTTTCCCATTTACTACTTACTTGGGAACATGGCGGCCGCTGACCTCTTCGCCGGCATCTCGTATCTCTACCTGGTGTTTCACACGGGGCCGTGGACCATCGGTTTGACCATCAAAGAGTGGTTTATTCGCGGAGCTTTGGTCAACATGAGTCTGACTGCATCTGTGGTCAACCTGCTGGCGGTGGCAGTGGAGCGCCATCAGACCATCTTCACCATGCAGCTCCACAGCACCATGACCAGGTGGCGTGTGGTGATGCTGATAGTCAGCATCTGGTTGGTGGCCGTCGTCATGGGTTTTGTGCCCACCATGGGCTGGAACTGTGTTTGTGACCTGTCCACCTGCTGCACGGTTGCACCGCTGTATTCCCGCAGTTTCCTAGTGTCCTGGGCCATCCTCAACCTCATGGCCTTCTTCATCATGGTGGCTGTTTACGCACACATCTTCATCTACGTTCACCGCCGGAGCCGAGTAATGTCCCCACACACGGATCAGCCCTCGAACAATCAGACTGTTATCAGCCTCATGAAGACCATGTCCATGATTCTGGGTAAGGCCTTGACTTCAGGCGTTTGTGAGATTACTCGCTGTGTGTTGACTGAGTGAAAGTTAGATTTTCTGTTTTGCACACTTGTTTGAAAATGAAAACATTTCTCATTTATCTCCAATTGTGTGCGGTGAAGTACTGTTAACTTGTTTTTGGGAAAAAAACTAAACGAGTCCGTCAACCCCAAAGCAAGTTTAGCAAACCAGTTTGTCTCGCACCTGCTTGTTTCGTACCTCGAGCTGGAATCAGTTATTTTAGTTGCCCTAAGATTCTAGGACTCAGAACATTCATTCAGGGGATTGAAAAGTGGTGGTGTGGAAAGAAATGAGCACACGGTGCTAAATATACTTAATCACATGCAAATTATACATTATAATTAAACTAAGTATGAAAAATCTAGAAATGTATTCTGAGTATCTTGAAATGAGAGCCCATGTGACACAGTTTAACTGCATTAAAAGTATGCTGCAACCAACAATAAACAATGCACACCTTCAGGAATGGCCACTCATAATGCTATCAGGTAATTTGATCTTTTTATGACAAAGAAAAGTTCAGTCGAGGTTGTAAAATATCATTTGGTGATATTTGTGGATTATTGATTCGTATATAAAAAAAATAGTAACTGTTGTCATTATTAAACATATTTCTTAAGATGCGTACAATCACCTATTCAACTTACCCATTACTTTGGTAAAACTTTACAGTAATTGTTAATATTAGTTGCTGCATTAGGTATCATAAACTAAGTCAACTTTTACAGCATGTATTAATTGTGGTTAATTTCTACATATACGACCACTTAGGGTTGGCAAACATCTTAATGTTTTAAAGTCTCTTCTCCTCAACAAGGCTGCATTTATTTGATCAAAAAATACAGTAATATTGTAAAATATTACAATTTCAAATATCTATTCTCTATTGTAGTATATTTTAAATAATAATTTATTCCTGTGATGTAAAGCATGATTACTCCAGTCTTCAGTGTCACGTGATTCTTCAGAAATCATACTGATATGCTGCTAAACAAACATTTCTTATTATTATTATTATTAATGTTAAAAACAATTGCGCTTACAATTTTGTGGAAACCAAGATGCATTTATTTCAGGATTCTTTGATGAATAGAAAGCTCAAAAGAATCATTTATTTCAAATAGAAATCTTTTGTAACATTTATAAAAGTCTTTACTGTCACTTTTGATCAAATAAATACATTCTTTTTACATCATGACTTTTTGAATATTAAATTGCAACCGGTGAAAATGCTACAAATATTTTGGCCAGTATTGTGTGTGGTATTTCTTTATCACGTGCAGTTCAACACTTGCAAGATGATGCATTTGTTTTGCATGTTGTGGTGTGTTGCACCTCGTGAAGTTAACCAAACTGTACAAAGACCTGCACTCATCTCTCTCTCTTTTTGTGACCTATTTTCTCTACAGGTACCTTTGTGATCTGTTGGACGCCGGGTCTGGTGATTCTGTTACTGGACGGTCTCAGCTGCAGTGAATGTCAGGTTCTTAAATATGAAAAGTACTGCCTGGTTCTGGCCGAGTGTAACTCTCTGGTGAACCCCATCATCTACTCGTTCCGGGACAAGGACATGAGGACCACCTACAAGCGTATTCTCTGCTTCCCTTGGAGAAGAATGCGCCAGCATGAGGGGCCTTCTGGCATCCGCTTTGAGTCTGTGAAAACAGGGGCACCCTCGGAGAAAAACAGCAATAACTTCACCAGTTTAGAGCCCAGTTCGCCACAAAGCCTATTGTGTTCATAGAGACAGTATTTCTCGGTGTATATAAATGACTTTGTATTTGCTTAGTGAAATGATCACAGTTTGTACGAAGAGTAAACAATACTTCATTTTTGATGGCTTGTTTTGGTCCATGTTTTTGTCTCTCTTTTACAGCAGATGTGTTGGTTAGTTACGAGGCACAGGCAGTTGGGCTGCTCACAGGAAGTTTTTCTTTTCCCAAAGCATTAATATTCACAAAACGGCTCTTTTTGGACCGTTTTGTTGGGAATGAGATCAGAAACCGAACAGACATCTTTTGTGCTGTATTTTGGTGCAATTATTATTCTAACAAACCAGACTTGTAGATCTTCAATTTAAAGTGCCCATATTATGCTCATGCAAAAGTACAAATAGTTTTCTTTTGAGGTCTACTTGAATCCATTTGCATGATTTATAGTTCAAAAAACATTTTTCTCGTACTGTACATTGTTGCAGCAATTATTTTCACTCTGTTCCTGTGACTTCAAAGCCCACCTTTCTGAAGCGTTAAGTCTGCTCTGATTGGTCAACTGCTTAAAGCATGTTGGAAATGTAATTCCCCTTACTATTATCTGGTTTCAGCTCCTGCGGCTTCATGAGCAGCTGTAAACGGTATTATGTGTTTGGTAACTACGCAATGGGTGTTAAAAGTCCATTCTTGTGGTGAAAAAACAGCAAAAAATTCCCTTGACATACAAAATCACTTTCTTTTGAGGGCGGGCCAATTGTGCAAATGTGTAAAATGGTGACGCAGCCACAGATGTAATGTAGAAGTACAAATGAAGCGTTTCAGGCGAGTGTTTTCTGTTGGAGAGAAGAGTTTGTATTTTCATTTTTTGTATTGTACAGGGTTTCTGTGGGTCTTATGAGCAGAAAGTTGCATGCATTACAAAAAATAAATCTTCCTTTAATATATGTTTTCCAATATAAATATCTAAACATCCTTAAATCAGGATACATTTGAGATGGAAATTATTGAACATTTTTGAGAAACAAGACTCTGCCGATGGGGTACGACAGCTTTTATCTCTGAATTAAGTTGACTTTTCTGAGCTTATTGGTCGATATTTGTTACTGTTGTAATTATAAACTCATTTCTAGTCAGTTTGTTTCTCAAGTATCTTGTTTTAAACACTTTTTCTAGTTCTTTTCATATTCTAATGATTGGGAGCACAGATATCCATAAGACGTTTTATATATATAATTAATAGAGCTTGGTTGGAAGTTGTATTTTTAAACTCAGAAGTATTGCTAAAGCAACTAATTGAGTTCTCACATTTGAGAACATATTGACATACTGTTGCTTTAAATTGACCTTCATAAGACTTCCAGAACTCCTGCTAATATTAAAACAGTGGCATTGAAATCCTATAGACGTAAACAGAAAGAGATTTGCCATATACCGAAACCAGAATAACAGTGTTTAAAAACCTAACAACAACCGTAGCAACCACAAAGGAAACCCTTAACATTGTTGTGGTAATGATAATGAATTATTGACTAATATTCAGAAATGTTCTGATATAGAAAGCCCCACCTGAAACAAACAATGGCCTCTATTCCTGATGGTTTGTTTTGCCGTGTTTCTAATTTTACCCTGTGCAGACTGGGCTGTGTTTCATTTCACCAAACCGAGTTGTTACAAAGCACAATCAATTTGAGATGAGAAGAAAAGGTCTGATTTGTTGTGATCCTCATATTATTGTCCTTTGCTGCATAAATATTCAGGTAAAGCGTGACGAGACACATTCATAACCGCCATAACCAGATCATTTTACGGATCGTAACATGCAAATAGCTCCTTAATGAACAGCAACAAGAGAAAAAAAATACAGGCTCAAAAGCACACTAGATTATTTTATTAGTTTTTGTTTTTCTAATAAGGAACACTACAATTTTCTCATATTTCTTTTTTCTCTCTTACTAGAACAGTTCTAAAGTTGAGGTATAAAAGGAGTTTATACAGACTACCAAGTCTGAAAATGGTGGGGTTTATATACAAGTGAAATGGAGAGAGGAGAGGTAGAGAGAATGGTAAATACAGAAGGAAGCGTGTACTACAATTCTAGTAAAATAATGATAAAAATTGAGCAAATATGCCAATGTCATTTGATAAGGTGCCGTGGAATCCACCTCAGCTCATAATCCTAGGTTTCTTAACAGATTCTATGGATGCACTTTTGGGAAAAAGACATTTAGGAGCTCCAAATCTACCAATGATAGAGTATTCAAAATCATCACAGCTTATGCATTTTATTCCATCAATTTAGTAGTGTGACGATCAACGGAGTGGATTTTCACAGCACCTCAAACAAATGCTACCAGCTTTGACAAAACCACACGAAAAAACAACACTCCCGATCCAAATAAAATGTAACTGAAATGCTAAAATGAATATTACAAAGACTAACAAATATTACTCTCTCGGGAGCGAATCCAAAACCCCCAGCAATAAAAAAACTAAAATAAAAGCATACAAAAAGAGAAATTACACTGAAACATTCCACAATCTGTACAGTGACATCCATAGATGACTGATAGAAAAGAAAACAAAGAAATTTGGTGTAGTAATAGCATTAGTTGGAGATATCCATGTGAAATGTTTATAACTAACTGTAATCTATAGAGGACACGGTAATAGCTTGAAAAGCTCCTCAGAGTTTGTTTTTCCATGTGTACATATAAACAAAATCCCAATTTACATTTCAATGTTATTAAGTCATTTGTGTAATATATAGAATTTCCATTCATGTATAAAACGCCCTGGTGCTTCCGCGACTTAAGGAAAACTTGGGGGGGAAAAGAGTGGGAAGGAAAAAACAAACCGGGAATACAAACAACTTGTCTGGAAAAAGTAAATATAAATTCATTTGATGTTCCTCTACTAGCTTTAGTCCGTCTGTTTCAAATCACAACACATCCAGTGCTTATTTTTGGTTCAATTTGAAAGGAGAAAAGCCCTTGTTGCTTGGCTATGTTAACGGATCACAAAACAACAGAGTTCCTTTGTTTAGTGAAATTGTAGGCAACAACAATAAAAAAAGAACAAAAAAGACAGCATGCTTTACCAAGGAACAGGTGCTTTCAATTGCACGTACAATACAATCAGTTCAAAAGCACGAGTGTGTGACGAGACAACCCAACCCTTAAAAAACAGACACCCATACACACAACACCGTAACATGAGAGGCCGTAGCACACGGCCAACCAAAAGAACTTCATGATATCTGTAACGGTTTTCCTAGTCGGAGTTATTGGTTTACTGCCATGGCCTCTTCAGAAAGGTTTCCGTGTCACGAAAGCCTGTTATGAAAACGCACGATGAAATACCACGGAAATCCGAGAGAAACCAAACACCAGCATGAAGCACTGGATTGGGCAGTGTGAAGTTCATTTCTTTATTTGGTCTGTTACTCACACCCTCTCCTTTTATAATATTTTTTTTGTCAAAAAAAAAGGTAGGCTAAATGGAATCACTAAAACACCCTACATGCATGGAAGACAGTGGAATATTTTTTCTTTCCCTTTAAAAATATTTCTAAATACCCACCCGTGTCCCAATCCAAACGAATACTCCAGCCCTCCGTCCAACCCCTTTCCGAACACAAGGTCGAGTTCTCGTCGAGTCTTTTATTTGGCGGCTGGTGCATCTTTGTGGAGGAGGCTGCAGGAAAAATACTGTAGCTAAACTAATAAAAACAAGGTCAACTTTAACTGTTGAGAGAGTGGACTGAGGAAACACATAGTAGCCGACCGCATGTCAATCGCTTCACTCAAGTTTCCCTCGCTTCACACCGAACTCTCCTGCGATCAGCTAGTGAAAGTGTCCAAATGTCCGGCGTACCTTTACGCTGATGGATTCCTCTCCATCCAACCACCAGCTCAAAGAGTTATAGAGGATTTGTGCTTAACACAACGTTGAACAATGCAGGACAGATTGTTTTGTGAGAAAGCCGGAAGCAGTGACTGTATTAAAAAGCGGGCTGAATGGCGTTTTCATGGTTTAGTTGTCTGAGGTTGTTCTTCGACGAGCGGAAGGTGCGACAACCGTTGACAGCACTTTGGTACAAGCGAGGAGGGAGCTGTTGCGTAATCCCCATCATGATGAAACGGGAAAGGTAACGTGGAGTTGGGCGTAGACCGCCCACCCTTTGAGGACGACATGGTTTATTCAGACCCGTCCTCAGCAAATGTGACGTTCTGCATCATCTGCTCGAAGAGCATGTGTGTTTCAGATAGTCTGGTTCAGCGCGTGAACCCTGGCACACCTTGAAGAAAGTGGAACGAGGACTATGGAAGACCGTTGACATCTGCTAGTGATGGACGAAAGCTGTGAGCAGCAGGAGAGTACGGGCGAGACTGGATGATGAGATGCTCTGTGTGTGTGTGTCAGTGAGTGTAGCGTGAGCGACGTTAGCTGGAGGTGTCCGAGTGGATGCTGCCAGGTGGTCCCGGTGGAGAGGTGATGGAGGAAGGGTTGGTGTGGTCTTGCCAGCTGTTGTTAGCCTGTAAAGAGAGTCACAATGAAGTAAAGTAACATAAGCAATGAGACTGAAGATTAAAAAACTTGCAGCAAAACAAAAAGGATGTATGGAATGTTGTATATTTATATGAAGATTACTCCTATTCTAAAGTTTGGGGTCAGTAAAATATATATTTTTAAAGAAATTAATAATGTATCAGTTTCCACAAAAATATGAAGCAGCACAACTGTTTTCAACATTGCTAAGAAATGTTTTTTGAGCTGTAAATCAGCATATTAGAATGATTTCTGAAGGATCATGTGACACTGAAGACTGGAGTAATGATGCTGAAAATTCAGCTTTGCATTGCAGGTACAATACTGAAAATATATTCAAATAGAATTTATTTTAAGTTATTTTAAAGCGGTATAATTTATCATAATATAATTTTTTTTACTGTATTTTGATCAAATAAATGCAGCCTTCGTGAGTATAACAGACAATAACATCAAAAATCTTGTTTTCAGCGTGGTAGTGCAATTGTAAATGTTTTAATTTTGTATTATTTAATTCAGCTTTTCATTGCTGGTATTAGGGTTGTGATAGTGAGGAGGGCGTAAAAGGGCTGTGGACATGTTACTTGTTACTCGAATTAACGGCAAATAGCCTATAAATAAATCATAGAACTTTTATTTACAAAAACGAATAAAAATACACCATGCTATAGGCTATGCCTAATATAAAATAACAATAATAACTTAGTTTAAATAGGTATAAAAAACACTGAAAATAAGTAAACACCGTGGACCCAAATAAACAAGAAACATAAAACGTTTATTAGCAAAAATGAATAAGAAAGCTTGGAGGCACAGCAATAAAATAAATGATGTCAAATAAAATAAATACAATTAAGTTTAAATAAAATAAAAATCAGCAAACACTGTGGAACCAATTAAATAAGAAACAACTGTTTAAAAAACCTCCTATATAACCTCAAATAAACTGCAAAATTCAACAGGCTTTTCAAAATCAAAAATATTGCCAGACAGGCGCTTTTGCATTTGGTTTTGAAACGGAATCTTCTGCAACCATCTTGTCTTGTCTCCTCACTCTTCAGCTCGACTCACTCTCCTCACGTGATAAATGAAATCTGTGATGTGATGTCATTCAGCACGCTGCATTGAGCAGCCGCGTTCGCTTTTAAATTGTAGTGTCTGCTCTAACTGAACTAAATTAGTTTTATTACTATTAAAAATTCAACGCTTTAACTAGTAAATTCAAATAGTTCGTCCAAACATTCAATATTTGGCTGCAACTGACTGATAAGCATCTAGACAGTATTCACACCAGGACATCAAACATGTTGAAACAGGAAACATACAAGCTATAAATTGCAGACATTAGCCCTTCAAATGATCTTTAGGCCTACACCAACACTAAGACCAATAGAGATGATCTCAACAGATTAGCTCTTTGTGAAGTTGAACTAAAATTATCCCCAGTTTCTTACTTTTACACAAACAGCAAATGCTTTTTCTTTTAGAAGCAGTTTGTCTGTGTGTGTGTGTGTGTGTCAGTGCTGCACTCACATCTAGACGGTGTGGGGTGTAAAGAGGACTTCCTGACAGATCTTCATAGCCTGCCGTCAGGTGTGTAGCACGGTGCAGGATATCCACCTGTAGCACACATACAATCAATGGTCTTAGTCATACCAGGAAAAGTATAAATAACACTGCTAATACATTAATGAATGACATCATCCATATTTCTGCTCAAAAACACATAAAACTGATATGACATAAGCAACAACGCAGGAGTAGTGAGTTTATATATGTATCAGTTCAGAGTCAATGCACGGTCTAAACCACATCATTCTCTAATATGAGGATGTCCCATCTGTTTATAGTTCATGAAAGAAAATTAAAATGCTGTCATTAGTGACATGTTTTGAATAAATGCCTCATTTGTGTCTCTTCAGAAGACTTTTTAGACAGAAGACTCTTCAGAAGTTTTGCCGTGTAGACTTTCAATGGATGGACAAAAATTATGAGTCTACTAAAAATATCTTCATCTGTATTTTGAAGATGAACGAGAGTTTTAAACGACACAAGGGTGAGTAAATGACAGTATTTTCATGATTGGGTGAACTATCACTTTTAGTCCAAATTGATTTGCACTGCACTGTTTCAGTAAAGTGACCCAATCTGCACTCCTTAGTGGCTCACAATGATAAAGCAGCAAATTCCACGTTTCTTTTGATTTTAAAAATCAAGAAATACATAAATTAAGATAAGAATGAGAACTCTGTGATTAGAAATGAAGAACATTACCACATATCAGATATGAATTTAATTTAGAAACATTTGAAAGTTCTCAGTCAGATGTGAAAAGCAATTTCACACACAACAAGGTTTGATTCTTTCCAACACAACTGGCTGACAGTGTAAACGTGGCATCAGAACAATATATAAGGGCTCAACAATAAGGAAGTGTTTTGGCAGGTCACTCAGATTTGTACTGATAATTTCACTCAGGCCACCACAATAAAAGATGGTGATTATTTTCACCATTTATATGTTTTTCTTAAGTTAAGCTCACTTCAGAGATGGGTGGGCGATTTCGAAAAGTAGGGAGGGTAGCAATAGCAAGTTAGCTTTGAAAGCATAAGATCCCACCCTCTCTGCATAATCACTCTCCAAAGCCACGCCTCCTCCAAAACACATGAACACAGGCAGACCAGAGGCTAACCAGCGACATGATGAGAGACGGCGTTGGTGGAGGGTTGAATGCAATGCTGTCAGATTACCTCATTCACACCTCATTCACAGAAAACATTACAGTACAATTCACATAATATTACAATAATAACACTTCCATTCTCGCTCGGTCTGCAATAGCGTAATGTACTGTGCTGATGACGTATCATGTCTGCATGAACAGGGTGAGCAGAGGTATGCAAATACAAACATTAACAGGCATTTAGGACAGCCTATCGTAGTCCCTGGACTGAGGGATATGATTGGACGAACATTTTATGGTCCTACGCCTTCCACAGATGATATTAATACATTTAGGATCAACAACAACAAAAATCACAGGACATTGTATTTCTAAATTTGCGAGTCATAAAAACACATGCAGTAGCAGTGTGAAGGGGCAGGTGACTGTTCAAAACACTCTCAGTGGTGGCCTTGTGACATCAGTAGTACATCCTTAATGTTGAGCCCTTGATGAAAAGAGGTCATCTAACAGGAAGTAGACAAAGGATTGGCTAAGGACATGACTGGGGCTGTCACGATTATGACATTTGGCTGACGATCAATTCTCTAAAAATAGTCACGGTTATTGAGATTAATTAATTGTCTGTTTTAGGGCTTTGGCGATTATGTCGATTATCACGATTAATTGTCTTTTTATGGCTTCATTATATAATTGTGATAAATGTAAGGGTTCGGAAAAACAATTATGATGCTATCTTTAATCTTTCTTTAGTTATTATTTTGCAGTGTAATATTACATAGAGTGTTCCAAATTCTAAGAATCGGCCAATACCGATCCAACTCCAGCGCTATTGTTTTTTTCTTCACATTAATACTGTGTTTGTGGAACTAATACTCACTCTTTTTTAAACCCTTTGTTAAACACAATCCACTAAATACTCACTTCCTCATTACAGAGAAAAACTGAATTTAGATAAAAATATATATGCTATGAAATTAAACTAGCTGACTGTATAATTTGGGTCGTGGAATATCTGAGCAGTGTGAAAGGGGTTTCCAACAAACTCTGACATGGCCACGAACCATTTCCATGACGATGAGCATATTTCACTTAAAGTGAAAGTGTACCCCCCACGGGCTCTTTCGTTTTATTCAACATCTTTTCAGGCGAAGAATGACACACAAAGATATTAACCGTAAAATTGTAATTGTGGTTACAGGATCATCAGTTTAGTCCCCAATCAGACGTACACCGTCTACACAAGACGCGAGGGATTCTATTGATTATATTTATTGACGCAGTCTACACTGGATGCGGCGTGATGCAACAACTGTCGCATCCGGTGTAAACACGGTGTTACTTTTCACTCTCTGTGGCTCAAAGTTTGTTGGTGTTTGTTGGGGAAGTGTGAACATGACAGTTATTTTGTCATGTTCAAAATGAACATGAACTCATGAGCAAACTTCAGCAAGATATAGTCATTTTATGCAAATCCCCAGACCTTTGTCTACACATCAAGTATTATAATGGGAATATATCGTCTTGGAGAGAGTTTTACCGTGTTGACTGTCATAACTGAACGTGACGTGCTGTTTGAATGCTGAACGGAGAATGAATGACAGCTGCAGCAGAAGGAAGATGAGTTTCTGTAAACTTGAATTTAACAATGTAAATATAATTCTGTCCCTCACATGAAAACCCATTGTGCCGTATAAAAAGCACAATAATGAAACAACCGCAGTTAGATCAAATAATCACGATTAGACGGTTATTTAATTATCACGACATGACTGGATGACCGATGAAGAAATGAAATGGAGCAATGCCACAGGGAAGATGGTGGAGTTCGTTTTCAGGATAGAGCTCTACACTCGGGACTCGGGACTGGGGTGGGAGCTAAGGCAAATGTCACAGGTTGGGACTGTAGCTTTGGGGAAAGGGGAAGAGAGCACTACACTGTGGGCAGGTATGGAAGAGGAGGGGCATTGAGGGGACGTCCTCAGTGCCTACCTGCTGCTGCACGGCGGGAGTGACGCTGACGCCATCCCCGTTGAGTGAACGCAGCCCGAGGTAGGCGTCTCCTGCGTGAGAGAGGGTGTACGACCCAGATGACCCTGCAGCAATACACGCAGCCCATCAGGCACACAACCCTGCCCGGGTCGGGTTTTGGAAAAGCCTACAGTGTGTGTGGTGAAAATCTGTCTGCCGTCTATGCCAAGCATGAAAATCAGGACTAACCACATTCCGAAATACAAGACAAGTCATGATAATCTGTTTGACTACTTCCGCTGACTAGAGACGACAGAACAAAAACGGGTGAAGAACGGGAAGCAGCGATCACGTAAGTGCTGATGTGGACTGTTGCTTTACATGAAGGTATTCAACTTAACATCCTACTTCCTCTAGATGATATAATGCATTGTTGGATGCTAGCCACAGGATGTGAAACAGGATATGTGGAGGTGAGTTTTAAAAATATACGTGGTGACCGAGTATTGTTAAAAATGACAATACCAAGTAAAATCACCTACCTTCTCCATTCTGCTTCCTGAGCAAATAGAGGTTCAACTACTCTAACCAAGTGTGTGTGCATGTGTCATGAGTGCATATGAAAGTAACATGAAAATGTTAAACAAACAAACAAACACAGCAACAATAATTTCGGCAGAGATATAAAAAGAAAAAAGTAGAGGCTATGTTAGTCATCAACGGAAAGTTATTGGTTATCACCATAGCCTCAGAGGAAAATGGTCATGCAAAACCAGAAATGAAAGTGAATTTTCACTTGGCCAAGGGTGAGAGTGAGTGGTATGATCAAAACAATCTTGAGTGAGTTTATATAACGTAATAAACATTTAACAGATGTTTAATTTAACAACAATTTGGTCACATCTACATTTAGGCAACCCAATTCTGATGAAATATTTTAATCCAGGGATTCACAGTTTTATGTCAGCCAAAATCCTTTGACCTTAGATGCATACTAAAGCATCTCTTCAGATACATTTAAGATGTTTATAATATAATTAACACAACATTTGCATGTTCACAGTTAAAGGTCACATGAATACATTTCCTTTTTTTAGTAATTGTTTTTGTATGGGTAATACTAATAGTTCATAATTTACCTTAATCTTTATTGATTTATTAGAAAAATAATGTATTTAATTAATGTTTAGCTTTTCATGAACTTACAATCTCCCTGCAGTTCCCTCACAAACCCCAGTTTGGGAAACCCTGCTTTAATCAAATGAGATGATGTCATTTTCATTTGTAACATGATGGATAAGAAACAAAAAATATGATTAATTCAGAACAAATGAGCAAGTCTGGCATACGTTTAAAATCAGACTGCCTGACTGAGCCTGAAACCTGTGATTGTACATTAACTTCCTGTCTATACAATGTTATATTAATACGACAAGTTGTGATGTTATGTAACTAAATCTCTGCTTTGTTATGCCTAATAACACCCATTCATAAACACATTTGATGAATGCCGTCTACCGCCCAGGTCCATAGAAAAACGACACTATGACAGCTTTATCCTGAAGATGTTTATAAATAAAGCTGTTACCTAGATACAATCAGGTCAGCTTTGCAGCGCAACCCAGATCAACAACATCTAAATCTCACCCAGCAAGTACTTGATGCAACAAACAAGCATTCTCTGTGACAGGAAACAGATCGTATGATGGACAGACAAGAACAGACTTGAGAAGGGAAGAAAAACAGAACTGAGGTGGAATGAAAATAGCGTGAAAAGCATGTAGACAGGAGAGTGACTGTGGCAAGCGGTGTGCGCAGTGTAGTTTCACTATCGGCTAGAGATGACGGGAGGGCTGCTGTGCACTTTACCTGAGTTGGGTGTTGCTGGAGAGTTTGCCTGGCTGGCCTGTGCCGACACATTGGCAGCATCCACGGCTGTTTTAACGGCGTACAGGTTTGCTTCCTCCTGGAACTTACCAATGTTCTTCTTGTACCGAATTCTCTTGTTGCCAAACCAATTCGAGACCTGAGGTGAAACAACCCCAATCAGACAATTTCATCACAGTGAAGTACAGCTAATAAGACATTACTGTATATTTCACAAGTGCAATCTGACACGGTTTCTCATGCCGTGCTTATCCCGCAGATGTCTCTACATGCTGAACTAACTCAGTCAACTGCATTACACTGATGTTCACAAATTTGGGGTCAGTAAAACATTTTTGGGGGAAAGAAATGAATACTTTTGCCCAGCAAGTGTGCATTAAATTGATTGTGAGAGTAAGACTTTTACATTGTGGCAAAACATTTCAATTTCAAATAAATGCTGTTCTTTTGATTCTTTGTTGTTGTTCATCAAAAGAATCCTGAGAAAACGTATAACTGTTTCCACAAAAACATTAAGCAGCAAAACTCTTTCCAACATTGATAATAAATCAGCATATCAGAATGATTTCTCAAGGATCATGTGACACTGTGATGCTGAAAATCCAGCTTTGACCGCAGGAATAAATTACAATTTAAAATACATTCAAATATAAAACACTTATTTTAAATTGTAACAATATTTCACAATATCACTGTTTAAATAAATGCATCTTAAAGACCAAGGATCAAGGGTAGTGGGGTATACTGCCATCATTTATTTTCATGTACACTTGTTTTAATGAATATTTCTGCAATGCACTCAGTTACAACGTTCCATAATCAGTGTTTCACTGCATCTTGTTTTCATCACAGCTGAATTAAAAACATGCTCTGGAAACTGTGTTCAATGTTGAACAGAACTTCCTTCTTGTGAAATCATTTGTATGTGATATCATATTAATAATTTATGAGTGAGTGAGAATTGAGATTTGATCAAAAAGTTACCTCATTCCATTATGTAGGTAGCCATCTATACATCTAATGTCAGCTGTACATGAAATCTGTAGCTTCTCTGATCACACAAATGTAACATTAGCTGCAATTGTTTCTTCTATTGTTAGTAAAATAATTTCCCCACACGGTTCAAACAGAAATGTGTACAAGTCGCTAACTGTAACTTTTGAAGCTGCTGCTATTTTGACAGTTTTGACTTCATAAGTTATGTGGGAGGAGACAGAACTGTCATAAAATGTTTACAACTTGTAATTAGGAGTTCAACAAACATGAACGTTTTTTACAAGTGGAAAACTTGTAACTACGGGAAGTCTGACATGATGTGAACACAGCACAAGTTCACAACTCAACTGCAGTTGTAGTTAAAGGGATAGTTCACCCCAAAACTGAAAATACTGCCATTATTTACTCCTCCATGTCATTTAAAACCCGAAAGACTTTTCCAAAACACAAATTAATACATTTTGATTAATACGCACGCTGGTGTGTTTTATCTTCTGTTTACCATATTTGATGTGCTCTATGGATGTGCAATGCTCAATGTTTATGTGTGAATAAAAGCCTACATTCAATTTGTTCATCATATAAAGTTATCACATCCCTTCAGAAGACTTGGATTAAATTGCTCAATTCATATGAATTACATGTATAATGTATTTTTAAGGCATCAAAGTTTTGGTGTAACGGACTTTCAATAGAGCGACAGAAATCACTCACGTTTCATTAATAATATCTTCATTTGTCTTTCAAAGATGAGTCAAACTCTTATGGGTTCGGAACGACATGAGGGCAAATATATAATGACAAACTTTTCATTACCTTTTCAACCCTGCACTATGTGCACAAATTGCTCATCCTTGCGAAAATGTGAAATTTCCATCAATACCTACTCAAGAGAATGGAAATAATGCTTAAGCAAAAACTGATCTTTATCTGCTAGTGACCTTTTTTGTTGTGTCACGATACTCAGACGCTAACAGCTGCATTATGGACATGATGCAACTTTTATGACAGGACATATCTCAACTACCTAAACTAATTATTGATGCTTAAATGGTGCTATAATTTATGAAAACCTTGTTTGACAAAGCAGCATCATTTCATAAAATAAAATAAAATACGGGGCATGATTTATTTTTTCTCATGCTCCATTATTGGAAAACTGGATTTCAGGTTTTGAAATATACATGGGACAACTGTAGAGCATGCGTGACCTTACCTGAGAGACAGTGATCGCACATTTCTTGGCCAACTCTTCCTTGGCTTCCTCACTGGGGTAAGGGTTGGAGAGGTGAGAGTAGAAGTACTCATTCAGCACCTCTGTGGCTTGCTTATTGAAGTTGCGTCTCTTACGTCTGAGGACAAAGTAAGTGGAAAATGAGCATTTCATTGATAACAGGTTAATCATTTGTGGAATAGTGCAGCCCAACAGAATACGACAGCTAAAACTGAAATAAGTACAGATCAAAAAGCAGACACACACCTGGCATCGAGGAAGCGAGAGCGAAGGATCATGACGGCCTCACAGGTGCTCTGCTTGAGCTGCATCTGGATGGAGCTGAACTTGCGGTGGATGATGGCCACCATGCGCTCGATCTCTTTGGGCGAGATAGGCCGTGTGCGGGACTGTTCCCTCAGCAGGTTCATCACGTGATTGGTGAACTCACTGCAAGCCTGTTTTCAAACAGATTTGAGGATTGTTACATACATACAAATATACATTCCCATTAAACGTTTTTGAAAGAAGTCTCTCATGCTTCGCAAGGCCTCCCATTTATTTGTTCAAAAATAGAAAAAAGAAATTGAAATATTTTTACTATTTAAAAGAACTTTAGTCTATTTGAATATATATAAAAAAAGAATGTTCAGCATCATTCCTTCAGTCTTCAGTGTCACGTGACCCTTCAGAAATCATTCTAATATACTGATTTGCTGCTAAAGAAACAGTTATTTTTATTATCAATGTTAAAAACTGTTGTGCTGCTTGATATTTTTTGTGAAATCATCAATTATTTTGTAACAGTATAAATGTCTTTACTGTCACTTTTGATCAATTTAATTGTCCTTTCTGTAAAAAAAAGTACTAACCTCAAACTTTTGAATGATAAATATGAAATAAAACTTGACATTTCTAAAGGATATCATCATTACTTCGTTTTTTCTCATTATCACGCCACCAGTGAAAGAAATCAGTAAATGTGATAGAAAAATGACAACAAGTATCTGCTGAAATGACTTAATAAAAGGTCAGACGGGTGTCTGTTTCTCACCTGTTCGTATTTCTCTAGTTCGGAGTGGTAGATCTGGCGGATCTGTGCGAGTTTGGCTCTGTAGTCGGAGTGCTCGATGCTGCCGTCGTTGGGTGATCCTCCAGCTGCCGCTGCAGCTGCGGCTGCCGCTGCTGATCCTCCACCCTTCTCGGGCCCAGACACTCCCTCGGCCAGCAGCATGTTATCCAGACGCATGATCTGGGGATCTGGAGGGTCCTCATCCTGTACACCTCTGATGCTCAACACTGCAGAAGACAAAACAAGGGTCAATCAGATGGAGAGCTTTCAGAAACCAGTCACTTCACATGATGTAGAGTTAAGGGTACTTCTTTTCCCTATGCCACACACACTACTAAATTTAGTGTGCAGTTCCTGTCCGAGGCAGCAGAGGGCAGCATGGTACTTCAGAGGCAGGCCGGAGCACGAGGCATGGGTCCAATAATGGGAGAGCATGTACTGTCGCTACAAGCACAAGCAGCCATAAGTACAACACCTCTCCGGCACTGAATTAAAGCAAGACCTCTGTCAACTTCCTGCTATGGGGCCATCGCTCACACCTATACGAGCACCTCATCTACACTCCCATATATATGCCCACACAGGGCCAGCCAGTGACTGAGGGCAAGGTGTAAGATAGATAACACAAATATACATGACACCGGGGGTCTTTGTCTTTCCTCTAGACCAGAGTTTCATGAACCCCTAGTGGTGTGTGAGAATGTGGCAGAAGTGCCAATGGAACATTAAATAATGTCAGGGTAAATGTAGGAAACGATCATTTAAATGGAACAAAAAGGAGCCTAAAAATGTAAACGGTCACACTTATGTCGTTCCAAAAATGAAAAGCCTTTTTGCAGAAGATATTAAGCAGAACGTGTCTAATCTTTAAGTTCACCATTCACTTTCACTGTATGGGGAAAAGAGAAGCTTGGACATTCTGCTAAATGTTTCCAAACTATAAACCTTACTCAAAGGAATATCTCATGTAAACTTTACGTTAATCTTTTAGATCATAAGGGTTAAACAGATTAAAAGAAGATCTCCAGAGAATGTTTTGAGTAGATCTGAATAGTTTCACGCAAACACAGCGGTTTGTTTTGTTAGTGAATTGAAAGAAAGAAACTTTCAAACACAAATAGAGTTTTAGTGCAACTAAAAGGCCATTTGTTGGAAGCGATCAGCATTACATCTGTGGATGTTCTGTCTGTACCATCCTCGCTGAAATCAAAGCTGTATTTTCCATCCTCCCTTTAACTGATAACACATTTAATGACTTCAGCTCTTACCCTCCCCCAATAACAGCACAGAATTTGTTTCCAGCTCTCCCTCTCTCTTTTTGAAAACTTTTTCTTTCCCTTGGCAAGCGGATCTTTTTTTCTTGTTCTCTCTTGCCCCTTCAGGGTCCCTCCACTCAGGTCCTCCCTCTTTCTTTCTCTCTGAGTCACATTCCATCTTTCGTTTCTCCCCCTCTCTGAGCTCAGGAATGCAGCAGATCCAGCCGCCTGAACTAATGACCCTGATTCACCATCTCTTTACCTCTCTTTTTCAGCCTGCAAAACTCCCCAAAGTCAAACAAAAAGGAAGAACACTTTTTCTCAAGTACATTAAGTTTGACTCAAAGTGATTTCGGCAGTAAGATTATTTTTGTGAATAACATCATGTGAGCATAGCATACTGTTGTTTCATACGTGCTATGAAGTCAAACTATTTATTCACTTCACAGGGACAATAGAGGATAACCCTGTAGCATAAGATTTCCTGCATTTAGTCCATGGTTTAAAACTAAAAACTAAAAATTACATTTGAAATGTGAAAACCAGTGAGATTTTCCTTTTTTGCCAAGTTTTATTAATAACTTTAAACTCTGCGTTTAGCATTCTGTAGTAAATGCCATTAATTACTAAAATTAATAGACTAAAACAAAAGAGGGGAAAACAAATCTATTTAGAACTATTTACTTTTCATTAAATACTCTTAACTCATCAGTCCTGTGAATAATCATTGTTATAATAATAGTAATAATTATTATTTTTATAAAAGAGAGAAAAATAAATTTTCTACGTTAATTCTGGTGGAAAATTATTTCAATAATTATTTATTGTCATTATAAAACAAAAAAGAAAAACTTTGACCTCAGTTATTCATTCTGGCGGTAAATTACAATGATTATTTAAATGATTACTATTATTGTTTTTATAAAACAAAAGATAGAAATATTTCAATATTTTTTATTACAAAACAAATGGGAGAAAAACTAATTGTCAGTTTTTTTTAAATATTTTTAATTCCTATTAAAAACTGTTATTCATTCTGGTGGTAAATGTTTTCAATATTTATTTAATTTATTACAAATCAAAAGACACATTCAATTAAACAGTATATGAAAATCTGTGCTAACAAATCGTTTTACAAAACATTTAATTTCTATTAAAAACCTTGAAGAGTCAGTCATTCTAGTGTTAAATTAGTTTAAATGATCAATTATGTAAATGACTGTATTCTCAGCATTACCACAAGGGGTGCTATAGTACTAGGTCTCTCAGTTTTCCTTTTTATATCCACTAAGGCAGAGCAATAGTTTAAAAACAATAGCTGAGAAAGCTAGTTAGACTGTTGACGTTTACAGCTAGAGATCTGAACATCACATCTGGTTTAATTGTACATTTAATCTGACATCACCCTCCAAAAGGTTTTTCAGTGTCACAGTAACACAAGACCGTATGCTTGCAACATGCACTCGTGTAGTAAAGCATGTGTCTGGCCTAAACTCAAAATGCACCTCTGTTTTCCTGGATTGTTACCCAGACTCATCATGTACGTGTGTAGTCTGATGGGTGAGGGGAGGCTCGTTGTTTTTACGACCACAGCCCCACAATCAATAGAGTGAAATTTACCACCTCCCCAAAGAGTATCACCCACAATATCCATTAAGAGCTCTGCCTCCAGCCCAATTCCTCAAGCATACAGCCTTTTCTTTAGCCTAATTATCTCAATTAAGCTGCGATTACTGATAATTACACAAATAACCCACAACATGAAGATATGAACCCCCTTGAAATTTCTAACACCCCTTTATATTTCAATTTATGAGCCTTGATTTTAAACCCCTAATAATGAATAAAGTGCTATGGCTGGATACGGTTACGGTAAACGCTTACAGCTACATTCTGAATCCAAAACATATTACGAGCCAGAAAAGCCACAGCATTTCAATGTTTGTATGTCTTTAATAAGATTAATAAAGCCAGCCTGTTAAATCTTTCAATTACCTTCAATTAGCACACTTCATTAATACAAACACACCGCCATGCTAATGAGATAATGTACATTTTAATGCGCCGCAGCTGTCCAAGTTGCACTAATATCCTTCCATTAAATTTATGAACGATCGGCGCGAACGCACGCCCCTCCTCGCGGCGAGGAATTCCCTTGTTTGAGAAGGAAAACGTGCAATAGGGCCGAGTGGAAAAAGCCAGCGAGAGGTATGAAATATTCAGAGCGCCCGGCTGGGTTCGAGCGCATAGATAATCAGGCGCAGGTACGGTACAAGTGTTATGCGTAAGCGAAGGTGTTGTGTTCGCTGCTGGAAGCAGCATTAATCTGCCATTTTCTGTGCATTACTGGAGAAACAGTCCATCACGGCTGTGTCGGCCACCTTCGCTCGGGCCTCGTCTGTCTTTTTCTCTGTACCTCTCTCTGGTTCGCTCACCCTCCCTCCTCCTTTGGCTTGGGCCGCTCTCCCGTCATACCCCGCCTCCTTTTCTCTCTGTGCCCCAGCCACCTCCCCCATCCTCTGTTCTCCATTTCAGTCGAGTTCTTGAACGATCGGCGCGAACGCACGCCCCTCCTCGCGGCGAGGAATTCCCTTGTTTGAGAAGGAAAACGTGCAATAGGGCCGAGTGGAAAAAGCCAGCGAGAGGTATGAAATATTCAGAGCGCCCGGCTGGGTTCGAGCGCATAGATAATCAGGCGCAGGTACGGTACAAGTGTTATGCGTAGACGAAGGTGTTGTGTTCGCTGCTGGAAGCAGCACATTAATGCTGCCATTTTCTGTGCATTACTGGAGAAACAGTCCATCACGGCTGTGTCGGCCGCCTTCGCTCGGGCCTCGTCTGTCTTTTTCTCTGTACCTCTCTCTGGTTCGCTCACCCTCCCTCCTCCTTTGGCTTGGGCCGCTCTCCCGTCATACCCCGCCTCCTTTTCTCTCTGTGCCCCCAGCCACCTCCCCCCATCCTCTGTTCTCCATTTCAGTCGAGTTCTCCATGTGAGCCGCAATCCCTCATGCTGTCAGCCCCCCCTCTACCTCTCTCTGTAGACAGACAGGATTAGCATTTTAATTGCATCAGCTCCCTTGGGTATTCTCAGCCTTTCACTGGGAGAGCGCGAGGGAGCAGAATGGGGGAAAAGAAGGTAAGGAGAGAAAAAGAGGAGAATTGTGGGGGAAAAGCAGCAAAAGGGAGTCGCAGGAGATAAAATAGCGAGGAGGAGAGCAGCCAGAGATGGAAAACAGAGGGGGCAGGGAGAGCGTGAACGAGAGAACGCGAATGGAAGAGTTGAAGATGATCGCGGTGGGCTGCAAACGAGTGTTGGGCGACACTTAGGAAATGACAACGCTCTGACCGCAACAGCCAATAAATCAAAAGGAGGAAGGCGAATGCAATGGGGGAGGGATCTGTGCGCTGAAAAGCACGCCCACATGGACGCAAACAAACATGCTAACCTGAGAGCTAAGTGGGATATAAATAAGGGGAATTTATATTCAAAACAAAATCGACTGCAGTGCCATTACAGTCGAAGTGAAATACGAGGGTCATTTCTACTTTACGCAGTGCATTTTCATGTCCCCATCACACACACCCTTCAAATACTGTGTAAATACTAGATATTCCTGGGATTTCTTCATTTGATACCTTTTCCTATAAAAATACTGTATGTTTTTAGGGAACACGGTTTTAATTGATGTCAATTATTTAGAGAAATTAACACTTTTATTCAGCTGCAAGACTGCCGCATTAAAATGATCAAAAGTGATAAAGACATTTCCAATGTTACAAAATATTTCTGGTGCAAAAAAAACATTTTCTTTAGAACTTTCTATTTATTTGAATATATTTCCACCAATACAAGTGCATCTCAATACATTAGAATGTCGTGGAAAAGTTCAACTCAAATTGTGAAACTTGTGTATTAAATAAATTCAATGCACACAGACTGAAGTAGTTTAAGTCTTTGGTTCTTTTAATTGTGATGATTTTGGCTCATATTTAACAAGAACTCACCAATTCACTCTCTCAACAAATTAGAATACTTCATAAGACCAATTAAAAAAACATTTTTAGTGAATTGTTGGCCTTCTGGAAAGTATGTTCATTTACTGTATATGTACTCAATACTTGGTAGGGGCTCCTTTTGCTTTAATTGCTGCCTCAATTCGGCGTGACATGGAGGTGATCAGTTTGTGGCACTGCTGAGGTGGTATGGAAGCCCAGGTTTCTTTGACAGTGGCCTTCAGCTCATCTGCATTTTTTGGTGTCTTGTTTCTCATTTTTCTCTTGACAATACCCCATAGATTCTCTATAGGGTTCAGGTATGGTGAGTTTGCTGGCCAGTCAAGCACACCAACACCATGGTGGACCAACACCAGCAGATGACATTGCACCCCAAATCATCACAGACTGTGGAAACTTAACACTGAACTTCAAGCAACTTGGACTATGAGCTTTTCCACCCTTCCTCCAGACTCTAGGACCTTGGTTTCCAAATGAAATACAAAACCTGCTCTCATCTGAAAAGAGGACTTTGGACCACTGGGCAACAGTCCAGTTCTTCTTCTCCTTAGCCCAGGTAAGACGCCTCTGACGACAGCTGTAGCCAAATTCCTTGACACGTCTGTGTGTGGTGGCTCTTGATACCTTGACCCCAGCCTCAGTCCATTCCTTGTGAAGTTCACCCAAATTCTTGAATCAATTTTGCTTGACAATCCTCATAAGGCTGCAGTTCTCTCGGTTGGTTGTGCATCTTTTTCCTTCCACTCAACTTTCTGTTAACATGCTTGGATACAGCACTCTGTGAACAGCCAGCTTCTTTGGCAATGAATGTTTGTGGCTTACCCTCCTTGTGAAGGGTGTCAATGATTGTCTTCTGGACAACTGTCAGATCAGCAGTCTTCCCCATGATTGTGTAGCCTAGTGAACCAAACTGAGAGACCATTTTGAAGGCTCTGGAAACCTTTGCAGGTGTTTGAGCTGATTAGCTGATTGGCATGTCACCATATTCTAATTTGTTGAGATAGTGAATCGGTGGGTTTTTGTTAAATGTGAGACAAAATCTTCACAATTAAAAGAACCAAAGACTTAAACTACTTCCGTCTGTGTGCATTGAATTTATTTAATACACAAGTTTCACAATTTGAGTTGAATTACTGAAATAAATGAACTTTTCCATGACATTATAATTTATTGAGATGCACCTGTATATTAAGCAGCCCACCTGTTTTCAACATTAATAATAAGGACTGTTTCTTGAGCATTAAATCAACACTCCAGAGTGATTTCTCAACGATCACGTGACACTGAAGACAGGAGTAATTATGCAAAACAAATTCAGCTTTGCATCACAGAAATAAATTACATTTTTTAAATATTAAATAGAAAACAGTTATTCTAAATCATAATAGTATTTCACAATATTTCTGATTTACATTATTATTTGCTGTATCAAATAAACTTAGTCTTGATGAACATTTGGGACTTCTTTCAGAATTATTAATGACAGCAAACTGACCTTAAATTGCAAAAAAAATTTTTTCTGCATCCTCAATAACACTTGTCATCCGGTTAACTTTTGTAATATCAATTTAACTGACTAACACCATCATCCTCCAGGAAGTGACAGAGTTTTAGTGGCTCAAACATCAGTGAGCATAGACAATGCCTTCTGTGAGATTTTGTGATAATTTGCTGAAGATATTCAATAAAATCATTTGACAGAAATCAGTAAAAAGAAATAACTCCCTAACATCTTGATTTTGTTCAGCACTGTTCATTTAAATTCCTGAACATGACCAAAGCATTTTTCTGAAAGTTTTATAGAAATACTTCCTGAAATTACAACACATGCATATTTAATGAGCACTGGTTGTTCCTGTTGTGAATGCTAAGGAAACGACGCACATTAAAATTTAAGTCGCAGTCCAACTGCAGATCCAAACGCACCTCACCATGAGTTCTTAAAACGACCTGCAGCTGTGTTAGCTTCATAAAAACTAGAAACAGAGCCCAAAACAAGCGCTAACTTCAGACACAGAATCAGTGCTGAATAAACAACCGGCTTACCAGCAGCCAGTTCACGGTGCTGGTAAAGCTACAAGGGTTAATGGTTGCCAAAATCACTTAAGCAACTTAGGTAGGGAATGACAACACATGCCCAAAGATTCGGCCAAACCCAGAAACCAAAAGAAAATGCTAACAACATTGCAGAGAATGCGTCAGCCAGCGCATGTGGCGGGATTCACGTCTCATTTCTCATGAGAAACTACTAGAGGAGGGCTTCTTGAGCGAGTGCCAGGGTGGTATAAAGCTGCGAAATCCACCAGTATGTTCCTGTTGTAAGCAACCCAGGTTAAGTGGCGTCTGCGGGGCTTATTTAGCGGCACCCAGTGGCACGCACACATGGGCCTGTCCACGCCCTGTGAAGAGAGGCCATTGGTCAGCGTCAACAGAGGAGGATACGATTAGGGTGTGAATAGCGCTCCTACCTTAGGCAAACATGCCGTCTGCTCTGACTTGTCATTTATCAGCTCTTAATTAATTCAACTAGCATTTCATAGACCAGAGCGGCATACAAGAGGCTTCACTCGACACGCAGAGACCGGTCAAACAAGATCACGCAGGTGAGAACACACTCCACCAGCTCAGTGCGGTCAGGTGAAACAGAGGACCGAGGACAAAAGAAGTCTTTGCAGATGACTTCACTCTGGGAGGAAGAGGAGGAAGAAGGCTGTTGCCGTGGCGATACGTCCTATCGACACGCCCCCCTCTCGCCCGCTCCCCGGCTCATCAGCGCAGATGCCTCCTGTGCTAATTAGCACCGCCTCTTAAGGAGCTCCTAAAGACCTTGTGAAAAATGAACGCTCATTTGAGAGGTCGTTAATTTGCACTGTTATGCAAATTAGGTGGCAATTAAGCAATAGATCAGAGGAGCGGCTCCCATTTATAACGAGCGAACGAGAAATATGACAGAGGCAAACAGGGCCAGGGAGAGTAGCGGCTGGATGCGCTGAGGGGGAGTGTAAACTAACCTTAGCCCACTGCAGCTCAGGCCGAGAGAGAGAGAGAGAGAGAGAGAGAGAGAGAGAGAGAGAGAGAGAGAGAGAGAGAGAGACTGCATTGTGCCATGTGTACAGGTGAATGGCACAGCATGTTCAAGTAAGAAGACGAGACGGCCACATCTGCAGCGCTGAAGCTTTTACTGCATTGCCTCTTGCTCTTCATGCAATCGTAAAACTACATTTTGAGTGTTATTTTTGGCCTTTTTTATTATTTATAGGAGAGTAAAGAGAGTACAGGAAATGTTGGAAGGAAGGAGGAGGATCAGGAATGGGTGATGACGCTAACCAGGCTGCCGCATGACCACCACCGCTCAATGTTGGCCCATCTGGAGACACCTTCACCTTAAAATGCAGATGCAAAAGATGCCATCCCATTGACATAATTTTGTGGGTGGTTGCCAGGATGTTGCTGTACAGTTGTTGAGGTGTTCTGGGGCCAGTTGCATAAACATAGTATCTATGTTAAGATGGTGTCTTAAAATCTAGGATGACCAACTAGCAGTTAGCCAAGGGGTAATACAATTTAATTTTTTGGATTCAACTTAGACAAATCTATGTAAATATTTCTATGTAAATACATTTTAAAAGGTATGACCAGTCTTAAAGGAAAAAAATAAAATAAAATGACTAACATGTAAGTCTGGTCTAAACCTTTTATGCAACTTAGGGATGTGCAAATAGACGATAGTATCGTGTATCGACAATAGCAAGAGGATTATTATTATCAGGCTATTATTATTATCTAGGCTAATTAATATTAGGGCTTATTTGTTCCACCATATTTCTTTCTCCGCATTTTTACATCAGTCATATAGATACGAAACAAAATAAAGGTAAGTGATACGATGCTTTGGATAAACGCATCAGAGTATTAAACATGAAAAACCAGAGTCAGTGTCACTTTCAGTTAGAATTACAACTTGATATTCTGTTATAAAGCAGCTCTCCAGTGTGGAGCTAGCTAATGATGAAATATTTGTATTAGTGGGAATAAAATAATTTCATTAAAGTAATAGTTTGGTTTACAGAGATAAAAGCTTGATCTAGCTCAGGACTGTTTTGGTTATCATAACCCTATAAAGGTATTTTAAGACATTATGTTGTGAATAAAATAGTTATCCAAAGCATTGTATCACTTACCTTTATTTTGTTTCTTATTCATATGATTTACAAAAGGAGATGTTTGGCAGAATGATGTTCATTCAGTTACTTTTTCATGTAACTAATTAAATAGTGAGAGTGTCTCTGACTGGCATCTTATTTTGTGTCCAAATACATATATTTGTATATTGAATTGGTAACATTTTACAATAAGGTATCATTTGTTAATGTTAATGTATTAATTACCATTAATGAACAATGCATTTATTATATTTATGTATTAATATTTGTTAATAAAAATACAGTTGTTCATTGTTTGTTCATGTTAGTTCACAGTGCACATTGCAAAGACTGCTCGATCTTGCAGGCTTGCATTGCACAACATCAGAAAGATCAGGCCCTTCCTTACACAGCATCCAGCACAACTTCTTGTCCAGGCCCTTGTCATTTCAAGACTGGACTACTATAATGCGTTTTCATTCACTGTTCCTGGCTGGTGGAATGAACTTCCCACCCCCATCCGGAATGCTGGATCCCTGATCATTTTCAAGCGACACCTGAAAACTCATCTCTTCCTTCATCACTTGACTTCATCTTGCTCTCTTTCCCTTAACCTCTCACTATCTGGCTAGAATTTTCTCTGAACAATGCCTAGAAATGTGTATTACAAGCACTTCCTTTGTCTGTTTGCCTCTTTATATTGTATCGGTTATTGTATTCCTCAATTGTAAGTCGCTTTGGATAAAAGCTTCTGCTAAATGAATAAATGTAAATTTACCAATGTTAAATAACACAACTTGTGTTTTTTTTATAAATGCATTAGTAAATCCTGAAATCAAAATGAACTAAGATGAATAAATGCTGTAGAATTATTGTTCATTCTTAGTTCATGTTAACTAATGAACCTTATTGGAAAGTGTTACCAATTAATTGTAATTACATAATATGCTTTTCTAAAGCTGAAGTTACCTTTATTTATGTTAGAATATGTATAACTTAATATTTTAACTAATTGCAAAAGATGAATAATCAATCAAAGTCTTCTGAATAACCAGAGAAATAATCGACGATTAGTCAATAAATCGTTCTAATAATTGTTAGATTAATCGATTATCAAAATATTGTTTGTTGCAACCCTACTCTTTAGCAGCAGTTTTTTTATGGCAATATTTAAATGACACCCTGGTCATTCTTGGTGTACCCAAAATGGTCCCACACTATCGACAGGCATTTCTCTAGTGGAAATAAAGCTTCGCTGTTTAGTCCCTCTGTCACTAATCTAATGTGTGTAGTAGCCTCCATGTCTCTGATAAGCATGTCATTTTAAGCTGGTGCACCACTAGTGTAACTTTGTTTCCGTTTTGTGCCAGCTACAACAGTAACAGAAATACTCAGTTTAGCGGAACCTTTACGATTAATTAACTGTGACATTTTAAAGTGCGGTTAATCGCAAAACCGGTTAATCGCTACATCCTTATTTTAAAGAAATATCACATTACACCTCTCACAAAAGTAATAGCGCACCTCTTGCCAGCTCGCATTCAAGTCTGTAGTGCAACTGGTTCAGGATGCGTTACTCGCTGAAAGCTTATACTTGAGGTAAGAGGGTTTTATTCAAATCCCCAACCTTACGTTTGAGCCATAGCAACCACCACTAACTAGCCGTGTGTCCATCTTAACCTACATTATAGAGCGAGTTTGCATTAACACCTTTGCGTGAGACAAACAGATTATTGTAGCTTAACAAAAGGCCAATGCCTCGATCCAAATGACATGCGTAGAAACTCGAAACTCCCTCCCTCAAGAGAAGCTTAAAGTGAGAGGAGCTCAGAGCAAACTGACAGATCACCCCTTCTCAAATCCTCTCTCCAGCACTGCAGATTAGTCATAGACTGCAACGAGGACCTCCACACAGGGATGGAAGGCTCCCATCAATTGTAATTAATCCTTAATTAGTCAGGATTAGGTGTTGGGCTCTAACTCTCCCACCCCACCAAAGCCACGCCAGCTAATGTAATCCAGCTGAGGCCACATTTACATATCTTTAATTAAAGAGACATGGGTTTCTTTCAAACACTGCTCCCCAGACCAGCAGACTGAGGGACATCTCCATGAGTTTTGACACACCACAGCTAAATACGGTTGTCGCTCTTCTTTCGAGTACTTAATCCTGTTCTGTAGACACAAAATGAGGTTGCTTAAGAGAGCGAAAATCATATTTTACTCAAATAAATAATGCTCCTAAAAACTACACAGAATTTGTCTACATACTATTTAAACATAAGGATGGAACATTTTTAATCAGCATGTTGTAATATACATTAGTATACATTCTAGTTATGCCAAACTCTAAAATGTTTAATCAGAAATTGTGAAAAGTTTTTTATATATATATATTTTTAATTATATATACATTTATATTAGGGCTGGACATTATTATCACAATAACACATTAATTAATTAACGCAGACAATTATTTTATCACGCGTTAACAGTTTTTGAATTATTATTATTATTATTATTATGAAAGCCCACTGGCTCTGAATACACATACAGACAAACCATGGGTCACAGACGGGGTGGGATGTTGATCAGTACTGGCTTGGGATGGGTGTCATCATGCGTCTCAACCAACAAGAGCATTTGAGCCTAAGATTGCAGCAGCGTTCACATGAACACCCCTATAAAATTATTTAGGCAACGCGTCAACATTCACAAACCACTGTTCACTGTTGTTTTTAACAGAAAAGAATGCAACGTGCTGGTAATCACGACTTCACAACTGGGCAAAAGGACGTTTCTGACAGCACGTGAAGACAGCTTTGTGGTTTTAACTTTGTGGTTTATTATTTTGAGTAGTTTGGAACGCTGTGACATACAGCCCTCTAACAGTATAGATATACGCAATCATGCTGCACGGTTAGCGCTCACACTACATGTGTACTGCGCCCGAGCCTTGGCCCACCTCTTCCAACCGAGCCAGAGTCAGCAAAACAAACCACACAGAGCGATAACGCTAGTGAAACAAACTGGGCTTTGGGGGTCAATCGCGCTCGGGCACGGTTAAGATTGCCTAGTGTGAATACATCCTTATTCTCCCGCATCCCACACACACAAGTCTCTAGCCGCACTCGCCCATCAAGTGTTGTCCCATGCCACACTCTGTTGCGTTGGATCCTGCGATCGTGCAGGTCTCTACTCGGAAGGTGCCTGCTATAATACAGGTACATCTTAAAAAATTTGAATATGATGAAAAAGTTTTTTTCTTGTAACTTATTTCAAAAAGTGACACTTTTATATATTTCAGATTCATTACATGTAAAGTAAAACACTTCAAAAGTTTTTTGTTTTGTTTTAATTTTGATGATTAGAGCTTACAGCTAATGGAAGTCAAAAATCAGTATCTCAAAATATTAGAATATTTACATCTGAGTTTTAATAAATGACTATCCATACAGAATAAATTGTGGGTATCTCTTGTTCTTTGAAACCACAATAATAGGGGAACACTGCTGACTTGGCAGTGGTCCAGAAGATGATCATTGACACCCTCCACAAAGAGGGTAAGTCACAGAGGGTCATTACTGAAAGGGGTGGCTGTTCAAGGAGTGCTGTATCAAAGCATATTAAATGCAAAGTTGACTGGAAAAGAAAAGATGAATGCAAAGAAAGAAATTGGGTAGGAAAATGTGCACAAGCAACAGGGATGACCGCAAGCTTGAGAATACTGTCAAGCAAAGCTGATTCAAACACCTGAGAGAGCTTCACAAGGAGTGAACTGAAGCTGAAGTCAGTGCATCAAGAGTCACCACGCACAGACATCTTCAGGAAAAGGGCTACCAAGCCACTTCTGAAACAGAAACATCGTCAGAGGCATCTTACCTCGGCTAAGGAGAAAAAGACCTGGACTGTTTCTCAGTAGTCCAAAGACCTCTTTCAGATGAAAGTAAATTTAGCATTTAATTGGGAAATCAAGGTCCCAGAGTCTGGAGGAAGAGTGGAGAGGCACAGAATCCATGATGCTTGAAGTCCAGTGTAAAGTTTCCACAGTCAGTGATTATTTGGGCTGCCATGTCATCTGCTGGTGTTGGTCCACTGTGTTTTCTGAAGTCCACAGTTAACGCAGCCATCTACCAGGACATTTTAGAGCACTTCATGTTTCCTTCTGCTGACAAGCTTTATGGAGAAGCTGAATTTATTTTCCAGCAGGACTTGGCACCTGCCCACACTGCCAAAGGTACCAAAAGCTGGTTCAATGGCCATGGTGTTACTGTGCTTGATTGGCCAGCAAACTCGCCTGACTTGAACCCCAAAGAGAATCTATCTAATCATCAAAATTTCAAGAAATAAAGGCTTGAAATATTTCACTCTTTGTGTAATGAATCTATATAATAAATGGGTTTCACTTTCTGAAATGAGTGTCAAAAAATATTGACCTTGTTTATGATATTCAATTTTTTTTTAGATGTACCTGTATTATGATCGAGGCTCTGGACTCTGAGCATAACTTGTTTTTTTATAACAAACTATAAAATATTTTCTATAAAAACGTTAATGCCCTGGCAGTGGCAAATAGCTTTGGTTTTATATTTAATATAAAATAAAATAAATATTTGAACTGCTAACGTTACTATGTAAAAGGAATACTGCTGTAAAAAAGCATCTTATTCGTTTAAAGTATTTGCAAACCAAATGTTATTTCACATTATATAGCAGTACTTTTAAATGAATAAAGTGCACAATACTGAATTAATTCATTATTGAATTTTGTGCATAATGTGATTAATCGCAGAAAATCATCCGATTAAAAATGTATTGTTACCCAGCACCAATAAATATATATATATATACACATATACATACTACGGGGACGTTGAATGCTTGAATCTGATTGGCTGACGAACGTTCTGAGGTGTAAAATAATTTTCAGGGAATTGCACGTCAAACGTAGCTCCAGGCAGCTTTCTTGTCCGCATTACATGACCATATCACAACTACACTAGCCAAACAAATAAATACAGTAAACAAAAGGATAAAATCGACAGATATTGTCCATGTTTTTGCCACAAAATTAAGTTTTATTATGTACGGAAAAGCACATAGCCTACTTTCTCTCTCCGCTCTCGGTCTGTTCCTCACAGACACACATAGTTTGCACTCACCTTAACATAAGTGCTAATGTAGTTAGCACTACTCTAACGATTTTATCAGCAACAGTTTAAGAACTTAAAAACTACACAACTTCTCACAAGCGAGGTAACAACAACGGCGCTGTTCGTGAAGAAAATGAACTTAAAGTCTCACTATAGACGCCAATCACTGACTCACAGAGGTAACATTAATCTCTCTCTCTCTCTTTATCTCTCATAACTTAGTTATTAGCTGTATTAACTGCATTAGTCTGCTATCAACGCCTCTGTTACGGTTTAAAATAACGTTTTGTAATTAGCAAGGTAGGCGTTGGATTAGATGCGGAATAAATAATCCTACTCACAATAGCAATTTAAGTAGAAAAACCGGACGAATGCCTTGAAATATATCATCTGATCGATGTCTTGAGGTGTGGCAACCGTGGTATAAGCGGAATAATTGACGCCGAGCCGTTGAATTATTAGAAAAATAATGCACACCTGAGGTGTAACGGCCACAATTATTTTTCTATTAATTTAACGGCCCGTCGTCAATTATTGCTTATATATATATATATATACTTATATTTTTATGATTTTACTGGATAAGAATCAATGATAAGATCCTGGGAAGTCATGGGGCCTTTAAATGCTGTTGTGAACAATGGGCCACCTTTGAGTCAAAAAGGTTGACTGCTCTGTAATGCCAATGTTAATATTTTTCCTCATCATCACAGCCTAAGTTACGTCAGCAGAAAAGTTGCTGCAAGCAAATGCAAGGCATAAAATGATTGCATTTTGATGAAATGAGCGCATCACACGCTAATGAATTGTGCACAATAGGACCAGGCACCATCATTTAGCAAATAGGGCCAATTGAGAATTCACGTCATCTTCAAATTGCATTTTCCAATAAATTAGGCGATTAGCACAGAGGAAGTACTTGGCCTATCAACTCAAAGGGCCTGGGTGTTTTTTAAACGTTTCCTTGCATTCAAGAACACACCATGCAATTTTGCTTGTCCAGTCCTGAGAGAAAGCTTGATTCCTCAAGGAACAACGTAATGAGAGGAAAGATACTCAGCCCACACAACATTAGGATGAAGCTGAGCATCGGGGTGACGCTCTCCCCCCACCATTCTGGACCTTGTGACGGGAGAGGGGGGGGGCTGTCAGGGCCAGGGGTCTGTGTGATATTAGCCGTCTGCCAATCCGGCGTAGGGAATGGACACAGAGTAATCACTGCTGCTCTTACTGCCTCATCAATCTCTCTCTATCGCTGTCTCTCTCTCTCTTCCCCCTTCACACTCTATCTTTCTCACTCCTGGAACAGAGGAGAGAAAAACAGATTGAGTGACAGAGCACCACACAAGAAATGCAGAATGAAATAGGGTCACTACCGAATGATGATGTTCGGGAGACTGGTTTTACACATTTGGTTGCTGTATGCATGTTAAAAATGATCATTTTTGTTGTTTATTCTGAGGCCAGGTTGAACGCATTAGTCACGCCGTACAAACGTTTGGTCTGTTCGAGTAACTGTTGAGGCCGAGTTCATCTCTATAGCAGTTTATTTAAGTTGTAAAAAGTCTCACACTCCACTGGCTCCTTTACCCATAGGCCTGCAGGCTCTGCCTCGTAAAATGAGTCTGAGATTTCCAACAACTCATAAAATTTTACAAGAGGGTTCAAATTAAGGTCTTTCAAAAATGAATGATAATTAAAAAGCCTTAATTAGGTCTGACCAACCAGACCGTGAAACCGGAGCCTTGTAGTTCATACAGGTTGGTTATAAACAAGGATTTGAGCTCGTTTTTCTGAACCAGATGGGCTTGATGTGGAACTACATACATCTACATGGAAACAGTTTAGAAATATTACACAACGTGCAGGCGCTTGCTTTATTGGTTGATGTTTTCCAATACTTGGAAAGCCATTTGTTGGTGGCAAACTGTTTGAGCACTTTGAATGACTTGCTACTTAAACTGTCAGGATAAGTTACCGATGTCAAGCCAATCTTAAATCACGCATCACCTAAAACAATGTGTTAAAACACCACTCACCATAGTCAGGCATGTTTATATGTCTGAAAGAACAGCTGGATTTTGACTTATTTTTCTAATGACCATTTTTGCGTTCTTGCTAACAATGAAAAATCACTAGTACTACAAGAGACTAGACATGATTATTTCATGGAAACAGGAAAGATACTGGAAATGCAAGAAGATACATAGACATGCACTGGACATTTTGTCCTTTTAAATACGTATTCAACATAGTTTAAGAACCATTAACCAAAGGGAACATCAAAAATATCATACTTAATTCATGGTTTTATTTAAGGCCATGATGTTCTTGGTCCTGCCAAATCATTTATTTGTTTCTGGGATTTTAATAGCAGAAATGTACTATGAGTAAAGTTTGCCCGGCCGGTTCTTCTGGTAGGTACTCTACAAACATCACATGACTTCACTATTTTCAGCTATTAGCAAGGGAGTTAACAGCTATAGAAGAGCCAAGAGTGTAACCAGAAAACCTTCTGAAACACATATTCAGGATTCAAGATTTGAAGCTCTCTGAACCGAATGGGACATTTCTGTTCCTTCTGTATCACAAACATAGGTACATTTGGTGCCCAGTTTTGACTGGTTTAATGTGTTATTTGAAGATTCTTTGTGAAATTTGATGGCAATTTCTGAGAGAAAATTGTTTATACACCATTTTGTAAGTCTAAACAAGAACAATATCCAATCATTGAAATATGTTAAAGACTGTTACTGTTAGTTAAAACTAGGGGTCGACCGATATGTGTTTTTCAGGGCCGATACCGATACCGATTATTACAGATCAAGTAGACCGATAACCGATATTTTGAACCGATATACGTGTCTGGTGTAAAATGAAAATTAATGCCAAAATTAATAATAACAAGAGCTCTGACAAAAACTTTCTTTAAATGCTTTTAAACATGTCTTTAATTCTGAAAACTGTTAATAACAACTACATTAAATAAACAGTAATATTAATAATATTAATAATAACATAAGTACAGAGATCACCCAGAAGCATTCTGTAAACATTTTGTAAAACTTAAAGTAAACGTATTGTGTGATTATTCTCAACAAAAGTTGTAATAATTGTTGTAGTTGTATTACGTATACAGTAATATATTCGGCTAAACCGAACTTATATTTTGACAGGTTGCCATGAGGACCTTTTAAATTTCTGTAGTCTATATATGATATGACGATCGTTTTACTCAAATGAAACGGTCAAATGCTCATGAAGTGACTCTGAGCAGTTCTGGGGATGTTGTTCATGTATTTATGTCCTCATTTAGTGAGACGGCAGATGCTGAAAACACCGCGAGCATCACGCGCTTCAGTATGTAAGTGTGCAGTAAATGAAACCGCACGTCTGTGTCATTCATTAACAGAGATGCAGAACATGCAGGATTCATATTTAAATAGTGTTTTCGGCTTAATATTTATATATACTAGTCCATAGCGCGAGTCGATTTAAGTGTACTGACCTACTTTTGATTAATTCATCCAAACTTGACACATTCCGTGACATTCCAGCGTTATACGGTAAATTCCATTATATGACTGCATTCCGCGATTCCGCCCGCATTTTCCGCGCGGACATCATAGTTTATATTGAGGTGTTTTGCAACTTCAGCAACGTCTGCTGCTGCTTTACCTTTGAGAGACAACTGATGCGTGATCACTGACACAGCTCCAGTTAGCATGTGCTTTCGGTGTGAGACTGCCTTCAGTTTTCCGCGTTGATTGGTCGGACTCGTGACTCTCTACATATCAGATGAGCGGTGGGCGGAGATTGCTCTCAGAGATTGAGAGATCGCCTCACTCTCACAGAGTTTTGAGCTCAGACAGGCTGCATCGAGCCAAATAGTGCATTTAAACATTAAATAGTTTCACCTGTATTATTTATTCACCAATAAATAATGTCACCTGTAAATAGTATGTTTGTTTGCATAAAAAAAAAATAATAATAATAATAATTATCGGCAAATCTGTTTTTAAAATGGCCGATATCGATAATCAGTAAAATGCTTAATATCGGCGCCGATAATCGGCCAGGCCGATAATCGGTCGACCCCTAGTTAAAACTATTAAAAATGTTATGAAATCAAGGAAAAATAAAATACAAACATTAGATGAAAAACTGAAACTTAAAAAAAAAACTTAAATGAAAATGAAATGAAACAAAATATATTAAAATAAGCCATGCATTAAAATAAATGTTTATTTTCTGTGAAAAACTGAACATGCAGTTTTCATGACCTTATATTAACTGAGATGACATTTGTTTATTTAAAAAAATAACAGAATTATGTAAATTAACTACAAAAAAAATATAAAAAAATATATTACAATTCTAAAGATCCACAGCACATAAATTATAAAATGTTCCTGTTATACATACGATCACTTTGCTCAACTGCTTCTATTCTGAACGCTTTAATATATTTCATATTTGTAACAATTTGAATGCAAAGTGGGTTTGGTAAATTAACCTGAATTACAAATTGCATTTGTATTCTCCATAAATTTGTGTTATATGCAATATCTTGAGAATGATCTAAAGAGCATCTTGTGCTTCAGTGGAAGAAAGAACATCTGATGAGTTCACACGATCAATGTCACAAATGTGCTTTGATTAGTGACCCAGAAAGAGTGCAGAATTAACGACTTGACAGTTCGAATCGCAGATTTCCACTGCAATCACCAAACTGTATTTCAACCCAAAACATGTCCATCTTTCTCATCAACTAGCTATAATAATATTGGCTTAGCATCATTTGCAATTCAAAAACCTGTAAAAACAGAAAGTGCAAAAGCAGGTGACCTCGCTCGGACGGATGAGAACAAAAGTCCGGGTGCTGAAAAGGTTGAGAATAAACTTGCTGCAGCCCCTTTAAGTCGATGGGGGAGGGTCAAGAGCGAAGAGACAATTGGCTCGGAAACCTCATCTCTCTCTTAATTTGTTTCTAAGGAGATTAATTAACAAATCTTACATTTCACGCGCATGAAGTTTATGTTAAACAGATGGGGAAATGTGAGGGTGGGGGCTGTTAGTGTGACTTGCATTTGAGCAGAACATTTCCTTAACAATAAAAAACAATCTTCCCAACTGCAGCAGCACTCAGAGGAATTCAATGCCCCTCCCCCACTCTTCCCTAACCCTCCCCTCCACATCCATTACCATATCAAAGCCCCGAGTTCAGAGCAAGACTTCTCTTTCAAGAATGGAAGCAAGGCATCAGGAGGGAGGAGGAGGAGAGGACAAGACCGCAGCGGCAGGGAAAGGCCTGAGCTCCAGCTTGCTTTTATCCCTGCTGTTCGGTGCAGGAGAGAGAGAGTGAGACAGAGGCAGACACACTGAGACTGTGGAAAACAGATGTAAAGACTACTGATCAGCACTACAATCATGTGCAGTAGAGGAGGCTGCCTTCTTTAATTCACATTCCAGAGGCAGCAGATAAAAGCAGCGGGGAGTCTTGGAGAAAGGCAGTGCAGGTATATATATATATATATATATATATGGAGCTGGGAAGGAGCCGTGCTGATCACAATGATGGACAGGATCCACCACACAACTCCACTCAGAGCTGAGGCCTGTTCAGACAAAGTCCGACCAGGTTTTCAAGCAAAACAATACATTCTCTGCAAACTCCAGCATACAGGATTGTGAAATGTTGTACTTTTTTGTGAAATGCTGACTTTTTACATGTTTAAATCTCAACCAATTTGAGAAAGGAGAATTCAGAATCGCATTCTACTGAATGTATTTTTATTTGCACAGCGACCAAGATTTTTTCCTACAACTATACAAGACGTTAATATAGTTACAAAACAGCTGCCATCAATCCTGGATATAAAATTTCTTAATTTTTCATATGTTTTGTATTTTTCTTTTAGTTTCTGAATTCAATTAAACTAATTTTTATTAAAAGTTGTCACTGAATAGCAGCACAAGAACGGTCTAAGTTAATTTAGAACCGTTAGAAACCAGATTATTTTAAAATATATTTAATTTATAGTTTTATATATTATTATACATTTATAATAATGTATATTTATAATTAATATATTATATTATATTGTGTGACCCTGGAGCACAAAACCAGTCATAAGTAGCACGGTTATATTTGTAGCAATAGCCAACAATACACTGTACGGGTCAAACTTATCGATTTTTATTTTATGCCAAAAATTAATTAGGATATTAAGATCATGTTCCATGAAGATATTTTGTAAGCTTCCTATCGTAAACATATCAAAACTTAATTTTTGATTAGTAAAATGCATTGCTAAGAACTTCATTTAGACACCTTTAAAGGTGATTTTCTCAATAATTCAACTTTTTTTCACCCTCAGATTCCAGATTTTCACAGAATGGATCCTTATGACTTGTTTTGTGGTCCATGGTCACATACATATATATATATATTTTTAACATCACATTTGTAGAACTGACAAATTACTTATGTTTATATATATTAAATGTATATAAAATCTAACTATGTATTATAAATGTATATAAACAATCTAAAATACATATAATAAAATATATTTGGGACTTAGAATTCCCAAATTTTGTTTATTGCATATACAAATTTTATTTTTTTTGGTGCAAAAAAAGCCTTTTGTCACAATAAATTTACCATAAACAGGCCTTAACAGCGAAACCTCGGCTCAGATCAGACAATAATGGCCTTGCTCCTGTCATCTAGTAAATCAGCTCATTTACGCCGAAGTCTTCAGGGTAAAACACAGATTGTAGATTAAGTTTGGCCGAAGTGATGTATGGAAAAATTCTGACCATTAACTTCGCCTGTCTGCACTGCCGACAACACCTTCCATTTAGTGCTGCATTTCTCCCTGGCCCTTTCTCCAGTGGCAAGCTAAATGTGAAAATCAAAGTGAATGACATTAGGTAAATAAGACAGCAGGTTGCCTTGGCAACAGGGACAACCCCCGATACCCATTCCTCTAGCCTACCCTTTACTTGCATCCAATTATAGGAAAGTAAGACTGGGTTATTGACAGATTGCCACAAACAGACCGCTGCACATCATTTTTGCACTGTAATTCCACATGAGCATGCTTGTTAAAGAAGCTGAGATGGATTCAAGCTTCAGGATATGACAGGAAAGAAACGAGAGAAACCATGGCACAAAGACAACGCCAACACCTCCATAAATATTTAATCATTTGTCAGCCTCTCGTTTGAGAGGAGAAAGCTGCAGATCTGCCAGAGAACTGACCACTGTGGATCTTCGAGTTAAGATGCGGGAGCCGTTACCTGTTTGGAACGGGATGGTTTGCGTGGATGGGGTTCACAATGAGAAACGCAACCTCAAAGCATTGAGACCAAAGCAAACACACTTGTTGCTCGTTCAAAGCTCTGAAATGAATTCAAGTGAGATTTCACACAATGCAAACACTGAATCCATTGCTATGACACTTAATGATTGCAGTGGGCGATACAATAAGACACCTGGAAAGCGCAGAGGATCGTAAAAAAAAGAGCACAGGGACACAATAAATTCAGCCTGATGATTATTAAACACCTGTCTCTGCATATGGTCAATGCAGAATCAATACGGTGTAATGAAAAAGATCTACTAGCAATGTGGGAGTGCGGCTTGAAGACGCAAACCCACACAGAAGTTCTGCATTGGCAGAGTAAGCAAACGACTTACCAGTTTTTTCTTTGATCTCACATAAAACACTGAAGAGAGCCGGCTTCATCCTGTGGCAGTTCAGTGCGTGTTTTCTGTAAGAGAGAAAAGAAACGTGTTAGAGAGACTCTGATTATATTCCATCTCAAACAGTCAAAGTATCGACCGCTATTTGGCCATTTTAAGTTTATTGGCATCTGTTGAATACTGTGTCCAATTAACAAAATGCTCTTCTGTCAGTTTCCAAATCTACCAATAGCCTCGTCAATGAAAATAAACATGTAGAGGGAAATTCAAAGCCACTAATAGAGCCATTTATTTATTTACTTTGCATATGTGTTATTTTAGGGCCTGAATGTCTAAAGAAATTATTCAAATAAGATCATAGCAGAAAACGCTCCCGACAAAATATGTGATCCGACTGCAATTTGCAAAGTGCAGTTCCCCATTTTGTGGGCCAGCTCTGAAGGACGCAGCAGACTAACACAATCTGGCATACTTTAGCACATCGCTTTAAACTGTAGAACGTAGGCCTGTCTACTGCCAATGTCTGAATATATGGCCATATAGAATGCTGATCTGTATCATTTGATTAATTACTGCTGCCACAATCAACAGAAAACATACACAAAAGCCTCTCTTACACAAAATCCATTTACTTTACTTATTTAAATCTTGTATTTCGAGCCTGAGGTTTTTGAATTAGCCCCAAAATGGTTTCACATTTTTGTGAGTTTTGAGTTTATAACATGTAAAATAAGGGCTCATCTAATTCACCATGCTTATATTTTATTATAATCGATTTTGCTCTCTAGACCTTCATTTTAAAAACTTGTATGTCCTTTTTTTTTCCCAAACATGTCCTGGCCGGGATTACTGAAGTGCCTAAAATGTCCAGATTTTGGCTTTGTTTTCCTACTTGCTAAAAGCAATGACTGAAATGTAGTTTAAACAATAGCGTGCAGGTGTTGTACATAATCAACTATTCATGGTTGCGAGGTGGGATCTACAGAGAATGGTCAAAGGAAAGACATGCAAATATGCTTACATATAATGTATACGGACTACAGAGCACGTCAATAGAAAACAAAGCCAAAACCTGGGCATTTTTGGCAGTTTAGAAATCCCAGCCAGGACAGGTCCAGGAAAAAAGAGGACATATGGTCACCCCATTGTTGAGAATTGTTCATGATAGATTCTTCAATGTCTCAATTTAAAGCATTTTGTCGTTTGGCTGTCAAACAAACCGGAGGATTTATGGTTATTGAAGTCATACCAACAACCTTTAACATTCTTTGCTGAATATGATTGCAATCACAGGTGCAAACATCCACTCCAGAATCAATCAAGATGTAATGGACACACTAAGACTCGAGTCTTTTAAAAAGCTCAGTGTCTGTAGATTGAGAAGATACAGCAGCAGTCTCGGCTCACTCCAGCTAAATGAGTAACTGACACATGGTCCTCATTTGTCTTCAGGGAAAAGCATTCCACCCTTTAATGGTATTATCCAGCCCTTTTTACACCCTGAACGTGCTTAATTTATTGAGCAGGTCTGGAGAATATCAAAACAAGTGAGGACCCTCTGTCTCGCAGAGGAAACATTCTTCTGAAAGCCAGAATCATATGTGCTAAATCCAATCATCCATCATTTCAGGGCAGTCTCCCATCAGCAAACTTTATTTCCAGGCTCGGTGAGCTCTGATGCATGGGAAGCTTATCTACGCATAGCCAGATTTTAGTGCTACTGTATTAGAGAGACGATGAAGCATGCTTTCCAGGAGCACTGTTAACCCTTAACAAATGCCAATAATCGAGGTGTACTCGTCAAAGCTGTTCAACTCGCAGCTGGGATTAACATGCCACCTGAGCATGAAAATGATCATGTGACATACACCCACTTGTAAAAGGTTTTTATTCTTAGCATTGCATTAGCATCAAAAAATGGGTTGATTTTACGGAAATTCTATGCTACAAATCTCTGCACTAGCCTGAATAATCTTTTATGAGAAAGTCCTGAAAACCACAAAACTCGCTGCCTAATATTGCAGTTGGCCGCAGCTAAACAAAGTTAGAATGTTTCCCTTTTGCTCCGAGGCAAACGGATAACATGGGAAATCCCAAAAAAAGATTGCTTTTGGTGGATGAGGCCTTAAGCTGATGACACACAGTGTAACTCATTGGGTAATTTTGTTGGAAATGGGCAACGGCACTAGCTTGGGCAATGCTGAATGGGTTACTGTTGATTGGTTAGCTTGTCTTATATCACATTGCCTACTTTCCAGGTGTCGTGTTTATCATCTAACATGAGTTAGAGACCGAGCAAACTTCAGATTTACTTCTAGCTAAGGCTTCATTTGCTGCATAAATCTTCTTTGTTGGCGGCTTTAACATGTTCACACCCAAATATTTCAGGTATGTTGCATTCAACACAAGAGGCACAAATAATGCAATATAAGCAAGACAAATACAAAAACATCAAGTAACGACAACTGACATTACAAACAGAAATCCAAACTCATGTCTATGGATGGATGATCATGAAAAAGCGTAACTGACACAACTGAAACATTTACTGGGGTGTAATGACAAGGGAATGTTTTTTTATTATTGTTAATTGTATAACTATCTTAAGAGAGTTTCACTCTTTGATGCGTTTTACATTCTCATGCACATTATTTTAAATATGTTGTGCCATTACAGGCTGTTATTCAAAGAGAATGATGACATGCAATGAAACAGAGGAAAGAAGTCACTTATTCTCATTTCTAGAGATAACAAGGGGCATATTCAAAACTATTGTCAAATACACACAGAAACAGCAAAGATTTAGTTTAGTTTTCTGTGAAAATGAAGGTTTAAGTGTTCAATCTGAGGTGCTTTTTTATAATTGAAGAAAACTACAATCAAAAATATTTTATAGTATGTATAATTTATTATAAAAAAAAATATAATCAATAAAAATTATATTTTTTATGTAAATTGTTAATTTTATTGTTGCTAACTTAATAATAAAAACACAATTAAGTAATAAAAAAAAAATCTATAAAACCTATTCAATTGGTTTTTGAACAGACTATCACAACTAAAAATAAAGCCCTTTTTAGGGTCAGGGCAATGTGAATATAATGAGAACTGGTTTCTTTCTCACTCGATTCACATTTCGGTCTGTTCAAATGGGTCTGAGTTTGGTTCTTTTAAATGTTTAGGCCCACTGAGATATTTTATAAAAGACTAAACTGTGTCATAAACTGTATGATGGTGCATTTTTCTCTTTGTCATCAGCATGGAGGGGATGATGGGGGAGAGAAGAGGAGGGGCTGCTCATGCGCTCCTGTACTGACCTGTGCTGGAAGTTGAGCGGCAGGGCACACCCTGCTGTGCTCCCCCCCAGCTCCCCCTCCCTCTGTGGGGTCCACTGCGCCGGTGCCTCCTCTGGCCAGCATCTGGACACAGGGCAACAGGGTGAGAGGCTCAGGGCAGCAGGCTCAGACAGCGCTGGCATCTGCCCCCACCGTCCCAATGACATCCCACCCCATCCTCCCTTACACTGGGACAACAGACCCCCACAGTAATTAATGCAGATCAAGAGAAGAAAAAATAAACAGAAATCAAGTACCGTGGCATACGAGGATGAAATCAGAACAAGTCTGATTTTGCATAAAAATGTTTGAAATGTCGAAACAAAGACCAATGCATTACCTACTAAATGCAAAGTAAACCTAAAGTCACATGAAAACAAAACGTGATGTTTAGCAGACAAGACTGCTGGACTAAAAATATGAAACACTTACTCAATGAATAAGAAAGTATGCATAAAAGCTAAAGTGATTTAGTGATATAAATGCTTAACTTGCAGCTCTTTTTTGTCTGTCAACTCAGTTGACCTTATCTACCAATACTTACAGAGACAACAACAGGCCAAAGTAAGTTAAGAAGTCTTGTGCATTTCATTTATTTTAACATGTAATGAAAAGCCATCCAGGCAAGACCACATCTTACCGCACGCACTCTTCCCTTTCTGAGCGAAGCACGTCCCGTCACTCAGCAAATAATGCAGGTTTGGGACACATTATACTAATTCATTTTTTTAATAAAAATGATCCTGAAAAATTCATAATTTTTTTTATATCAGTCGATATCGATAATTATCACGATAAATGTCAAATCTTTATTTCTTTCAAGTTTAAAGCCAGATTTTTGCTCCAAAGTGAAAGTTGTAGAAACCAGACCATTCATTTCCCTTATCAAAACACATATCTAAATAGAAAAATGTACAATGTATTTCTTAGTTTCTGCATGCTCTAATGAGTGATATTTCAAATCAAGAAACAGGTTTGGCTTGCCTCATAATATTAATAATATCACTTTTTTGTCTCTTAGAAATTCACATTTGATAGTCGCTTGAGTTAGGATAAAGAGGTAAAGTTTGGTTCATTATCAAAATCAGTTTTATATGGTAAAATTTATTCGGACAAAGGTTTTTTAATATTATTTTTTATTAAGCATTGGTCCCCCATAGTAGCATACATTTAAATAATGATAAACAATTAAAACCACACATACAGCACCTCAATAACATATTGAAAATATATTTTTAGGTAGCCTATTTGTATGAAAAACAGTCTAAAAACATTCAGTATAAATGCACACATGCAACAGCTGCCTTAACCACATATATTTACTATAATTATATACCATTACTCCTGTAATACAATTCAGTGTGAATATCCCACATTTCTGCCACAATACCATGGTGCAGTGAGTGTTACTACAGTAAATCCATGGTAAATAATGGCTATGTGTAGATTGAAAAGCCTTCTGACTGTCGCGTTACACAGTGTTTCTTTAAACTTTAAAGTAATTTGTGTTCTTCGCTGAACTCAAGCGTTTCACACTGACTAGATCTAACAGTACTGCTTAGTGTTCACGTGACTGAGTAAACGCATCTGCTCTAGTGAGCCCGCGCCGCGGAAGATTAAACTGTGATCCGAGCGGATAAACTGTCCGTGTGACGCGATTCAAATCGTGCCGTTCCGCTCCCAGCACATAAACATTATATCGAGCACTTATCGAACTCGTCATATCGTTTTATCAAAGAAAATGATATCGCGATAATTATCGGTATCGAATTATCGCCCAGCCCTAGTCTCAAATAAAGGAAATGCGTTTATAAAAGACAGAAAAATAAATAAATATGCATTGTAGTGTTCAAGAATGCTGACCGCACTTGGTAAAATCCCTCTGAAGCGGAGTAAAGCTCCCGCTCTGCAGATGAAGCTGCCTTCTCTGCCCTAAAACCATCCCACACTTGACAAAATAATAATGCATATTTCTCTCAGGTATCTGAACTATTTCAGGTCTGTGCAGAAGCACCGAAGGGCTTTTTTTGCTTCATAACTGAAGGCGGCAAGGGCTTATACTCAAGAATAACTGCAGAATATCAGTGACAGAGAGGAAGTGACTAAAGAGAAAATGCATTTCAGCCATCAGTAGCAATATCTGGCATTATCCTTAAAGGAGTCGTTCACCAAAAAGACAATTCTGTCATTCACTCACCCTCATGTCGATATGATGCTTTAACCGTGCCTTTTCCCATACAACTCAAAACTCCCTGTGCTGCAGCTCTCAAATCTAATTCACTTCTGCATATTCAAACATGCCACATTATGATCAGTTATGAGACACACAAGAACCAACAGAGTTTTGCATCATTAACATGACACATGCTGTGACAAATCTTCATGCCAGTTTGAAGATGCAGAAGTTCAAATTAGATTTGGGAGCTACAGCTGAGAGGGGAAAGTAGTAATAGGTTACCTTGAAGATTGATTTATACCTAATCTAGCTCTTAAAAATGTATTTTGTTATCTTTATTGTTGGGTATGATCCATGTAATAAAAAAGATACACTCTTACACTCTGGAAAACTTCAGACTCCCCTTGCTTCAAAACTTGGTTGAATGAAATCTTCATGTTATACGAATAGAAGGTGAATTCTTTTGAGCCTAACTTTTGCATTGTCAAATTTCAAACTGTGTGGCTTTCTTGGATTTCATCAGGTCTACATAATGTAAAGTTCTCCCTGCAATGATTTTTTTAGACCTTTCTTAAGTCTACAGTCAATTTCCACTCAGAAATTGCTGATACATTTCACAAAAAAAAAAAAGTGTCGGGAAACACATTAAATTAAACATGAAATTCTGATGTATAAAAACATCTGAAACAGTACGTTCTTGTAAAATATACAAAAAACTACTATACAATATCTTTGTTTTATTGACAAATATGTGCATGTTAGCATGTACATATGTAGAATTCACATGAACTGGGACATTTTGGTCATTGAGTTAACTGTGTCGCAATGTATCCCAGTGTAGATGATATTAAATCATTTTTGGCTTGAGTAAAAGCATTTAATTTGGATGCTACCCCACAAGCAAAAAAATTGTATTAGATTTTTTTTTAAGTTTGAGATGTCAGTCTGTTTCTCAAGTAACGTTAACACATGGCTTCGTAAGACTGGTCATATTGATTATCATTTGAATAATACTTATTCATTTATGGAGCTTGATTGCATTAGTCTCCATTCACTTTCAAGACTCTGAAAATAACAGCCAGGTCATTCAGCAAAATAATTAAAGACATTTTTATTTTTAGATGAAAAATCCTTCTTTAGGTGTTTAATCTTCATCCAAACACCTTAAAGACACTCTTCAAACAGACTAACACAACATTCATCTCAGGAGTCTTTTGTACAAGTGAAATAAAAAGTCCCCGCACAACACTATAAACGCAATATAGACATAAAGGCAATATGGTTGCGTTCATAAGTTCCCTGTGTAGAGACCCTCCATCTCATTAATAGAAACTCAATTTGCGGACAGCTGCACACGTGCACACATTATAGGAGAATTGATTGCCTCCAACACACAATGAAAAGGATGAACACCAGGGAGGAGGAGGAGGGTAAAAGAGAAGTGAATTAATTAAGAGAACCAGGTGGTCAGAGGGCTTGGTGGAAAATCACAAGCTAATGACACATATACACGCGCAGACGATCCCTCATTAAAAAGCAGCTTTTGTCCAGGATCAGCGGCTGGAGTTGACCCTTCAACAGATCGCAGGTCACCATCGATAGATCAATAGAAATACACCGACTGTACGCGCGCAGAATCTGCGGGAAAACGCGGGAAAGTCGTCAAACCTGTCGGCTGCTTTCATCTCGAGGTTAAATCTGACACTGTTTGACGGCGATGACTTAATTACGCGCGCGCTGATTATCTATGCTAATGACGAGGTAGCACATTAATCCAATTCATTTATCTAGTGGAGGCTCAATCTGGCAGAGGCTCACTGAAGACCCATGGGCTCTTGATAACAAACCTACTGGTTGACCTCTAAAGCCTCTTTGGCCTCATTTAGTAAAATCAGAGGCGAGAAATATACTTGAGTAATTATAGCTTTATTATCAGTCTGAGGCGTTTTTAGTGTGAATGGAAATCGGCTTTTCATGCGTCAGTTTGTTTCCCAAAAAATTATTATAATCTAAAGATGTCGACAATTTCAGCCACAGGGATCTCTAGTATTAAAAACTACTTTATCGTTATAATAACTTTCCATAAGTACATTGCCTAACCATCAACCGATTATTCAGTAAATGCATTTATACTTATTTACTTAAGCAGATGCCTATCAAAAACAAGTCATTAACACTTCACATATCTAACGCTAACTTTTAACAACTTAAAAGTGAAGATGCAAGAACACAAACAAATGTAATGAATTAACACTAAAAAAGTGAAGATGCAAGAACACAAACTAATGTAATGAATTAACACTAAAAAGGGTGAATTTTTTCTAGTAAAGGTGTGTAAATGTAACTTGAGCAATAGGTGCAATGCATTCTATAACACGTTTTTCAGCCGACGCAATAATTCATAGTGTCTATCTATACAATGCAAAGAGATGTTAGATTTGATCTAGCTGCTGTTGAACAGCAATCCCTCTCAGAGAAATGAAGTATCATCTATCCATCTAAACAATGCTATTCTTGAGTGCCTTCTCGCCCTCTCGCAGGTCTTACCTCGCCTGGGCTTCGTCGAGGCTCTCGTCGGTGATGGCCATGATCTGCTGGAGAATATCCCCAATGTCTTGCTGCGGTTGACCGAGCGACTGCTGCTTTCGAACCGAATCGGGGTCACCCACGTCGGCTTGAGAGAGTCCGCCGAGTCCGCCCAGGCCAGCCAGCATTCGTGTCTGATCATCCATAATACCTCTCGCCGTTTCCCCGCCGCAAACCAATGGACGCGTGGATCAGCGCGGTGTCTCAGCGACCATGAACCACCAACGGCGTGAATACAAGCGTGGAGCCGAACGAACCACTATTAGATGAGAAAACAACGAGTGCGACTGAAATGTGGGCTTTAACCACAACAAAACGACGCGCGGTGGATGAATAAAGGTGGATAACCAGCTCGCATGGAGAGGAAATGAAAAACAATATTTTAATAATTCTAGTATTATCTAAAGCACACTAGCACTCCCATAAAGCAGTCTAACAAGAAAATTAAAGCGTCCCTGGAAACATGAAGCATCCCACGCGCGGCATCTCAAAGCAACTCTTTTCTAAACGACTCCCAGTCCGCGATACAATAATTAATGTCCACGAATAACGCGACCAATCTGGCTGACAGCTATAACAGTAGAAATCTCAGACACTACTAAACAAGCTGGACTAAACCAACCAGAGCGGCTAACAAGCTAATAGAGAGGAGGAAAAAAAAACTCTGCTGGAAATAAATCGAAATTGTAACTCTAGCCTTCGCTTATTAGCGTCCCCTCGCTTAGGGAAAACGCGACGGGGAAAATGAATCCCGAGAGCGGCGGAGGAGCGTAACGGCTTTAACGCGTAATTACGCGATCTCCGACACAATTGACTCGCAGTGTTGGCTAGCTGCGTAGCAGCGGGGCTAACTAGCATTCGAGCGCTCCTAGCAACAGATTCGCACGGGCTCCACAAACACCCCCGGGACCGACAGTAAACTGCCCTCCGGCTCTGCGCGAAATGCCCCGGCTTTAACGTTAACGTTAGGTGGACGGCGCGAAACGGCTCAGAACGGCGACGCTCAGCTCCATGCCAACCGACTCGACTCAGTTGGTTTGTTCCCGAGCCGCGGTGCTGTCGTAGAAAGACTTGCCCCTCTCTTGTGTTTCTGCCCTCCTCGGCGGCTCTTTCTCCCCCTCTGAGCTACTACATACGAGCCATACGTCACCATCGCGCACAAAAGAGCCGCGGCTGCGCGGAGCCTCTAGGGGCGACACTGAGCACACAGACGCCTCGCGCCGTTTCTAAACAACTTGCGCTACATTGAACATCTAAGAAATAAAAAAGGCGAAAATTCTGTATAGAATTATTAACATAATTTATTTTTGACATTTCTTGTAAGTTATTCTCTCTAACGATAATTTTTTCTTTCTTTCCTTTTTTCACTTTGTTCCTTTGATGCTATTATGAATGTAATTAATAATAGTTAAAAACACTATGATCCTCTATATTTGTATATTGTATTAATGTTCTTGTTATTTTAAAAAAGACATTCAGTTACAGTTTATGTTGTACCTTTAAAAAAAAGCGCATCTTTCAAACACATGCAGGTTCTTCGTGGAAGGGGCTTTTGAATAGTAACTGAACATAGCTGAACTGAGGCATTTGTACAAGTAAAACAACGAATGACTCTTCGTTGCTGTGCTTTGATCAGTGTACAACACTGTGGTATTTAGAAACTGCCATTTCCATTGGGAATGGATTCACTCACTCACTCACTCCTCTTATGGGTTATTAGGATGGACCTTCAACACGCCTGCTTGTAATTGCAGTGTTACTGTAGTAAAACCATGGTGAGTTTATGGAGGGTGTCCGGATTCTATAATCAGCGTTTCAGTGGATGTTATTGTAATTTACGAAGCACAATGAACCCTTGTGACCAAAAACTATTTATGTTAGCAACATTTGACAAAATATGATATTATTCAAATTAAATGGGCCTACCTGGAAAATGCAAATCAAGTCTACTTGAATGGTCGTGAAACCATCGTTTAAAATATCTCATAATAGTGCTATGTTTCCTGTTCTGGACAAATAACGACTAAACTTTCTGCTATAAAACATGTATTTGGGTAAATGGCGAGCTGCTGGTGTATTTAGTGTAAAGTATAATATTTAGCAGAGCGGTTGTGAATATTCTGCTGCTCATTCACAGGCATATAAAACACTGAAAATTAAATGTTCATGTTTAGTTTTGCTCTTAAAGAAAAAGCTTGCGCAAAAATATACTCACCTCATGTCAATACAAACCTGTATGCCTGACTTCTGCAATAGACATATACAATATTTCGAGAAATGTCTCCTTTTGATCCATACACCGCAAGTCAATGGGAACCTAAACTATTAACATTCTTCAAACACTCTTCTGTTGTGTACCACAGAAGATTAGACATTTGGCGTCTTTACTACATTTATACGTATACACACTACGCCACAGGACCAGAAGTTACTTCATGTGAAACACAAAGGGAGATATTTTGAAGAATATTAATAACAAAACAGTTTTGGTTACCAATGACGTCCATTATATGGCAAGAAAAAAATACGGAGCTTGTCTTTGTGTCCTGCAGAAGAACAAAAGTCATACAGGTTTGGTACAACATGAGTGAAAATCAGTTTTCATTTTTGGTAAACTATACCTTTAAAATATGACTTAACAGCATAGCCTAGTGTGCACATTACTGTCCAATATATTTATTCTGTATGGGGAAAAATAATCCTTTTACTTGACTTTTTAGTCATTTAGCAGACACTTTTATCCAAAGCCACTTACAAATAAGAAAAAGTAACGAAAACTATAAGTTAAAAGTCTATAAATACTATATACACATTTAAGAAAATGGAGAAATTAAATAAAATGACAAATGCATACAACAACATTTCAAAACTAAACATTTATATGAAAACAAAAAATAAATCTAAAAACATTTCAAAATATTAAAACAACAAAAGGTATGAGTATAAAAATGATTCTAACATGACACTAAGCCAAACACTCATATATATATATATATATATGTATGTATGTATGTATATGTATGTATATATATGTGTGTTATTTCATTTCCATGTAGTATGTTGAAGTACCGTTACTAAAATAAATACAATTTATTAAAACTAAAGAAGATACCTATAAAGACATAATACATTCATACATAATTTATCTAAAATTAAAATAGATAAATGAAACGGCAGTAGTTTATCAGTAATCCTAAAAAACAAAACAAAAAACACTGCCAAACACACATGCTAACAAACAACAACTTACACATAGTAAAATTCGGTTATAAAAACTAAAACAGAAGTGAAACAAGCAGTAAGAAAGAAGATGAATAAAAAGCGATATTTATATCCATAATATTTTAATCCATAGCTTTATACATAAGAAAACAAATTATTAGCAAACGATTTATTATATACACGTTCATAAAAGCTCCACAGTGTTCACTTGGTTACAAAGTAAAATTGACCTTAATTATGTAACAAAAATATTATTCTAAATATTATTTTCATAGAAATGGCTAAGTATAACATCACTTATTTAAATCAATGTCTTTTTTCAAGTGCACGGACAGTTTGGATTAAAAATAAAGAGACCCAATTTTTTTTGCAAACGTGGAGGTTTTGGGGTAGTTCATCACTCAAAGAGAATAGACAGGCTTCTCAGATGAATGGGTTTCTGGGATATGTGGAGGGAGAGACTTTGATGATGTGCGCAGAGACGAATGGGACAAAAGTGGTCCTGGTTTATGCTGACGCGTACGTAACACATCTCTCTGCTACAATCTAACACTAATCAATCTGAAGTGAGAATGAGAATATTAGAGAACAAACTGTAACCTGAACTCGTTATCACAGTGTTGCTTTCGCACAATGAGATTTTGAGTAATTGTAAATCTATATATTTTTTTCCATCTTTCTCTTTTTATTTCCTAGACGATGGACGAAAGCAGTCCCGTGGCTCCATGGTAAAACCAACCACAAAATTATATATACACATACACACATTTTGCATCAGGCATACGTCTTTTTTTTAATAATGACGATTCTGTTCTGCATATTACACCAACTTAAACTTGGAGCATGATTTAAAGGAACAGTTCACACCAACATGCATAGAGGACTCATATTGTATTCCCCAATGTCTTGATGGATTTGTTTATAGCGAACACACAGCTTTTCACTTCTCAGGACATTAGATGGAATGGAGTTGTTGAGATGTTTTTATCAGCTGTTTGGACTCTTATTCTGACGGCACCCATTCACTGCACATGATCCATTGGTGAGCAAGTGATGTAATGCTTACTTTCTCCAGAAACAAACTTATCTACATCTTCCTTGGATGATTCTTGGCAATTTTCACTTTGGGTGAACTACTCCTTTAACCCTCATGTACGGTTCCGGGTCAATTTGACCCGTAGTGATTTTTGAGTTGTCAGAAATATCAGTTAACTTATGTTTTTTTTTCTTGAAATGTTGTGACTTTTCCTCATTTAGGGTCATGAACATGCATGCAAAGTTTCAACACGCTGATGTGTTTTGATGTCCACATTTTTTTAGTTACCATCGTACTGTTCCCGGGTCAATTTGACCCGCCTATTTTAATGCTCTAAGCCAGGGGTCACCATACTTGGTCCTGGAGGGCCGGTGTCCTGTAGAGTTTAGCTCCAACCCTAATCAAACACACCTGAAACAGCTAATCGAGCTCTTTCTTGATATACTTGAAACTTCAAAGCAGGTATGTTGAGGCAAGTTGGAGCTAAACTCTGCAGGACAACGGCCCTCCAGGACCCAGTGTGGTGACCCCTGCTCTAAGCCAAATCTACAGACCCAAAATAATACAATTTCTGGTTATATTTTGTTATTTTAGTTTTTTTACAATCCTATGAAGCAAAAAAAGTAGCTTTTCCTCACTCATTTCAAAACAGAAAAAATATTTTGTCAGCCAAAGTGGTAAAAATTAGCTATCATTTTTTTTTATCTATCTGAAATACTGTTAAACCGGTTGTATATCTTGATATCTTTTTTCTCATTTAGGGTCATGAACATGCATGTAAATTTTCAACACACTGATGTGTTTTTTTGACATGTCCAAAAAAACTAATTTGACCCGCCTATTTTAATGCTCTAAGCCAACTCTATAGACCAAAAATAATACAATTTCTTGGATATATTTTGTTATTTTACAATCCTGTGATGCACAGTTTCACATGTTGATGTGTTGTGAAATGTACATATAGAAATTATTATACGTTTGTGATGTTCGTGGGTCAATTTGATCCGCATATGCATATAAGCAACTGAAATACACACAAAATAACAACAAATTCAGTCAAAAATAGTGGTTAATTTTTTTTATATAAATCATAAATTCAGGTATTCTTTCTTTGAAATGTGTGAAAAGTACTGATATTAAACGTTTATTGATTGTATGTTTTTTTTATGGAATTAAATTGAATCCAATATGGGTCAATTTGACCCGGACCGTACAGGAAGTCACCTGTTTTTGAACAGTACATGAGGGTTAATATGCCCAGCAACAAAAAGACTTTCTGATTTTTACTCCATACACAACGTTCCAAAGGTAGTTTTTTTGCAGTGATGACATAGATCCACCATTTAGGGTTCCTCTCCAGAGAACCATTTTTTTAAAGATCACTTTAAAAATCTATTTTTCCATGATAAAGAACATTTTGTCTGAAAAAGAAAAGATTCCAAGGATGTTAAAGGTTCTTCATGGAACCATAGATGCCAATAAAGAACCTTTATTTTTAAGAGTGGGCAACTACTACATGGCATACATACATTAATCTTGGTCAATTTAAAAGTATTTGCCACCATGAGAGTAGTTTTCCCCCTCTTGACTCTGAATAGGTATTCTTCTTAAATCTGTTTGAGGCAGATGCACCCTCGGCCCACAAGCGCTGAGCCTCATTTTCATCTAAATAAGAATCGATCCCTCTTGCTGAGCCACCCCCAGTGCTTCTAACGCTTAACCCCACTCTCCTACTACACCACCTCCATCCCTACATTAACAGAGAAAACTAAATACAAGCCAAGTCTAATCAGCCCGCGTGTGCAGGAGAGAAAAATGACCTCGTTTTCCAGCTCTTGAGATCGAAACGGTTAAAGGTTCTATTTTGGGATTGTTAAAACGCATGTCTTCAGTTTCTTAGATCACAATGGGCGTAGTATTGAGAGAGAACGCTGCTTTGTTCGAACGCGGAGACTATTATTATGCCATGGGAGTTCAGAGCAGGTCGTGTTTAGTCTTGTGGGCATGGAAATGTGATATAAACAGAGAGGATGTGAAGTGGAGAAATCACTGGGAAAATCTAAGCCTGTTTCTTGCTCAGCAGCCCTGTGTGATGGTGAATAGAGAACAAGGGCTGGAAGTGTGGGGGAAGGGGTCACGGGACACACAAGAACAAACATAATAGATGGCTAAACGGCTCTCAAAGAGCTCATGACTAAAGCCCAAAGGCCAGTGTCTTTTCTCAAAGCTAATAATGATGACTTAAAGCGTATAAATACTAGCCAGCTTGCAATGTTTGTCCTGGAAACAAGACACCAGCACAAACCGTTTATTCAATTTTACCATTCAAGCAGAAGGACAAAAATCCAGTGATGGATGAATGAATATCACTCTTAGTCCATTAGACATACAGGACAATTTAAAGACCGTTTAAAAGCATTTGGGGGCTAAAATCTGAATCCAATCTTTCTTTTTTACATGACAAAAAAAGGTTGAAGCAAATGTCAAGGCATTTAATTCTATTCAGAAATCTGTAAAATTGTGAAAAACAAAACCCTATACAAAACTACACAGGTTCAAGTCGAGCTTTGAATAACTAGTCTGCCACCTAGTGTCCAGCTTTGTGCTTAATGAACACATTCTGAAGCTTTCCTCTAGCTAAATCTAGGACATACAGAGGTTTAGTATAAATGTGGATACTTTTTATCCAAATTATTGGGTAATATAAAAAGAACATGTATTTTTATACAACAGAGAGTAGAAATTATAGAGTAAAAAGTAATAATGCATAGCCAAAATGGTCTTATCAGATCATAGGGCTTCTCTGTGGAAGCTCAGCGTCCTATGGGATTCATTACGGCACTGTAAACTAGGAGGAAACACTAGATACGGGTCCTTTTATCAGCTGTCTGACTGGAGATGAAGGGAGATCCTGAAATCCAGCCCTGGCAGCTGTGAGAAAAACAAACAGACAAACCCAGCGCTTAATGCAATACACTGGACTAAATAAAAATCAACTGGCACAATCACGGCAGCTCCCACTGAACTGTATTTCATGTGACTTTACATCATAAGTAGTGCTATTTTCAAACACCACATTTGTTGTTGATGTTTTGCACTTTTGTTTTTGAAAGACTGCATTTATTTAATACAAAATACAGTAAATATACACATGCATACACACACACAGATATATATACCAATGCTGAAAACAAATGCATTAAAGGGGTCATATGATGTGATTTCAAGTGTTGCTTTCTCTTTGGAGTGTTTCAAGCTGATTGTGCATAGATAAGATCCCTGAAGTTACTAAGAATAAAGTCTCAAAACCAAAGAGATATTCTTTATCAAAGTTATGACTGCCACGGACCCTAAAAGCTCATCTAAACACACCCCCACATGACTACATCAAAAAACATTTTTTTTTAAACATTTCCTTAAAAAGAACACATCACAAGTTGGCCAATCAGAGCAGACTGTGCTTGTCGGAAGGAGGGACTTTAAAGAAAACGAAGTGCTTTTAACATTAAAGCATGCCAACATATTCTGTTACACCAAATAATGATCTTTAAAAAAGCCTCATATGACCCCTTTAAGTTTTTATTTTAATCGTAATAATCCCAAACTTTTGGACGGTAGTATCTCACCTAGTCTGGCACTGGTCTCCTTTAGCAGCAGCTGTGATTTCTCATGGAAAGACAGCAGCTCCCTCATTATACAACACTGCGAGTCCATCTGTGAAGAAAGACACCTGCACATGACTGCAGCTCTCAAAACTGCTTTTAGAAAGAACATGACACAACCAGTTCTTCAGTTTATAAACTCTGCATTCAAAATGTGCTCATTTTCATTTCTGAAAACTCTAAACTGACATTATGTAAGAGTATATTCAAAATGTGATGAAGAAAGAAAGACAGGGCACCATGAAATGACCAGTGTAGTCGAATTCACAAAATGAGACGTATGAGCCCTGAAACCTCAAAAATCAGTCTTGAGCTCACTCACTGAATAAAACAGACCGAACAGTGTCATTTAACTCATTTGTGCATACAATTAACACCGCATCAAAATATGCCACCAAAGAGCAGTATTATTTTTGTTTAGGATATTTGTTATATATAGATTATAATTAGCTAGTACTGTAAATAAAAGGAAAAGCCCTAAGTTATGACATTTGATTTAGCAAGAAAATTGTAATAAAAACATTCCATCAATGAATTTTTTTAGCTTTAGCATTTCTCACCTTTTAATTTAAATGTAGCTTTATTTATTAGATGTAAAAATTTTGGTTAATTTAAATCCTATATTAAATCAAAGATGAGATGTTACATTTTGGTGTCTGCAAATTAAACTAACAAGTTTTTCTGTTTACATAAAGCATATTAAAATGCAAGTAAAGCGTTTGCTTTACAATGTTTCAAATAACTTTTGTTTAAATAAAATGTCAAAATATGGGTGAAATAATATTCAGCATACTTATTCTGACCTGCGCTTATTAAAACATAAAAGAATAAGTGAACATCCAAAATGTTCTTATATTTTGAATGATTCAATTCTTGGTGACAAACGGGTGAAACCTCGTGGTTTGAAGCTTTTTGTTAGATGAACGTTTTCACACTGAAACACATTTTAGTGGGCATCTTCCGTGAATAAAGGTAAAATGTATGAGTCATAAATTTTTGCTCAGAAAAAATGAATGAAAAAGGGCACATTATAATGTACAAAACATAACTAAAGCTGTATTTAACTTTTATTGTTTTAATGTTTCAAAAAACGTTATTTGTCTTTGACTCAGTTATATTATAATACAAAATGTACTTTAATCGCCTCACAGCCCTCAATTTTATTTTTGGCCCTTTGTAGTAAAATGCCCCTCTGGTATATAGTTGCCATAAAATGGTAAAGAAAACAGCATTTAATAACAAAAATGTCAACATTTACAGCAAATATAAATGTATTTGTGAGAAGGCTAGTGACAATGCTGGCAGAACTACTGGCCTGACTGATGTCTATGGCATTCTCGGGTCTGAATATAGAATATGAATATGCATTTAAGGCCTGAAGAATAAAGCATCATGGTCTCACCACTAGCTCCATGTTTCGGAGTAGTTTTTGCTGTCCCGTGAGTACCGCCTTGTAGTCCGGTTTGTTCAGAATGAGCTGACTCTGTGAGGACTTTGCAAAGCATGATGGGTCCAGTGGCACCCCCTTCTCTTCACCCCGCTCCACACATCTGCAGCGGGACAGAGACGTACAGCTAACCAACACTTCAAAGAGAATGAATCCGAGCAGCCTTCTGCTATCCATGTGTGCTGTGTGTTTATGTAGTAGTGCTCACTTGTCTAGTTCGTCAGCTTTGCTCCGATGTTTGTTCAATAGTGACTCCCATGACATACTTTCAGCCTGTAACCTACAAGAGTGCATGAAGACCATTAACATGCAAACGCGGTCATACAATGAATTCGATTTCCACTGTAATGTCTTAGAGAATTACCTGCTAATGTCCTCCTGAATGCGAGCAGTGTTCATGTTAACTACAGGGTCACTGCACACACACACACACACACACACACACAGAGAGAGAGAAATGTAGTAAACTGGAGTGTGCTTCAGGATCGAAGGACTAATGATGAATGTAATAACACTGAAAACTGACTGACCTCTCAACAGCTGGAAGTGAATTCTGAGTTTCTCTTCTGACGTCTTCCGCCAGACTGTCCCACGCTTCATGCAAAGATTCAACTGGAAGGGAATAGCATTCATATAAATATCACAAAATATGTTTTAGATATCATTTTATTTTAAATAGAATTATATTATGGACAACATTAAGCAAATATGGGCCTTTTCTGTAACATACTCAATGTTTTGTTTTAAATTCTGCAGAACCCTAATTGATGAGGTTTAGTTTAAATTACAAAACATTTTGTTTGGAAATACAAGAATGTGTTCAAAATGACACTTCCACAAATACACTACCATTCAAAACATGTTTTGTTGTTGGATTAAACAACACACACATACATATATATATATATATAAAGTGATCATACTAAATTTTATTTTAATTGATTAAAAACGTCTTGCTGAGAAATGGGTAGTATGGGTCATTATTATTATTACTACTATTATTAATATTCTTTTTCTTTTTAAATCAATGCTTTTACTAAGCAAGGACACATTAAATGGATCAAAAGTGAAACTAAAGACATTTATAATGTTACTAAAGATTTTTCATTATTTTATATATTTTTGTAAATAAATGCTATTCTTTTCAACTTTCGGTTCATCAAAAAATCCTGGAAAAAAATAAGATCAGTTTCCACAAAAATATTCAGACTGTTTTCAATATTGATAATAATAAGAAATATTTATTGAGCAGAAAATCAGCATATTAGAATGATTTCTGAAGGATCATGTGACGCTGAAGACTGGAGTAATGATGCTGAAAACTCAGCTTTGCATCACAGGAATAAATTTACTTTTAAAAGCATAAGAGGCCTTTAAAAAAATTTGAATAAAAATCTTACCAATCCCCACATTTTTGAACATTAGCATGTTATAACTATATAACTTCCAGCTTGTTGCAAATATTCTTCATTTAAATATTTTAGTAAAGTTATACCCCAAAATGGTAAAAAAAAAATAACATGTGTGCTATATGCTAAAAAACTAATACCAGATCATTCCTGTGTGCTGAAGCTGGAGAAAATGTTTGCAGGACGAGTAAAGACGGTTTGACCAGGACACCATGACTTACCTTGAGTCTGGAGCGTCTCTGTATCAACCCCAGGAACAGTGTACAGACTATTTTTGGCCCTCTTCACTGTCCTCTATGTATAATCAGGAAAAACAAATGGTTAGACTAGAAAGCAGAAAAAGCGAGAAAGTGGATTCAATGACAAAGCTGAATAAAATGTCCTTAATAATATGCATTTTAAAAACCTGCATAGCAGCTTTAATTAGCATCTCCAGCCTCTCATTATCAGGTAAAGACAGACTGATGGTTTCACACAGAGCTAAAAGACACAAAGAAGGGAAAATCAACACAATCATAAACAACTCCAGCATGACGTCCGGTGAAGGTGTCTTTGGCTGGGCACTCACGCTGTGAGGAGCAGGAGAAGGTCGGCAGAGAGCGTCTGCCTCTGGACGATCTCCTCCAGGATTTCCTCCGTGAGCGAGGGCTTCGTTCTGGAGCAGTAACGGTCACACTTTCCCTCATACTGTCCTCAACAGAGCTCATCTTCAGGTCCTCCAGCCGCTCCTCCTCTCCTAAATGCTGCATCGCTGCAGGTGACGTGCAAGGTGACTTCTGAGGAGGACCGGAGATGTGGCTACTGTCAAGAGGCCGTTTGACTCCATGAGACACTGCTGAGACCTAGTCGAGACAGATGAACACATCACAGCATTAGATACATATTCAGCGGTTGTGTATGCATCTGTCCAATGACTAAATATATTGGAAGCCATAATAAAGCATGACTTTTTAAAAGCATAATAAAGATGAAGCCAGTCTTAAAATATAACAGTAACCAACCATGATAATTATTTTTGGATATAGCAATCTTTTATTTCCAAAAGTTTGGGGTCAGTAATCTTGTTTATGTTTTTGGGAGTCCCTTATACTCACCGATGCTGCATTTAATTGATCACAGTAAAAACACAGGCCTGGTTTCACACAGGACTTAGACTAAGCCATAGTTCAATTAGGACATTTAAGTAATTTTCATAATTGTGCCTTAGAAAAAACATTACTAACGTTAGTGTCTTCCTGAGACAAAACAAAGGCGTTGATATATTTTAAGATCAATCCGTGCACGTTTCTTTCAATTGAAACAGCTCAGACTTGCATTTTAGTCTCGGATAAACCTTGTCTGTGAAACCCCGGGGACAGTAAAAAACGAAATATTGGGAAATATTATCACAATTTAAAATTTAATTAATTTCAGTTAAGACAAAGCTGAATTTTGCAGCCATGACTTCAGTTTTCACTGTCACATAATCCTTCAGAAATTATTTTAATGTGCTAATTTAGCTAAAATTGAGTATTGATCCCAAAGTTTGAAAGATAACGTTACATTTAAAAACAACCGAAAGCAGATTTAACTTAACTTACCCTAGTATTGATGTTGCTGGCATCACACCTGTGAGAGAGATTAAATGGTCATGTACATAACACCACAACAAACTAATTTCACAACCTTGTTTGGTGCATCCAATATAACGATAATTCAATTTTAAACAACAGTTATCTGTATTTATCTATTAAAATATATGGTCAGTTTGGCTGTTTCACAACAACAGCCACGTTAAACGCTTTTCCACAAGCTGTGCTTTATTATTAAATGACGTTCTTCATATAGAAATTATCATCACATTTCAACGGGAAACATTTAGTACATATATTCCCCATGTAGTAAATAAACAAAACACTCACGGTTCTATCTCTCCACCCTGAAGCTCCGCCATTTTCTTTCAAAGACCGCGCGCAGGGTCAAACATGCCCCGCCCACCTTCATGTCGACCGTGATGGTTCATGGGAACTGTAGTCATATTATGTTAGCGTGACATTACACATTCTCATGTTGTGATTTGTGACAACTCTTACAAAACGTCTGATAAACTATTATCTAATATAAAATTAACCTAGCCTAAAATAAAAACACACAAATTTCAGAGTACACTGCATAAAGCTCAGTCTTCAAGCCTCTTAAGATAGTTTGAGGAAAAATGTCATACAAATATTTTATTTCATTTATAATTTTCCTAGAACAAGTCTAGCTTGCTTCTCCTGAGTAATGCCTTCCTTTAGAGTAGAGAGGCAACACAGGACGACTTAACTTTCAGATCAACATATTTATTATTATTAATACAAATGAAATTAAAATTATTTTAAAAACATAAAACAAACAGTAAATAAATGCATGAAACGAACACGTTTCTTTTATTTTCCCCCTCAAACAAGTATTGTTTGTTTGTTTGTTTGTTTTCCAGTTTCTGTTTATAAAAACATTATAGCAGAAATATTAAATAGTTAAAAAAGTTGAGAAGCACAGATTAAAGGTGCATTTGCAATCCTGTTATTTACGTCCTTGCGTCCAATTTTTGCATATTTAGTTTTATTTCGAGTTTATCTATTTAGAGTTATTGCATAGAAAATAAATGTTAAATAAAACAATATTTAGTGTGATCTTTATACATGACAGTCAGCATTTTCTGAAAGTAAAAGCCCTCCTTTCCCTAAAAGTTTCTTTTGTAAATTTTTGAAAAATATAAAGTAATAAAATCTTCAGACTCTATTTTCACTTTATGCCAGCTGAATTGCTGATATGAAGAAATATTCCATTCACATACAGTATTTAATAACACATCGCACCATGGTGTGCAATCGTATATCAAGTCATAATTTGCAGTCCTACATGTGATTTAAAGCTTTAAGTGTCCGTTGTAAAATAATGTACTTTCACCTTGCTTTCCTGAATTAGCTTATATAATATCACATATTGCTATGTTAATCCAAAGCAGTACAAAATTAGCTAGTTCTCTAAACTATAAATCTTAATAAGAAAAAGGCTTGGAAATAAAGAACACAACGACAGCTTTTTTTGGTCATTTATGAGTCTTTCTGAGATTTGTCTTTTTACAAAATGAAAACAAATCGAATCAAACCAAAAAAAGAAACACTTCTTCAGAACGCCCCCGTCACAGCCGTGTGCCTCAACCGCACTCAAACACACTCACGCCCAACACAATACTGTAGTTTTCTTGGCCTTCAGAGCAGAGGGGGTGGTTAAAGATGTCAGCAGAAAGAAAATGAAGCTAAAGTATTAAGACAGAGCAAAGACAGAGACAGGGAGGAAAAGGAAACACTGGGGTGTGTACAGTATTGAGTTTCACGCCCATCCTTTCGCATCTCGCAGAGTTTGCCTCCAGTCAAGTACCGTGATCCTGTAAAGCCCGTTCACAGTCTGGTCACGAGGGGCAGCAGCTGCTTTGGTGACTGTTGGCAATAACAGTTCATTTAGGCGACCTCAGGGTTCCTTTCCCCAGCAGGAACTGCAAAACTCTGTCCACCATCAGGGCGCCGACAAAATCCAAAACTAGGACCTGGGCTATTATTAACTTAAACTGCAAAGAGAAACAATATAAAAACACATTAGTCATAAATAGACAATTGAGAGCTCACAACAAAACTGCAGCACGTGCTTATAATAAACAGAATGTCTGTTGGTGTGGATGCTAAAAGGGTTAAATAATAATAGTTATCGCTCTTGGTGTGAACAAGCCTATGCTTAAAACGCAAGCACGTTTCCACTGACAGTCTGGTGTGTGAATAGTGTGGAGTATTGAACTCATACCTCGGTTGGAATATCCACTAAGGCGAACTGCTCGTTGAATTCAGGTGAAGATCCCGTCAGAAGTCCTACTATGGCGAGCCCTGAAATACCGATGCTCCACAGCAAGGGCCGATTCTCAGTGAGAGACTCCATGAAAGGATGGCCCTGAACAAGACAGTGTGTTGAATCTTAGGCTCAAATCTCATCTGTGCTTGCAGTGTTGTCATGGTTAATTTAAATTATTATTATAAGGGATAGTTGACCAAAAAATTAAAATTACGCCATGATTTACTCACCCACAAGCCATCCTAGGTGTATATGACGTCTTTCAGACGAATACAATTGGAATTATATTATAAAATGTCCTGGTTCTTCCAAAGCTTTACATTTATGCATTTAGCAGACGCTTTTATGCAAAGCGACTTACATTCAATAAGTACGACTTATATGTCAGTATGTGTGTTCCCTGGGAATTGAACCCACAACATTTTGCACTGCTAACGCAATGCTCTACCACTGAGCCGCAGGAACACCAAAAATGCACAGCTTTAAAATGGTAGTGGAGTCGAATGATTGGGATGAATGGGAGTCGAGATTTAAAACATGTTCACTAAGAGAGTAGCGTTCCAGCGGATGATGTAGGACGTACATGAACGTGGTGATGAAAACAAAACACAAGTCATGAATTAGACGTACAAAACACGGATTTGTAAAGAATGTTGGAGGATTTCGATATAAGCCAAGAGGAGACTGGTTGTACATATAATTTGGTTCTCGCGAGACTAGCATATTCTCAGCAGAGCTTACGCCACACTTACGTCATCCGCTGGAACGCCACTCTCTCATACTGTCAATGGAAGCTAGAGATTATGGTTTATAAAGTTTTAAATATGGATATTTTTCTTACACAAAATCGCTTCACTTCAGAAGACCTTCATTAACCCCCCGGAGTCGTGAGGAGTACTTTTAAAATGGATAGATACACTTTTTTTGGGCTTCAAAATCTTGACCCCCATTCACTGCCATTATAAAGCTTGGAAAGAGCCAGGACATGTTTTAATATAACTCTGATTGTATTCATCTGAAAGAAGAAAGCCATATACATCTAGGATGACTTGAGGGTGAGGAAATCATTTCATCAAAGATAATTACACAGGTGAACTATCCCTTTGGGAACCGTGGCCTAGTGGTAGAGAATCGGACTCATAATCGAAAGGTTGTGAGTTCGAGTCTCGGTCCGGAAGGGATTGTTGGCGGGGGGAGTGAATGTACAGCGCTCTCTCCACCTTCAATACCACGACAAGGTGCCCTTGAGCAAGGCACCGAACCCACAACTGCTCCCCGGGTGCGGCAGCATTGGCTGCCCACTGCTGTGTGTGTGTGTTCACTGCTGTGTGTGTGTGTGTGTGTGTGTGTGTGCACTTGGAATTAGTGGTCTGCAATTAACCCATTCCGAGTATGGGTCATCATACTTGGCCACATGTCACGTCACTTTAAGTGCTACAAAGCATAATTTCATTACAAAGTGAAATGCAATTATATGTGATTGATATCAAACTAACAATTAAAGTACCTTATAATTAATGGCAAATGTGGCCATTTGCATGGCCATGGACATGATGTATACAGTACTGTTAATGAGACTGGGCTCAAACTCTTTGTACAGGTCTGCAAACCGCTCTGCCCTGCAGGAGAGAAAAAAAGAGAGAGAGGTGAAACATGAAGCCAGATTGCAAATGTTATGAAAACCAAACAAATGTGAACAATGACATCACATGTAAGGAATGTCTGGTACAAGGACTGAAAATCCTAAAGAGGCGTTCCCACTAAAAGTGATATACAGCAACCCTAAGTACATTATTTTTACAGACAGTTGATGATATTTGACAACATGTGCCATTAGCCAAAGTTTGCAGACAGTAAGACTGCTTTTATTCATCAAGGGCACATTTAACTGATCGAAAGTCATAGTAAAACCATTTATAATGTTACAAAAAAATGTATATTTAAACAAATGGTTTCCACAAATATATTAAGCAGCTGTTTTTAACATGGATGATAATAATAAATGTTTCTAAAGCAGCCAATCAGCATATTAGAATGATTTCTGAAGGATCATGTGACAGAAGACTGGAGTAATGATGCTGAAATTCAGATTTACAATTGAAGAGTAAATTACATTTTAAAATATATTCGAATAGAAAACATCTATTTTAAACAACAAACAATATTACGTAAAAAATAGTCACTATTTACAGTTTTTAACTGTATTTTTAATCATATAAATGCATGTGTTACCAGAATTTTCTAAGATTTATGGCAGAATTATTTTGTAAAGATACTGAAAATCCCACTCAGCCAGTTCATGTGGTGATAAGTATCCCATTTCCATTCATACCTGGGCGGACTTCTGCTCTGTGCCCCTCTGTACAGATACACCAGACTGCAGAAGTGGACTGCAAACTGCAGCAGCACTGTGAGGACTGTGTACAGGTTGAAGATGTTCGGTAAAGGCCGCTCTTTGGACAGAGACTTCAACGGCTGAGGTGAAAAAACAGACATAGAATTGTATAATTGTATTTATATAGCGCCTTTCTACACAGCTCAAGGTTGCTTTACAAGTAACAAGTAGTTTTGTACATCCACACAAGCAATATAGACACAAATACAATATAAACACATATACAACATATAGCCATTATCCAAAGCACATATAAACAGATATGTTTTTAACTGACGCTTGAAAGCAGACAAAGATGGGATGGTACAGAGAGTAAGGGGTAATGAGCTCCATAATTTAGGAGCATTGAAACTAAATGACCTTCCACCTACAGCAGACAACTGAAAGCTAGAGATGGACAAAAGACCAAGTTCAGAAGATCTAAGAGACCGGGCAGGGCAGTATGGGTGGAGTAGATCAGCCAGATATGGTGGTGCAAAACCATTTAGCAAAGGGACAAAGGTAATGTCTGCACACTGAATCGACTGCTCCATAAAAATATATACTTTATTGCAACTAGGGCTGCAACTAACGATTATTTTGATAATCGATTAGTTGGCCGATTATTCTTTCGATTAATCGAAAGAAATACAATTATTCTATTTTATTGACAAAAATACACACTATTCCACATTCTGCTCTATGTCCTTCAAACAAACTGAATGCTATGAAAACATACAGTGCTTAATTTATTAGACCACCTGTCATAAAGAGAAAACAAATATTTTAGGAATCTGTCAAAAAATAAAATCTAAAAATGTTATTGTCATTGGGCAAATTACAAACAGAAACAACTAATTAGTATTTATAATAACACAAATGGCCTCATAACAGCTTGCATTCTTGCTTGCATTGTTTATGTACTTTTTGACTGTAACTGCGTATCTGAAAAAAACACTATAAAGTGCTCTGCCTTTCTTTCATAGAGAACAGCAATAATTATATTACAGCATTAGAAATAGCCTACTACTGTTACTAAAGAGCTTACGCATTTTGGAGGACTAACCAATACAGAAAGCTAAACATGATTTTGGTAATCACCAATGCTGTTAGTTTAGAGCAGCAGTGGCACAAACCTTTCATCATTTGTTTTAATAAATTTGTTAAGCATTGTATATAGTGAATATAGTTTAAATCTCTTTTAAAAATGTAAATAATAATAAAGATAATAAAGACAACAGGTGAGGAATGTTCTGCAGGAACACGTTCACTTTGATCACAGTCATGTCTTACTGTCATTTCTTTATCCTGTAATAAGGCGGTTACGGAGCGTCTCATATTTATATTCAGACAATTACATGCTGTTATCCCTTTAAAGTTCCTACTCTCATAAAATATTCACACTGCATGTTGACTTTTAAACCTTAAATTAACTTTCAACAACAGATAATTCAGCACAATGGATATTTTTGCGCTGCATATCCTGTTAATTGTCTCCCTCTCTGTGTTCTGTCTGTCTGACGCGCGCGCACCGCCCGGCGCTCATTCAGTATTTTAAACTTAACACAGACTATCAGGACGGACCTTTATGCAAAAATGGAAATGCTCGCGTGAATTTGTGACATTTATAAATAAGGATATGACCATAAACTGAAAGTTTTTTGCGCCGAGGACGCAACGCATGTGTCACAGCGCCTGACAGGGCAAGTCTTTACACTAATGCATTAACTTAAAGCTCAAAATAAAGAATTATAATGTTTTGGGCAGCTTGGATCATGTACTTCTCCCGCGGCATCTCATTCTGTTTCCTCCACTATTTTTAGATGCATTTTGTCCATAGAAATGCGGTATTCAGTGCTGTAATTTGAGCAACCGGCTGAATTTGGACAGGCACTGTGGGAGACTCGACTAATCAATAATGAGAATCGTTGTCGGTGATTTTCATAATCGATAATAATCGATTTGATCGATTAGTTGTTGCAGCCCTAATTGCAACGTTTAGACCATCGGGTCTTCGTCAGGCACACTTTCTTACATTTTGGCAAAACCATTTAGTGCCTTAAATATTAGAAGCAGAAACTTTAAGTGAACACGTGATGCCAGTAACCAGTGAAGATCAGCAAGTAAAGGAGTAATGTGAGCAGAACGTCTGGTGGAGTGAGGACTCTTGCTGCAGAATTTTAAACATACTGTAATCTTGCAATACATTTTATTGGGAAGGCCTGCAAATAAATAATTTGAATAATCCAGACGTGATGTGATTAATGCATGAATTAAAATTTAACTATCAGCTAGAGTAAGAGAAGACCGAAGACGTGCAATATTACGGAGGTGGAAGGAGGAGTTTAACAACAGTGGAAATATGAGTAAAAAATAAAGTTGAGTCAAATAAAATGCCAAGATTACGGACGTTGAGGAAGGTGTAACACAAATCCCATCATTGTCAAAGGACAGGTCCATTATTTTTACTCAAGTAGCAGAGCCAGTCATCAATATTTCAGTTTAGTAATTATTTAGTTCAAGGAATTCAGGGACATCCAATGTTTGATATCCCTGATACAAGAAGTGAGTGAGTCAGGTATGGATGGCCTCGCAGAGCTGTTGGTAAGGTCAATTTGGATATCATTTGCAAAGGAATGAAATTGAAATCCATGCATGTGTATGACGTTACCAAGCGGATATGTATAAATGATGAACAGTAGAGGGCTGAGAACTGAACCTTGAGGAACACCCTGTGTCAGTGCAGCAGTGGCGGATTTACACCTTTGTATAGTGACAAAATACTTTCTGTTGCAGACATAGGAAATGAGCCAGGAAGGAGCTGAAACATTGATACCACTCACAGTCAATGAATCTTGGTCCATAACAAACGACAAGAAACTTGACAAAACATTACAGTCTCACCTTTGACCTTGAGATGAAGAGAAAGCAGCCGGCTAGCAGCAGGCCCTGAAGAGTCGCCTGAAAGTCGCTGAATTTGACCCCCTCCAGGTAAAGCACAGACTGACTGTAAGCCAGAACCAGAGCATTCAGCGCCAGGATCTTAAACATCTGCAGGGTGGTCACCAAAGTACAGCGCCCCTGTTTAATTACGTGACAGACTGAAAACAGGTGGGGCAATGTTAGGCCAACCGTAGGACTAAAGGAGAGCGCAAGCTGATCTAAAACATGTGTTACTTACTGCACTGTATGGAGGACAGTTTAGAGGTGAATGGAGCAGCAATGGAGGCGTCGCCCAGTTTAACCACCTGAATCTGATCCTCTTCTAGCTCTCGCAGCACCTGACTGATCCTCTCCTATGACACAAGTCATTAATGCAACATATGGTTACATGAATGAACCATGCATTTATATTTTGGAGTAAATAGTACAAGCTTAATTAGGCAAGGTTCACCCAATTTTGTATTTTTTTTTTTCATACTATGGAAGTCAATCAATGGCTACTGTCAACTGTTTGGTAACCATTCTTCAAAATATTTTTTCTGTGTTCAAGAAAGAAACTCATACAGGTTTGGAACGACATGAGGCTAAGTAAATGATGACTGAATTTTCAATTTTAGGTGAACTGGTTAAATACTGACATTCAAAATATAAACCACAATCAGACTTGAGCAGCTTACCTTCTGTGCGGCGAGCTGCTCTTCTCTCTGGGCCAACATTCTCTGTCTGGCTGCACGGGAGTTGAGTTTGACCCCTGAACTCGGGACTGGGGGTCTGGGCTCTCCAGAGGAGTACTCTTTGTCTTTGCTTCTCTTCTTTTTCTCAGGCATGTGCTCTGGGGCGTTAGCTAACAACGCCACACCTGGTAAACACAAAGGATGTGTTACAATATGAGTACATCTACTGTATATCAACTCTGTTAAACCTGACACATGAAATAATAGTCTGAAAACTGTTTGAGAGTTTATTGGACCTTTGGACAAAATATAAACAAATCCAACTTTTGTTAAGTATCATATTTGATGCATTATGCAAGCAAAAAAGACTCATGTGCCATGACCTGATAGACCCTTTTACTTGTTATAAAAATATGAACTCAGATGATCAGTCAGATGATCAAAGGCATTTGGTAAATTGTGTACAATTTGTTTTTCAACAAAGTATTGATCATGCGGATATTTTAGAGCTATATTTTGCTTATCAAATACGATACAGTAGACTTTATAAGGGTAGCCTTTATAGATTATGTTCCAGATTCAATAAAACAATCTGTGACATGCTGTCAATTGATGACGAAATTGTATTTTAATTTTTAAAACGAGCACACTTAATGCACTCATATTTGTGTTTAGAGCAGTGGTCCTCAACCAAGAGGATGGAGCCCACTAGAGGGCCTCAGAAAACTTCTAAAGGGGCCTAAGATGACACTAAATGATTTAAAATAAGCTAATACAAGAGTTCGCACATTTTAGAGCTGAATAATGATTTAATTTAATAAAACCTTAAATGCCACGGGTATGTTTATAATTAATATACATATATTTATGCCAAGGAATCCCAAACAACTGGAAAATTGGTTAAAAATGGTTAAAGAGGGGATGCAAAAGAACGTGAACTTCAGGATAACTGAAATGTAATTATGTAATTTGAATCATAATTACCTTTACTAATTATTAAAATCTAATCTATGGAAAATTTAGTTTCTGTAAATAAATAAAAAGTTGATTGATTGATTGAAGAGCGGTCAAAGTTAATTCTAAATATAAAAGATATGCTGTTCTAGAACAAAATTTACAGTGTAAAGAGCACTACAAATAATTATAAATTGAAAATGTGTCCCTTCCGGGTTATACAAATAACTGTACTCCTACAGTATGTAAAAAAGAACAAAGTATAAATGTTCCTGAGTTTTTAAGAATTGGCTGCACACTAAGATTTCATGAGTAAGTGTCTTACTTTTCCTTTGCTTTAAACCAGACCAAGTGCAGACCCAATTTACCATCTATGACACTCTGCTGACAAAGTTCAGTATGTTTAATGACTCACCTATGTGGGCATGTTTGAGTGCACCAACATCATTTGTGCCATCTCCACACATCAGCGTAACGAAACCCAGTCCCTTCAGACTAGTAATGACAAACTCCTGCATAGACAGGAAAATCAACAGCATTAACAATGCTGAACAACAATGAACACGGAGCGTGATAACTCAACTATCAGCAAAGGTTTCAAGCTGACCTTCTGTTTAGGGCTGACACGAGCAAAGACTCGCACATGAGGAAGCAGGGCGTTGAGTAAACTGGGTTCATAGGTCAACCTGGTCAGTCCCTCTCCTGTCACACAAGGTCGTACCGCCTGACCAAATCTGAGACTGAGGAAGTAGGCAGAGGGAGGCACACACTGTCGTCTATGGACAGCCACTGCCATTCAGCTGCAAAAACACAGAGGCGATTCAGTGAGACACTGATGTCAAATATGTTCCTCCGGCTCGTTTAGAGCAGTGTTGTCAGGGATGTCACACACCTTGATCAGGGCTTTGCTGCAGTACAAGCGTGTGCTCCTTCTGGATGAAATGCAGCTCTCTGGCCACATGACACGCTGTTAGAGGGTTGTCACCGGTGATCATTACAACCTGTGGACAGAGTCTGACAAATGTTAGAAATGATGGAAAAGCACTCCTCGATGCACAGTTTAAATAACCTACAATAAAATATAATAAAACTATAAACTATGATAAATGTTCTGGCAAGGATCTACACAGTCCTGCAAAAGAAAACATTATACATTTAATCAAAATTGAGACTGAAATCATGAATTATCATGTGACAGAATATTTTGGCTCAACTTAATCAGATTCTGACTTTTGTTTTGTGAAAATTTATATGAAATCACTTAACTTTTTAATAATCACATGATCCTTCAGGAAACATGTGGATTTGCCGGTAAAGAAACGCTTACTATTAATGTTTAAAACGGCTTTTTTGTGGAAACCCTGAAAGACTTTGAATGTAATGTTCAAAAGAAAGGCATTTATTTGAAATATTTTGAAATACTGATAAATATTTTGTAACATTATGGTCAGTTTAATGTGTCTTGCTGAATAAAACTATTAATGTATTCATTTTTAAAACCAAAAATATTACAGATACTAATCTTTTGAATGGTTGTGTACATATATCAAAATAAATATATAAATCCAACATTTATACATATATTCAAAAATACATTATTTAGAATTTGTTTACATAATAAATATTTATAAATAACTAATAAAAACAGAAAATTCACTAGTGGACATAAGCATTAACATATTTTAATATATATAATATACAAAACCAGTACTTTTAATTTATTAAACCATTTCAAAACCTTTATTAAAACCTAAATTGCCCTAATTTGTATAAATCTTTCCAAAATATAATTTTTATTATCAACTAAAACATGATACAAATGTCAGATGCAGAAATATAAATGCAAATTAGTAACGCTTCCGAACTCCAAGAGTCAAACACCCACCTGTTCATACCTTTCTACAATGATATCTAACAGTGCAAAATTGTCAATACTATGGGGATAGTAGACATATTAACTGTTAACTAAAACTGTTAACTAAAATTTTAAAATTAATTTAGTTATATTTCAATTTCACAAAGAAACATGCAGCAATAGCCTAATAAAAGGACACCTTCTCGTTTACCGTACAATGTCTTCAATCTCATTTTGTTAAAACAAATGTGACCTTGGAGCACAAAACCAGTCAGAAGTGTCAATTTTTCGAAATTGAGATTTATACATCATCTTAACATCATTTGTTCTGACAATATTTGGCTGAGATTTAACGATTGGAAATCTGGAATCTGAGGGTGCAAAGAAATCTAAATATTGAGAAAATCACCTTAAAAGTTGTCCAAATGAAGTTCTTAGCAATGCATATTACTAATCAAAAATTAATTTTTTTACAGTAGGACATTTACAAAATATCTTGATGGAATATGATCTTTACTTAATATTCTAATGATTTTTGGTATAAATAAAAATCTATAATTTTGAACACATACAGTGTATTTTTGGCTATTGCTACAAATATACCCCAGCGACTAAGACTGGTTTTGTGCTCAGGGTCACAAATCATGGGAAAATCGAATCGTGAAATCAAAATCGCGAATTGTTACATTCCTACATATGGAGTTAATTCACTCACATTATGTGAAGCCTCTAGTATCTCTCTGATAACGGTTTTGCTGTCATTCTTGAGAGGACAGGACACGACCATGAACCCAGCAAAGCGCAGGTCATACTCCAGCATGTCACGGGTCACCTCCCTCACCTGCACACACAACAGACTGTGATAAACAGCAGAGCAGGTGTACACGTGATGTTCAGCCTTTACTTCAGTGATCACTGCTGAATACCTGCTGATGGCTCAGGTGGCCCATCTCTTTGTATCCCAGGGCAAGAACTCTGGCTCCCTCCCGTGACATTTCTCTGTGCACCTCGTCATAGCTGGCCGGACACTCAGAGAACTGAAAAACAGAGGCTATATTATTCATAACCACTAATCTATAGCACCTATTCATTCAGAAGTTATAATGCACTAATCCTCACAAATTCAGGTCAAAATGGCAGCAACAATTAACAGTTATGATATAACAATTATTTGGTCATCACTAAAAGAGAAGAAACACAGCCAATCAAACAAAGCAATTAGGGGTACATGATATATTGGATTATGGCTTAGTGTAATTTCAAAATCGCTAAGACTGAACAACAATATTCTCAAACTGCTCTCAAAAGTGACTAAAGTGTGTGAGGAAGCAGAACTAAACTGCATGTTAGCAGTGTTATCATTCAGTGTTTGCCAGAGCGGGCACAGATCTGCGGTAAAATACAGAACTAACTATCAGCAGTGTACCAGACATGTACCTAAAGATCAAAAGAGATGCTCACCATGTCCTTCAGGGTCTCTGGTGCCCCTTTAACGGTTGAGATATAGCAGAGCTCAGTGGAGCCCATCCGCTCATATGACGCCAGCACTGACATCCTCTTCAGAGCACTGGCGAAATGAAACCTCTGATGGATCTTCAGCCCCGGAGTCTTTATACTGCGAGGAAACACCTTCTCATCTACACAAAGCCACAGAAACCGTGTCATGCATCAGAAATTCAAGTGTATATACAACGTGTTCTGTCAATTACTCAAAATTATTAGAACCTTTTCTGACACTTTCACAGTTAAAATACATTTGTCAATATTTTACTGAGAAATAAAACAGAAAATTATGCAAATGTACTAAATTGTAGTCACACGGTGACGGGATGCAAGATAAGTTACTGCTTCTCTCTAGAAATTGCCTGGGATATTTGCTTACTGGTTATTTATCCTGAAAATGCCATTTCCGTATTTTTTTCCCCATTTAACATTTGCATTCTCTTGTATTGGTAACAAGGTTCCACAAGCTTTCATGTATTGGGTTGCCAGATGTCAAGAGCTTAAATCTGAGCTTTTCTTAATTGATACATGTTTTTTACGTTTTACTTAATCTCTCCAATCTGGTAACTATGAGAAGACACTTTCTACACTGAAAAGAGAGAGAACGTGAATGTTGGAGCTTAGTAATCCCCACTGGCGTATTCTGCTCAAACGAAAGCTACTTAAGTGCCATCAAACCTTCTCAGAGATGATCTGGAATAAATCTAAACATGAGCTTGACGGTACTGTTGGCAACTGTGGTTGCTAAATAGATGCATATTCAACCTCTGTGCCACAATAAAAAAATATTGTTTTGTTATTGTTTTAATAGAAAAACATTAACCTAATTTGGAATTGTTACTACTAAAAAGTTGACAGGTTTAGCATGCGAGAGAAGCTTCTTGCTTTACCAGTTTTCATAATATAGAGAGAGAGAGTGTGTGTTTATTTACATGACAGGCTAAATATAATAAATCAGGAAACTAGATGATTAACCCAAGAGTACGATTTGATGTTCTTTGAAAGTGTAATAATTTTAACTAAATGTAAAAGAATTCTCAAATGGCAATATCGTGATAATAGATTTTGAGCAAAATCATTATATAACCATTATAATGCAGCCCTAAATGTAACGATGATATGTAGCGAATCAGACCTTTAGTGAGCGTCCAGTCTGCTGCGGTCAACATGGCCTTCTCCAGCGGATCGCCCACCAGCTGTCCGTCATCTAGTGTGACCAGCGAATGACACGTAGCCACCACCCGATGAGTGTCCACTGGAATATCTGACACTGGCGTCATTTGTTTCCCATCTCTAAGAAACAGAGGAACAGAAAAGAGACAATGGATATGCTTTTCATCATAGTTGGGTAAACTTCACTAATGGTGAACAAACTACATCAAACACTTTTTGTGGTTTTATAAAAACCCACAATAGTGTTTCTAAGACTTTCGAAAGAGGAGAAAATATAGAGAGACTGATTACGTTGGTCAAAAGAGAGAAAGATGTCATGTTAACTCTTTTTCTGTAGTTTAATGCCGAGGTAATATGTATGTTGTAATAGGTAATAACTGTGGAAAGACGTGATTCACGTCTGTGATCGCAAGCAATGAACGAGGAAGATAATTTTTAATGATCTTGATTTTGCGAGATGTTCAGGCTTTACCTGAGACCTGCGACACCTCGAACTACAAGGCTGTCGCTTGTCAGGGTGCCAGTCTTGTCGAAACAGCAAATCTCCACTTTCCCAGCGAAGGGGATTCTGAAAGGTTCTGTGCAAAACACATCTGCAAGAGAAGAATGTGAGAGAATAAGTGAGGGGATAGTGAGATAAGGTTACGACCATGTTGAATCCAGTGCAGTCACTCACAGAGTTTGGCCAGGGCTATGAGAGACGTGTTAACGGCCAGTGAGAGCTCGATGGGTAATTCGGGAGGCACCACTGAGGTCAGGATCAGAGTGCACTCCAGAAACAGCTTATACTTGTTTCTGTTCGGGTCCTTCGTCCCTGAAAGGCACGGACAGTGAAGTATGAGACAGCTGAAACATAATATGTAATTGCTTCTCTAGGACCAAGGATAAAAGCGTAAAAACTGATGTAATATGCTGTTGATATGCAAGCGATTGCATACCATGTATGCGCAAATAAAACATATGTTACCATTCAAAGGTTTTGAGGTCAGTATGATTATTTTATGAATACTTTTATTATGCAAGTATTAATTCAATTCATCAAAAGTGACCATACAAAAGGTTTCTATTTAAAAAGGATATCACAGCTTCCAAAAAAAATATATTAAGCTATTTTCATCATTGATAATAATATATACATGTGAAGCTGAAGACTGGAGGAATGATGCTGAAAATTCACCGCTGCATCACAGGAATAAATTTAAATTGAAAATATAACCCAATAGAAAATGGTTATTTCAAATCGTAATAATATTTCACAATATTAAAATTCTGTATATTTCATTAATATAAATAAAAATTAAAAGTCTTCCCAAAACCAAACTATTGAAAGGTAGTTTAAGCAGAAAACACACACACAAAAAAAAAACTTTATAGTTGCTTGGAAGGTCCAAATAGCCAACAGAAACTTTTATAGCACAAGAGACATAAAAACAGGAAATAAGTGAAACAATAAATGTGTTACTGCAAAACAACATTTTCAAATTGGACTAGTCACCTTAAAGAAGCAGTTTACACAACGTGTATATATATATATATATATATATATATATATATTAGTGGTGGGTTGTTATCGGCGTTAACGTGCTGCGTTAACGCGAGATTCTTATCGGCGATAAAAAATATCGCCGCTAATCTATTCTCAAAGTTGGGTTGGGAGCTGGGTCTATACTACGCAAGCTATGATGACTTTCACCCTGATATTTTAGCCGGATGTATACCTCAGCCGAATTGCACTGTAGGGGCGAGAACGAGTCTCGAACTAGAGGCTCGCAGTCCGTGATGGACAGATTGTTGTTAACGGCTGGTCTATGTGGTAATACAATCGGGCAGGACATCCAAACGCCACCTATCATTCATCAACCTCAAATATGGCTTTTCATCTGAAAGATGTATGTAGTAGCAACTTTACATGGCCGCCAATATGATGTTAACCTAGAGAAATGTGCGCTATTGAAGTGTTTGTGTGGAAGCCGCTTTGCTGCAGGACAGGCTCCGCTGCGCTCACTTGCTCTTACATCTCCGTCATTTTGGTCATACAGATAAAAGTAGCCTAATACATCTTTCGAATCTGTAAAGACTCTACGCTTATTTGTGTGCACTCAGAATAACAACGAAACGCTTGCGCTTTTAAGCAAACAGGATGCGCTTTAGGTCTCATGTGAACTTGAGAATTCACCCCGTGTCACCCTCTGCTTCAACCTGTGTGTATGCCTAACGTTACTGTGAAATTACCACATCAGACGTGACGTAACATGGATGCAGCTATGAAGCCGCCGGGTTTGCTTCAGGAAAATGTATTTTTAAGAAGCTTCCCAATGGAAACTGTAAACAGTTCATCACGACCTCTTATGTAGGCCTACAGTTCAAAATTCATGTTTAACTGAATAAACAGTTAGTAAACACAAGTACATCTTATTGAACATAGTTTATTTTCATCACCAATTATCATAGTAGAACAGCTTTCTCAAGCAGTTTGTGATGCATTTTGGAAACAGGAGATGAGCCCTGGTCTAATGCGCCACCTGGCTTGAGAAACCCGCTTCTCAAAGACTTACTTTTAGTCATTATTTGGGTAGCACACATATTCTGAATGCCTTCGCAGAATTCAAATGAGCCATTTTAATCTAGATTAATCTAGATTAATTCCAAAATTAATCTAGATTAAAAAATTAATCTATGCTCACCCCTAATATATATATATATATATATATATATATATATAAGGTATAATAAATATAAGATGAATGTGACTCACCTTCGACCCAAACATACACAGCTGCAGCGATGGCAAAAACCAACAGGAAAAGGATGAAGATAAACGTCTCCAGGTTGTTGGCCGTTACCCTCTTCACACCAAACAGAATTGTTCTTAATAATTTGCCCTAAAAACAACAACAACAACGTTTTGGACATTTCTCACACACACGTTGGGACTCATTTTTCATCATTCTTCTCTGAATCGCCTCCTGTCGATCTTTCACTGACCTCCAAATAAATAGTCGCAAATTGTCCAAACAAATGTCTTTCAAAAACATGTCACTTGACCAAGCACCTCACCTGAGAAGTGTAGAACCCCGTCCGCAAAACATATGCAACACAGCCATTGTCTACAGCTTTGAACAACAGAAAAAGAGGGAGTGTAATTACATACACAAGGGACCTTTATACTGGGCATTAGAGCTATGAGGACCAATCACAGCTGTGAGTACTAACGTTTCAGGCCTGCACTGGCTCGGAGAGGCGGGCTGTGCTGAACTACTTTGGTGCCTCCTGAGATGACATGAAGACGGGAGTCTGTCTGCAGGTCCAGGATCCTGTCAGGGTCCAGGTCCTCTACAGGCTCCTAAAGACACAGCATGGATAATCAGACACAGCAGATTTGCAGAAGTTGGCTGATGACTCTGTGACGAGACCCAGACGCACCTTCATCTGAGGCACAGACTCTCCCGTGAGCATGGCCTCATCCACAATGCAGCGGCCTCTCAGTAGCAGCACGTCACAGGGAACCAGGTTATCCTGAGGAGAACGTCCTGCGATGACATGAGAAACAGACGTCCATTCATACGCTCGCAAACATTAGATTTACATTTCCATTTTTACTGGATGTTCGATGTCAGTACTAGTGTAGTAACAACAGGTGTAGATCATCACGAACGTGTGACAACCAGAAGCTCATTTAATCAAAACTACAGAATAAATAGTAATATTGTAAAATATTAATACAATTTAAAATAAATGTTTTCTAGGAGAAAATTATTTTAAAATGTAATTTATTACTGTGATGATTTCTTTTCTTGAAAAACTAACACTAGCTTATAAAACCGTGCTACGTGTACTGCGTTAGGCTAACCAGGACTTGTAATGGCACTTGCATGTTGTTGCTCTTTTGTTGGTTTTGATTGCTTCTATTGTCCTCATTTGTAAGTCGCTTTGGATAAAAGCATCTGCTACATGACTAAACGATAAATGTATGCTATCCATTTTTAAATAACCATGCAAAGATATGCAGATATTTTTAAGCGTGTCTCAGAAGTACAAATATTTTCAGTTTGTCTCTGAACTATAAACTTTCATCTCAGTTTTCTGTGATAAAATGAATGACTGTAAGACAGAAATAATACGGTGTAGTAGAAAGGACTGTTAGTAAAGCTGTTTTTATTACCTAACCATAACTGTCTGCTCTCTCTGTTCAGCGGCAGCACAAACACAGATTTGAATGTTCAGGAAATACATTTTCAAAGGTTTAATAAACACGGCAAATCGTTGTCCTTTAAAAATGGGATTGCATGAGTGTCTGAATCGAGATTAGGGTCTTTTAACGATTTATCGTGCAGCTCGACTATATACAGATGAAACTCACCAACTGAGACAATGTCTCCAGGAACTAGTTCATCGCTGGATACAGGCCTCCATTTTCTGTTCCGATAGACCTGTTATAGAAGATAAGAGCCCTAATTATACATCTTACTGGATTCTAAATCACTGTTTATTAACTAATCAATAAAGATTCAATATACTTGAAGACAGCAAGATCAGTTAAAATCATGTTCCATGAAGATATTTTTAAATTACCTTAATTATATTAAAACAGCTTCTCAATGCCTGTATATTGAGGATGATATACACTGCACTGGCCAATCAGAAGACAGAACCAGCACTATGTGCTTTATGAAGAACATTTCAATAAGACATTTAATTACAGCTCAATCAAAACTGCAAATTCCTGCAGTTACCTGGATCATGTAAGGTTTGTTCCCCATTCTGCGGATTTCTGACATGTTCCTCATCTGCTGCTGCACCAGAGATGCTTCAAACGCCACAAGCATGAAGAGCGTAAAGACGCTGTAGTACCAGTACTCATCCAAACACCACAGACCCACACAAAACACCTGCAGGGGGACAGAAACATACAGTTCATACCATACTCACAGGCTGGTGTTTCACAGTCCTGGATCCAGGATGTGTATTCAAAGCCGTTTCAGTGGTAAAAAGCCTTCGGGACCGGGTTTGAGAACCACTGCCATTAGACGGTGATGCATTTCTAGTACACTCATGCGTTTATAATCAAACCGCATGCTCTGCAGACGAACCTGGAAGACAAAGAAGGGTGCTGTGGCTCTCTCCCTGAAGAGCTCCAGGAAGTCGGGCACCACCATCTCTGCACGGTTGATGCCATAGCGCTTCTCCACAGCCCGTAACTGATCCTCCTCCTGATAGCCTCTCCAGTTTTGGAAATGACTCATGGGAAGGTTGATCGGAAACGCCACCGGCAGAAAGCATTTCTTCTCTTTGTTGTCGTACACATAACAGATCTTCTGGAACTCAAAGAACAGGATTTCCGCTCCATCCTCATCCTGCACAAAAAACATACATTTCTCATCTGTTATAACCTAAAATTAGGGTTTCCACACCTTTGACCAAGATGGCTTTTCCAGTTATTCATGATTTCCAAATAAGGATAATTTATCTAATTACTGGAAAATCTTTGATATTTATAAAAAAGTGTATTTCTATGCCTGACAATTCAAGTGTTTGTAACCGTTTGACTGTGACACTTAACATTCGAGACCCTACAAAGCATTACATGACACTAAATATAATGAGATCTGAATACTAAAACAGCTATCATTGCATCATATTATGATTGTATTATTTATTTTATTTAATTCTCTGATGATATTATGTTTTGATTCTGTTTTTTTTTTTACATTTGTATTTAAATAATATGAAACTCTGAGACTTTAGTAGTACTATTAGTAGTAGCGACTAAATGTAGTGACTGCCAAATGAGTAAATGTAATATTAACACACACACAAAAACTCAGATATTATTACAAAAGGCTAAAATAGTAACACTTTAGATTTTCACAGTTAAAAATGACTGCCATAGGAAATTAAGGAAATATGAAAATATGAAAACACATAGCAATTTTTGTTGGGGTACAATCTACAAATTAGCCGAAATGAAACAGTCTTTGATAATGTAAAAATATGCATCCAAATTCAAAAGTTACATAAATAAAGCAAACACTCTTACACACATCACAACTAATGAAAACAAACCCCAATGTGCGTATCTGTTATGACAGCTGAGGATCACAAGCATAAACCTAAATGAAGAATACCAGCAGAAAATAAACATAAGATCTCACCTTATCCCTCAGAAGAGGCACCAATTCAGCTGAACCATTGTTGGGTGTTGGTATAACTTTTGCAAAGGTGGCTTTGGCTGGATCAGACTCCTGATGAAAATATAAATGCATGATTACACTCAGCTTCCTGTGCAACATTATGAGATGTCCCAAACATATTTTTGGATGAGTGACTAAGTGCAGTCAAACCAAGCCCAATAAAAGCGATCATTCAAACGTACTGGTTATTTAAAATATATATTTATTGTTTGCATTCCACATGTTTTTATCACCTTGGAGCAGGTGAGCCAGCAGTGCGCGTGCACGGACCAGTAGCCAGAGAGCACTGTCAGGACGTGCGCGATCCCGAGAGCGGCGAGCGCGAGCAGGCCGGCCTCAGCGTACTCCGCAACTCCGTAAACCCCTAACCACGCGTATAAGCAGCCCGTGTAGAGGAGGAGGAACGGGAACACCGTGCCGTGCAGGACGCGTGGCCTGCGGCTGTGGAGAGACACGGATCTCACCAGATCATCGCTCGGCGCGCGCGTCTGCGTCCTCCCGTCCGCGGACGTGTTTCTCTCTTTTTTATCTTCGTCCATTCTCGAGCGTGCCTTCCTCCGTCGACCCTCCTACTCTCCACCTCCTCCTTGCAGGCGCTGATGGTAAAAAGACAGCTTCACACCGGCCTGTTGTCTGCCCAGTCTAACGTTACAGATTCCTCCAAATTTTGAGACACAAACGACAGATTCCGCATACGCAAGCGCGTACGCCGGTGACGCAATATCCGGTACACGTCCGTCCTTGCCAGGAGATTTCTCGGATTGACTGAAAATTTCATATGGAAATTATATTATTTAAATAAAGTCAAATCAAATGCCATGGGATACCAAAATAAAAGACACATATTGCACGATTTCTTCTTATTATTGGGTGGTTCTACATACATAAAATGGTCTAGCTCCAAAACATTGTTTTACTTAATAAATTAGGCCTAAACTAATAATTTGTGACTCTTGACAACAAAATCATTCATAAGGGTACATTTTTTTAAATTGAGATTTATACACACGTTTTCTATTGATGTATGGTTTGTTAGGACAAGATTAGACCGAGATACAACTATTTGGAAATCTGAAATCTGAGGGTGCAAAAATTAATAATAAAAGAAAATCGCCTTTAAATTTGTCCAAATGAAATTCTTAGCAATGGATATAACTAATCAAAAATTAAGTTTCCATATATATACGATAGGAAATTTACTAAATATCTTCATGGAATATGATCTTTACTTAATGTCCTAATTGTTTTTGGCATAAAGGAAAAATTTATAATTTTGACCCATTCAGTGTATTTTTGGCTATTACTACAAATATACCCCAGTGACTTATGACTGGTTTTGTGCTCCAGAGTCTCATTTGTATAAGGCAAAAGGGCTACTAGGACGTGTTACACTTTTGAAAGAGAGTGTGTGTGTGTATATATATATGGATATGCACTGTATATATTACATTATTAAAGACTGTTTCATCTTGGCTGATTTGTTGATTGTACCCCCAAAAATCGTATTTTTCATATTTCCCATTAATTTCCTATAATGGAATCATTTCTAAAAATCTATATAATGAAATACGTTAATAGGTGCCATTTTAAATTGAAAACAAACTCACTTCCGGTGACAGGGTTTTTAAAACTAGTCTTAAAGATACATCTGATGGCACAGATACTTTCCTCTTGAATGAATGAGTATATGACGTTTTATCGTTGCTCTTTTATTGTATGTTTCTTGTATCTTTTAACCCGTATTGCTGTTTATTTTAATATAAATTAAAATGAATAATAAAGACAATAAATTAATCAACAAAGTAGCAAATACGTTTCGCTGGTTAACTGTTTTATTTTAAAACAAAATACGACAATGAAAGAAAAAATGAAAGAATAATGTTACTTTAAAGAATTGCGTATCTTCGAAGCCACGCCCATTAGTTCACGCTACCAGTGATACAGCCAATAAGATCAGCGCAAGCGTAAATATTGACCAATCGAATTCCTCCGGCGAGAGCGCGCAGCGCGGACGTTCCCTTTGCACGTGTGCGTGATGTGATAGCAACCTTCACGAGAACCGAGTGAAATCAAAGGTACTCAACATGTAAGTAGTTCTGAGTCTGACTGACAGCGGTGTGTTAATAAAAGGCGCGTTCGACTTTAAACGGCGCTTTACAGAATGGTCAGCGTATGAAATCAAAGTACCGCGAGAGCCATTCGAAAGCATAGGATCCATCTGCTTTCTTATCGCTCTCGCGGTACTTCGATGTCATACACTGACCAGAATGTGTATTGTGTCGTAAAATTGTGTCCCTAAAACTCTATTTTAAAATGGTTTGCTGTCTGTCATATTAGTATTCCTTCTAAGATGTGAACCTGCAGTGTTGAGAATACATTATAATATGTAGGCTAATTAAATACATGTTAAACTGTATTATAACAGGGAGGCAGCGATGGCCATCACGACCAAATACTGCCAGAAGGAGCTGGAGGAATATGGTGCATGTGTTGTCTCCCATCCAGCATCATGGCAAGAGAAGTGTGTAGACCTGAAGCTGAGGGTGGCACAGTGCACTTCATCACAGTATGTCCAGATTTAATCAAAGAGAATCATATGCATTTGTGTGAGAGCACGATATCGAGATGTAGCCAGATAAAGTAGGAAGCACTGTATTTCTGATGTTTTTCTTCCACCTCAATGCAGTCCTGTAATCAGGAAGATCCGAAGCGACTGTGCTGGTGAGTTCTCGGTGTTTGAGCGCTGTCTGCAGGAGAACCAGAGCTCTGCTGAAGCCTGTCAACTTCACCTCACACGTTTCCTCGCCTGTGTCGAGGCCGTCGACCTTTCAGGAATATGTAAGCAATAAAGCCTGCCTTTCTATAATTATAACTTAATGTGTGACTAAGTAAAATTAATTAAAATATTTATAACACTTTCTTCCAACAGCAAATGCTGCGCCGCAGCCCACATAGCTGGGTTTTTTTGAGGACAATAACACGGGTGTTTTATACTCCGTACTGGGAAGAAATAGGCTGTGGAAAAGTGTCTTATCTCTGAAGACACACGCAAGAAACAGACCATATTCTTTAGCACACCTTTTTCCTAAATATTCAATGTGATGTTTTATTTTGTTAATTTCACACTATTTATTATGAGATTTTTAACAAGCTTCCATGATATTAAAACACCAAGTTGCAATAGAATATGCATTTCTGTTTTTATCTCTAAATTCTCTACCCTTTTGAAGATTGAGTCCTATTTTACCAAAGCGCATTGAAGTTTAATTCACATGCACTCTGCACTTTATACACGATGCAGTTTATAAAAAATACAAATGTTTTGCTAGACTTTTTCAGCCTGTAATGGACTCATTACATGTGCGGCTAGCTGCCGCCTTGTTCCTTTTCATGAATCCATAAATCTAAAAATGCTTTTTTCATAAACCAATAGTGTTGTCAAAAATATCGATATTTCGATAAATATCGATACTGAAATATCTAAACGGTACCAATACTAATTTCCCGAAGTATCGATACACCGATCCTAGCCGAGCTGTCACTTTCACTTCTCTCCAAAGGCGCGTTGACAAACACCCCACGTGACCGCAGTGCCTGTCTCGTGTCTCATCTCATTCGCTCTGGTTAAATAGCAAAAGTGAAGTGAATATAAAGATGGTGAGTGCGGCGCCTCCGCGACCGGCATTGATTGATAAAGTACACAGCAGGAGTGCTATCTGGAAATATTTTGGATATGAAGCAAATGAACATGGAAAGCCGAAGGATACAAGCAAGCCAATATGCAAGAGTTGCAACAGAGCAGTGCTAACAAAAGGCGCTAACACCTCTAATATAGCCGGTTTCAACGGCAACAACATAAACAAACGGTACTGCGCATGTTTGTGGCCCTAACTTAACTTCCGGTAGACGTCCAAATAGAATCAATAACAACAGCTAAGTCCCTCTGGAGTAGATAATTTTTTTATAACAAGCTAAATATGTTTGCTTCGTAAATCAGATGGACTGAGATGCAGCAGTAACTACGTGGACGGACTTATTAAAAATGCAAATTCACTCTATGCCAGCAGGAGACGCTTAAAAGCGGGAGAAATAACGTTAATGTTAGAGGTTTGCGCCCTGTAACGGCTGTAAACTGAGTTTACAAACGCTGCTTTATCAGACATATAACATGCAAGATGAAATGAAAATGATATCAAACATTTTCTAAAGACAGTGTTCCTTCAGAAATACAGTGATATAAAAACACCTGCGCCTCGTTTTGATTTCTAAACGTGCATTACGTGCTCATGTTTTTCAACAAAGCCTTTTGGAAAAGTTTTGATATTCTGGTGGGTCGCCACAAATAAATAAATGTATGTATGTGAAACACATCCCACAGCACAACAACCTGAGCCCAACTTCAGTCTACTCGTCACTTTAAGTGTGTTTGTAGCCGGCGCCACTAACCAGCCCGATATACAAACACAGACTGGAAGTTAACTTCGGTCCGGGCGCGTGCGCACGATCAAACCGCAAAGCACCTGAAAGACAGACACCCGGATCTATATAAAGAATTTCGAGAGCTTCGTAACTGTTCTTATTTTAACATTACTGAAACATTAACCAAGATGGCCTAGTATTGTTGCTGATATGAGTGTTGTCTCGTTTTTTCACCGTAATTATTAAAGTTAATATAATCTGACTGAGGAATCTTTAACTGTGAATCGTAAAATACTTTAACTGTTGTCAAATGTAAATTAACTTGTGCTCATTTAACTTCATAAAAAAAATTATTACTTAAATTCAGCAATTTGTCTTCATGTCGATCCAGTGAGCATTGTTTTTATGTGATGCACGCACGTTTGCGTGTGGATCGGTGATATGTGAATCCGGCATAAAAATCTGTTCATCAAATAATGTTATGTATTAACCAGCATTTATGAACGATGAGCAATGCATTTGCTATAGTATATTTTAATCTTTGATAACAGTAGGTAATAAAAATACAACAGATCATGTTCGCTCTGGTCCAATGAAAAATATTAACAGATAGACATTTGGATTTTAATTAGTACATGTATTAGTAAATGTTAGTTTAAATTAACTTTAACTAAGATTAATAAATGTTTTGGAAGTATTTTTCATTGTTTATTCATGTTAACTAATGTTAACAAATATCTATTACCATTAACTTAAGTTCTAAGATTAGTTAGTTCAGTTCATTTTAAAAGTGTTGTCTAAAAAAAAAAAAAAAAAATGTTTATTAAAGTTTGGCATTTTCTTGTAGCACCAGAAAGAATATGAGACTCCGACCTGCTACAAAAACAACACACTCACAACCTACACTAGACACTACACCTTGAACAAGTGCACTACCTCAAGACATTTTGTTCATGTAAAATATACCTCATTGTCATGTTCTAGACTTATATTTATCTTTAAAAAAAAAATACCCCTTAATGCTATGGCAGTTTTTTTCTCCGTGGTATCGAAAATGGTATCGAATATCGATATTTTTCAAGGTATCGTATCGAAGTTAGAAATTCCAGTATCGTGACAACACTATAAACCAATATGAAATTCTACTCTGAGGAGGACTCATAATGAGATGAATGAAATTATGTATGAATTCTAAATTATTTTACTACTATCTATATATATATATATAATACAAATAGCTAATTAAAATGAAGATTAGTTAGGAAAAAATGTAATTATATAATCAATTTGAGATGAGCATGCTGTTCTCTCTTTACCATATTTGAGTGTTGCAAGAGAATCGATTTCTCTTAATTCTATTAAGTTTAAAAAAAATAGCTTTACATCACTGAAATATGTTTAGATCTATATTAATTTCCTTCAGTGCAATGGAAACAACTGTAATATGTTTATGTATTTAGCATGCTAAATCTAGGTTCAGTATGCAGGTTTATGTAATTTACAACCGCTTTTTCTTGTTTCCTGTTAGTCGTAGTTTGGATGTTTTTCTCCTTACCTTGGCATCACTGTATAATATTTAACCAAAGAATGCAGGCATGTAATATCTCCCCCTCACATTTCCACCGGTTCCCTGCGTCCAGGAACAAAAGCCTGAAGGGAGGCAGTAGATTAGGGCTGCTTTGCCCGCTGGTTAACGGGAGGGAGGACACAGCTTTTGAACCTTTGACCACCGAGCTAAACAGACCTTTCATTTGGTCCATTTATCAAAAGCAGAACAAAATGTAACTGTTTTACCAGAATCGCATACTTATCAGAGCACGAGCCATAAATCACACAGCCAAGCGTCAGTGTTTCTAATGACGAGTTATATTGGAAAACCGAGAACAATGTACACAAAAAACACATTCACTGAAAGACGTGCCATTCAACATCTGTCATCACCGCAGTCCTTTAAAGAAATATCACACCACTTTAAATGAAACCGTCCAGTATCACAAAATGCTTCATGAAGATGTGAGCAGTTGATTTACCAGCAACTCATGTCCAGTGTACTAAACAGTGTACACTGTTGTCAAGTGTACTAAAAACTACATTTCAGTTCGTCAGGATTTTGAAGGTTTTCATAAGCAGATGGTGTTCGTGTAAATCTGCTGTACATTCTTCAATATAAATAATACATTTCACATATACAGTGTCTCATGCTGCAACATAAATATTCCAATGCTATTGTTGCCGTTAAAAATAGCCAACGAGAACATGAGTTAAAATAAGTAAACTTGACGTATAACAATAGAGCTAATTACAACAACAGTCATGTGACCAACACATTTAGTATATTACAATAACGCACACTTAGCAACACGTTGCCAAATGTACACGTCCTGTGACATTTAGGGGGTATTTGTAATACTTTGTGCTATTTTTCTTGTCAGTACTAAATAGATAGATGTCATATTTATTATCAACCCTGTAACTGTAAGGCTAACTAACCCTGTAACAGCAGTAACCCTGATTATTTCCTCACCTCGGTTTGGAGATTATAGCACATTCCTACATTTTACCTGATGCCTAACCATCTAAAGCCTACAAGCCAGTGCTGCTGCTGCAGAAAAAGTCAAGGCCCTTGATAGTTTTCACGTCTCACTTTTTTATCAGAGGAAATCTACCCTGTGTCCAAAATGTTAAAATCTCTTTTGTGGTTTGGTTCCATCATAATTTCCATACTTGTCAAACCTAGCTTTAATCGAGCAGGGATGTGTTTTGATAGTGTTGACTGAGCAGCACTGTGGTATGTGTGCCTCCTTTGCTCTATGAACCCTGGCAAGACTCCCTCACTGATATTTTCTGTGAGATATATACTTCAGCTTTGACGTTTCTTATTTTCTTTTTAATATTTTGTCTCTTTAATTGTCTAATCCACAGTTAAGGCGGCTTCAAAGTCCCTGTCTGAGAAACTTACAATAGTTAAAAACCTACCAAATTTAATTTCTTCAGAGGAAATTCTGCAATAGCTGTCAACATTTTTTTAATTTGTGAAAAGCAAAAATTAAAGTTAAATTTGTGTTAAAGGTGCACTCAATATTTCTTTACCCTAATTTAAAGATTCACACGCAAAAAACTATACTTTAAAAAAATAGTGTACTTATAATAATTAACACGAAGACTTATAAAAGCTATTTTAAATTTTCTACATTTTTATATTTTCATTTTAATTAAAGTTTCAGTAAATTAGATGTTTTTGCCATTTTTATTAGTCTATACACTTAGTTATTTTAGTACATCAAGTTAAACTAAACGAAAATGAGAAATGTTGCCATGGCAACTAGATGTAAAAACAATCAATTAAAGTTTATTTTATTTTAAGTAATGAAAAGGCTTTAGTTTCAATCTACTAAAATCACCTCGCTTTAGTGTTTGTGTGACGCTTCATCCACACCACTAGGTGTCAGTGTAAGTCCACGACAACTGTTATATCGGTCAGCTTAACATTCAAAAACTGAGTGCACCTTTAATATACATTGTTTCTGTACAAGAAATATTAATGTACAATCGACTTACGCCAGCATGCTAGACTCTTTTGGTTTTCACGTTAGCTTTAAATAAAAGCTGATTCCTATTCAAGACGGACATTAAGATGGAAAGGCAGTAAGGAGAGAGTGATATGAAATTAACTTGGGCTGTGTCTGAAATCACCCCAAAACCCCTTTATAGTGTGCTTTTAAGGGATTATGAGGGGACGGCCATCTGTAGTGTTGTCCAAAACCACAGTGGACATAACGTCTATCTCACTTGGCTTCTTTCACTCATTCAGTGGTTTATATTCACCTTATTTTCCTCATAAGAACAGGTGTGGTCTTTACAAATGAATTGTGTCTGGCTTTCTGTGTCATTCACTTCCAGCTATTGTTAGCTGTATAAAACTGCTTGATATTGTAAACTGGTGTGTCTTACCATATTATTTGAATGTACTATCTTAATTATGAACACTGGTTTGTTGTGTAAACAGTTTTACCGTTTACCGCACGTAGTTATTTTTCTCGTTATTTCCCTACAGAGGCTAATGAACCAGAAGTCTTGCACATTCACAGATAACGGCTTACTTCCACGTTGTAAAATAAGGTGGATAGAGAGCTGCAGTGAAGACGTATTTTTGCAGGCCAATCCAGAAGTTTGGATAACCCTGCTTCCTCCAGCAATAACCAGTAGCGTTTTTTTAATTGCAAAAAATAAGCTCTGTCGCCAACTAAAGTGTATGAGTCCTACATGTTTTGTTCATCACGATAATCTTCACAAATTAACACAACTTTAATGCATTTTGAAGCTTAAATACAAAGTATGAATCTAAAAAACATCTTCCCTAAAGTTTGAGTTAGTGATTATAAACACAATGATTCTATGAAAGCAAATATTCGGACCCAAATGTCCCATTTAGCCACTCGTTAAGAGCCGCAGTTTTAAAGTCACTTAAAAAACATTAGTGAGGTATTACTGCTTTATTTTATGCTTTGGAATAAAATGTAAAAATATGTTGCGCTTGTGTTAACCACGGACCTCATTTCAGGCATTTTGACAAAATTATTCAAAGAAACCAATTGACTTCAGGACAATGGACCTGGAAGTGCTAAAATAATGATTTGTTTCTGGGTTTTGGCTTGCAAAAATATGTCTCTGAAGTGAATGAGGTATAATATGGAGGGTGATTACGGATACAGGCTTGATCAGTTTATCAGCTGTGCAGCGAGCAGAGGGTGAGGTAACACTTACACGTCATGAACAGCTGCTGATGTCTGTTATGTTTGAACGATTCAACGCGAAACAAATAGTGCATTTGTATGATATAAAACATGTTTCTCCAGGGAATTCCCATTCGGTCCATGTCAAATTGAATTTTTAGGGTGTGACCCTGTCTTGGTTTGGTTGGTTAGAGCATTATCGGGACGGCTAAGATACGATTGAGGGATTCAATTAGTTTTGATGACGAGAGACGCCTCCAGTGAGACTCAATCTACTTGCTGCCCCCTGCAGTGGTGGAGGAGCGCTTTAGGTAGGTGGAACCAGGGTCATGAGGTAAAGTAGGAGTTTTGCATCGAGTAGAGGCGATCAATGGGATTTCCTATCCGTCCTGCCAGAACTCCACCCTCGGCAGTCGACAAGAGACAGTCCCCGAGATGACTGAGGCTTCCATCGCTGTCCAAGTCATGGAAAACTGTCTCCGAGTCTGAAATGAAGTCGGCGTTCAAATACAAACAGTAACTGAAAAATAACCAATGCTGAAGTTCATCCTTACCGTAGGAGTGCATCTGCTCGGTGCCTAGCTGCGGTGGCATGAGCCCGTGTCGGAACTGCTCGCTACCGTATATGTTCGGATCCAAAGCCAGCAGTTGTTGGCGTTGCAGAGAGGAATATGTGAGCAGGCCGTCCAGTCCATGACTGCTGGAGCCATCTGTGGAGAGACAGAGCCGGGTTCACACCTTTCATCAAGCCATTTCACACAGTTGTGTCCGTGTCTTACCCTCGCTGTCGTCGTTACTCTGGCGGCCCCCTCTGCTCGGGCCCCTCCTGGTCCCGCCCATCTGCTCCTGTTCTTGCTGTTGCTGCTGCTGCTGCTGTTGTCTGCGAGCGATCTTCTTCATCTGAACTCACAAAAACAGCAGTTTATTAAAATCCCCTTGTCCAGGAACAACATTCCCATATAGTGGTACTTCTCAAACAAGCTCTGAAAGTGCATTCACAATGACAGCGATTCATTTGAACTTAATTACTAACACTCATGGGTGTAGAATATGCAGGAGACGTGGGGGTTGTGTCCCCCATCTATCTGACGTGCCAGGAAATCCCTAATATTGACAAAAGCGTCGAGCTATCGCTGTTGCCAAGCAGAATAAAAGCAGAAACGTTTGATGAAAGTGACGTGAAGACAAACACACGAGTGTTTTTCAAATCAATACTATACAAATAATGTAGTGTTACATAACTGACACATCGTTTATTACAGTGTAGAAACTATAAAATATACTTTTCCGTGAAAAAAATTTAATTATAGGGGGAAAATGTTATAGAATGCAAATTATTGGTTATTTTCCAGCAGTGTATTTGATTTCTTGGTCAATTAAAAGTAATGGATAAGAAAAAAATAAAAGCATGTCCATTAGACAAAAAATAAATATAAATCGATCCATTTTTCTCCTAAAAGTATCTATGTGTCTGTCTGTCTCTGAATGTTTTTTTTTTTTTTATAAAACCATGGTTAATTTTTATAAAGGCAAGTACTACCTGATGACATCATAAATATGATAATTTAGCATATATCAAGTTGAACTGTTATATAAAGTTATAAGCATGTCTATAAAAAGTTTTGTAATAATTATCTTGGACCTTTTGATGTTGATAATTCAGATTCGGACCTTTGAATGTAAACTTTGAGAACCCCTGCCATAGAATAACCTTTTGTCTAAATGGTTCCATAAAGAAACTTTAACATCTGAAGAATATTTCTGTTTCACAAAAGGTTGTTTGTGGTGAAAGAAGGTTCTTCAGATTATAAAAAGGTAAGGAAGAGATGCTTCTTTAAAGAACCTTTGACTGAATGGTTTTTGTGGAACCAAAAATGTTTATTCTATGACATCGATTAAAGAACCTTTTGAAGCACCTTTATTTTTAAGAGTGTACCTGTATTTCTGAATGTATCTCTCTTTCTGAAAGTGTTGATCTTTTTTCTGTCTGTCTTTCTGGAAGTATCATCAGCTCATTAGACCTATAAACATTTTCCCCAAAACTGTCAAAGACGGCTTTGTCAAGCCAACATTCAAAATGTAATTGACATGAAATTCTATGATTTTCAGTTCATTTAAATCCTGCTCTCTCAAGCCATGTTCTAAGCCTCAGAAATAACACAAACACCGAGAACTCAATCACTGGTAGAACAAGAATGTTTTTACTTTTCTACCTGGGTAAATCATGATGAAGCAAGATCTAGTGTTTCAAACAGGAAAGTTTTCCGAATTGATCAAATCCTGATGCCAGCCTACCTTTGCTCTCTGGTTTTGGAACCACACCTGCACGACTCTCACCGTCAGTCCAGTCTCAGCCGCCAGAGTTTCTCTGACCTGCAACAACAGTATATGCATGAGATGTACATACGTGCTGTTTCCACACATAACACACTCGAGCGGCCTGTGACTGCTGACCTTTCGGCAGGGTTTGGAAGACACCTCGAAGGAAGCCTTGAAGGCGCGCCGCTGTTGTGTGGTCAGGATGGTTCGTGGTCTCTTCGATCTCTTGTGCTCTTTCCCATCATCCCCAGCCTTCCCCCCAACAGAGACACCACCACCATCCTCATCCTCACTCTTTACTGCAAAGGGAAACTGAGCATTGGCTTAAAGGTGAAGAGAGTCATTTCTGGACTACATTAACATTTCTTCTCCTGTAATTATACACGACCTTCAGCGAGGTCACGGAGGTTACCTGACTCGGTAGGGGCCGGACTGATGGCAGCCAGCATCTCTCTCTCCTTCTCATAGTCTCCCCGGCAGAGCAGCTGTCCTTCCTTTAGCACAAACTCATCACCTCTCTGCAGCCGGCGCTCACACTCGCAGCAGCTGAAGCAGCCCAGGTGGTACACCTGTCCCAGCACACGCATGATGAGCTCCGAGCGGCCGATCGCCTGCAGACAGGCACTGCACTTCCGCACAAACAACCTGACACACACACACACACATGTTATTGACATGTTTCTGAATGTTCACTATATGCAGTGTTTTGTCTGTAACACTGGGTGGCAATATTTGACAACAGACTAGATGTCACAAGCAACTAAACAAAAATGTATTATTTAACCCTTTAAAGCCTACTTTGTGTACACTAAATGATCAACATGATCAAAACCTTACTGAAAAAAAGGCTAATTAATCATTTCTTAGCAAGCAAGGCCTTCTAGTTTAAATGTAAAAACACCCACCTTCAGATCTTTTTTAGATTATTTTTATAAAGTAAACATAACTTTTTGTATTGTTTTAGTAATATTTCAAAATGAACATTTACTAGATTGAATTCACTTAGGTTTAATTATCCATATAGCATTTTTTTTAAAGAAAGATCATCAAAATGTGAGTATCAAATATGATGCATCAGGCTTTGGGGGAATGTATATTTATTCATCTCTCAATCATCATTGTATTGCACTGCATTCTATGTTTTGAAACTAAAAGCTACCAAGCTTTGATCATAAAAGCATACAAATATAATCTTTTAAGACAAATAATTGGCAGATATAGAGTAACTATTTATATGCATTTATGTAAGTAGTCACCAGCTCTACTTTAAAAAAAGATATCACTTGAGTATGAGCTTCATATTCTCACTCTATATGAGCTATACAAGCCTGATGTATCAAATATGATCTGAAACACACACACACACACACACACACACACACAAAACATAAAAAAAAGGTTCCATTTAAAAATATATAAATCTTTTTTAAATATCAGGTTTTACAGGGTTCATTTTATTAAGATTAATTTATTACGCTGCATTTAAGCTGTAGATTTTCTCAGTGGGTCACCTGGGAATTGAACCCATGACCTTCGTGTTGCAAGCACCATGCGATATGGTAAATGTTTTTAAATGTAATGAATTTCCGAAATGTTTAGCAAATACAGGGATGTACAGGGCAAAAGTGAGCAAGTGTATAAAGCAGGTCATTTGTCCTGCTACCGACACAGAGAAATGCCTCTTACTCTCTTTAAACTGTGTTTTCTCTCTAAATTGCTCATCAGCATCACAATTGGTTTTAAAGGCACTCTAGTTCTTCAATCCCCCCAAACCCCTCGTTCTTTCCTCCTCTCTCTTCTCTCCCCTCCCTCGCCGCTTGATATTTTCTGCCAGAATTCCCTGTCCTCCCTCTCTCGCTCCCAGCCTCCCTGCCCAGCTCCATGAAACTAATAAAGACAGGATTAATTAGATTGTTGTTTAAACAGTGCGATGCCCAGACAGACGCTGTAAACTCATAACCAGGGATTGAGGATAGCATGGGGTTAATCTCTCCTCTCTCTTTTTCACACACTTGAATAAACACACCATACTCGCACACATACACACACACACACATTTACCAGCACCTTTATACAGCCGTGCTCATGTACTCCCATAAATATTGACAGGTACCCACAGATGAACCTGTAGACGCTCATATGGTGTCGATGACAATCTAATCCTTCTGCACCTTTCATTAAGCCAAAGCAACAGTCACCATTCACCCCAAAATGTGACAAACCAGCGAAGTTACTGTCACATACATGAACAAGTCCCAAGTTTATGATTTTGTGGTCTCAGGACTTTCCGTCAATGCAATTGTTTGTCATCCAGGTGAAATCCAATGTTATGTATCATTAGAGCATGATACAGGAGAAGCTATTATTTAAACTAATAGTTCAACCAAAATAACAATTCTGACAGTATCTACTTCTTTAATACTCATGTTTAAGGATTTATTTGGACCCCTTACCCTAAATATTAGCATTAAGAATAAGGACACCTGCATTAGCAGTGACCACTAATGAAATTAAAAGCTAATAAAAGTAGAAGTTTGATGAACACAAAATATTTTGGAGGTGAGGAACAGATGAACGCACATTTTATGGAGAACACACTTCAAGGATGGTGGGAGTTCTGTTGTGTGTGTGTGTGTGTGTGTGTGTGTGTGTGTGTGTGTGTGTGTGTGTGTGTGTGTGTGTTGAGGAGCACCGAGTGCAGGACATGAAGGTGTCGTATCAGAAATCTGCTGAAGGGAGAAGCAGCCAGGTCCACACATAATAGCCTCTGATCTGCACGGATGTGATGATCCGTCCGAAACGCAGCTGCTATGGCTAATCTGTCTCAATCCATCTGCCAAAAATACCAAATTACCCAAATCACCACCTACTACACCCAGATCAAAGAATACCCTAAAACAATAAAAACCCTGAGCAAAACTCATACAGAAACTGACTGAGTGCATCTCATGAAACATTTCACCTCAAAAATATATTTTCTTAAAACAATTTTAAAAAAGTGGCTTTTTTTTTGTTAATATTTCGTCACAAATTCTCTGTAAAAGAATGCTAAAAAAAAATTCTAAATCTCATAATAATAATGTGAGAAGATGAGTTATAAATCACGGTTGCATCTGAATAAAAAGATACAAATTATTGATAATAAATATACTAGAAAAGAAACTGGCTTTGAAACTATTTTCAAAGAAAAACATTTCCCAAACGTTACAAAGAAACAGCAAATAACACCAAATTAAATTTGACATGATGAAGTAGGAAGACATATATACACTAGAAATAGTGCTTTCTAGTGAAACACATGCCAAGCTTTGTTTTGTTTTCAACTTTGAAAAATAGTGTTTTTTGTGGGTGTACAATAATGAGAATTTGGGTTCAAATATTTTTATTTTCATGAACATATCACCACAATGTAAAAATTACTTTATTGGTCAAAGTAGGCTCCATTGTCTTTATGCAAAACATAATTTCTAGTTTTTAATATTGATTTTGAAGTGAAATGTGACCTGAAAACCACAAGGTCATGACGTTGACCCACAAACGTTTTAAAATGACAGAAAATGTTGAATAAAAAACAACAATGCAAATGAACTCATTAAACGTGAGAGTTACTGAAATAACACCACATTTTTAAACATACACCGATACCTGAAAACCGGAGTTGACTTAGGATGAAACTACCTTTGGGGGAGGAAATTATTTTTACGGGAAGGCAATCAGGCGCTATGAACATACCAACTGTGTTTATGATGTCAATTCAATAAAGTTTTACATGAATCTATAGCCAAATCATAGTGTGTGGGCCTAATCCATGCACGAACACATAATTTTACATAATCAAACACTTACGTCATAGTTGCGAGGTTTGTCTCGCAGACTTTGGTGCATCTTTGTATATATATATGGAGGCAGTATGTAAATCATACATGTACACATAATTGCGAGGGTTGGTGCGTGTGTGTGTGTGTGTATGAGAGAGAGAAAGAAAGAAAGAGAGCGGATATTGCTGTGAGGGAAGGTGGCTCAGAGCCAGGGTTCAGTAATCACATCATCTTTTATTAAATCTCACTGCACTGCTTCTGCGTTATTAAAATCTCCCAGCATTCCCCACAACCCACTCCCGCCACCCTCCCTCCCCGACACACCAATATTCACAATGATGAAATATGAGAAAACCAACAGGTAGCTGATAAAAATGTACACATCAGACTACTCGCACGCAAAAGAGAAGGCACAGGTGAGCAGCTAAACCGTTCAGTACTGACACACATTATACTGCCCCAATCATGACATAGACGCACTTCCTAAACACTTGCCTTTTTGTTCTCCGCATGTGAACAGTACACACAAAAATACTGAAATCACAATCGACTGGTCTAGTGGCATGCGCACTTTAATTGTCTAATTATGTTTTGATTGCACTGAGACACATCATAACTTGGATTTATGCTAATAAAACAACTAATGGTGTCATTGTACACTATGAAACACTCTCCGCTGAATTCAGTTACATTTATGGATAACTAGTCATATGAAGAACACTTCAACAGGGTTATTAGAAAGTGTCCTGAATCTCAAAGGTGACAATAAAGTAAAAATGACATTACTTATGATGCCTTGTAGTGTTTTAATGAGACTCAATATTTTTAGGTGATCGTGTAAAAATCATGGGTGAAAAATAACTAACAATTTGGTTCCATTTGTTAACATTAGTTAAAAGGATAGTTGACCTAAAAATGAAAATTATACCATTGTTTACTCACCCTCAAGCCATCCTAGGTGTATCTGACTTTCTTCTTTCAGATGGATTCAGTCGGAGAAATGAATGAAATAAAGCTCTGGCAGGGGACAAGCTTGCAAGCTTTAGAATGGCAGTGAATGGGGTCGAGATTTTAAGCCCTAAAAGTGCATCCATCATCCTAAGTGCTCCATATGGCTCCGGGGGTGTTAATAAAGGCCTTCTGAAGCCAATAAATGTTTATGTAAGAAAGATATTCATATATAAAACTTCCACTGACTGTCGTAAACACGTTCACTGAGAGAGTGGCGCTCCAGCGGATGATGTAGGACGCAGGTGTAGCGTAAGCTCCAGTGAGAACCATGTTTCACACAAAAGGAAAACCAGTCTCCTCCTAGCTTATATTGACATCCTCCCAAAAAATGATCTTACTAATGCTTGTTTTGTTTGTTGAATTTGTGACCAGTATTTTATTTTGCTCTCTCTACTTTACTTCCAGGTTTGCATTCGTCATCCGCTGGAACGACTCTCTTGTGAACGCACGTATCACAGTTAGCAGAAGCTAGACATTATGATTTATAAAGATTTAAATATGGATATTTTTTCATACAAAAAAAGCATTTGTTTTACTTCAAACTGCCTTTTTAGCCCCTCCGGAGCCATGTGGATTACTTTTTATATGATGGATGGATGGATGCACTTTTTGGGCCTCAAAATCTCAGCTACAGTTCGGTGTCAGCTACGCCCATGCGGATAAGTTTTATACGTTGTTGTGCCTTGATCTAAATGAAAACAATGGCTTTTTTGTTCTGGATTTGCACCAGTTGAACAGAAAGGTTCATGCCAAACGTTCTGGATGCAGAGAAGGGAACTGCATACAACCAACTTTGTGTCTCAGGATATCTTCCTGCATGACGCTGCCTTGCAATGACCTGCCAAGGCTGTACAAATCCTGGTCAGGTAACCAAAAACTACTTAAATCATCTAAATGATTCAAATTATAAACAGGAAAATACATAAAGAGAACATTTACACTGACAAAATGTTCCAAGATTTTGTCAATGACTCTCACCCTCATGTTTTTCCAAACCTGTGTGAATTTTTCCTTCTTTGAAACAAAAAAGGTATAAAAAAAAAACATTTGAAATAATTTGTCAACTATTTTTGTGTATTTTCTGTCCAAAACAACTGACTTCCATAATATGGATGAAAAAAACATTGAGAAAAAAAATACTTTTTTGTTCCACAGAAGAAATTGTACAAGTTTGGAATGACATCTGGAAAATCAATGTCTCATTCTTCAAAATACTACAAAATCCTTGGTAATTCACTAGCCACTTAGGAAATCCTGATTCTGCAGTCGATATGTGCTAGAATATGATGGGTGTCATAATATCCCATCTTTTATAGAGAATTTCACCCTTATTCTGGTGCCGAATATGCACGGTGCTGACGTACTTATTGTGATACATTCCCCGACTGACAGCAGAACCTGTCCATACGTTACAATCACACGTCGGTTTCCGTGTGTGTGTGTGTGTGTGTGTGTGATACTCAAGGGCTCAGGGACTGACACGATCGATGTGTTGAGTTGTGTGAGGCGAGAGTGAGTCTGCGAGTGTGTGTATGTGTGTGTGTTTGGATAAAACAGCTAATCCCCAGGCCACCAGAACGCAATATCCTGTCAGCCAGATTCTCATTTCCTGTCTCTCTGTGGCACGGCGAGAAAAAAAAAAAGACGCATAGAGGGGGGACGGGGGATTCGTTGCCCCAGAAACAGAAGATACGGCAGCCCTGTTTGAGGATATCTATGGCATTCTTCCTATCTCTCCCCCTCCCGCTTTCATTTTTTGCCGTTCTTCTTTTATTATCTCAGATTTAATAAAGCCAAGGCGAGCAGCTTGTTCTGCCATGAAACATTTATTAGCCGTCTGTAATGAAATTGTTGTGCGGGAGGCGAGGTGATGGAGACTCATCACACATTATGCAAAAACAGTGGCAATATCACAAGAGGAGACACCTCGAGCTCATCTCTCCACCTCTGTTTGTCATCCTCCATGGCCTTCTGACATCCCCTGAGCCCTCCTTCACCGTCCGCTCTTCTCTCCCTCTATCATTGCCTGATACGTACACTCTGGAAAATAAAGGTTCTTTATTGACATCCATTGTTCCATGAAGAACTTTTCAAATCTATGGAATCTTTCCATTCCACAAGAAGTTCTTTATAGTGAAAAAAAGGTTCTTTAGATCATTAAAATGTTATTCACTCTAAGAAACGAGTGGTTCTTTGAAGAACTGTTCACTGAAAGGTTCTTTGAGGAACCCAAAATGGTTCTCCAATGGCATTGCTGTGAAAACCCTCTTTTGGAAGCTTTATTTTCATGGCTTCAACGGGAACTTCAGGCACAGAAAAATAGACCATGTTTTCCAAAAGCAGTAAATCAGGCAAGAAAATGACCAATAAGGGCTTATTAGTAATATTTTTTTATGGAAAACGTATTTGTATTTCTTGGCTGGAACTACTACAATGTGTTTATGTCCTTATCTGAAGTACCATGTAAACATTCACCAAAAGGACTACACACTTGAGGTTATACGTTTAGATCTTAGACTACACGTTCCAAAATAGGTTTTTTACAGTGATGCCATTTTGTCATCATTTACTCACCCTCGTGTCGTTCCAAATCTGTATAGGTTTCTTTCTTGTGTTGAACACAAAATAAAATATTTTGACGAATTTTGAAGAACCAAACAGTTCCTATTGACTTCCATAGTGGGGAAAGAAATGGAAGTCAGTGGGGACCATCAACTGTTTGATTACCAGCTTCTTCAAAATATCATCTTTTATGTTCAACATAAGAACGGAATCCATACAGGTTTGGAGCACCATGAGAGTGAGTAAATTACAATTTTTGGGTGAACTATTCCTTAAAAAAATATTTTCTTAGTATAAAAAACATTTAACAACGTTTTGTGGAATGGGACGATTCCATGGATGTTAAAGGTCCTTAATGGAACACCAAAGCCAATAAAGAACCTTCATTTTTAAGAGGGTACGTTGATTTTAAACTAGAAGCTGATGTTTTATGTTTAGAAGGAGTGAGTGGCTTGCCACCATGATGCTGTGGGTGGTTGCTAGGGTCTAGCTAGTTGTTTATTGCTAAATCTGACTTGGATCCCGTTTATCATCAAACAGGTGAACATTTGAATCTGATTGCTCAGAAAAGTAATGTACACTAGCATTCAAAATCTTGGGGCTGGTAAGATTTGTTAATGTTTTCGAAAGAGGTTTCCTACGCTCACCAAGGCTTCATTTATTTGATCAAGAATTTATTCCTGTAATGCAAAGCTGAATTTTCAGCATTATTTATTGAGGTTTAAGAAACATCTCAATGCTGAAATCGTTTTCCCTACTTTTCAATGTTTTTTTCCGGATTTAATTATTTTTTGGATGAATGGCATTTTCAAAAGAACAACATTTTAATTTATTCTGAAATCTTTTGTAATTTTTTTACTGTCAGTGTGATCAATCTATTGTGATCTTGCTTAATAAAACTGTTTGTTTTTCTTTAAAACAATATATTGTCCTCAAACGGTACACAGATCAACACCAAACTGACCAACAAAAAGTGCTTCTGCTCATGCCCGGTTTGAACAAAAAACACAGATGTACATAAAAGAGATAGCTTCAATCGATTGTTGCTTTATTGCATTGTGTCTGATTGCATATGCCACAATTTAAGCACAGTATGAATGATAAAACTAATGGCTTCAGCAAGCACTATTGACTCTGTAGACAACCCAAGGAGCGGCATCGTCCTACACCAGAGCCCATGCGTCATATTCCTGTCTGACAGCACAGCAACTCTCGAACTACAGCACAGCTTGTAGTCGTGTCTAAGAACATAATTAGCAGCGTTCCCAATCAAGACCCCTCCACCCCCTCCCCGTTCCCACAGACACAAAGAGACCGCGAGCAGAGAGATGATTAAGCCAAAATGTGGGATAAATGGAGAGATAAACTGATTGGTGTCATCACGGCTATAAATCTCAACAAGTAGGAAATGAAGTTTGGAACAGAAATATTATTAGAAATCAGACAGTGATGGATGAGCTAGAGGAGAGATGCACGGGGAGGAAGACAGACCGAGCAAAAGAAAGGTGAAGATTTCGGTAACCATTAACCGAAGTGCTCATAATAATGACTCAGATTTCATCAGAATGGTGTAACTGTAAATGATTGACATAGAAAAATGTATTATTTGGTAGTTGCTCTTTCGAAGTACAGGAGACATCAAGTGAGAATGTATTTAAAGGAATATTCTGGGTTTCATGCAAGTTAAGCTCTGTCAATGATTACCATAAAACGTAATTTGTCATTTATGTACTTAAAAATAAATAATAATAAAAGTAAAAGTAAACATGAAGGTAATGTTGGGACACTTCTGCTTGTTAAGACATGACATATCAAATCAAATTTGTCTCCGGATCAAACATCTAGTGAGCATACAATCTCTACGGCTGGTTATGAGCACTTGTAATTTATAGCATCTTTACGCCAAGCTTGAAAAGATGAGTCACTGTCTGGTCAACTAAGATAATGGTCAAGATTTTTCAGTACTGTAGCATGCAATTAATGTAAAGAGTACACTCTTTGTTATTTGGTTTTGGGATCTGATGGTCATTTGGACCTGGCGAATAAAAGTGAAATGTTTGCAGAAATGTGGAGGTTATAATAAAACTTTCTTTGGTTAACCCGTGTATAATTTCAGCTATAAAGTGTTTTTTGTTATTGTTTTACGCTTTTAGGCGTTACATTGTCAGAGCTTCAAAGTAGTAAAATTGGATATAACTTTACACAAAAAATGTTAGCACGAGATGTTTTTCACACTAAAATCAGGTTAGCAAGCATATTGTTTACATCTGAACAAGTGAATAGTTTAGCATTCATTAATTCCCTCCTTAATAGTCGGGGGCAGTCGTGGCTCTAATGGATAGAGCGCGCACTTGTAACCCAAGGTTGTGGGTTCGAATCTCGGCTCCAGCAGGAGTTGTCCACGACTGAGGTGAGAACTTGAGCAAGGCACCGAACCCCGACTGCTCCCCGGGCGCCGCAGTGTCGGCTGCACACTGCTCCAGGTGTGTGTGCTCTTAGATGGGTTAAATGCAGAGAACACATTTCACTGCATGGTTATACTCTGTATGTGACAAAATAAAGCTCAAAGGAGCTTAATAATGATTACTAAAATTCTGAAAGACATGACATTACTGGGTCTTTTTCTCAGAAGCAAAGTCTGGGAAGCATGAGACTTTAGCCAAAATCTCAATTTGCTGTCTAGGAGAAACAAGTGAGATATTAAAGAGCTCACATTCGTGATTCTTCATTCTTACTAGCATCTCTTTACACACTGGGGGCTGTTTTCGTTCGGTTTCCCACCCCACAGAGTGATCTATTAAACTTGGGGCTTCTTAAATATCCGCTCCCCTGTTTCCGCTCTGATAGGCCTCAGAGACCCTTGCTAGTCTAATTTTCTGCCAGGGATCCAGGCACCATACCCTGGGGCTGAGAGCCTTTATTGGTCTGGGACTGGATTCACTGGCTGGGCTGCGTGGTTATCTGACGGCTGTGTGTCGAAGTCAGCCAGGAAGACCGTGATGGAGAGAATGTTACCATTTCAGGGATGTTAAGCAAATGTTTGTGGCTTTAATGAATAGAGCTTTGGCTTCAGTGTAGTTTCGGTTAAGTGGTGTTGCTTGAATGATAAAAAAATAAATAATTGTAAATGAAAGTCAGATGTCTGATGACGAGAACAACAGGAACACAAGTGTCGTAAGGAATCGTCATACAGTTGTGATCCTAAAGCGGATGCTGTTTGCATATTCGTTTTATCATGTACATTATTTCAAGTGAAAAATGTCTGGTCTTATTAATATTTCATTAAACTGTAATCTGAAATCAAGAGTTTTTTTACTTTTTGTGATCCGAAGTTGGCATGAATGAAAATTTTGCCATTTTCTAAATGCATGTTATTGATCTTCTTGTGAATGATTAATTCATGCATATGATTTCATTAGAAGATTGAAATTTATATTGTTTTTAGTGAAATTACAGACTTCTTTTTGGTTGATGTAGACTTCTCCAATCACTGTAGTCTGTAGTCTCTCCTTCACACCTGCCTCCATCCAATCAACACCTGATAAACAGAACCAAGTCCGCCTTACATTTGTTTCTTTTTCGATAATTCATTTGACTCAAGTGTACATTACAGTAAGGAAGAAAAGAGCTGTTGCTTCTTCCATTTAATCATGACTTATGCAATGAGAAAACTGCCCTACATGGAAAAAAGTGCCACTGAATACAGTTTTACTTGGAGATATGTCATAATATGAAACTAAAATGGGATGTGAATGCAATTTAATGTTGACTAAGTGCACTCTTAAAAATAAAGGTTCTTGAACAGCCAAAGAATCTTTCCATTCCACAAAAGGTTCTTTACAGCGGAAAAAAGTTCTAAAAGATTATTAAAATATTCTTCACTATTTAAAACAATATAATGGTTATTTTTAAAAAGGTTCACTTAAAGGTTCTTTGAGGCACTAAAAACCGGTTCTTCTATGGCATCACTGTGAAAAACCTCTTTTGGAAGCAAGGCTCAGCAGAGATTGTGCTTCCTTCAACTAAAAACATTCAACCTGCCACAGGTGCATACGTCACAGCTTTACTCCGCTGGTTTGAGTCAGCCAGAGAATCAGATGTAAGAAGACTGCAGTGGACTGTTAGGGCAGCAGAAAGGATCATTGTGTCCACCTGCCCAGCCTTCAGGACTTGTACGACTCCAGAGTGAAGAAACGAGCAGGTAACATCATCACAGACCCCTCTCACCCTGGACACAACCGGTTTACACTTCTCCCTTCAGGCAGATGCTACAGATCTCTGTGCACTAGAACATCTAGGCATAAAACAGCCCCCATGCCATCTCCAGCCTAAACAACCAACACAGGAATTATTACCCGTGTTCTGTAATTCATTCCCCATCTCGAATTATTGACTCTCTCTCCATGTAAATACATATGGCCAATAAAGCCGATTCTGATTTATTTTTATGAGTGTGCGGTTTACACTACACCGGATTTTAATAAATGTACTTTTCTGGTGTAATGATTAAGTTATTTTAAATAATAACTTCTAATTTAATGTAACTAGGAAATGTACGTTTCCACATCAAACGTGCTTTTTACATTACCTGATGATATATTTGTACAGTAGAATGTCAGCTCAAGATATTGTCTTTTCCCCCAAATTCCTTTTTTTTTTTGCACCATCAAAGATTCCTTGGCACCCCAAAAATGGAGCGCACACCTGCAGTAGATGGAGCATTGATAAAGGGGCAGGAGTGGGGGGTGCTGACGGACAGACAGCGAGAACACAAGGAGATATTGTTGTGGATTCACTCAAGGTCACCCACACAGCAGTGTGCCAAGTCTCCTCATAAATACACCACATACCAAACCACAGCCACGATATTCACAAATAATGTCTGCAAGCGCAACAAATGCTTATACCTTTCTTACGGAATGAGAAAAACTTAAATATCCACCATATAGTAAGAAAAGGCTTATTGTAAATGATAATTTACAAATTGACCCAGCTCAGGGGAATAACATCACCAGCTCGCACAAGAACAGTTTCACTGTGCTCTGATCCCAGAACAGCCATCTCATTTGTAATCATTGATCACTTTTACCCTCATTATGACATCCTTGCTGCAAGCACCCATGCAAAACAATGATCAAATCTATGGTCCCATTCTTCTTCAACGGGGTGAAGAAAAGCAGTTAGTATGGTAATTTCATACCCTGAAACAGTCCTGGATCTCAGGTGATCTATCTTTCCGGGAACATATATAGAATTATTTTATATTCCCTCTGGAATTCTTCCTGCTAAGTTTTCCATCCTCTTTTATTCTCTCCGGTCCATCTTATTCCTTTCGGTTAGCCTCCAGATGTCAGCAACAGAGGGAGTGTCCACACTGAGACACGGTGTCTGACACTTCTCACAACATTGATAACAGGCCACAAAATCGTCCTTCAACTGTCCGCACTCCTGCTGATGTCACTGGGAAATTATGGTTTCCCGGAATCCCCCTCTGACCCAAACTGATACAGAATGATTCATCAGAGAACCAGCCGTTAAAGGGATAGTTCACCCAAACATGTCAATTCTGACATTATTTGCCCAACATGTTATTCCGAAGACTTGGTTGGAAATTACGGTTTTTGTTTTGTTTTTTACACCGAATTAAACAAAATTTGGGTTTGGAATAAGATGAGGGTGAATAAACAATCCAATTATAATCAGATTGATGACTCAATTAGAGGGAAAATCCTTGATGTGAACATGTAAAATCAGATTGAAATGGGTGGTGTAAACATAAAATAAACCAATTCAAAAGGAAAACTTAAAGCATGCAAATGCTTTAATCTATTTTCTCAGGCTTCAAAAATACCTTTGGCATTGCTTCTTATATACTTAGGTCTTATGAACTAATCAGTGCCGGAGACTGAATGGTTAATAAATATCCCCCAAAAAGCTCTTCTGGCATAAATGTCATTCAAGGATAAAATTATTGTTTGGAATACATGTAATGCACATGTAATCAAATATATGAACCAAAATTTAGGGTTCATATAAACTGAACTTTCAGAATCTGAAATCAGATAAACCGATTCAAACCTACAGCATTACACATACATCAACTAAACCTACCGTCACCAATATTTAACTACACTTTCTAACAGACGCCACACCGTGTTCTCACACAGTGAAAAATACATCGCGGAGCAAAGAGAGACCGGACAACATGCCGACAGACAAGACAGAGCAGGTTATTTCTGGTCTGAAACAAAGTCTCAGCTTTCAGTTTGTGTCATTTAAGAAACTCAGTTTAAGTGGCACATGAACCGATCATCTTTACTAGTTATAGCATGAAATAAACATGAATGAACACCAGAAAGTATTTTGTTTCAACCACGGAAAGACGTGAATACACCATTGTTCAAGTTCAAGTCCACCGGCGTTAATCTACCCTACAGTCTGGTTTGTTTTAGCAGATTCTGCGTTATGATTGGTCAGATCGCCTGTCAATCACACTCTCTGTGCAGGGTCAATTCCAGTAACACTATTTTACAGTGTCCTTGTTAAACCTTATATGCACGTACTATAGTAATATAGTACACTAAAAATACAATATAGTATTTAATAATATTAAGCAAGTAATTAATATTACTCAGTACTTTGCAGTCAATTTGTAAGGTGTCCTTTACATACAGTAAGTGCATAAATATATAGTACTTAAATGTATATGGTTAGGGTTAGGATTACTTGCATGTAATTATGCATAAGTTATTGTTATTATAATAGTAAGTACACGTAATGTGTAACAAAGACTCCTTAAAATAAAGGGTTATCAAATAAAGTGTAACCAAAGTGCCTTAACAGGGCATCAGCATGCTCAGACCAACACACCCATGAAGCATTTGCAGAGAGATTAGGGAATGTTCTGGTGTGCTTCATATTAATCTACACACTCTCTGCCATACCAGGACTTTGATGGAGTGTATACAGACACACATTGAACTGTCTTACTTCTCGTAATCATGCTTGCAGTAAAGCAAGCGGTCGCGACAGTAGCAGGTCCCGCTCAGCGCGCTGCGACACACTGCACACTTGACACACGTCTCATGCCAGGACAGTTCATTGACGCGCAGGAGGAAGCGGTCCGCGATGGGAGACTCGCACCCTGCACACACCTCACCTCCTCCCACGTGCTCTGGTGGAGGAGAACAGAACAGGTGTCAGCTGACAGGACACACACACACACACACACGTGCCATGAGGGACTCGAGACACACGCATTACAGCATCGATATTACTATGGAAAGATTAAGAAATGATAAATGAAGTCTCACCGTAAGGTGTGGCGGAGGGGGCCTGCTGAAGACATGATTGGTTTTCTTCTGTTTTCATTCCGTTCCTTCTTTCTTTGGAGTGCTGACTGAAAAACAACAACATAAAGACTCGCATGTAAAGACAGAAATCGGTCTGTGTTAATATGGAGCTATTGTAAGCTGCTTGTAATTGTAATTGCTCAATGTTAGTATCACATTTTATTGTTATATTTACATGTAATGTGGGTAAAAAGCACACAGTAATGCAATGTTACTCCGAGGAAACAGAGCATCATTAGTAAAAGCCAATGTTAAAAGCTAATGTTTTTTAAGGGGGTAATACTAAAAATATAATTTTTAAAATAACTATCATTTTCTGAAAATTATGTTTTTCATAAGTAAAATGGTCTTGTAGCTTATGGGAAAAGGGGTGTTCCCAGAATTTATTTCGAGGAGTCTGGTAGGCTATTTGTTTGTGTTATTTAAATAGGCCTATTTATATTTATTTGGTTATCAAATATGTATACGGGTGTTTTAAATTGTATTGTATGTAACTTAAGTAATGTTTACTGCAGTATTTTAGTCATATGTGTAACAGTTAAGATATTTTGTGTTCGTGTCAGTGTCTTTATCACGACTGTCACGGTTTTTCTCATTAGGTTTCACAAAATGAAAGTCAATTATGTTGGTAAATACTGATATTATATGATTCAACGACATGTAAAGACCGAAACGGCTGGCTACGATATAGGCCTGCCTGTGTAATCTCGTAATGCCTGGAAAAATGTCAAGTTCTGCGTCGACGCTGCCAAGTTTGATATTTTACAGTATATTTAACATTTATTTACAGTGTAGCCTATTCTTCACACGGGTTATCTTGTATTCTCTCTGTTTGAAGAACGACATAACTTATTTTATTTGATCTCACTCTATAAAAGGGAGAGTTTAATGCATGCGTGCGCAGGACTGGATGCGTTTTGTGCTCGCGCAGGTGAATCGTCCGGTGTAAGGCGCGCGGCTCCGGTAGCCACATTCCCGCTCACACACGCTTTGGTAGGCTATTTGGCAAAACGAAAAACAGCGCAAAAACAAAAACATCAAATCCATCGCCGTCAGATTTAAAACAAGAAGCCTATTGCCACAGAAATGATACCGGGTGACGGTTGTGATTATTGTAATTTAATAACCGAAGCTCTCACAATAAATATGTATTTCCCACTTACTAAAGTAATTTGATATGACAGCTAAACCTCGAAAAAAGAGGGAAATCTAAATCTTAATTTGTATTTTATTGCCCACTTTGGTTTTAGAGTATTCAGGTTAAATATTTGTCTAGCTATTATCTTTGCTGGTGTTATTAATTATCAGGCTATTATTATATCTGCTCATCAAAAATATATTTTCTTCGGAAATGTAAAGTTGCATTTGAATTTCTCACAGCAGAAAAATCACACTGCGTGTCTGACCTCTTTCCCCATTAATAATGCAGTTAATTACATGAGTCGATTATTAAAATACAGGAGATAATAACGGGTCATCACCAGTCTCAATAATGAGGAGTAATCTCACTGCGAGATTCATTTTATATAGACTTACATACATTTATTTTCCCGGAGCTATACGCGTTATCGAAATATATAGGCTTATTTGAATACTGTCTGTTAAATGTAGCCTACAATATATGGCCAACGTCATCTATAAAGGGAATAGCAGCCTAATGATGATTGTAGCTGAGGCCAATGTTTAAGTGGAAAAAATCAGCTTAAATCACAAGTATTTCTGTAACTATCAGGCTATTGCGACACTTAACTGATGCAATTTGATATTGATTTCATGATTTGATATTTTGATGTGCGTTCATTTTGTTCAAATAAAGTTTAGTGTTAATTCATTTTCATTTGTAGATGCACCATAATACATTTCAGTCTTCTGTGACGTGATATAAAGTGCAGACGGAAATATGAACAATATTAATAGTTTTTTTTCCTTTACTTGGGCTGATAGCGGCGCTTTCGATTATAAAGTCAATTTGATCCTAGTTTTTTACTCGAAAATCAACCGTTTCTAAAGGTCCAGAAACTGCAGCCTGTAATAGCCTACACTCAAGTAGCCTACCGTAGAGTTAACTCATTTTCTAAAGTTTAATATTCGTATTTTCTGCACAATTTCCTGAAAAGACGGGTTTTTGTGTTAGCTAAATGTTAGGCTACTTGCATTTAAAATTCTGACACTCGTCCGTAATTTTTCCTATTATCTGGCCTAAGCTGAACTCATGAAATATAGGCTCAGGTTTTTACCAAATACAGACACGTCAGACCTATTAATGCATCAGACATAAATAGGCTATGTTAGATGAAAATAAATTAATGTAGCCTATAAATAAATTCATTAACACCAGCAATCGCAATCAAAACTTCGCATTTCTGTATCCTAGATTACAGTAGACAACATGGCAATACATGTGTAAAAGTCACGAGAAATGATCATGCATGCTTCTATGTGAACACACTAAGAAAAGTTCAAGTAGCTTATACTGTCATAGATGACAGCAGGTGATGCTCAGTCTCGTGCACTTACCTAGTGCTAAAACACACTCCTCCTGAGATTTCTGTTGGTAACATCAAAACACCTTTGAAGAAGAGGACGGGCACCAGTGCTCCAGAAGCCAAACTTTAGTGTTATAGTCCAAAATGCACGCAGCGGCGCGAAAGCATTGCCAGACTGTGAGTGAGATGTTAAGGCGCGTGCTTTATGAAGACTCGGGCTGCGCGCGCACAATGAATGACTGCTGAAGGAGGGAAACATCAAGGAGGGGTGCAAGAAGATGAAACGAATACACAGGCAAAGTAGATTTTCTATTGTATCTGGCGATGAGTATCTCGCTCTTTTGAGTTCAGTGAAACGTTTTTTTTCTTTTCTGGTTGATATTTTAAACCAATGGTTCTCAAACCTCTCCATGAAGTACCCCGAGCACTGCACATGTTGTATGTCTCCCTTTATCTGACACACCCACTTCAGGTCTTGCAGTCTCTACCAATGATCTGATGAGTTGAACAAAATGTACAGGGCTGGGGTACTCCAGGACAGGTTTGAGAGCCACTGTTTTAAACAAATAGATTGATCAATTCCTTATAGCCATCAGACTATAGCAGGGTTCCTCAAATCTTTCCTGGAGGGCCAATCTGCTACACATCCAACCCTGATCAAACTCACCTACCTGTGATTTTCTAATGATCTTGAAGACTCTGATTAGCATGCTTGGGTGTGTTTGATTAGGGTTAGAGATAAACTCTGCAGGAGTGGGCCAGATTTGAGGATCTCTGTGATAAACCAAGAGTGTCCAAACTCGGTCCTGGAGGGCCAGTGTCCTGCAGAGTTTAGCTACAACCCGAATTAAACACACCTGAAGCAGCCAATCAGGCTCATAGGTGTACTTGAAACTTTCATGCAGGTGTAAGATTAAAGACTTGTGAACGTGGGCTGATATTGGTTCGTAAGTTACAAGGAAGTGAGTGTTAAAGATGTAAGGAACGTGACATTTCTGTAGCCTACAGTTGAAATCAGCCACCATTCAGGATAGTGTGTGTTTTAGGTTAAATACATAATCAAATGTGTAATTTATACGTGCAGTCAATATTTCAACCGTATAGGCTAAACGTGTATTTATAAACATTTCGAATATATGATTAACACAAAAATCTATGGCAATAACGTTACATGAATTTGTAGTATAGCCGTATCAAGAGCTACAGTGAAATAATACTTACTTTATACAGATATGCTGATAAAACTGTGTTTAATATGGACATTCGAGTCATTTCTGAAGTGATTAATATGCCCAATTAAGAGCAAAACGTTTCTGACTCGAAAAAGTCGTCAAATGCAATGCGCGTCGCGTCTGCCATCTAGTGGCCAAATCGTGCCACTTAACATGGCACTTTGTTTTGTTCGTTTGCAGTTTAGCTCCTCTCCAACCCCAATCAAACAGACCTGAACAAGCTAATCGAGGTCTGCAGGATTACTAGAAAGTTACAGGCAGCTGAATTTGATCAAGGTTGAAGCTAATCTGAAAGTGGACCTCGAGGAACAGAGCTGAGAAACCCTGAGCTAGTTATATGAAATACAATTAGCATGTGACATTAGGCCCTGTTGTGTTCAATATAACAATTTTCCTCACTGATGATAATAAAACGTCTCACTGTATGGTTTCCTTTTAAATGACTCCTCAATGTCCAGTTATTAATGTTATTTAGATGTAAATTATTGTCCAGACATCTCGAGGCAACGCAGTGATCTCACCTGTTCAGGACGGACCAATCACTGGTGCTTGCGATAACTGGCTTTTATTATTACACCATGTATATGCACTACAATTAGCTTTTAACATACTATCTCTGTATTTAAAATTTATTTAGTTAAGTAGTACACTTGAACCCATCTACACTGTACTACAAGTGGTAACTAAATGTTAAAAGTGCATTTTAGTTCATATTCACAGTGTCCCAATAAAACAGACACAGTTGAGTACACTTGGATGATCTTAAGTTTATCTTAAGAAGTACTAAATAATCATTTTTAGTATATTACGTACAAAATTAGTGTGCGTAAATAGAGCAATTTAAGTACATCATGGAAGTGCACCTTTTTTACCCTTAGGTTATAAAATATAAAATGCAGAAGAAACAAAGACTGTTGGTTACAGATGTAAACACAATAAAAATAATGTGGTTTTAAAGAATCTGAAAACAGCAAGTAGACAGTTTTTTTTATATATATATTGCATATTCATCCTCACAGAACTCATGATTCAGCATCAAACATCGAAACAAGACAGGCAGTCTATGTATCTCAAATAAACACCAGGTAAATCTGTGCCAAATGTCCAGTGAGAAAGGGAACTACCATCTGTACTTACTTAACTGCACACAAAGCAGGAAAACTAAAAATGTACAGTTGTACTAAAAATACTTTACAGTCCAAAATGGGATGTATTCCGGTGAATTTAAGGAATGCCAGAAGTTAAGTAAACATTGTTTCTGTCACTGTCAAACAAAATGGAGCTGCTCGCCCTTCACTGAATCACTGCGTTTAAGCTTCAGTCCGGACAGAACCTTTTGGGCCATTTTCTCCTCCGTCGGACGCCTCCTCAAGGATCGGATCAGGCGCTCTCTCCTCCCCAGGGTGTTGTTTGATTGGTTGGTATTTTGTTTTCCCATTTGTCCCACATGTTCTTTAAATGAAGAAGCTACAGCTTTAACCCCCTCATCCGAGACAGTCCTTTTTACCTCTGCACGAGGTGCAGTCTGACTCTCAGGGGTGTATGCAGTCTTATTCTGCGGGACGGGGGTCTCGTGTAATTGGCAGTGAGTTTTTATTGGGATCTCAGGCTCAGGAGAGGAGCTGCGGCTGCTGTCTGCGCTTCTTGACACAAGTCCTTCCCTGCTCCCAGAACTGTCCTCGTCCCGGGACTGAGAGTCTGCTTTGTGTAATTGCGCTCCTGCCGAATCCTGCCTGTGGTACTTCACTGGCTGCCTGCTGAAGTGAGCCCTCGACTGAGTTTGTAATTGACTTTCTGCAGCCTGCTCCAAATGCACCTGAGGAGATGCTGTCACCCTCATAGCCAGGACTAGAAGAGATCAAAACCAGACATTAACAACCATATCATGAGCAAAACCTTTTGTTTTCATAATTAAAGATTATACATAGGCCTAGATTATAATCAAAATGCCTTTCTATATTTTTCCACACATTTAGACAGAAAATATTTGAGCATCTTATAGTAGTCAAAAGTTGACTGAAACAGATTTGCTTATGACAGCAGGAAGCAAATTATTGGCAATGCTAGAAAAACACAGCAAATAGTTTGCGCAAGCAGCCAGCTGATACTGAACGTCAATGTCTTTTAAAGCCGCCTACCTGCTCTCTCAATGGCTTCTGGGCTCAGCTGGTCCATCGCCTCATTGGATGATGACTTGTCAGAAATATAACCCTCACTTGATTCTCTCTTGATAGAGCGATTCTGTTAAAATGATACAAACTCTGAATATACGTCGACTTGAGAGCCAATAAGGCAAAAGGTCATTTGGATTTTTAAATTACTGTAATGTTATAATATTTTAAATAACTTTAGTATTATTTGGTGAATAAAGTCTCAGTGAATTTAAGACTTCTTGTTCAAATTTATTACATATATATTATCGTTTAAAAGTTTGGGGTGAGTAAGATTTTTTAAGTCACTTTTAGGATGCATTTAATTCATTACAAGTGACTGCAAAGACATTTAAAAATTATATTCCAAATTAATGCTGTTCATTTGTGCTTTCCATTCATTGAAGAATCAAAGAATTAAAAAGTGTTTCATGGTTTCCAAAAACATACAAATATTAAGCAGCACAACTGTTTTCCACATTGCTAATAACAATAAATGTTTTTAAGCAGCAAGTCGGCATAATTTGATTATTTCTGAAGGATCATGTGACACTGAAGGCTGGAGTAATGATGCTGAAAATCTGATTTATCATCACAGGAATAAATTGTATTTTAAAACATATTCAATTTGAAAATGGTTATTTTAAACTGCAGTAATAATTTACAATATTTATGTATTTTTTATCAAATAATTGCAGTTTTGGTGAGGCTTAATTCAATTTCTTTATTGAATGGTAATCATCTTGCTGTGTCAGTTTTACAGCATTATAATTCTAGTATAAAGATGTGTTATATTCTATACATGCAGGTCAGTGTTGATAATAAATGCTGGTTCAGTTCTATGGTGTTTGTGAGAAACTATTTGCAGCTAACAACTCAATCTTAACGTGTGGAACCCGTCTGTTTTGGTTCTCGCTAATGAGAAATTCTTAGACGGTTAAAGTGTTCCAGTTAAAGGAGACTAGTCTAATTGCAGAACTAATAGCATCCTCCAGGCTTTCCTGTAACAACTCGGTGAGAAGCTAAAGCAGAGTGCAACAGGGGTAAGGCTCTAACACACGCACAAGCACACAGGCAAGCAAACGTAATCTTCACAGAATAAGCGTTTAATCTCTCCAGGTCTTTCCACGGGCACGGCGGGACTATTAAGGCCCAAGCGGTGCAAGAGAGGCTCAAGCAGATCAAGATGAATTCTATGCCTGCACGGGCATGTCCATGTGAGCTTTTAGCATCGTCATGACAACAGCCAGCTTAAAGCACGGCCTGCGATTGTGTGAAGTCAAGTACTTATTGCCTACCTCCAGAGAGCGTGGACGTTCCCTGCACGCAGTTTCGGGGTCCTGAGAGGAACTGTTGGCAGGAGACAAGGGGCACGAGGCTCTGGGAGGGGTGTCTGGGAGGGGTGCTGTGGGAGGCGGTGGAGGAGGTGTTCTGGATCTTGTTGCGGGACCGAATATGTGGTCATAGTGTGAGATCATGAACTCCACGAGAAGAGCCTGATAGCTGGTTTCCAGCAGAGCGATCATGGACACGTCTCCTGACACCAGGGGCCGCAGGAGAGTGGGGCCAAACACAATGCCCAGGTTTCCTGGAGACATCTTGTTGTCCTCGAAATGTTCTGCAACCCTGGAGAGAAGAAAGTGGTGCATTAGTAGGGAACTACTTTATTTAAACGAGTGGCAGCTTTATAGTGTTTGTTTGTTTTTTACACACTTGCTAGGGCCCATTTCTCAACACTCAGATTATGTTTACACACAGTTAGCACAACAGCAGTCCAGATGGGCAAAACTGTGGCTCATTTTCCATTGCTTTGGCATAAAATGCACTCAATGACTACTTCTTCCAAATGTTATTTTCTCACTCAAACACAATCACAACCAGAACTATATGCTATTAATTACAGACCAATCTGAACATGTTTATTTTACATTCTCTTTTTGACCCAACACGAATAAAACAGTACTTTTTAGACTAATATCATATTGAAATAATCTATAATCTAATACATGAAATACTATCAAAACAATTGCATGTAGCTAAATTATTGTTATTTTAGTATCACGCAAATTCTATTATAATTTGTATTCATATTGTAAATTCATTTTTATTAGTATAATTTCTGTTTTCATTTTCGTTTTAGCTAAACTTTTTGTAACTTTTTTTGTGTTTTTGTCATTTTATTAGCTTTCTTAAACATGCTTATATAGTGTTTATTAATTTTTATTTTGGATTTAGTTTCTTTTATATATTTTCATTTATGTTATTTATGTCAGGTTTTTTTCCAAGCAACAAAATGAGTGTTTTGTATAGTTTCAGTTTTAGATAACTATTAATAACCCTGAGTTGAACACCTGCACAGGTGCATGTCTTTCAATTTCATCACCATCTACACAAACCTGGAAACTTAGAAATAATGAACCATGTAACATACAGTACAGTTAATTCTAATAAGAAAATAAGATACACATGTAATAGCATAAGTGTTTTTAGGTCATTGTTTTATGAGTGATAAAGTTTGCTTGGTGACGATCTTTGCTAGTGTTCATAAGAATGAGCTGATTTGAGACACATATTCTGCTAATTTGAGCGCATTCTGGATGTGAAATGTTTTGCTGTGCCAAGCTGGCTTCAAATTGGTTAGGAGAACTGTATGAGGAGATTGGAAAAAGTGGGCCCAAGAAAACACTGTAATGTGATTTCACACAGAAAGGTACCTGTTCAAATGGGCCATCATGTGCTGCACTGTGATGTAGTTACACAGAGGCAGTCGTCCGATGAGCTCTCGGAGTTTGAGCACAGTACTCGTCACAATCCCATCACTCTCGGCAGCATGGTCCTTTTCACTAAGCCTCTGAATCTCCTTACCCACATTGATGAAGTCGTTGTAGATGTCAAAGGTGAGTAACGGCTCTGGAAGCTGTGAAAGAGGAAGTCGGGGTGTGTGTTATATGTTTTAAGCAGGGTCGTAACCCCAATAGACTTTGAGGACAAGCTCCCAACTAAATAGAAATGGCCAAATTGTCCCCAATATTAGATATTCTTGATGCACTGCGTTACATATGCATCATGTAATTGTTCTGAATCTTATTGAATCATGTTCATGTTCAGCCTTGGTTTTAGGTAATGAGAACGTTATTAGAGTCTAGATATTTGTTTTACTTTAAATACTTCAATTGCATTTTGAGAGTGTGTGTGTGTGTGTGTGTGTGTGTGCGTGCGTGTGTGTGCGTGTGTGTGCGTGTGTGTGTGTGTTTACCTCTTTGAAGAAATGCTTGAGTACAGACGTGATGTCATGTGGCGAGAGCTCAGCGAGGTCAACTTGGTCTTTCTGGATTTCAAAAGCCTGACATAACTTCAGAATGCGAGGTTTGGATCCACTGATTCTGTAAACTCCCTAGATATAGAGAAAAGAACAAGATATTGAAGACAACTAGAATATTTCATTGTCTGAGGAAAGTGTGAGTGGTGTTTGCCCATGCAAAACCTGCTGTTATGATGCTCGGGTGCTAGTAAAATATTCTGAGAGGCCTGCAACTGCTCTGCACACTACACAACTACACAGTCATGACCGGTTTTAAAACACTAGGTGACTTTGTAAATGGAAATGGAAAAACTGTAAATCATACACTAAATGACTAAGGATCACACATTACCAGACATTGAAGTCTGAAGTAGATTTGGCTCGGGGGTCCTTCAGTTTAATTCTATGGAATTTGTAGTCTGTTTTATCATTTGCAAAATGAAAACGAATTACTTAGAAAAGTAATAGCACATCCTTCCACAGCAAGCAACGCTACAAACTACAAATCACTAGTTCGTCGGTCAGAAATGAAAATTCATCTCTTTTCAAACTGCATGATATAGATCTTAATTTTTTTTGTTGACCTTGTAATCTTTAATAAGAATATCATAACTGACTTCAGAATTAAACCCGCCCCTGCAACGGCTATATCTCAACATTCAATCAAAAATCTATCTAAATCCCATCTTGCATCTTTTATGATAATCAGATACTTCTCAATACAATACAGTCGCACCATTATCTCCTCATAACATCACAAGATCCATGCACTGAGTTCCTACCTGTACTCCGAGAGCTCTGTTCTCAATCTCTTCTGTGCAGCGCAGGACAACGAAGGGCACAGAGTCTTGGCTCTCTCTGGGAAGCAGGGATAACTCCATCCCAAAGATGAAGCCTTTCCTGTTCTCACACTCTATCTGGCACACCTCCAGGCACTTCCTGTGGACGGCAAGGCCACACTGGCAAGAGAGGAGCAACCGTCAGTCCGCCATATTCTGACCGGTGCACAGTGAAATAATGAGTGGCTCTTTTCTTTTATGAACTAGTCATTTGGCTGCTTATTCATGTCCAGCTACTTATAGTACATCACCAGAAGTAAACTGAGGTTAAATGTTTAAACAATAGAGCACAGTACTGTGTTCCCCAAGTAAAAATCCCATTCATTTTCTCCACAGAAAAAGGTGTTCATCTTCAGTATTCCAATGTAATTTATTTTATTTATCCTGATTTTTGACTACAATACCCATACTCTACTCAAATGACCTCCCACTCCCACAAAAACAAGCACATATTTCTGTAAATGTATATATATATTCAAGAATACCCTGGTGAAAACAAAATTCTACACTTATTTTATGCTAAGTATTCTATAAATACATTTGCATTTTTATGTGCTTAATAAAAATACCCTGCAATTATATTTTTGAAATACTAAATTGGTAAATGTAAGTCTTCTAAATTGGAACAACTAATATTTTAATTAATGCACTTTGAAGTCCAACTAAAGATATAATAAAGTATATTTGATTGTGCTAACGTGGAACGACTGCAATACTTCAGGTACACTTTAAATATCTTGCATTTAAAGACCAATATTACACAGAGTAATACAATCCTTATTAAGAGTGATATTAAAACACATTTTAGGCTTAATATTAATGCATGTGTTTTGTGCATTAAATAAATACCATAAATAAAGTTGAATTACACTTTTATATCAGTAAGTCTTAAGTGATGTCAATAAATATGTTAATGCATTTGAAATATACTTAGTATGAAATAAATGTATTTTAAATAAATGATGGCATAGTTTTTTCTATATTGTATTCATAATAGTAAACAATGACTTACAATCAATCTGTATTGTATATTCAAATCTATATTGTACTGTAGTTTAATTTGAAAGAAAGTATATATATTTAAGTGCAAATTGAATATAATGGTTTCAGACATTTAACTGTGTTTTTACAATTCAATCAAAATGTATAATATTAAGTAATGTCATTGTATACTGCAATTAATCATGTGTATGAAATGCAAATTGAAATTAAGAGTGCTTTTTTGACCAACTGCAGTATGATTTATTTATAATTTCATAATTACATCTATTGTCTTTGAGATATGGTTGAAGTGAACTGTCTTCAATTCACTTCTTAGACGTTTCACCAAAAAGCTACACACATTTGTCTGACCCTCACCTCTTCACACTCAATCCCGTTGACCAGGATGTAATTGTCACATTGCTTACACTTGACCATCTTGCTCTTCATCTTTTTCAGTCTGTGGGTCAGTGCGGCACGTGACGCATTTCGTGGTTTGCATGTCATTCCGTTGCTGTCAGACAAACCCTCTTCGCTCTCTGCACACATGAAGAAGAGTCAGCGACTGCACTGTCAGCCATACAAATGATGAAAAGCATCTCATACCTGCTTCTTGCAGAGCGTCTTTCTCATCAAGATCATCTGAAGACATGGTTCCTGTGGAGGAGGCCTTGGGCAGCTTACGGCTCCCATGAGCTTCAGAGAGGAGACATATGACTAATCTATTTACAGATGGGACAGCTACTTCATAAGTTACAATAGACTTCCCCTACCTGGACTGGACAGGGATTCGAGACTTCCTCCGGTGCTGTCTCTGTCACTGTGACCGGGACGTCCTGTACATCAACAAATCACACGGACATGTTAAGAGCGCTTCATCTGGATGAATTATAACTTATAAGTAAGAACATGTGTGAGAGGAGACGTACGTCCATCTACTAAACTGCTGCTGTGTTTCAGTTCCTCTGGTAGCGCATATGAATCTTGTTGGTAACTTGAAAAAGTGCTTTGTTTACGTCGACCTGTTGGTGAGGATCTGTGAAATATATAAAGAAATCCAACTCAAATGATGTGGTGGCAATTGAAGTGAACTTTAGTCGACTGAGATTACAGGAAACTCAGTTCAGTTCACAATAAGCTTCACTGGGCTTTAGCAACTGATTCATGCAGTTATGAACATGAAGCAGATGTCTGTTACAATGAAAAACATGGCAAATCTAAACAAAACTAAACAAAGCACTAAAAATATGTGTTTTCATTTTGAAGTGTTTTATTGTGGCTTTTTGGACTTCTTTAATGGCACAATTGAAGTACCTTGTTTTTTACCAGGTAATTTTTCTTGTTTTCTTGAAAGCTTGCCTTCAATTATATTGATGATACACTATATTGGCAAAAGTATTGGGACACCCCCTTATAATTAACATGTATGATTAATTGACCATGAGTACAAATCTTAATGTTTAAGCAGACCAATCAACATTTTGTCTAAATGGTTTCATAAAGAACCTTTAACATCTGAAGAACATTTCTGTTTCACAAAAGGTTGTTTGTGGTGAAAGAAGGTTCTTCAGATTATAAAAAGGTAAGGAAGAGATGCTTCTTTAAAGAACCTTTGACTGAATGGTTCTTTGTGGAACCAAACATGGTTATTCAATGGCATCACGGTGAAGAACCTTTGAAGCACCTTTATTTTTAAGAGTATACTTGATGTTTACTTGAAAAAAAGCAATTTTCAGCATCATTATTCCAGTTTTCAGGATCCCGTGATTCTTCAGAAATCATTCTAATATGCTGATTTGCTGCTCAAGAAATATTTATTACTATTATCTACTGTATGTTGAAAACAGTTATGCTGCCTTATATTTTTGTAGAAAACCTCATACAGTTCTTTCAGGATTCTCTGATGAACAGAACGCTCAAACGAAGAATATTTATTTAAAATGGAATCTTGTCATCATTGTCACTTTTGATTAATTGAATGCTTCCTTTCTTAATGAAAACATACATTTCTTTAAAAACAAAAGTCTTGTGTGTCCTCCTTACCTCTTGTTTTGGAAGGTGAACTCCTGAAATGTGAAGTTCTGGAGAGGTTGTTCGGGCAGGTGTTTTCCCAGGATGTAGTGCAGGTAGGGTTCACCTGGATCACAGGGCATGCAGGTCAGTTCTAAGTTCCGGTAGCCCAGAGGAACCGCCTCAGTCTGCTGCCGCTGGTAGTAAAACATGTTCACTGTTGCCTGACAGAAGAATAAGACAGAGACAGGTTTCTATGGATGCTGGTGTATTCTGAGGGTATTAGTAGATGATCACTTTTCATTTGAAGGCGTCTCTAAAGGAGAACCAACCTCTTTCAGCACAGTGTCTCCTTGACAGATGAGCTTGCGAATGTGGACGAGGATTTTACGCTTCACCTTCTGCAGCTCTTTCTGATGGTTGTTCGCTTCACACACACACTGCCTGTACAGCATCTCATTCTCTGTAACCTGCACAGAAACAAAGCATAGAGATAAATATCATAGTGAAGAGATCATAATTAACATAAAACATATTTATGTTTGGTTATTTGGAGAAATAATCCTAAAAGTTACACTTCAAATACATTGATAGTAATAATGTATTTAATTAATTAAGGCAAAGCATATTATATTCTCTCACAAATTGAAATTGTCTATAAACCGAGACAGTAACAGAACGAGCCGTATACTCAAGATGACCTTCGTTTGGCGTCATCTCTGGACTTCCTCCTCTTGTCCAGGGTTTTGTACCCCCCTGTATCCTCTTCAGCTTTGGCCGTCATGGCTTTGGCCTTCTCCAGCTCCTCACAGCGCTGCTGGTATTGCTGTCTTGCTCTCTTCAGCGCAGACACTGCATCATGCTAATGCACATAACATTATCAGTCACATTACTGGAAAAGCTGACCACGTCAAAAACACACACATTATCAAGCACAGCACTATGAGCTGACCATCCTCTTCTGCTCTTTAGACCACTGCTCTTTGAATTCCCGTCGCCACTTGTCGATTTCGTTCCTCTTGGACGAGAGAGCCTGTGGGATAGATGGCAGAATCCCACCAGTTAGATTTTTTGATTCGGAGTTCTTGCATTTGTTATAAAGATTGTTTGGATGGATGGATGGAGCACCTGGTAGCAGCGCTGTTGAATGAGTTCAGCAGTTTGTTTGGCGGATGTGCTGCTTTTGATATCATGTTCCAGCGCCTGTGTGTAGATGTTCTGCAGAGGCATCATGTCCTGTGGAGTGCGTCCAAACACATGCATTAAGGCGGACAGCAAACAACGCGTTCTTTACACAATAGGATAACAGAACAGTTACATCACAGTGTTTGTTCAGGGGTAGAAGGCTTTATTAAAATGCATTCTCTTTTTGTTACATGCAAGTCAAATTCTTTCTTTATTTTTATCATTTATTTATTATCAACCCTTTATCATTTATTTATGCATTTACTTTAATGCATACAGTTTTCTGTGAGACTTTAAATCTTATATCTTAAAAATCCATCATAAAAACATGAATTATTGCATGTTTAAAACTGGTGATCTTAACAAAGTATGAAATGAAATTATAAATCATTGCAATGTCTCTTATTTTGTTTATAATGTTTAATGATGACTGCTACTGTTGTAGTGTCATTTCCATGACAATTTTCTCAGAATAAAGTTTTCTTTTTGTTATTTGTTTTTACGGAAGAGACAGTGTCAGTGAAGTGCTTGAAATAAATGAAATATAATGTGAAGAAATCAACGTAAATGTCAATTTTCTTGAATCGTAAGTTTTCTGCAATGTTATGTTTATATACGCAAATTAGGCATTAGCGAATTAAATCCACATTAATTTACATACATTTACAAAAATGTAAACATTGGATGAAGCCAGGTTTATTCTTGTTCTTGATGTTTCTTTTTCAGAAAATACTGTCAACCACCAGAAAAAAATATTTTCACATTGTTTTAGGAATAAATGAAAATATAAATATAAATCAGGCAAGAGATTGTACTGTTATTGTTATATACAGACAAAAACACATGCATTTAATAAAATAAAATCTGAAATGTGAATTTTGGATGCTTTAGGCAGTAGTCTGAAGAAGTCAATTTATGAAAGCAAAATAGCCTAAAATCTCAAAACAGAGAAGTTCCCAAATTGTCTTTTTTCCATAAACAAAATATAATGGAATTGTGTGTATTTAGTATACATAAAATGCTAACTATAAAATCAGCCTTAGCAATACAAATGAGTCAGCCATTTTATTCCCGACATTTGTTAAATGTGATTTCTACAACTATTGTTTCCATCACATGCTATGGGTGCTGTGTTTGCAATTTTGTGAAATTTGCATGCCTTTCTAAAAATAATAATGCATGCATGTAAATACACTGTTTAGTATTGTTGGTAGAAAAAGTAATAAACTCATTAGAGTATTAAATATGTTTTAAAAGAGTTGCCAAATAGCTACATTTTGTGCAGACACACACATTTTACCTGTTGAGCAACACATGACTTGGCTGCATCTGCTGCTCTCATAATACTCTTTGCAAACTCTTGCTCTGTAAACAAACAACATGATTTCACATAATGCATCAAATCATAATGACAGAAGAAAAAGTTAATGGAAAATACGATTGACCGATATAAATAGTTTGCATCTGTATTGATGAACACAGAGCAGAGTGTTTCTAAACATCAATACAACTGTGAGCGGACATTAGGTGACATAACTGTATCAGGCCATAACCCATTTGCATTACAGCTCAATGGAAAATAGGATATTCATCATCACTGATTCCAGGAATACCACACCGACCCATGTTTTACAGTGGTAATGTACTTTATGCTTTCCCTGTTCGGTTCATTCATTATTATTGACGCGTAGCCTTGGCTCTGTTTCATATTTTGAGTTTATCTCTTTTGTTCTCTGTTATACAGTATCTCACAGAAGTGATTACACCCCTCACATTTGAGTAAATATTTTATTATATGTTTTCACGTGACAACACTGAAGAAATGATACTTTGCTACAATGTAAAGTAGTGAGTGTACAGCTTGTATAACAGTGTAAGTTTGCTGTCCCCTCAAAATAACTCAACACACAGCCATTAATGTCTAAACCGCTGGCCACAAACACCCAGTACTGGGTGTAAAGGCATTACACACTTTAGGAAGCTATCAGTAACCTTACACTAGATGGCGCTGTGAGGGATGACGTGTTAAAGGTTACTTCATCCTATCACAGGTGTTGTTTAGCACAACTCATATTCTCTCAGAGATCCAAATTTAGACTCTTATTCTGTTTCCAGGAAGAAGTCCCTCGGCTTATCTTCTAGACAGAAATGACCTATAATTACTGACAAACAAATCTAACCTAAACATAATGTGTCAGCACATCGAAAACACGAGTTTAGTTGTAGTTTTTTATATTTTTCTGACAGTTAGTGGATGTGTTCCTGCGACAGAAATTCACGCAATCAAAGACTAAATGTAAAGCACTCACCCAGGCTGATTCTTTTGTCCATCCAGGTCAGCAGGTCTTTGGCATAACGGCACCACATTTTGGCGTACTGCAGGGCGAGCTCCACGCCACCCTCGCAGCGACACAGGGTCAGGTCCGCATCCTGGGCTGAGGGGGAATACATCAGCATCAACGGATCGTGTGCATGCCTTACTCTGTAAGCTAAACCCAGCTCGGGACTGGCAGAAGCTTGTCCTCAACCAGCTTTAATGATCCTGTCGGCTGTTACTATACAGGATAAATCTCCTGTATCTTCAAAGGAAGTAAAGGCAAAGCTTTGGAAAATGCTGAGTTGTGGTACATGCCCAAAATTGGCATCACAAGCAAGCAACTTATTTGTTAAAAACAATGCAGTAACCCATCATTCTCCAAATGTCTGTTAAAGACGTCGTAAACAAGCACTGAATCATAACATCTGTGATAATCCAAGGGAAAAGTCGAATCCCTGCGACTCTCCACCACAATATTCCGGATTGGTAATTCAATATCCATGCAAGATTTGTGTCTAGGGAACACCTGAGCTCGCTCAGTAGAGTCCATGAGGCTTTATGGCTCAGCAATGCATGTGTGAGGATTTCACAGAGACCGAGACAGTCCACCCTCCCTCTGTCTGCTGTCTCCTCCCTGTGCAATAAATGCTACAAATCTGATCTGATCAAAACATCAGAATTAAAAACATGAATTTTCTCCATCATCCCTCCAATTGTAGTGTCTCCATCCAACTTCTATCCTGCCATACTTCCTGTCTCATGTTAATGCATTTGTATGTGTGTATAGCACAGATGGGAGAGGGAGGGAAATAATCCAGACTGTAGAGTGATGGTCTTTAGATTAGGGTGGGGTTGACTTCCTGATATAAGGATATCGGTATCTCATCATTACTTTATGCTCTCTTAAACCCTCTTTCTCGCTTTTTCTGCTTCTCTAATAGTTATATATTGCATAAACAGTTGAGCCTATTTTTTTTAAAGAGTCGTTAAAAAAGTATTGTTACACTGCAATATAATAACACACGATTTGCATTACTGTGAAGCATTTAAAACAATCTTATTCTCATTACTGTGAAAATAATCTCATTACTGATATAAAAATACCAAAATGTTAAAAAATCTCATTGTTATTACTGTGATGTAAAAAAACCTCATACTCATTACCATAATGCGAAAAATCAAATTTTCATTACCGTAATGTTATATATATATATATATATATCTTATTCTCATTATGTGAAGCATGAAAGTCTCAGTCTCATTAGTGTGATGTGAAATAAAATCAAAATCATTTTCATCACTCTGATGCAAAAAGAAAATCTCATTCTCATTACCGTAATGTAATGTAAAAAAAATAGAATTCAATCTGATGAAAAAAATATATATTTCTGGTTATGCAAAATGAAAAATCTCTCTCTTGTTACTGTGATGTAAAAAAATCTTATTCTCATTACCATAATGTGAAAAAACTCAGTGTCATTACACGACATGAAAATATCTTTCTCGTTACAGTGATGCAGAAACAAAATCTAATTTTCATCACTGTGATATGTTATCTTTTCTTTTTACACTGATAAATAAAGAACACTAATCCTCTTTACACTATGCAAACAATCTCATTTTTATATTACTGTGACAAGTAACTAATCTAATATTTGGGGCCTATAACCCTGGTCCCAAAAAAAAACGTTACCGCAACATGAAAAATCTCATTACTGTAAAGCAAAACAAATCTCATTGTCACTGCCTTCATGTAAAAAAAAAAAAAACTTATTCTCATTACCGTGACATGAGAAATCTCGTTCTCATTACCGCGATGCAGAAAAAGTCTAAATAATTATGATACATTATTTAATTTGTAAAGCAAAATATAATTTCTTTTTCTACTTCTTATTCCTTCTTTTGATACCGGGGTGAATTATGGACTCTTTGTGAGATTAAACCATATGCTGGTCAATCCAACCATTTAAAATGAATATAATATAATGTTTAATAGGATAAAAGACAATAAACTCACAGTTTTATCCAGGGAAGTCATGAAAAGTCCCTGCTTAGTCAGTCCATTAGGCTGATCAGGTCTCACAGTGGGGGTTTGAACTAGGCTAAGTATATACGGGTGATACTTCAGTCTGTCTCAGGTGTGAGTAATGAAGGTGAGGTGCTTTGTGAGCACCAGTCAAGGTATCATCTCGAAGGTCACTGTGCGGATGCTTTATTTAAACTTTGAGTGTTAACATAAATCCCTAATCTCAGCTAGCAAACAGCTATATGCTCACAGGACAAGCAGGTCTAGCCAAGGTAGCAGCCAAGGAAGATGACGTCAATATATAGCTATTCAATACAGCACAGCTATCACCTAATCAAAATCTCCTTTTATCTTTGGTTACAACTCTCTTCTTCATAATTTATAGTTCATATCTACAACTCAAATTTTATATATAAATATCTATATCTAACATGCTCTCCTATCTCACTACAGTCTTCAGAGAGGTGGATCAGCGGGAAAAACAGAGCAGCTGTCTGCCACTTTAATCTGCTCTCTAACCCCCGTCCGGTGCTAATCTTGTTAGCAAGGGGCAATTAGTCCATGTGGCTAATGACATGTAAACAGTGTAGGTTGGAGAAGAGAGATTTAGTGGCGTGACATGATGCCTCCGGGCCTGATCAGTCACTCTCTTTGCTTTGCTCCTCTCAGATATCATTGCAGAAGACCATGTCGAGTCAATCAACCACAATGAACCCAGCTGGATGTATGATATTCATTCTAATATTTGTGAGAGCACAAACAAACTGTTCATTGCAAATCTCATTAATCTCTCACCCTGTTATCTTCCTCCAAATGTCCAGCATGCAAACACACATACACAATGATCTTAAGAATTACCGGTTACAGCTCCGTCTTTTTCCTCCTCCTCATGGCAGATATTCAACGACTCCACATCTTCACCCTGAAAAACACACAGCTTTTAATATCCTCCGTTAACCTCATTGCTTGAGAGAGATTGTTGAACCCAAAAGTATCATGAAATATGAGTACGAGTATATGAGGAAAAGAGTGGGAACAATAATTCATCCATCATGTCTCACTGTAATATCATCCAGATCAGTGTTCAGTGTGGTGTCTGCTGAAGTGTCTGTTAAAGAGTTAAAGTCTGCTTCTAGTAGCAGCTCATCCACAGTCCTGAGAAATCAAATCAACCGACACAAAGATATTAAAAACGAGCCAAAACAGAGCCGATCTTTCATTTATTCAAACTGTTTTTATGCTCTTAAAAATAAAGGTTCTTTATCGTCATCTATGGTTTCATGAAGAACCTTTATGATCCATGGAATCGTTCCATTACACAAAAGTTCTTGTTTTGATTATTAAAATGAAATAAATGGTTCTTTTAAGAACTCTTGACTATAAGGTTCTTTGAGGAACCCAAATTTAGTGTTCTATGGCATCCCTGCAAAAAAAACTATTTTGGAACCTTTATTTTTAAGACTGATATTTCATGACAAAGTGTAAAGGTGTACATACGAGCATGTCAATGACAGATCCAAGTTATCAAAATCACGTAATATCTGACTGTAACGCTTGGTTTCTGAGTACCGGACTGGGGTACCATCATCTGAAACAGAAGAATAAGACAGGTCATAGCTGTACGTGATATATATTAAAATAAAAATCAGATTATAAAAAAGTTGGTTATGCTTTATTTTATACAGTGTAGTTATACATTTAACTACTGAGTAATATTAATTAACGACATGTACTTACTATAGGGTTAGGGTTAGATGCATGTAGTTATGTATAATTTGTTGTTATTATAATAGTAAGCACATGTAACAAGGACAGAGTAAAATAAAATGTTGCCAAAAAGTTCTAACCCATGTTCATATCATAGATGTAAGTACAGGAGAGCCCCCCTGCGGGTTATTTCTGCCTGGCACACCTCCGCCAGTGGTGTGTAGAACAATATAATTACATTTATTCAATATCATTTTTTTTTTATTACTGACATTATGAACTTTTTTCCCCATGATACAAGGAAAACACTTACAATAACCAAGACTGGCATTGTTTTATTCACAGTAAAACAAAAACATTCATATTAATACTGTTACAAACTGAAATTCTATGTCATTAATCATAAAAACGAAATTCTTGAATTTTCGAAATGTTTTTTAGTAACTACTGAACCTTAAATACCATTTGCAGTTTAATAAAGGTCTGATCATATAGATGTATTTATTAGTCAATTTATCTTGGTGTTTAAAGAGAAAGAAAGTCCTTCAATCAAACAAACATATATTGTGTAATATCTACATTCCTCAAGCGAAAGTGGTCTTTAACTGTTTTCTATTTCATTTAATATAATATGTGTAACATGGACAGTGTAATGTAAAACAAGTTAAAGTATGATAACGCTTCTTTGTTGTTGTTTGAGGTTAAAGTACATGAACTTTTGAGTGAAAGCTTGCAGGAACTGGAACTTAAAACCAGAGTAAAAACAATTAATGACTTGATGAATTGTGCATTTGACATCAGGACAGGAAGTCACACTGCTAAATTTCACACACACATTTGGTGACAAATACAGTAAAGATAAAGCAGCAAAAGTGAGCAAGACTAATTTGCACAACAATATTAATAGCTTTTTGCACAAATCATTTCAATGCATATTTTAAAGCTAGTAAATGACTTATCTAAAGTTCACACGTGCTTTTCAGGTTTTTTACTTAACTCCGAACCCTTGAAGCGCATCTGCAATGCTGTAAATGTGGCTCTGAACATGCAAAGTGCCGCACTAATGCTGCACTGACAAAGAAAGTGTCACAGTCAATCTCTTTTTCTCTGACATGCTCCATTTAGGTCAACCGCATCCTGTCTAGGTTTGGTAACATGCTCTGCTACAGGGACAATAAGGACTTGTTTTTGATGAAGAGATTAGTTCAGATGTATGGAATAAGATATTTCTCTTTGTTTGACAAAAATCACCCGCCGGATGTGAAAGTCATCTCATGGATGGCACTGCGGTTATGCTGTCAGTTGACACGTTGTGCAGTTAGTTGTTACACAGAATGTTTTAATGCCAATCTGATATTTGTTTCAAACGGATAATGTTAAATGACATGTGACACTTAAAGTGGTAGAAACCAGAAACACTGCATCTATCACAAATAATTTGAAACCAGTGCATGCGACTTCCTCCCACTGAGGTCTTATTGAGGTTTATTTCCACATCCTGGACTTAAGCCAGTTATATGTTTTATGAGAATTTTTAATTGAAAAAAAATATAACGAAACAAAAATAAATAAAAATCCAGTACAGTGGCAATATTTTTACTTTTTTGTATTTTTTGTTGTTGGAAAATCCAATAATTTTTTTTTTACATGTGAAAAGAATCATAAGTCACCCCAAGATGTGGTAATTATGTACATTTGTCAAAATGTCCCACACATGAAAACGTCCTTGCCATGCAACTTTTGTACAAAGGCAAAATGGACAAGACAGGAAGTGCTCTGCTCATGCACTGATCATTGCGTGCAACAGAAACACGCAAGCACACACATGCAAAGAAAGAGAACAAAAAGCCAGATATACACATATGCAGCTTAAAGCTGGCTGGATTGGCTACAACAAAAACAGATTTTCCTCAAAGTCTGATGTAACTCACCCTGAACCTTTGGTTGCCTCAACTGTGCAGTTTCTTCTTCCTCCTCCATCTAGTCCTCTACTAAAGAACCTGCAGCTCACAACAGACGGTGTTCGTGTTGTCATCCAGCAGTTAGTCCATCCACCCCAGCTGAAGATGATTCGGTCAGAATCATCACCTTTCATCGAACACCGAACATGAAGACTGTATGGGTTTTGATAACTCTGCTCTCTCTTCTCTCGCAGCGCCACTTCTCTTCCTCTAAAGCGATGGTTGGCCAATGTTCTTTCACCAGCGTATGAGGAGGAAGTTTGTGTCACTATCACTCTCAGACACACCTAACACCCCCAACTTCTGCTAAGGCCTGAGGTATTTCTGGTAATCTGTGGTAGCGTTTGTTGCAATGTTATTTTGTTTGTGATTCTTTGTTTGTGGCCTATCAAAGGCTCTTGAGTTTGGAACTACTTCATTTATGCTGCAACTTTCATTTATCTAATCTCTAACAATCATTTTATTCTGCATTTGCATCAAATGAATATCAGACAGGAACTTTTATGCAGTAAAACCCCTTGAATTAGCAATAAATCAGCCTGAAATCTTGCTTTAGCATTCACACAATGAAATGTATCCTCACAACATTTGCCCCCTGCTGGCGGATGGTGGTTGAGACACAGGAAGAGCAGTGAAGTGCTGACTCAGTGATGGCCGACTCGTTGATTTTGAGCAAAATCATCTCTGTTCTCCTCACATATAGACCTGCGGACATTAGTTCAGGAAGATGGTTTCATATTTTGACATATTTTCAAGAAATATTTCAAGTGAATGTGAATATCTGCCTGTGGATGCTCTTTGTGAACTGCACAAGCTGAACAACAAACCAACAACCCTGACGACTTTTTCATTATATCTGGTGGTAAACATAAAGTCAGTCTTGCCGGAGATCTACCAACACGTGATCTTTGCAACAAGGAGAAAAACACATTAAACCACTTCTCAAACTTGCCAAAGCGGATGGCAGTGTGGCCAGAAGACGCTAACTCAACACATTAGGACTCCTTTAGGGACACAGACTGTAAAAAAGCGTCAGTCACATAAAACGATCACACAGACCTTCAAGAATACACTAATACAGTGACTGCCTATATCAAAAAGTCCATAGTTGATATGACAGTCACCAAGACCATCACCACACATGCCAACCAGAGACCTGAGATGACACATTCAGATCAGGAGATAAAGCAGCCCTAAAACACCAAGAACCAGCCTGTCAGAAAGGCAAAACATACATTTTCATAGTAAAAAGGAAACAGTGCCCACAAACACACACTTGCTCCAATGATTGGCCGTCCAGTATCCAGGTAATGATATTCTCTGAGATCACAACCTCATGGGACTGTGTGGAAAAGGCCACAGCTTCAGAACGGGTCCTGTGCTGGAGTCCAAAACAAATACAGATTACTGAACTCTGAAACATACATAAATCACAATTACTCATGCACTACTGTTCAAACGTTTGCATTAAAATGATCAAAACTGACACAACAGACAATTACAATGTTACAAAAGTTTTCTGTGTCACATAATTGCTCAAAGAATCACAGCTACCACAACAAAATTAAACAGCACAACTGTTTTCGACATTGATAATAAGAAGAAAGGTTTTAAATCAGCATATTTTAATTATTTCTGAAGGATCATTAGACTCTGTTTTTGTGTAAGTACTGGTGACACAGGTAAGCATTTCAAGGTACATTTAATGATCAGTTTTAGATCTAAAAACCAAATGAACGTATCAGTATGTCAAAGCCATGCAACATCATGGTAGTGTGCTTCACAACACTGGTCAAATAAACAGTGAGAATAATTAGCTACTGCATAACATCCTATAACAATAATTTGTTCCGATACTGAATCTTTTTATATATCCTCTAAAGCATTTAAGCTAGTTTGACCCTCAAATGAAGTGAGATCTACACTCAACGCAGTAGACATCATCATCATCTATCTTCAGCGTGCAGGCAAATGGTTTGCAGACCTGTGCCAGCATCACGATGTTTGTCTTGTGGTTACGCAGCTGTGATATAAATAAACCTGGAAGACAGATATAGATGTTGATATGACTGAAAAATTGTCAAAAATAAACGGCACGTCATTCAGTATCTCTACAGAAATGGCCTGCAGCCTCGAATGAGTCTGCTGGAAATAAATGACATATTTCTTGCAGTGAAAATGTTTTAACTATTCTTTTTATTTAAGGCACAGTTTGTGAAATACAGTCACAGTTACATACATAGTGATTTAGCAACATTGTGACTAAACAGCGCAATGACAAAAATTCACATCAAGCACATTTAAAGCCTGATCAGCTGTCCTGTGTCAAAAAAAGTAAAGAAATGGGAACCAAAAAACATGTGGAATGGGTGTAGACCTTTAACTGCAGTCCTAATGATACGACAGAAAACCACACAGTGAGGCGTTTATGGCGTTTTGTTGGCTTTGATGAAGGGAAGAAACAGCCTGAAACACCATGAAGAAAATGGTATCACAAGACCTAAAAATAACAACATCCAATAACATGCTTCATGGCTTAAATCACACCTTTTATTATTGTTAAGAATGACTATGTTCATGTCTGGAATGTGAACACTGCAAGAAAAATATCAGCTACATGAGATTATTTCAGATTTATTAATCAAACTGTTCTAAAAACACCAAAGGACGGATTCACAAAATATCCTTGAGATAAACTCTTCTTAGCTGCTCTTTTCTTCTTATTTTTAAACTGAAAGCGATAGTTCACCCAAAAATGAAAATTCTGTCATTAATTACTCTGTAAGTCCTTCGTTCATCTTCAGAATATGAATTATAATATGTTTGAGCTTTCTGACTCTGCATGGAGAGCAACACAACTGCAATGTTCCCAGACCCAGAAACGTCCATAGTAAAATAGTCCATGTGACATCAGTGGCTCAACTTCAATTTTGCAAAGCTACGAGAATACTTTTTGTGCACAAAGAAAACTAAAATAATGACTTTATTCAACAATTCTTCTAGCTCTCAGATTTCATCAGAAATATCTTAATGTTGTGTCCTGAAGGTGAGCGAAGGTCTTACGGGTTTGGAACGACATGAGGGCGAGTAATTAATGACAGAATTTTCTTTTCCAAAATGAAGAACCCTAAACTTACAAGAAGAGTTCACCCAAAAATGAACATTTGTTGACCAATGGATCCTCTGCAGTGAATGGGTGCCGTCAGAATGAGATTCCAAACAGCTGATAAAAACATTACAATAATACACAAGTAATCCACACACTCCAGTCCATCGTGCCTTATGTAATCTATAGAAACAAATTGTACATTTTTTATTAATTTATAATTATTATTTTTTAAGGCACTTTTGGCCAAAATACATCTGTAATATTATTATTTAACCGCAATATTATTGTTTTAGCCTGTATTTGCTTGTAAATGGTGCTTGATCTATGCACATTTCTCCCTCATTTTAGATGAGGCTTCAGGAAACATCATTATGGATTATGAACACACATTTTGACTACAAGTCACGATTTAAAGTCAAAATGTCATAATTATGTATTTGTTTCTTACAAACACGCAGTTTTTCACTTTACAAGACATTAATAGATGGACTGGAGTGGATTGTTGTTATGTTTTTATCAGCTGTTTGGACTCTTATTCTGACGGCACCCATTCACTGAATCCGTTGGTGAGTAGGTGAAGTAATGCTTAATTTCTCAAAAATTGCTCTAATGAAGAACAAACTCATTGACATCTTGGATGACCTGATGGTGAGTAAATTATTATTATTTATTAACTACTCCTTTATGAATCTTTCAAGAATTGCCCTTAAGAACATCCTTACAAACTTAACATTTATCTTAGTAAATCTGCTAACTTCTTTCTTAAGAAGATCTTCAGTATATTATCCCAGGATACAGTGAAGAACAGATGTTGTTGTCATCAGAAAGCGCAATCAGGCCTATGTTATAAATTTGATCTACAAATAAAGGGACAGACATTTAAACAACAAAAGAAAATGTTTTTAGGCAAACAACCCATTTAAGAAAAATCTCTAAAAAGGCCTCTGCTGGTCAGATATATTGTACTTATAAAGTGGAACTAGACTTTTCCCCCAGAAGCAAGTCTAGAGGTGTCTCCAAAACAATGTCTCTTATAATTCGTCTCGGGCTGTTCTGTCCAGAGGAGACTGGAGCACGTCTGAGTTTTGGGCCTCTGTGCTGATCTCAGCCTGTTCCTGGGTTTTACCCGAGTGCTTCCTGTCCCAGTCTGTGCGCACTTTCTCATTGTCCCACACTGTGGAGGTTTCTGTGTCACTGATATACCCAGGTTCACCCGTGTAGTGTGAAGGAAACACAAGCAAGGGCTCCGCTGAAAATGCTTTCAGGTCCCTCGTCTCAAACCGATCCATGTAATCCGATCTGAAGATAACGGTGGTATTAGAAGTAAAGATGAAGACAGAGTGAAATTAGACAAAGGCAAAACATCTATTAATAATAATAAATACATTTTCAGAAAACTTTGCCAATTTACTGCATTTAAAACAAATTTAAACAATAACACGTTTAGTTGGTATTAATATGCAAGTAAGTGTACAAAATCATTACAATTCACTATGGAAGCTGTTTCTGCCACTGAATTTATATATATATATATATATATATATTGTGTTTTTGCTATTTTGTACATTGCCTATTTGTATATTATTCTGTTATCATCTGTGTCAATTCTGAGAATTCTACAATTCTGAGAAAAAATTATTCTACTATTCTGAGAACTGTGAGATATAAACTTGCAACTGTGAGAAAAATGCACAATTTTATTTCTCAGTTTGTTTGTGTGTGTGTAAGCATATCCTTTATGTTTTGCTTTTGAGTGTGTTTGATTGACCGATATCAATTACATTCTAAAACTCGCTTTAGACTATAAATCACAGGACCTTCTTGATGACAAAATACTCCAACTTATATAAATAAAAAATCCTACTGTGGAATAATTGATCTAGAAGCCGAAGTAATGTTACTTGCATACATGGGATGTGTAGATGATTTCCTGCATTTGTAGTACTTACACAGGATGCTTATTAAACATAATAGGAAGGAACTCGTCCACAGGCAACATTTTACTGAGTGGTTCTGCTTTGAGGAGCTTTTTGGCTCCTTGTAATGACATCATGTAGCCCAAGGTCCAATAGGAATAGTCCGCCTCCACCAGGTTGCGAATGTTTGGTACTGCCTTCTCTTGTCGGTCCACTTGCATCCTCTTCCTCCCAATATAACTGCAGAAACACACAACAACCAACACGAACAAAGCTCCCATCAATACATAACCCAAAAATTGAGCGCAGGCAATGACTGTAGACGAAAAAAAACCCTGCTCACATGAGGTCCCAGTCCAGACCCTTACTCTCCACCTCACGCATCAGATTCTGCAGGCGGCGCTTGAAGAAAATCTCAAACCGCAAATCATCTTCAAGCACCAGTGAAGTCTTCAGGCCTCTGTCAACAATCTGTGTATTACAGCATACAAACATCACAGCTTCAGATGCTCACAAAAACCTTAGTCTATATTCACACTCTCGTCCAAAACCTAGTGAGCTGCCTACTTAGACAGTATTTTAAGGCAGATATTAATACAAAGCTCTTCCAAAACAAAGGTGGCCATGTTTGCTACCTTTTGAGACAGCCTTGTTCAAAGCCAAATCGGCTATCCGTGAAGTTCTATTTCACTTAGGATTCTGTATTAGAAGTCATGCCTATACTACCATTCACAAACCTAGGGTCAGTAAGATTTGTAAAATTAAGGAAATTAATGCTTTTATTCAGCAAGGAGGCATTAAATTGGTCACAGTAAAGACATTTAGAATGTTACAAAGGAGTTTCGAATAAATGCTGTTCTTTGAACTTCAAAGAATTCAGAAAAAATTGACATGATTTCCACAAAAATGTTAAGCTATAAAATATTTCAAAACATTAAAGTGTTTTAAATAATATGTTTTCTTCATTGATAATTCTAAGACATTTTTCTTGAACAGCAACTGAAGGATTTCTGAAGGATCATGTGACTGGAGTAATGATGCTGACAATTCAGCTTTGACACTACTGGAATAAATTACAACATAGCTATTTAATCGAATTATTATTAATATTTCACAGTATTAGTGTTTTTATTATCTTTTTGCTTGAATAACTGCAGCCTTGGTGACTATAAGTGACTAAGCATTAACAAATCTTACCAAACCGGTAGTTTATGTAGGCAGCAGAGAGTAAGGCGACTCACTAGATTTGGGAACAGAACTACAAACTGGGATTTGATCCAGACCTCTTTCCAGATGTTATAGTGGGACAGGAAGCAGCCCAGCTCTCCTTTTGTCAGAGGTCTGCCATGGTATGGGTCACTGTAGCCGGGAAGCATGTGGATTCCCATAGCATTGATCTCACTGACGTTCATAGCTCTGGCATATAACAGAAAGGCTGTGAGCAAATGTTTCGTGCAGGAAATGAATGCTGCATTTGTTTGAAGGTAACAGGAGTGAACTTACTTGCCATCAACAGCTGCTATAATCTTGCAGTCGATGTCTTGCTCTCTCAGCGCCCTCAGCATGCGCTCACGCCGGTCGGCCCGCCGCTTCAGGTTGATCATAAACACCTTTTAAAACATAAAAAGCACACTGAATACAATGTTAGAAAAAGAACCATTCCAATGAGCACAATTAACCCACACGTTTACCTCATCAAAGTCCATTTTGTCAGGTCTTTTGACAGGTTTGGGCAAGTAGCTGGAAGGCTCAACTGGAGGATTTCGCACTGGAAATGAAAAGAGGTGGTTACATTTGATAAAGCATAAGTATACTTTTTTCTTCTTTGTAAAGCTGAAACTTACCATTGACCTCCAGCAAAGTGTGAATAAAGCTGTCAGCTTCATCCTGCATGGTGCTGTGGGTACGAAGAGGCACTGGGAGATGCCCATAAATCTCTTTGTTACAAAGAAACATTTGTACCTCTGCAAAAACCACAGATAATACAAATAAAAGTGTGAATAGGCACATTGCTACATACAAAAATGTAAATTCAGTCATCATTTATACACCCTCATGTCATTTCAAACCTGCTTGATGTTTTTTATTCTGTGGAACAAAATAGATGATATTTTAAAAACCTTTCAGTGTTGTTTTTTGTCCATTCAAAAAAGTCACTGTGGTCCAAAAGTTTGGAGTTCATTGTTAATATTCTTCAAAATATCTTCTTTTGTGCTCCACAGTCAAAGTCAGACATTTAGGTTTTGGACCGACATTTTAGGCTAACAGGCGTGCATTGTGGGTCTCTGTTGTGGCACCTACCTGCCATGCGGGCTGAAAACGCAAAGACTATAATGTCGTCAAAAGCCCAGGTGTAGTCTGGATGAGGTGGGTGAAAGGCAAGCTGTCTGGAAGCTTCTTTCCGCAGGTCAACCAGGAAAGTCGAGTGCACCATGGGAACGGCAAAGCAACCCCTACGCACTTGCTTGCGCATGGGGATGTAGGCAGGGGTTCGTTTATAGTAGCCCTGGAGAAGTTTGATGATATGTTGGTTTTTCATATTTCTGGAGAAAGTGAAAGATTACATTCACATATTCAGAGGAACTGTACCTGGGATGTCATTCCACACCAGAAGTTTGAGTAGGCAGCACGAGACTCCATCATTGGTGCCACAATTGTCTTGTTCTCCTTTATCAGTTTCCATAAGACGTCTCGGTTGATCAGGAGGTTATCACAATCAATCATCTGGAAAGATATAATATAACAATACATTTTCATGCATGCATAAACAAGCTGCCTACAAAAACAAAGCTTACTCAAGAATCACCAAAAGGATATCAGGAAGTAAAATCAAGTATAATCACGAGTTTAAATCAATGGTGTTGAATGTTATTGATTGTATCCAACACAGTATTTAAGGGTCCCCCATTAAGATATTTATTCTAGTGTATTCCATGTATTCAATACAGCTTGGATTCAATTTCTTACAGAAACTGAGAGTCTTGCTTAAATTAATCCTGATTTATTTTGTCATTTAGGAAGATTCCAGAACTGTGTGTTTCTAATGAGTGTTCACATGTAGCCTTTGACAGTCATCATTTAAACCATCACTTCTGGCCAAAATACCAGAGTACATCCTTGTTCATCCCTTGTTGTGTTCTCACATCAAAATCCACCGATCAATTTGTTTTGGACTGTTTTGGCTCATAAACAGAAGTTAATTAGTGCATATTTCTCTCCTGATTTTTCGAAATAAGCTATTTTTTGGACAAAGGATGGAAAGTAATGGTCACCACTTTTCACTTCAAGATGTTAATTGGTGGACTGGAGTGGTGTGGATTATTGTGATGTTTTTATCAGCTGTTTGGAATATCATTCTGACGGCACCCATTCACTGCAGAGGATCCACTGGTGATGTAATTTTACATTTCTCCAAGTCTGTTTCTATGAAGAAACAAACTCATCTACATCTTGAATGGGTTGAGGGTGAGTACATTTTAAGCCTTTTTTGGGGGGGTGTGAACTATACTAATTGCAGAAAAACTTTGCAATGTAGTGCTGAATTATGACTTCCCTGCTTCTCCCTAAAACAAGAAAATGATACAAGAGTCCACATTTGATGGCATTTCTTTATGCTCTTAAATTTCACCTTATTTGAATGCCAAAATGTGATTGAAATTTACACTGCCCAATTACTTCAGTTATCAAATTAACAGAGATTAGATGATCAATCGTGATAATCAGATGACTAATCAATAATTACACAATTCAATGGCCACAAGTCTCAATTTACCAACTTGGAGATTCATGTCATAACGAAGAAAGTGGACAGAATGTGGTAAACTCACCATGAGATAGTCTGCCCACATCTCTCGTGCAGACTCAAGTGCTGCCTGCCGCAGTTTCATGATGTAGGCATAGTGCTCATTCGTCCAATCCTTTGGTCCTTCCTCATCATAATATTTTCTGAATGAATAAGAGAAATGTAGTACAAGAAACGCAATAATGAACCAGTTCCGTGAAACCACAAGTGAAGAAACATGGCAAACCTTGGTTCCTCCTTTGGCCTCCACTCCACATAATGGTAGAGTTTCTGTACATTGGTGAGCCAGTCTCGCAGTAGATAAGTAGTGTTGTCAATGTTGTGGTCGGTTGCCACCCTGTCAGAAACATACAAACAGTGCTCATTTTGTGCAGTTTAATTTCTACAGAATACAATATCTGGTGGAAACTAAAGATTGCATGGGCTAACAACACGATTATGATTACCTGCACTCGCACAGAGTATAATCACACCATATTTAAGAAGTGCATAATGTATATTTAGAACAGCTACAGGGAAACGAGTGAAGAAACACAAATGCTCTAAAGTAAACTCTATAGCAGAACTAGACTAAAAGAGTAGCAGAACATGAGAAGTGAAACTGCCAAGCTATCAGGTTATCACGGAGAGACAGTAGCAGAGATAAAGTAAACAGACAGGTAGCGTCCCATTCTGCTGAAGGCAGAAGTTAAACCACACGTCCTAGTTTTCACTGGCTCTGTCTCAGAATGAACAGATGAGTCTCCCAGAGCAGAGCGTGAAACAGCACAGCTGTACAGATCGAAACAGACTTAGCCCATCAACTCTGGCTAACAGCTACTACTACTACAGTACAAACTGATTTATGAAGGAACTTCAAGTCAGATTTTTACAAAGTCTATTGTCAAACAGTTATATCAGTGGTTTTCAACCTTTTTGACTCAAAGGCCCCTTGTTGTTTAGCACAATACAAGCTATTTCCAGTATTTCTGCTGCAATTGACAAAGCTGCTTGTTTTCTAAACATTTGTATTAACAGAAAAGAGAAATATTGATAATAAATTAATTAACTACAATCTTTTTGTGACTTTAGAAGTTTCATGAAATGCATGTTCTGCAATTCTTACATATTTTGGGGGAAAATAAATATTTGTACTATTTTTATTTTAATAGATTGTTTTTAATATATTTTTATTATTTTCAACATTTTACTTCAGATGATAGTTTATGCTAATATATTCATAATAATATATTCATTTTTAATACTTTTTAGTAATCTTTAGGCGGAAGGTTTCTGAGCCCCCCTAGTTATAGAAGTGCCATATCCACTTGATTGGCTCTATGACTCTCTCTCCTCTCCACCTGTAGCTGGTGTGTGGTGAACACATCCACTTGATTGGCTCTATGACTCTCCCTCCTCTCCACCTGTAGCTGGTGTGTGGTGAACACATCCACTTGATTGGCTCTATGACTCTCTCTCCTCTCCACCTGTAGCTGGTGTGTGGTGAGCGCATACACTTGATTGGCTCTATGACTCTCTCTCCTCCACCTGTAGCTGGTGTGTGGTGAGCGCACACTTGATTGGCTCTATGACTCTCTCTCCTCTCCACCTGTAGCTGGTGTGTGGTGAGCACATACACTTGATTGGCTCTATGACTCTCTCCTCTCCACCTGTAGCTGGTGTGTGGTGAGCGCATACACTTGATTGGCTCTATGACTCTCTCTCCTCTCCACCTGTAGCTGGTGTGTGGTGAGCGCATACACTTGATTGGCTCTATGACTCTCTCTCTCTCCACCTGTAGCTGGTGTGTGGTGAGCACATACACTTGATTGGCTCTATGACTCTCTCCTCTCCACCTGTAGCTGGTGTGTGGTGGCACATACACTTGATTGGCTCTATGACTCTCTCCTTTCCACCTGTAGCTGGTGTGTGGTGAGCGATACACTTGATTGGCTCTATGACTCTCTCCTCTCCACCTGTAGCTGGTGTGTGGTGAGCGCATACACTTGATTGGCTCTATGACTCTCTCCTCCACCTGTAGCTGGTGTGTGGTGAACGATACACTTGATTGGCTCTATGACTCTCTCCTCTCCACCTGTAGCTGGTGTGTGGTGGCGCATACACTTGATTGGCTCTATGACTCTCTCTCTCTCCACCTGTAGCTGGTGTGTGGTGAGCGCATACACTTGATTGGCTCTATGACTCTCTCTCCTCTCCACCTGTAGCTGGTGTGTGGTGAGCGCATCCACTTGATTGGCTCTATGACTCTCTCTTCTCTCCACCTGTAGCTGGTGTGTGGTGAGCACACTGGCGCCGTTGAGGAGAGACCCCCCACATGATTGTGAAGTGCTTTGGGTGTACAACAACACACAATAAAGTGCTATATAAATGCATAATTCATTCAAATGCATCTTTCGTAGCATTATTAATGACTTTGTTAGGTCATGACTATGACTAAACTAAGTTTACGTACATTCATTTCCACTTCTGCCATCATGCAGAAGTGAAACTGTGCAGTTGTTATCTTAAAAAGCTATTTCTACTTAATCTAACCTTAAACTGTTATTTTTGTTGTTGTAACAATGTAATCTTGTGAGTTCAGTCATATAAAATATATATTAAATTTTTAAAGATTTAAAACCTATTAATGGATTTAAGGGATATTCTGTAGTCATATCGGCCCTCATTTTCTATGCATTTCTTTTTTCTGCTGAACACAAAGGAAGTTATTTTGAAAAAATTTTGGTAACCAAACAGTTTTGGTTCCTATTGACATCCAGTGTATTGCCTACATTCATCAAAATCGTATTTTGTGTTCCACACAAGTAAGTCATACAGGACAGGGCAGTAAATGATGACAGACTTTTATTTATTTTCTTTTTATATATACAGTAAAGGCCAAAGTATACTTTGTACACATAGAGTGCACGAATAATAGAAATAAGTAAGGGAAGTGAGGGGAAATGGGGTCACACATGTGTGAATTCAAACATGTGATGTCAACCTCAACGTGTTGGAGCATGTGCACTTACCTCTAGACCAGATGCATCACCTGGCAGCGTTTTATTAACAAAAAAGCTTCATCTGCATGTTGTCTGAGACCCACATGCTACCACATAAAAATACACATTTACACTTACAGAAAGTAAATGATAATGAACAATCAGCAAATCATTGTCCATATGACTGTACATTATTATACTCACCAGATAAATTCATACATGACAAGAAATATTGGGTGAGTGGTCATTATTCTAAAACATTTAACTATTAAACAAAGAGTCTTAATGGAGTCTATCCAATCAGAACCAAGTCTTCCAGAAAAAGTTTTTGTTTTAATACACAGCAAAAATTAGAGTGTTGAAATTCCAGTGTTAAACATTTCAGAGTTGATTTCAACACCCAGCGAGTCATTTTAACACATTCGGAGTAAAATGGTGTCCGGTGTTGAGTTATTTGACAGTGTTTGATCATCAGTGTTAAAACAACTCCAAAGAGATTTAATTAGTCTCCGCCACGCATTTCCGTTCATCGCTGGAGGAACCGCCGCCGCCATTATCCTCGCATGGATTCGAATGGTAAGTAAAATCAATTAATGCTTACTTAAACTTTTATGATATACAAATTAAATATCAGCATGTACAATAATACGTAGGTGTGCACAACACACGCGGACAGGTATAGTAATATATTAAAATGTGGAAGTGAACAAAGTATAATGCGACTAACTTTACAACTTGGGTTTTCGAACGAATTAATTCGTGGTCGCGCCATTGTATTATCTCACTATATAAACACGTAACATTATATATCCTTTTATATGCATATGCACGCACGCACACGCATTACACATACATATTAGTTACACGCAGTTTGGTCACAATTTAGTTAGACTGTTCTTAACGAAACTTTGTTTAATATCAGGACTGAACAGCATTATGTGTTGATGTGATTAACGTTAGCTAGCTAGCTAACGTACTGAAGCTACATATAATTTTATAAAGGAAGGGTTTTACAAGCTCAAAGTGATTAAATAATTTAGACAAGGCAGTGTGGTGCTGACTTTTCACAGACGTTTGGGTTTTATAAATTTGTTAAGTATTATCAAGCAATCGAAATAAATAAATGAAAAAAATATATATTTCTGATCCTTGTGCTCGTCATCACAGTATTTGTAATATTTTAATACTTTCTGATTTTTTAGAATTTGCAGACTCCTTGTTTTCCATACCTGAGACGTCTTACTCAAGCAACAGCTCAAGTGCATCGACTGTAACGTTACTCCCTAGCAAGAGACAAAGAACTGAGGAGACATCTGCACTATCTCCTAAACAGGTTTGAATAAAGCTGGTTTTATATGAGTTCACCCAGAAAAGAAAATTCTGACATGCATTATCTCCAAAAGCGTTCTTGCAACAATTCTCATGGCAACAAAACACACATGCCAAAGTTTTCTTGTGAACATGCGTTGGAGAGTTATATTTTGCACAAAGAACTCATGTCGCTTCATAAAAATTGACATGGAACCACTGTGGTCTCTTTATTCATTTTAATAATGTATTCACTACATTTTCTGGGCCTTTAAAGTGGTAGTTGTGTGGTTTGTTGGTGGAGTGTCAGAAATCTGTCACATTATAAAATATCTTCATTTGTGTTCTGAAGATGAACAAAAGTCTATTGGGTAGGAACAAAATAAGGGTTAGTAAGCATGACAGAATTAAATTTCTGGGGCAACACTTTTTTCCCATCGGAGTCTGTTGAAATTTGTGAATCACCATGCTCATGTTATTATTTTTATCAGATGGTTGAAGATGTGCCAAAGTTCAATTCTCGTGGTGAAGCAGTACTACAGGAGTATCAAGAAACAGAAAACCCTGGCAGATGCCACAGAAAGACAATGATTAACATACTGGTGGCTCACATGATTGATACACATAGGTATTTTAATTATTATTATATATATTTTTAAAACCAAATAACTGCATGGCCATTGTGCAAATTAAGATAACTAGGTTGATATCTTCCCTTAGGCAAAGCAATCAGAAAACAGAATGCTCTTAGGATAGTGATGCTGTTCCCTTCCTTCAGAGATCCATATTACAAGAAAGGCTACGTAAGTTATTGTTTGCATCAAACTTTCATGTCGTACTTACAATTACATTTTCTTTGACATTGACAGTTTCTATGACATTGAAATTTGATTCTTTGATATTTTAGACTTAATATGACAAAGGATTTAAAAAAAATCTGTTTCAGGAACAATGATGCTGCAAGCAACACAGTATACATTGCCTGGCCACAGGAATATTTGGCGAGGAGCGATGACACCAGACAGGTAGATTAATGTTTTCTGTTCTTAAACTTAAAAAGTATTACATTTGAAGCTTCCCATTAATTAATGCATGTGAATCTTTGTCTTCAGTCTATGGCCAGAAATGGCATCCCTTCTTTCAATCCTTTCACCACTACCAAGAGGACTGAAGTTTCCAAAAATACATGCGATGCTGCTGAAAGCCATATAATCTATCATAAGGTATTGGCATTTTACAAATGTGTTGTGGGTCATTGTTTGACCAATCACTTTTATAAAGTAGTTTTCTCTGTGACTGCACATTATGTTTGTCTAATGTTCAGTTTTCATTTCTCATCTCTAGTCATGCTGCAGTTTGGAGAAGCACCTCAGCAACAACAACCAGCGTCCGCATCCGTACCTCCTTGCTGTTGGACGCCAGAAAAAACCGCTTCTACATTGCCTTGGATAAGCATCTCCTCCCATGCCAGGCAAACTGTTTCCTTGGAGCATTTGATAAACTTTTAAAAGCACATTTTGTATTCAATTTGTCATATGATAGTGCACTTGTGAACTTTTACACATTCCTACACATTTTGATGAGCATCTTCATGCATTCAGAGTACTACGAAGTGAAGAAAGGTGTATTATAAAAATGTCAGCGATTAAAATTTTATGAGCCATTTGATATTCAAAACTCATAGTGTTGTGGTTGAAAGTTTGTACCATTCCTTCTTTTGTAATGTTTTAATTTAACTTCAAATTGCTCTGCAAGGGAGAATTAAAAATAAACATGTTGATGGAAATTTTGTTGTGAGTTGTAGTTGATTTAACTATGTTTTCAGTATGTTAATGGTGTTTTGTAGATCTTTTGAGACCGTACAGTGAAACAAATTCTAACCACCTAAACCATGCAACTCTTAAACAGTGTTGTTTTTCTGTATCCCTTTTAGGGTTATTTTAACACTTTATAGAGTCAAAAAAAGAACTCTGGCATAGTGTTAAATGTTTAACTATTTTGAAAGTGTTAATTTAACTCCAGAAAGTGTGGAGCTATATAAACTCTGAAAAAGTGTTGAAATCAACTCTGTGAGAGTTAATTCAACACTGGACTTTTTGCTGTACAGTGATCAATACAATTTACTGCATTTCCGTTTTGCAGTGTTCGCTCCTGAAGAGCACCATAAGCTAAACTGATTGTTTATATAATTGTTTTTAATATGTTTATTCCCTTGTCGTTATATGACGATTCAATCTGGGGCACGATTACGGTAAGCTTCAGAGCGCTCTTGGTAACTGACACCTTTACCACAGAGCTCTTCATTCACTGGTTAGGACAATGACATCTTTAAGGGAAAAATTCAAGTAAAGCTGGCAGAGAAGAGCAGGACAAAGTATAGCGAAGCTCCTCCCATCAACCCCCTTAAATTTGCCCTCCAGAACATTGAGTTTCTGGCAGACAGATGTTCACAGACACCAAGAATGAAACCCTAGTCCAAAAAGCAATTGAAAGTAGTGCCACAAGTAACAAACGTGACCATGGACCACAAAACCAGTCATAAGTGTCAATTTTTTTTAATTGATTTATATATACACTAAAGACGAACAAATAAGCTTTCTATTGATAAATGGTTTGTTAGGATAGGACAATATTTGGTGGAGATACAACAATTTGAACAGCTGGAATCTGAGCAAGTTCTCCAGAGTGCAATCTGAACGATCGGGGCGGGGCGACACGTGTCGCTCCCCCCACCCCCAATTCCATTGGTTTATAACACGGCAGATCTTATTGGCGTAGAGAATGCGCATTTTGTGTGCAATTTTGTAATTGATTTGGCCATATTACAGAAATATTATGTGCTAACTCTAGAATCATAGGCCTCTCTTAATTATTATCTGTTTATTAAATATGGTAATTTTAGTTAGATGAAGTCATTGTTTACAAATGAACTCTTGGTGACAGCACCTCTGGGTTCTTCAGGCTGAATAGTGCTTCATTCATATTTCCTTGAGGATCGGCAGGCCACGGATCAGCACTAAATTGGGATTTTATATGTAAATGCTGATAATTTACTGTATTTTAGAGATGGATGAACATGAACATAAGAGGCTGATTTTACATTTTAAAGCACAACTGTTTTTGTTGTTGTTTAAAGAGATGAGTTAGGTTGCTCAGTGTGTCACAAATAAAGTGCTAATGAAATGTTTTCATGGCAAGCTTAATGTTTCCTTTTTTATATCTTAATAAAATATTTGAGCCTATATTGATTCTCTTACCGTTTTTAAAGGTTCCTATCTTATAGTAAATAAATCCGTGACATCAGATATAAAAAATCCAGTTATTAATGTATCCACAGCCTCATTGTGTGTGCGTGTTCAAATCTGTGTATGGGATGAATTTAGATTCAGTTATTACCGCTCGATCATTGTAGCCATATAGACCTGCATAGCTATCGAATAGTAAATCACTCAGACCTGTAAATCTGTGAAATAGATACGTGAGCACTTTTAATGAATAAAAGAGACCTTCTCTGTGATTAATATTTTTTATTAAAGACTATAATAACTAAATGTAAAATCAGTAGGCCTAATATACAGTGATTCCTGGTTCTTTTTTAAGGATTGAGCCACAAAACCAGTAATTTAATTTGTGCATATAGCCTATATAAAAAAGTATAAATAAAAAATGTTGCAGAGAAAATAAAAATGTATTGCTTAAATATGCACTAAAGCACATTAATAATAATATTTGCTGTACATCAGATTTAATAACTGTTTTGTTTTAGTAGACAAAAACATTTAAAGTAGGCCTATATGCAAAACAAAAATATATATACACATATATATATATATATGTATTATTTCAGCAAGGTTTTTATTACCATTATCCACACATAAAATCTCAGTTCACTCTGATTGGTATTATTGTCTTATTTGTCACCGCAGTTGTTCTTTAAAATAAAACCTCAAATAAAAAATGTCTTACTGAACTACAGTGAATTACAATCATATCCTAAGTTTTTTTTACTCATCCACGATCCTAAAATAGGTGTGTGTAATTTTTATCAACATCGCCCATCTAAAACTGCTCAGTCTGCTTCGTGTACAGCGAAAAGTGCAATAATGTCTGACTTCATTTAACCTGTTGAGATTGAGGACCACTATTTACATTCATCACACAGAAACATAATTAATATTTCTCATAGGTGAGGCTATTTATAGCATAGGTAGGACTAGATCATGGCCACGAATTAAAAATTTGTTCCCCAGACTTCATTCGTGAGCCGCTCATATGAACTTTACATTTCATTATATTACATTATACATTACTAATATTACACAGCTCTGTTCTGCCAAGTACTCTGAGATGCCGTCACCAAGCGTTTGATAGGAACTTAATCTAACTAATTCGTCATAAGTAAAGAAAAACACAAATTTGTTAATTAATTCTAACTAAAATCGCTGTTGTTAGCACTTAATATTTCTGTAGTACAGCAATACAGTGTAGATCATTCATAAAAACGTAACTTATATAAAAGACTGCTCATGAGCAAACTTCTACACCAATAAGCTCTGGTGTGTTATAAACCATTGAAATTGGGGGTGGGCGGAGCGACACGTGTCTCGCCCCACCTCAATGTGTTGCCCCGCCCCATCGTCCAGGGTGCACTCAACAAGAGGGTGCAAAAAAATCTAAATATTGAGGGAAATCGCCTTAAAAGTTGTCCAAATGAAGTTCTTAGCAATGCATATTACTAATCAAAAATTAAGTTTGACATTAGGAAATGTACTAAATATCTTCATAGAACATGATCATTAATAACCTAATGATTTTTGGCATAAAATAAAAATCGATTATTTTGTCCAATAAAATGTATTGTTGGCTATTGCTACAAATATACCCATACTACTTAAGACCAGTTTTGTGCTCCAGGGTCACAAACGGGATACTAGTGTCTGGTACAAAACGCAGGGGTAAGCCTATCTAATATAGTACTGTTGCAACTCAAATAGATAATATATTAAATACTAGGATAGTTACACATAGTAATAAGTCCTAGTACATATTAATGAAAAGCTACTATACAACTGGGAAAAAACCTACTACACGGACGTTTAGTTTGCTACTATTAACAATAGAGGAAATGTTGGGAGTGTGACTATTAGTCACTTAGTATGTTATGAATAAGTAAGTACTACGATTGGAAAACTTATTATTAATAGAACATTCGTTCTAAACGCGCACACTACAAGCATTATGACATCAGTAACATTAGAGTCTGACTGAGCTGCTGCACGCCGTTACACGCACACACACACACGCGCGCGCGCTTACCACAGCGCGATCCGGTCTTTAGGGAAATCGAGGCGCTCGATGGTTCCGAGGAAATGTGGCAGCGAGTGCTGGGCGTTACGGCAGATGAGAGCGATCATTACTCGGGGAGCTAATATAGAAGACTCCGGGCTCCAGCGCTCTTCGTGGAAGTATCCTTGAGCTGGTCCAGTGTTCATCAGACAGGACCACAGCACCGACACGAACAACACGAACCAGAGCATTGTACAGCACACACTCTTTACAAAAAAGGCATACGAGCTCTTGCAGCTAAAGCTAAAACACACAGTTACACCCAGAGGTAGAAAGTTAAAACGGCTAACTTTAGTTTAAATAATTCCGCCGACCAAAATCCGCCTGCATTGACAACACCGCAGTTTGGAGTGTTAAAGGGGACGTCACGCTGACGTTTAAAGGGGAGGGACACATTCTGGTAAATCCGCAAACTAAGAGCACGTTAATTTATATTTTAAAACATTTGTATATTTTACAGCAGATCTGTAAACGTTGTACATTTAAGGATAAGTTTTATAATGCATTATATATTTATAAAAGTCAGGAAGTTGTGGCACCGAACCCCCAACTGCTCCCCGGACACCCGCAGCAGAAATGGCTGCCTCCGGGTGTGTGTTCACGGTGTGTGTGTGTGTGTGTGTGTGTGTGTGTGTGGATGGGATAATGTAGAGCACGAATTCCGAGTATGGGTCACCATACACTTGGCTGTATGTCACGTCACTTTTACTTTACACCAGAAATGTGTGTGTGTGACTGTGTATGTATATATAGCTTATATAAAAATAAACCTGTTTTATATATTTTTTTATCACAAAAATCTATCCTTTCATTGAACAAAATCAATTGAAAATGCGGGAATATCTCATATGAAATAAATGTTTTCTCAAATACATGTTGGACACAGTAATTGGTATCCTTAGACATTCTTGAGTAAAATATCTCTGTATATTCATATTTACAATTTTGAGCATTCCAGGGGGCTGTTTTATAAAACAAGTTTGCCAAATAGGCCAAGTATATTTCAGTTAGATGATTCAAAATATGTCCGTTTAACTGAAATAAGCCTGGCTTATTTGGTACACTTTTTTTTTTAAACAGCCCCCTGGATGATTATGAACATGAAATGATCCAGCCCTGACTTCCTGTTTCACATACATATAAATAGGAGGGAAAACAAAGCCCAAATTCCCTTAATAATCCATCACAATGAGAAAAAACAAAGAATATATTTCTGATGTGCAGCAAAAGATAATTGAGCTTCACAAATTAGTGAAGTGGCTTTAAGAAAGGAGCTAGAGCAGTGAAAATGACCATTTCCACCATCAGGGCAATAACTAAGTATTTCCAATCAACATAAAATGTTATGAAACTGCCTGGAAGAGGATGTGTGTCTTTATCGTCCTAATGCACGGCGAGGAGGAGAGTTTGAGTGGCTAAAGACTCTATTTCTGGAGTGATTCTGGATGAAGGAATGGTCTCTGATCTCTTGTCAGGTGTTCTCGAACCTCAACAGGTATAATAGGAGAACATTTAGAGCTGTTAAACTGGTAAATGGAGGTTTCAAACAGTATTTAATAAAAGGGTGCCGTTAATTGTGGCCAATGTGTATTAGAGAAAAACATTTATTTCATAATGATATTTCCCCACATTTAAAATTCTTATTATCCAATGAAAGATTAGATTGTTGTGGAGAAAGATCAAAAGGATTAAAATGCAGATTAATTTTCACAGCCGCCTTTGATTATATTTACCAATGGTGCAGATAATTCTGACCACGTGTGTAACTGTAATAACCCTGTATATTAAAATTATTCAGAAATAGCAAGTACATTTCCAAAATCATTGCAAAGACACAACAACATACTGAATTACACATGACATTTTGAAGTAGAAAGTATTGTAGAATAGTATTTTCTTGTAAAAAGCACAATAATCTATTTTATTTTACTTAATTTTTTTCTGTCACAGGATAAAAAAATATATAAAGTAGTAACGACTTTTTATTAATCTCACAATACACTTTTTCCCCCTGAATTTCTACATTTATATCTCACAATTTGTTAATTTTTTCCTCGCAATTCTGAGAAAAGGTCTGTGATGTTAAATAGAAACTTCCAATCATGAGAACAAAAGTTTAATTGTGAGATGAAAAGTCACAATTAATTTTTGTATTTATCCCATGGCAAAAACACAAAGCATGAAATACAACCAAAAGAGATAAATTGCATAGTGATTATTAACCTCCCAAAAACAATTAATATTTTTTAAATAACGGATTCAGATTGCAACTAACAAAATGTACATAGGTAACCATGTTATTTCATAGAAATACCATAGTTTCCACAGCCATTGTTATTAGTTATTATAATAAAGCTATGGTAATATATTATTAATAAAAAGGTGTGCGTTTTTGTTTTGTTTTACTACTTTATTGTTTATTAGTAAACAGTGTTTTATATAATAGGTTGGATTCTGAAAGCTTCATACATCCCATAATTGTTTTACAGTAGTAATGATAATTGCCGTAATTATGGTTATAATGATAATTTCCATGTGTAAGTGCTGTGAAGAAATGGCTTTTTAAGGACTCCATAAGAACACTAGACACGACAGTGTTTCTAAAAGTTGTGTCTCCTAAATTCAGAGCTTTGCTCCAGGACCTGGTCTCTCCACCGGACACGTGAGGGAGGCAGCTGCTGGCTCATCCACGAGCCAGAAGAGTTCTCCCGGTCTAGGTGCGACCAGAGCTGCTGGAAGTGCAGGGCCTTCTCCACCCTCCAATACTTGCTACAAAAGTACAGAAAATACTGAATCAAAACTGGAGCGGCAGGAATATCGAACTAATAAAGTAAAAATGTAACAATGACAATTAAAGATGTACAATGGGGTCCAAAAGCCTGGTCTGAGACACAAGAAAGTGCTTACCTTGAGTACAGGAGCTTTGCTGCCCCCAGTTGACACAAACACAACACATCGAGCAGCATTAACTGTGGGTAATGTCATAGTGACGCGCTGAGGCGGTGGTTTGGGGGAATCAGAGATGGGCGCCACTGTCCTCTGGCTTTCCTACAAAATCACATTTCCCATAACACAAAGAGAAAAAAAGAAAACACAAAAACATTACAAAACAGATAGGATAGGAGGATAAGCGGGGCATGCTAAACTAAAACTAGATGTTATATTGCTGCTCTATTAAGAATTGATCTGAAACCTGTAATAAAGGATGATCTGGAAAGAGAGAGCAGGTGTGTCCATCTGGTCCCATTCCCAGCAACAGCATGTCAAAAACGGGAATTTGCTCTGTGTTAAAAGCCTGCAAATGCAAAATTCTATTAAGGGATATGAATTTGAAAAAAAATCTATGTAATCTGTCTAGAAAACGAAATTGCACCTTTCTCAGTTTACCAGCATAGTCATCAGCACATTCTTGAACAGGCATGGAAGGATCTATAGCCAAAATCCTTTCTTCTGCAATGCTGATTTTCCCAAACAACTGATTCTGTAGGATATAAAAATCAATCAGTAATCATAGGTTTCACATGACATGATCAGCCTAGATTATTGTGATGTTTTTAATCAGCTGTTTGGACTCTCATTCTGACGGCACTCATTCACTGCAGTCAATCCATGATTGGTGATGAGCAAGTGATATAAAGCTACATTTCTCCAAATATGTTACCACCAAGAAACAAACTTGCCTACATCTTGGATGGTCTGAGGGTGAGTAAAGTTTCATTTCTGGGTAAACTAGTTGTTTTACGAAGGGCTTTGTATGAATTGCAAGTGCCCAAACTTGCAGTTTGTTCCCATATCTTTGATTTGCTTCTTTTGAGGGGTGATTCAATATTTGACAGGTCTGTGCTGAAGTTCTACAGATGTTTTACCGCTTGCCCTCTGTGTCATGTGACTGAAAACTATGAATTGACTTAGCTCTACAGGTTTTGTAGTATAAGTAAAAGACTGCCACTCCTTCTAATATGCACCGAGTTACCTTATATAAGCCGTAAGTGCTCTCAGGATCAGTAAATGGAACGAGTCTCTCATCACAGAACCCAATGAGCCATCTGCTGCAGTCCAGGTTTGGGACAGCAGGCAGCTCCTTACTCAGGATGGACACCAAACTCCCTCCTGAAAGGCCCAGAGAGAAGCGTCCACCTGTGCTGAGAGCTTTCTCTGCTCGAGAGGACACCAGCTGGGCCAGAGTGGACCCAAGCTCGGCCATTGAGGGGAAAACCACCACTCTTCGTCCAGACATAATACTCTGAAATAAAGAGATTATGCCAGTCAGTTCAGATATGAAGCAATGCATAAGTCAGCTGACTCTGCACAACACAGTATGCGTTCAACATAGCATGAGCAGAAAAAGGGAACGATAAGTTAACTGCCGTCTGCAACACATGTGTTGAGAAACATTAACGTGTACTGTTGTGCAGGTTTAATAAAGTCGAATGAATGAAGGAAGTATTGCACCGAAATGTGAGCCATAGTATAAATGCACTAACAGCCTACCGACAAACTCGGATAATAATAGCACGTCAAAATGATGCTTCGTGATTTTAAACTCCGCGCTGACTTAAAGAAGCTGTCAAAACTAAGAAATGACATTTCACTCACCAAGAGATTTCCTTTACGTGCCCCTCACGCGATCTCGCCGACATCCAATCGCAGCGGACGTTGCCTAGTGGTGCATTCTGGGTAATGTAGTGCTGACCTGAGTCAGCTCAGTTTCATATTCAGTGTATTTCACGGCCTTGGTTTGGAGTATCATTTCCAAATGGTTAGGTTTATTTGAAAATTAAAGTGATTTCTATGTTTTATCTACTTAAACCTAAAAGCGCGATCTATTTGTGTCTATGGTTCGCTGCACAAAGCGGTCTTTTGTGATTGGTCATAATACCTGCAGACTGCAGCCAATAGAAATGCTTCTCTGTCTGTGCGCGCTGCTCCTCACAGCACAGATCGTGAAAGCAGTCCGCAGTTTGTCAATCATTGTAAACAAAGTGTAGAGACGATGTAAATAGATTCAGTGTGCAGTGTGGAGAGCCTCATTCTGAATCTGAACTAAGATGAGTGACAGCTATTTTAATGATTATAAAGAGAGTTTGCAAATTTGAAATTTAACTTACAACAGTTTTATACATTTTTGATTTGATACAGAATTTAATATTGAGTGACTTACATTTGTCCTCTATTTTGTCAAAGAAAATAGTTTCAAAGTCACAGCTGATCCTGCGCATGTCCAAGCGAATACAGCTGTCTTTCGTTTATGAATACATCTTTGCTTTTGAACAAATCCAGGGAGTCAATGATTCATAAAGAGAGTCACTTGCTTCGTTGTTAAATGAATCAGTCGTTCGAACGAATCGATTGAATGAATGATTCAGTGACAAATGGTTTCAGTTTCATTTTTTAAATATAAATTGAGTCATGCGTCAAATTGTTTAATATTTCTAAATTCTAAACTTTATATTTAAAACATTAATTTAATAACATTGTTTTTATAAAATTAATTAATGCCACCTCTTAGTCTTGTCAAAAATCAATTAACAACGATTAATTGTTGATGCTGATTTCATTTGACAAGTAACTTACTCTTCCTGATTGTATTATTAATAATTAAAGTTTAATTACATAATTAAAGTTTGCATATCACGTTTTTGGCTCAAAGTATGACATTTAATAAAGTTAGAAGCATTACAAAGGTAAAAAAAACAAAACTTTAAGGAGTCAAATGTCGCCTTATATTTGATTAGAAGGTTCATTTCTGTCATTGATTAGAAGGTGTTCATATGTTAGATTTTTTTTTAAGTAGGAGCACATGTGCTCCTGAAAAGATATGTAAGCTTAGAGCCCTTAATGTAATGTTACCTTTAAAAAATAATGGCAAACGTTTATGCAAAGTAAACTATTAAATATAAAATCATGCAATAGCCCACTGTGTTTTGAGGGCTTGGCTAAACAGGCCAATTAGAGACAATTACTAATCATTCTGATTCTTTATTAAATCATTATTTAATTTCACTAATCAATATTTGTATTTTTTTTATTAAACACAAGGGATCATAAATGATGCTTACATTATAAAATGTGCAAATCCTCACAACGTATCTTTAATTTGGACAGAATTGCAGGTGCCTGAAATAAATATAAAATAATTGTAATGATATTGTAGATTATAACGTTTTTTATATACAAAAGAATAACAACCACTGATTATCACAATATGTAGGTAATTGCAATCTGCGACAACATGACTATTATATGTTTAGGGAGCCTAAACATGTTTTCTATGTATGCAGAAAGACGTTATATCAGCAGTAAATAATCGAAGATTATGTATTTTCTCTCTAGCTCGCACTCAAACGGCTCCGTTTCAATAGATGTCGCTCGTGCGCCATATTTGGATAAATCATTACACCGCTAAACATAGAAACAGCAGGAGAGGGAACCGTTGGTTACGTTTAAGATGAAAACTGTGGAAACATTTTATTTGGCATTATTAAGTTAAAACATACGACTAGCTAAAGTATATGAATAGCAGTCGATTCTGTATATATCTGTAAAAAAAGTCTGTGACTTCCTTTCGATAGTTTGTGGAAATATTGGGAGATGCTGTCCACTCTCTCCTCGTTTCAGACTCAGTTAGCGTCCATCATGCACACACTTGTGCAGACAGCTGTTTTAGAGATAGGCAGGCTCGTGGACGAGGAGTGTGAAGTGTTGTTGTCGGAGATCACCCGCAGCCGCAGGACAAACCCTGGACAAACACCGACAGAGAGGTCCACATGTGTCGAGAGGTACTTCCACTCTTTTGTATTTATTTAGCATGGAATTGCATATACTTCATAAGACAAATATATTTAACCAAATGTTTATTTAACACACACACACACACACACACACACACACACACACACACACACACACCTCTCTCTCTCTCTCTCTCTATATATATATGTTTGTTTTATTTTCTCTCAGCAGACGCGACTTACAAATAAGAACTAAACTATAAGTTAAAACTCTATAAATACTATATTTACACATTTAAGAAATTAAATAAAATGACAAATGCATACAACAACATTTCAAATCTAAACATTTAAATAAAAACAAAAAATAAATCTAAAAACAATTCAAAATATTAAAACAACAAAAGGTATGAGTATAAAAATTATTCTAACATGACAATAAGCCAAACACCCATAAATATATATATGTTATTTAATTTCCATGTAGTATGTTGAAGTAACGTTACTAAAATAACTCCAATTTATTAAAACTAAAACTCATAAATAAAATTCATACATAATTTATCTAAAATTAAAATAGATAACAAATCAAAAGCCAGTAGTTTATCAGTAATCCTAAAAAAAGAACACTGTCAAAAACACATGCTAACAAACAACAACTTACACAGAATTGGTTAGAAAAACTAAAACAGAAGTGAAACAAGCAGTAAGAAAGAATATATACTATAGTATATATAAATACACTCTATGTAGCCTCTACAATGCAGCCATATAACGTATAAAATGTGCAACCATGCTGAATAAAGTCCACAGTCAAGGCCATGGAACCATACTCCTTTAATTTATACTCTACCGTTTGGAATAGTTGAGATTGTTTAATGTTTTTGAAAGAAGTTGCTTATGCTCATCAAGGCTGCATTTATTAAATAAAAAATACAGTAAAAGCAGTAAAATTTTAAAATATTACAATTTATAATGACTTTTTTGGGGTGAGCAGCAAATCAGCATATCAGAATAATTTCTGAAGGATCATGTGACACTAAAGACTGGAGTAAAATTCAGCTTTACATCACATGGATACTTATATTTGAAAATATATTCAAATAGAAATCAGTTACTTTAAATTGTAAGATTTTCTTCTCAAATAAATGCAGCATTGAGCGTAAGAGACTTAAATGTTTTATTTTTTATTAGTGAATGTAGCCAAGAAGAGATGCTCGGTCATTTGAACAGGTGTAGAAGCCCACGAGAAGACGTCCCAACAGTAACTGAGCAAGACCAAGTAAGTTCTCTTCTTTACGTAAATATCCATATGAATTTCCTGATAAGATATAATGTGATGTCACATTAATGTCAAAGGACAGTCCACAGCAGAAGTGTGAGGTAAACCATCCAGTTAGTATGGTAAAGCAGGAGCAGCAGGAAGTAGATGTTTGGATTGGTCAAGACAACAGTGAAGCAGGTAACTAACTGTTGTATAATGGTGGATCATTTTAATTAGCCAGTGTTTCTAAATAATTTATAACTTCCTTCCACTTACATTACTCTCGCTTAACCACAGGAACCCAATGTGGTGAGGCTGTGAGCCTGTCACCCATCAAGGATGTTCTCAAAACTGTTCCTCGTGTTGGTAGAGGAAGTAGAGAAGATGCAACCGCAAGAGTCCCATCTAAAGCAGAAACACCAGAAGTGAACCGAAACACCTCACCCGGAACAATAACAGTGACCCAGACTGTGCCAAACGGTGAACCAAACATGTCTTTCAGTCATGCACAGAGTTTAAGTGCATCAAACTCCACAAGAACAACCAGTGCCAGCACTATTTCAGGAGACAAGCGTTTTGTTTGCTCCTACTGTTCGAAGAGATTCAGGTGTTTTAGTCAACTTACGATACATCAGCGGAGCCACACAGGTGAGAAGCCATACAGGTGCACGCTCTGTGGAAAGAGGTACATTCAGAAAGGACACCTGTACACCCATCAGCGCACCCATACCGGAGAGAAGCCATATCGATGTTCGCTCTGTGGAAAAGGCTTTATTCAGAAATGCACTCTAGACATGCATCTGCGAAGTCACACTGGAGAAAAACCCTACACGTGTACAAAATGTGGGAAAAGGTTCACGTCTAAATTTAATCTTAACAAACACTTGTCATGTCAGACTTGCAACAATATTAGTTAATGACAATAAGCTTGAGTAAATGTGCTGATATTAGTTTTAAACTGCATTGATTTGCACTCTTATGATCATTTAAAAATGTTTGATAAACACTTTGATTCATGTGGCAGCATTAAAATCAAGTCTGAAAACAGTTAAACTTGTTCTATTAAATGTATTTATTGCATTAAACACATTAAGAATGTAAAGTAAATAACTTTTTTAAATCTGTGAATAAAAACGATATTCTTCCATAATTCCAAAAGGCTAATTTTATCATATTAATAAAATATACGCATGTGCGTTTCCTGCTTGTATAAATCTAAATACTTTTATTTTTAATTTCATTTACCTGATGTTACTCTGAATATTTGCATTTTTCCTCGTACTTTCTATACAGTGTTTTACGGTAATTATTCATCCCATGATTCCTTGCAGCCAAATGCTATTTATGGTTTCAACAGAAAGATTGTACCGAATATAGGGACAGTGACTGCCAAAAAACAGCCATATTAAGAGTACAGTGTAGCCTACATTTTCTCCAGACATTGTAAAGCTTCCCGTAAGCGACGGACATCATGAATACTGCTGATTTTAGGACGCAGCTAACATCTGTAATGGACATTATGGCGAGAACCGCTGTTGCTGAAATAAGCAAACTTTTCGAGGAGAATTCTTTGTTCCTGCGACTAGAGATTTCACGCTGTACAAACGAAAATGAATCTCTGAAAAAGAAATGTCATTTTCTGGAGAATGAACTTAAGTGTGGACGGAAAAGCGCTGGAAAGATGAACGGGACAGAAGCTCCATTCAACCGTCCGGGGCTTAACGTTACAGGTGATTTATGTTACTACTGTCAATTTGCCTAAATTAAATGCAGCGAATGATGGCCACACGAGGATGTGCAAGCTAATTAAAGACCTGAGCTAACGTTAGTCAACTGAAGGCTGTGTACATAACACACAAAGGGTAATGTTGGTGCCCTTGAGTAACTTGAGGGACTGTTGCTGATGAATTATGCGAACGGATGCTGTAACGTTAAGTGAGGTTATATTTAGGAAACGGTGTCTGTTCCGTGAGTTATTACAGATTAGTGAGCGTTATTTGATCAATTGTAATGCACAGACGTTCAAAGATAACTTTCATAGTAACTCGGTAATTGCGGTGTACATATTCGTCACCATTTACATTCTGGAAGAAGAAATCTAAAAGAATGTTGCATTCTTCTGTTTCAAATATCATGCTTACTTCAGATTATGAACATTATACGTTTGTCTGATGAAAAACAAATGTTTTAATCCTCTTGACATAATACTATTTTTGGGTATGTGGAGTAGGAATGGACCAAGAACATATAAACTCAAACCTTTTTTAAAACAGTTATGATTTTCCACCACAAATACTGTATAAATGTATTTGCTCCTCATGTGTCAGTTCACTCGGTTGTGATGTGTTTTTATGAACTTCAGACAGATGGTCAACATCCCACATTTGATGACCATTTGCAACTATGAACGTGTCAAGTTCTTTGGGTTGATGCAGTAATTCTAATTAAATCACATGAAGCACAATCACATTTTAGGGCAGGGCACTAGTGTTTTACAATACAGTGTGAAAATTGTATTTCATATTTATGAAAATGTTTTATTGCAAGGTATGCCAAAATGGAATAATACTACAATTGCAGTACATTTATTATTGTGATGGGCTTTAAATAATGTAGCATTTTGAGTTGTATATTTCAAGACTATAGTCAGTTTCTTTTGGCCTAAGGTAGGACAAGCTCAGCTGAAACCTTTTCAAATGGAGTTGTTTGTCGAAATTGCAGACATGAAAAGCTATGTTTGTTGGGAATGTGTTTTTGTAGTAGCCTAACTAATGCCCACATGTTCAACAGACAACAAACACCAGCCCACAATTGATAATGTCTTTGGTAAGGAATGGTGCATGAACCTCTGGAGACATGAGGCGTCACATGTTGGTCAGAAGGACGACACACACCTAGACTCTTCAGTCAACACAGAAGAGGTTGGTCTCACATACGTCTTACGTTTTTTTTATATAATGTCAGAATGCAGCTTACTAACTCCTCCTGTATTGTTAATAATTTTAGCCAATAAATTTGCTGGATGAAGAAGCAGATGTGATTATGATTAATGAGGAGACGCTGAAGGATGACAATTGCACTGGGAAAAATAAACCAGAGGAAGATGAAAGTAGCAGTTTGAGAGGTTTGTGGAGAGATAACTTTAAAACAGTTAGTATTAAAGAGATAGTTCACCCAAATTCAAATTTACTGTTAATTTATGAACCCTCAGGCCATCCGAGATGTAGATGAGCTTTTGCTTCAGTAGAACAGTAAAGACTTTTAACTGAAACCATGGTCCTTGGTGATTCATGAAGTGCAAATTAACTGCTACCATCATTTCAGAGTAAAAAAATGTATACAGGCTAACTAAATTAATACCCGTGGCTCCTGACAATATATTGAAGTCTTATGAAGCGAAACGATTGGTCTGTGCAAGAAACTGAACATTATTTACAACATATTTTAATATTACCTGCGATCCAAAGCCTCAAGCAAATGTGACCCTGGACCACACATCCAGTCTTAAGTATCAATTTTTTCGAAATTGAGATTTATACAGTATCTGAAAGCTGAATAAATCAGTTTTACATTGATGTTATGATTTGTTAAGACAGGACAATATTTGGCCGAGATACAACTATTTGAAAATCTAGAATTTGACGGTGCAAAAAAAATCAAAATATTGTGAAAATTGCCTTTAAAGTTGTCCAAATGAAGTTCTTAGCAATGCATATTACTAATCAAGAATGAAGTTTTTACATATTTACAGTAAGAATTTACTAAATATCTTCATGAAACATGATCTTTACTTAATATCCTAATATTTTTTTGCATTAAAGAAAAATCGATAATTTTGACCCATACAGTATTTTGGCTATTGCTACAAATATACCCGTGCTGCTTATGACTGGTTTTGTGGTCCAGGGTCACAAATGGTCTGCAGTTCATGAACAAATCATTATTTTGAACCATCTGAAACTGTCTGCCTCTTGAGTAGCTCAGATCTACAAGTTACTCAATCAGAATTCACTTTTGGATATGCCTAACAGTCACCAACTTGAAATGAGCCAAAATACAGGCATATGTGATCCTAGCATGCTGGTTTTTGCCAACTCATTCAGCGCTCCAGTTACTCCAACAGTCACTGAACCGAGCTGAAGCTGAAGACCAATGAGCCAGTGAAAAGCGCATACGTGAACTGAGCACTTAAATTAAGGGGTTAAAATCTAAGTTTGAATGTTTTTTTTATGGTTTATATAAAAAGGTGAGTTGATCAAGACTAGTTTATTCTCTTTATATGCTTTCTTAGACATATAAAACATCCATATTTTACATCATAATTGGCTGATTTAATAACATACATAAACGAGCTGGTGTATCAATTATTTAAACCAGTTCATTACAACAAAATGTCCAAAAGAACCAGTTTTACGGGGAAAAAAATCAGACTTCCCTGTATAGCCTGAGGCTGTAATGTTTTAAATAATGTAAATTTTCTTTCTCAGATCAATCGTTTTGCTTCATAAGACCATAATATATTGTCAAGAGCCACAGGTTTTAATTTTACGTTCCCTCATATGCCTTTTTTGCCTCTCAAAGTGATGGTAGCCATTGACGTGCATTTTTTGAATCATCACCAAGGAGCTTTGTTTCAGCTTAAAAACATTTTTACTGTTCTGAAAATAAATGTCCCCTACTTCTTGGATGGCCTGTGGGTGAGTAAATTAACAGCAAATGTTCAATTTTGGGTTTACTATCCCTTTAGCTTTTTTTATTATATTCAGATGTTCATGTTTCATTTATTGAATTACAGGATCTGCAGTGACCAGTGATGAGAGATGTGTCGCCCAGATCTCTGATGATTTTATCACATACACTGTACCTTCAGATGACCAAGACCAATCGACTATACAGCAGACACAAGCTGAAGAACAAGCTCTTGATGGAGCTACACATGGAGACATCACAGCAGGGTCAGATCTAAGCCCTAATGTTAGATTTATTCCTAATAACTTGAATTTCAATGAGACAGTTACACCAAAGAAATTCACGTGTGTGTTCTGTGGGAAAACCTTAGAGTATTTAAGCCAAATGACAAGACACATGCGAAAACACTCTGGAGAAAAACCTTACATCTGTACAGTTTGTGGTAGACGGTTTGCTCAGAAACCATATCTCACAACTCACGAGCGCACTCATTCTGGAGAGAGGCCGTACTCGTGCATGGAGTGTGGAAAGAGCTTTTCTCAAAAATCTTCTCTTAACGTACACCTCCGAAGCCACACCGGAGAAAAGCCTTATAGCTGCTCAAACTGTGGCAAACGCTACTCCGTCAAAATAGCACTTAGAACACACCGATGTTAAAAACTGAAATAAATTGCTAATGAACTTTGTCTCCTTATTTTTAGTATAAAACCTCTGTCTAGGAAGTCATTATAGAAATTATTTCTTATCTGTTGTTGTAAAAAAAAAAAAAAGGGCAAAAGTCAGAGTAGACTATGCTGTTTTTGTTTACATGTGCAATATAATTGACTCTATAAAAACATGTGCACACTAAACAGTTTCCTATTATAGTAATTTCCATTGATTACAGGCAATATGTTATGGTTTAAACACTGAACACTGTGAAATGTGTTCTTGTTTGTGGTTTTCTGATACTTTGGAAAAGGAGCAATGGATTTGTTCATGCTGTAACTTTTTGTTACCTAACATTTATAACTTGATATTTTTACTTTTGCACCATTGTTTTTATCTACTTAAGTTTTCTGAATAAAACATTAGTGTTTTTTGTATCAATGTGTGTTTTGTTTTTACAAAGTAGTACATTTTTGACTCAAACAGATCATCAAATGTTTAAGAATATTTGTATTAATCATATTAAAATAGAAATATCCTTAATTGGAAGCAATTACATTTTCCAATAAAATTTATATTTTATTATATTCTTATACACTTTAAAGACCTCACCAAATTTTCCTTCAGTTAGACCATGTGGTTTAAACTTTACATATTATATTTTCAGTGTTATAACTGCTCTTGTAAAGCATGTCTGAGAAAGGATAACCAAACCAAATCAATTCTTGTCCAATTTATCACAATTCTTGGTTCTTGTTACAGTGTAATTACACATTTATGTTAATTAACTACACATACTTATGATTCGGGTTTGGCTTAGGGTATATTTGCATGTAATTATGCATAATGTATTGTTATTATAATAGTACATATGTGTAAGAAGGACACGTAAGATAAACTGTGACCCAGTTATTCACGGTACAGTCTGCATACAGCTTTGCAGTTGGTCAACATAAAGTAGAAAAGACAGCAATGGATCCAATCATAGGTTGAGTGAAAGAGGTCAACCAGTGAGGTAGACATATACATTAATAACAAGTTCGACATCGTAATCTTTAAAATGAATTGTGCTTGTGTGATATACTCCTCTCTGCTAACGTATGCAAGGCCGATCCAGTGAACAACCAATCACACCTGCATTTGATAAGCCATTTTACAAGGAAATGCGTCTCAATCTCATACATTTCATGCCGATTTAAAATGTTTTGTTTTGTTTTGTTTAGGAGCAGTCACACATTCCTCAAGTAAACCTGCAGTCTACAACAGCAGGGTTTCATAATAGTCCTATAATTGACTAATAATTTGCTATTCATTAGCTGTTTACATGGTGAAACTACCAAACTACCATTTTTCGATGGTGAACTGTCGAATAGAAACGTCTACGCGGTGGTTTACGGTAATTCATCCCATGAGTCTTTTCTGCCAAACGCAATGCTTTGTTTCTATCTACATAAACACCAGAGGCCACGCAACGCCATTGTTGGTTTGATGCAGAAATAAACATACGTCAATAGAGCTGTCGAGTCAAAGGGCGGGTGTTTATCTTTTTAAGGTGTCCCGTAAAAGATGGACATCATGAATACCGCCGGGTTTCAGACACAGCTAACAACCATAATGGAAACGTTAGCGAACACAGCTGTTGTGGAAATAAGCAAACTTTTCGAGGAGAATGCGTCGTTTCTGCGATTAGAGATTACACGATTTACAAGCGAAAATGTATCTCTGAAAAAGAAATGTCATTTTCTGGAGAATGAACTTCAGTCTGCAAGAAAAAGCGCTGGAAATATGGCTGCGTCCAGCCATTATGGACTTACGGGTAACGTTAATATTTAAGTGTTTTCACATGCACACATTGATATATGTGTAGATATACTGATGTTAAATGCAAAAATAGCGCTAAAGCACTGATATTTTAAAGTTGGAGATTCAAGCAGCCACGTTGTGCCTCTGACTCTATACCCACCCAATGCCACATGTTCAGCAGACACTGGGCATCGTCCTGCAATTGACAATGTCTTCGGTAAGGAATGGTGCTTGAACCTCTGGAGACATGAGGAGTCACATGTATGTGAGCAGGAGGACACACATCTGGACTCTCCAGTCATCATAGGAGAGGTTGGTCTCACATCGTGCTGTATATGGAGTTCAAAATCTATGTCAGAATGACCAGTTCTGTTTTATTTCTGATCCTTTAGCCAGTAAACTTGCTGGAAGAAGACCCAGACATGATCAAGGAAGAGGCATTTGAAGACTGCTCTTCAGGAATAAATGAGGAAGACCAAGATCATCAAAGTGTGAAAGGTATACAGAGAGAGAACTTAATTAATTAATTGGTCATCACCTCATCAGAAGTATGATCAAATACACATACAGTGTAGACATTATGTGCATGTTATGTGATTGATTACCATGTAAACGACTAATGATTTGCAAATTATAGTGCTATTATGAAACCCTGCTGTTGTAGACTGGAAAAGCTGTGGAAGATATTACACTATGTTGTTGTTTTTTGGAAATGTGCAGAATGGATTTAAATATGTTAAACTAGAGTGCAACATTCTTTACAGTAGCTACAAATCATATAAAAATAAACCACAGAAAATGCTAATAAATTGTCAGTAATAAATAATAAAAAACGTAATAAATATGCAAGTGGCAGGTGATGTTTTACAACACATTGGAAATAACAAATGCAACTGAAAAAAATATAAATCCCAAAATTATTGTTTAAATTTAACATTTATTATTTGTAAACAAGTTTATTTTAAATTACATTTGGTTTAAGCTTGGTCCTTATTGTTGAAACTTACCCTCGTTGTGTGATCTTTCCAGGCGCAGTCCAAGAGGAAATCAAAAAAGTTCTTCCAGAGTTGGACTTAATCAAACTTCAGAATGTGGTCAATCATCTTTCGTTAGTGGTGGGCGTGGAGAAGACGGAGGACCTTTCCCTAGTAGAGGTGTCCGATCTTCAGGACTTTCTGGAGCCAATACAGTGTCGAAAACTTGTGAAAACATTCAAACAAAGAGGTAAGAAACAAACGTTGTGGCTGAAAAACAAGTGCCTGTTGTACACTGTATGGTGTTGCCGTGTTTTGCACTTCACTTTGATGCCCACTTTAAAGAATTGGGTTGTTCACATTTATTACCCCTTTTGCACAACTGGCCCACGTGGTCACACACCAAGCCGACGCCGACGAACTAGTGGTGATGAAAGCAAACTGCGAGTTCGGGCAGCGTCTGGGTCCATAGTTGCCCTGACACCAAGCCGACGCTCGACACTCGACAGCCAAGTAGCACGTTCATTCTGTGTCTTTCTCGCACACTGGTTCGCCAGCTGAACAGCCAATCAGAATGATCAGATGGCCGACGAGCCCCGCCGACGATTCAACATGTAGAATCGTCCGAAAAAAAGCAGACAAGGACCAACTTCAACCGACAGCACAGAACGCACTGAGAAAACTTAGTCTGCCGACAAACAAAAACTGCCCAACGGCCGACCGTTGGCTTGGTGTGTACCGGGCTATTGAATTGAGAGACTTTGACCTACAGATGTGGCCTTTGAAAACGCATTTTTTCTCCAGGTGCCTTCACATAACAGTAGTGGTCGGACAGATATTTTGTTTTTAAAACTAACTCTTACAGGCACATTTGGTCAGCCAACGTTCCTTCAAATTCAGCTAATGGGTTTAGAGTGGATTTACAGGTATTTCTTGTGCATGCATGTATAATGTCTTTATCACAGAATTGGGGGACGGTCTGTCATTGTCTCTGAGGTGATAATGGGGATCTGCAATGTCCTCAGAGCACCGTTTTGTGCTTTTTGAATGGTCAAATTGCCAAATCTTACCCCATTTACACCTGGTTTTAAGATCCATCATAAGTGGTCAGTGCTAAATAAAGGAGTCAACTGGGTCCAAAACAACAATATGTTTGCATTGTATATGCTAATCTGTCAAGAGGTGTTCTCTTGGTAGCAACAAAGGAGGACCACCTAATCAACCAATGCACTAAAACGAGGATTTAAAATCTGTGGTTTGCTTTAGTAAAGGTGCTGTAATTCAGTTTGAAATGTCACATTTGTGGCTACATTAACTATGAAGAGATGGTAGTATTATATAATGATGCTGATTAAAATAATTATACATCATTATACGCCAATTCTCTGTCATTGCACATGCACAGTACTTTTAAGTTTTGGTTTTCAATCTGATCAAGTTTACATGTCCTCTCGATTGGATCAGAAAAGGTCTACACCATCCTTCAAATCCAATTGAACTTTAATTCGGATCGAGCTTAATCTGATCCATTAAGGTGTTTACATGTCTTCCAAGTCTTTTCAGTCCGATTGAGAATCTGATCGCTAACGGATTATTTGGGCCTTGTCCACTCCACACGAATATATTTTAGTTTGAAGACATATCCTTTTCCTCTCCGTTTTGGCTTTCTGTCCACACTAAGACAATGTTTTTGAAAACTAAGCTTTTTAAAACGCTCTCTAAAGTGGATAAAAAATACAAATAAATTGGAATGATCTGTTTATACCAATATTGTGCCTGTTATGTGCTATTCACGTTCACACTAGTATTACAGCTATGCGTGTATACTCTTTATATCACAGCCCTGCAAAGATGACAGAAAATTGACTCGCGATTGCTGTTTGCATTTTAGATCAGATATATAATTGTGAGTAAAGTGTGACCTGTTCGCATCAGTGAATGATGAGATATTTTCCTAAATAAAATAATCTTGCTAGAAGAATTGCATGAAAACGTATCGTGTCTGTTCCGTCTGTATCGTCTCAGTGAGCTTTTTCGTGGATTTAAAGCAAATGCGCAGTAAAGCGAATTTTAAGTTTTCTGAAGTTTCAGTGTGGATGAGAGACTTTTGGAAGACACCAGTGTGGATGGAGAGCGTTTTAAAATGAAAACGCCGTTTTCAAATGCATCCTGATTAATGTAGACATAGCCTTGGGTGCATGTAAATGTAGCTACTAAATCAAAAATTTTTACAATCTTGATGCCCATTTTAGGATGAATTTGAAAGGCATTTTATGGCCATTAATTTGGTTGTTTGCATTTAGAACTATATAAGCTGTATGTTGTTGATTCGGGTGACATGTCTGCAGCCTCTTCATCTTCTACAACCTGTACTTTGTACCAGCAGTCATTCAAGAAAATGATTTCCGATCCTGATCATGCTCTTTTAGCAGGATCAGCATCACAGACAGACCAAACTCACAGCCCACAAACTGGTTTCAACATCTTTATCGACGTCTCCGTTTGATTTGAAACTGCCAGAATCTCCAAAAACGTCAAGTTCCCAGCATCAAGTTCACCGTTCTTGTCATCAGGGGGCGATTCTACCTGACATGTGTTTAAATCCAGTTTCCTTGAAGAAAAAGAAAAAAACTCTACCTAGAATCAACTGGAAAAGACAGGAGACCAAGGCCAGAACGCTTTTCTGTACTTCTGTTTAAAAGTCTAGTACCACAGGACGTTTACAGGGAAGGGTCATGTGCTTTTAACCTTTGATGGCTCCCGAGGAAAAAAATGCTCAACAAAAATGCATCTAATAATTTGCGGAAAGCAATAGCAGAAATAGTTTGCCTGAAATTTTCCAACTCTACACCACATGACTGGAAGATGATAAGGGATCGGCTTAATGAACTTCTCCGTAACGGACGACTCCCTTTCCCACTTTTTTAAAGCCTTTGCACTATACCTCAAACATGGTAGCTACTGTAATAGCTCAGAAATTCACTCCTATTCCACCTAGTGATGTTCCTAGGTTTTCTGGGGCCGTTGTACAGTCCTTTTTTTATTTAAAGAACCTGCAAAAAAAGTTGAAAGGTGTCTTTGTGGGGAATATTGTGGGCCCCTCTAATTAATTCCCACTTTTCAAAATATCTCTTTTCCACAATTTTACTCTTTAAAAAAAAAGTCTAATTAATTGCAAATGAGGTCTCTAAGGGCCTGTTTACACCTGGCCTTAAGATGTTTTGATCGATCAGATCACAAGTTTTAATTGGTCTCTTTTGTCCTCCTCTGACCACTTTCTTGATTTCAGGGGACGGTCTGTGGGCAGGTGCATGTGTGGGCTTTTTCTGATCTTTTGATCCAATATTGTGTATTGGACAGAACGCATTTTGCTTCTGAATGTAAAAGGAGACCCGTCTTTAGTGGCTTTTCAAACGTATTGGAACACATTAACGTGTATGCTATGAAAGCAGTTCGGTCAAATGCATTTTCATCTACCTCTAGAAGTGGTGGAAAGCTTAAAATGTTTCAGACCCCATTTACACCTGTATTAGTTGTCCACTTATGATCGTATATTGAATCTTGTTTTTTGAATTCACAGTTAACAGTGTAAACACAGCCTCATGTATAATATTGTTCGTTAAACATATAAGCAGAATTGATAATGAATCTTATGTTTCCAAAATGTGTTGACATTTTTAATCTTTTCCTAATGTTTTAAATTAAGTTTTGAGTTGGAGCAGTAAAAGGTAATGTGTATGCACATTTTGTCTCCAGTTTTCTAATTGAGCTATTTCCACATTTATTGCTGAAATAATAAATTGCTCTTTAAGTTTACACGTCATCCTAACTGACATGTATTCACTCAAAACCCTTAATTGCTTTTGTGCCAGACAAAAATAGAGCTCTGATTGAATTAGAAATGATGTCCTTTGATATTTGCATTTCAAAACCTCTTTTCTAACACTGACTGACGTACCATGCCGGCTAACATCGTGTGACATTGCATGAAATTACAAGATCTTTCTCTTTCACAAGTTTTCAAAAGCCACATCTGTATTCTCTTCAAAGCTAGAGAGTCTATTTACACAATGATGTTCAAGAAATGTATTTATGCTAAGTAAATTGATTCAGAATTCAGAGCAATTAAAACAATGGGTCTCATCGTGTATGCACAAATGTGTGTGTGACGTCTATGTACAAACATTTTCACAAACAGTATCATAATTAATCAGTAACTTTGATGTAAAAATGTATTCAAATTCACGAAAAATGTAGGAACTGCCGAAACCACACATGCACAGAAAGATTCTTCTCTGGGTGGTGCTGTGAATATGTAAGACGGAATAATACATTGATATTTCATAAAAGCAATGATATACATAGGTCTGTAATCTGGTTGTGTATAAAACGTGTTTGAAATGTTTTTAAGAATGGCACACTTGGCATTGCTCGAGAATCTTGTTGCACATGCTCCAAGGTAAGAGCGTCTTCAGAAAGAGTCATATGTCATACGAAAGATTTTGCCGAAATACCTTATAAAGAGATGCTTTATGCAAAATAACTAACCTTGGGCACATGGTCACTCATTTAGCATACTTAATTAATTCACATTAGATTGAGATTATGAGCAGATTCATGTGCATATGCGTGTGTTGGGAATTTTTTTGTTTAAATATTTTCCATATTTATAAGTATGAATCCATGCACTTGTTAGTGAATGAGACTCAATGCAGTCATGCAAATATTTACTGATAAATGATGGTTGAGGCCTCTGGAGAAGGTACCTTGTTGACCCATCAACATATTTCTGTATCTCTTTTAATGATTTTTTTTTCCCTCCTAAGAATCCAATGGTCAAGTGGATGGAACACCTAACGAGATGACGCTCACTCCGTTATCATCAAACGAGTCCCTTCCTGAACATTCCTTCATTCCTTCATTCATCAAGTCCAACTGGGTCAGAAGTTTCCAGGTTCCCTGGAGCCGCATGCCAGCAGCTCTCACTCAGGCCACGTCCACTGGAGAGAGAGCTCGACCAGGACCGAGAAGGGAGTTTGTTAGGATCGTGGTGGCAGCCATGCAAGCTCACTGTCCAAACCCAAACTTAGCCACTTGTGGGGAAGTGGCACGAAACATCGTGTCTAAATATCCCCTGACATTCGGAGACATTTCTGACGAAGGAGAACAACTAGGAAATGGCTTCAGTTGCTTACAAAGACAACTAAAAACTAGGGTAGAACATGTGAATAGAGATGTTATGGAACACAGGATTCGTCGACCTAGAAGACCATCAGAGAAAAGACCTGGACAACAGGACAACTACATGAGGACAAAAGTCAGATGTAAAGTGGACAGTTATGGATGCATCAATTGGCAACCGTCTTCCATCCCAATAGGAGAGACGGCAGAATCTCTTGAAATGAAGAGGAAGGTTGCGGCAGAGATTTTTCAGTCTGCAGGCCCAAAGGCTGCCGAGTTGCCCAACGTAGATGACTTAATGCAGCAGACATATGTTTTCCAGCGCCACATGATCAACTCATGCCCCCCTCCTACTATAAGTGAGATCGAGGGGCATTGGCCGTTCCTGTTCACTGAAAGAGGCCTCTGCAGGCACTTCAAAATCCTGACTGGGATTGACATCAGAAGCCGCTTTAACGAAACTATTATTGTTAAATCCAAGAGAATACTGAACTACTTCAACAGACAGAGACTGAAGTGTAACGCAGAGATCCAAAGTATGCTAAATGAGATCGACGACACCAATGCAACAGATAATACCAGGATTGCCATGTCAGCCATCCTGTTAATGATGAAATACTTTAAGGAAAAGGACAACGCTGTGTTCATCTTAGCAGATGTCAGTATCTATGAAATATTACAGTTCTATTTAAGTTTTGAAGGTTTTTTTGACATGGCTTGAGTGTTAAAATGTTTTTGTGTTCTGCATTCAAGGAAAACTCTACCAAGACGTCCATTGAAAATGAAATTAGCTTACCGGCAACTCCCCGGCTCATCATGCTTGGTAAGACATTGCTACACTATAAATGATAGGTTTTTTACTTGGACATATATTTATAGTCATTTTTCATATTTCAGGCGAGACATTGCTGACTTCATCCAAGTGGTTTGTCAGTATTGAGGGCAGAGTAACACATTCCATAGATGACCAGCTGGACTTTGCAGCGGCATTGTCTGTGTTCTTTGGGTGCTTCTATGTTTTTAATATTGAGTACGAGGAGTCAGCCAGCGCCACTCTGGAGCTCATTCAGAGGTGAGTGTTGAGGACATTCGACCTGTTTGACTTACTTGGGATTTTACTTTGGTTTCTTTTGGATCAGAAATACTTAAGCTTATGGAAGTAAAATAGTTTGTGGATGCAATTTCATGACTAATTAAATACTGTAACTAACAATTAAGCTTATTGATTGTTGATAAATTATACATGATTTACCAGAAACTGCTTTTAACATTATTTGCAGCACATACTCATTTAAAGGCAGGGTAGGTGATTTATTAAAAATATATTTTTGTTATGCTGGTTGAATCTCTTCATAGTTAAGTGGTCTAAATGTATTTATATAATCTGTAGAAGGCGTAGGAACATAAAATGTTCATCCAATCATATCCCTCGGTCCGAGGACTACGATAGGCTCTCCTACCTGCCTGTCAATGTATGTATTTGCATATTTCCACGCAACGTTCTCGCAGACATGATACGTCATCAGTGCATTCCATTAAGGTATTGCAGACCGAGCGAGAAAGAAGTTATTATTGTAATAATACGCCCTTTGTACTGAATTAATATTTTTTTTTACCAGTTAATGAGACATCAAGTAATCTGACAGCAGGTGTAATAAAATCATTCAACCCTCCACAAATGCCATCTATTGGGGGGGGGCTCCGGGGGCTCCCAGGTTAGGTTGTCCCACATCTTAAATAAGATAGATAGCAAACCTCTTATAACCCTTTTTTAACTGTTTCAGTGACATACATAGTTATAGGCCTAGCGGAATTTATGTTTTGTTTAAAAATTGTACTACTGTTCTTTAGGTTCTTCGTAAGGATTAATCCTGAGGGGACTAAATGTACCTCAAAATCAGGGATAAGCCGAAGGACGGGTTCAGCTGTCCAAAGGAAACCCCAAAACTTTAATACCCGCGTGGCTACGTTTATGCAGAGGCTTTCAGAATTCGAGTGGAAAACAATTTAAGTAAGTGCGAGCAGTTTTATGAAGTTGAAAAAATCTTTGGATAGAATTTAAGCAAAACTTGTCTTTGTATCTGATTTAAACCCTTAAAATGTAAACACGTAATGAGTTATTTTTTTTCATGCGTTTCAGAATTGTCTTCATCCTGGTCCTGCTCTGAATACTACTACTATGATGGGTTACTACTTAAGTGACAATTATTTTACCTTGCGATACCTTCTTTTTTTACTTTTATTACTTGTACTGTTCAGTTTGAACGTTGATGGAATGTTTGTATTATAAATATTTTATTACGTTCCTTTGTCATTCATGCAACAATAATAAAACAAAAATAATTAAGGAATAATATGATTAAAGTGATAATATAATGTTGTGGTACTATTTTATACAATAGCTAAAAGTAGATTACAGCTGATTTTTGTATTGTTTATTGTAAATATGTTACCAAAACTGTACTGTAACTTCAGTAACCTGCTGGTAAAAACGGAAAAGTTTTAACGGTGTACTTTTAAATGAACAAATACAATTAAACGTACAGATACAAACCTATTGAAGATGTTTTGCACATGGACCCAGCCTAATTTGAAACCGAGTTTTTTCATTAGACGTGTGAATTTCAACACTTTCTGTACCACAGAACATGGTAAAAGATATGCTGACCAATGTTACATAGATCACTGGCTTGAGGAGAGGCGTGATATTTCCTAAAACTTGGCTGACAGATGATAAATAAATTGGGTGAAAGATCCTTACAGACTCTTGTCAGACACCAAAGAGAGATGAGGTGGGCTTGTTTGACGTGTGCTAGCACTATTTGTTCAGAGTGCGCCAGGAAAACCTTTTGGCGTTTTTATGTGTAAAATTCCATTCAGAACACTTGCACAAAAGAAAAGGACTCCCATAGCAACAGTTGCCAAGGTATTATAGGCCTGAACCGTTTTGGATGCGACCAATCAAAAGGTATAATTCATGCGAGCTCTCTATTCGGTGGTGTACGGTAATTAAGCCCATGACCCTATTCTCCAAAATGCTAGATATGCTATGATGATTCTATACTCCGAAATATACTGGATAACGTTACTGTTATTGCATGTTGAGAATATAAAAGCAGCTCAAGACAGACTAAAGCGTTGACGGTCAGATCGAAGGACGGTGTTTACGATACACATCCCTGATAAACGCTCCCGTAAACAACGGACATCATGAATAACGTTACAGCTGATTTTCAGACGCAGCTAACGTCCATCATGGAAATGCTGGCGAAAACAGCCATTGTTGAGATAGGCAAACTTTTCGAGGAGAATTCTTTGTTCCTGCGACTAGAGATTTCACGCTGTACAAACGAAAATGAATCTCTGAAAAAGAAATGTCATTTTCTGGAGAATGAACTTAAGTCTGGACGGAAAAGCGCTGGAAAGATGAACGGGACAGAAGCTTCATTCAACCATCCGGGGCTTAACGTTACAGGTGATTTACTTATTATGCGCGATAAATGAATCTGTTTTGATTTATGCTGTACGTTAGGTTTAAAGCCTGCAGTGGGCGGTCCTTATATCATCATTGTGCCCTTGATTTAGACTTTACCCTTACTCCAGGGGGACAATTTCTGTAGTAAACAGTAGTTAATCTTAATGACCGGAATTATTTGAGTCCATCCACCAAAATAAATTAATTCAGCGACTCTTTCTATAGGCTACGTCAGTATGCTTTGTCTGTTATGCTGACTATGAGCGAGTCAAGGGATCATTCACTCGTTCACTGATTCGCTGGAGGGTCGTTCATGACCTAAACCACTCTTATTTAGGCTGTTAATATATATATATATATATATATATATATATATATATATAAACATATCTATTACAAACTGAACAAACGTTTTTGTCTCTGTAGAGGACATTATACTTCAGTGAATGTCTCTAAGTCCTCACATGTCACAGTGTTAATGTCACACTACATGATGTCCTGTCAAGAGCACACTCGGGGCTTTTCAGAGATACCAAATATTTGGAAATCTCACCATGACCATTCCCCTCTCCTTGGTCTTTAAATATGGCTGACACAATTGTACTATGTTTATGGAAATATGATCATATTTTGTAATCATTTAAATCTGATTTATTTTCAAATTGTTTGTCATAAATCAACATCTCAGGAAAATGTTATGAGGTTTCAAATTAAAATATGCCTCTTGTGAAACAGGACATAATTTCATGCATGTCCACTGTTGAGGACACCAGGACCAAAAGCATGTTTATTACACTACAAAACAACGGAGTAGGAAAATAAGTTATATATCAATGTCTCGGATACAGTGTATAGATAACATTGAGAGTAATGGAAAAAACAGTTTATATCAATTTTACACACACATTGCATAAAGCAAAACGGTATATCAGATAATTTTGTTAGGCTATATCTTTCATAACATAGTTGAGAATCATCCTCATACAAAGTTTATTATAAAAATCCTAAAAATTTATAGGTAATTTTTTTCATATCCCATTGTTTTTGCCTTTTAATATCTATTCATGTAATTTTTTTAAAGACAAAATGAGTCCTGGTGTCCTCTACAGAAAACATAGCATAACATGAATAAAATATAATTTTTCAAAAATTATATTTTTCTTATGCTCCAAACAATGTAATGACATGAACATTTCTAAATTCACCACCCGGTCCTCCAGGATATTAACCCTGTACAAGTTACTAACAACTAACCCTTTTGTAGCGTCCAATCCAGGGGTTATCAACTCTGGCCCTCAAGGTCATCTTTCCTTGCATAGTTTAGCACCGACCCTGATCAAGCACATCAAAGTCTGCAGGATTACTAGAACGTTACAGGCAGAAGTGTTGATAGTGATGTATATACAAGGTCAAAAAAAGTTAATTTTAGTACACATTGCATGCCTTTCTTGCATTATGACGTAACCAAAAATAAGGCATGTCTTACAGAAGCCGGACGTCGTCCTGCAGTTGACAATGTCTTCGGTAAGGAATGGTGCTTGAACCTCTGGAGACACGAGGAGTCACGTGCATGTGAGCAGGAGGACACACATCTGGACTCTTCCAGCCATCGCAGAAGAGGTTGGCCTCACATCCTGCTGTTGATTTACATGAATCAATGTCAGAATACAGTTAACTAGTTCTCTCTTTTACTTTCTGTCCTTCAGCCAGTAGATTTGCTAGATGAAGAACCAGATATGATCATGATCAAGGAGGAGACGTATGAAGACTGCTCTGGGAAAAATAACCATGAGGAAGATGAAAGTTCCAGTTTGAGAGGTTTGTGAAGAGAGTGAACAGTTGCAATTAACTCTTTATTATACTCATATGTTCTCATGTCATTTGTTGAATTGCAGGACCTGCAGTGACCAGTGATGAAAGATGTGTCGCCCAAAGCGCTGAAGATTTTATCACATACACGGTACCTTCAGATGACAAAGTCCAATCGAACGTGCACCAGACACCAGCTGAAGAACAAGCTCTTGATGGAACGATCTCTACACATGGAAACAGTACAACAGAGCAACCTTTCCATAGTACACACGACCACACAAGTACTCCAGAAGAGAAAAGGTTTGAGTGTGTATTCTGTCAAAGAAGCTTCAACAAACTAACCTACCTGAAAGCACACATGCGAACGCACTCCGGAGAAAAACCTTTCGTCTGTACAGTTTGTGGTAAAAGATTTGCTCAAAAAACATACCTCCGAATACACCAGCGCACTCATTCTGGAGAGAGGCCGTACTCGTGCATGGAGTGTGGAAAGAGCTTTGCTCAAAAGAGCTCTCTAAACGTACACCTCCGAAGCCACACCGGAGAAAAGCCTTATAGCTGCTCAGAGTGTGGTAAAAGCTACGCGTACAAACAGGGTTTCAATACACACCAGTGCTTCGGTTAGACTAGTACATGCTGAAGTGAACCATTACTGAATTGTATCTGTATCAAAGTTATTGTTACAGCAGAGTGTGTGTTACTCTGCAATATGAGCCCTTACAAATTGCAAGTACAGTGGGGCAAATAAGTATTTGATACACTGCCGATTTGTCAAGTTTTCCCACTTACAAAGAATGAGATCTGTAATTTTCATTGTAGGTACACATTTTATGATTTTTTTATAAATAACTTCCATTTTTTTTGCATGAAAAAAGTATTTGATCACTACCAACCAGCAAGAATTCTGGCTCTCACAGACCTGTTAGTTTGTCTTTAAGAAGCCCTCCTATCCTCCACTCATTACCTGTATTAATTGCACCTGTTTGAACTCGTTACCTGTATAAAAGACACCTGTTCACACACTCAATCAATTAATCAGACTCAAATCTCTACACTGTGGGCAAGACCAAAGAGCTGTCTAAGGACACTAGGGACAAAATTGTAGACCTACACAAGGCTGGGATGGGCTACAAGACAATAGGCAAATAGCTTGGTGAGAAGGCAACAACTGTTGGCACAATTATAAAAAAATGGAAGAAATTCAAGATGACTGTCAATCTCCCTCGGACTGGGGCTCCATGCAAGATCTCGCCTCGTGGAGTATCAATGATCCTGGGAAAGGTGAGGTATCAGCCTAGAACTACACGGGAGGACCTGGTCAATGACCTGAAGAGAGATGGGACCACAGTCTCAACGGTTACCATTAGTAACACATTACACCGTCATGGATTAAAATCCTGCAGCGCGCGCAAGGTCCCCCTGCTCAAGCCAGCACATGTCCAGGCCCATCTGAAGAGTGCTAAAGACCATCTGGATGATCCAGAGGAGGCATGGGAGAAGGTCATGTGGTCAGATGAGACCAAAATATAACTTTTTGGTATAAATTCCACTCGCCGTGTTTGGAGGAAGAAGGATGAGTACAATCCCAAGAACACCATATCAACCGTGAAGCATGGGGTGGAAACATCATGCTTTGGGGGTGCTTTACGACAAAGAGGACAGGACGACTGCATCGTATTGAGGGGAGGATGGTTGGGGCCATGCCATGTAGGAGATTTTGGCCAACAACCTCCTTCCCTCAGTAAGAGCATTGAAGATGGGTCGTGGCTGGGTCTTTCAGCATGACAATGACCCCAAACACACAGCAAGGGCAACTAAGGAGTGGCTCCATAAGAAGCATTTCAAGGTCCTGGAGTGGCCTAGCCAGTCTCCAGACCTGAACTCAATAGAAAATATATGGAGGGAGCTGAAACTCTGTGTTGCCCAGCGACCGCCCCAAAACCTGAAAGATCTGGAGAAGACCTGTATGGAGGAGTGCGCCAAAATCCCTGCTGTAGTGTGTGCAAACCTGGTCAAGAACTACAGGAAACGTCTGACCTCAGTAATTGTAAACAAAGGTTTCTGTACCAAATATTAAGTTCTATTTTTCTATTGTATCAAATACTTATTTCATGCAATAAAATGGAAATTAATTATTTAAAAATCATACAATATGATTTTCTGGATTTATTTTTTTAGATTCTGTCTCTCACAGTTGAGGTGTACCTACGATAAAAATGACAGATCTCTCCATTCTTTATAAGTGGGAAACCTTTATAAGTGGGCAGTGTATCAAATACTTATTTGCCCCACTGTATGTCCATGTTCGTTCACAGAAATGTAAGTCTTTCAACAGTGTTTGGAAATGTGTTATACAGAGGCATCTGTGCATTGAGTTCACCTTCATCTAGATGTGTATATTCATTTGAACAGAGGGATAAACAAACATGCTTTATTAAACTTGACAAAGTGTGTAAAATCATGCAAACCACTTTTTATTCAGCATGGTTGAAAATACACATAGTATTTGTTGTTTGCTTACACATGCAATCTAGTTGACATCTGAACTTGAACAACTCAAACTTCTAGAAGCATTGTACAAACTACATGCTACTGAAATGACAGTTTCCATGAAGATCAAATGGTGTTACTCGTCTCTTTATACTAATGGCCCAAACCTGATATAACATTATGACTGTATTCACAAAAAAATATTTAGCGTAAAACCTTAATTAGTGATGTGTTCACCTCTGGTGGTGTTTTATATCTTCAAGACTATATATAGTCAAAAGTTTTATCCAGATATATCCAAGACTACATCTATTCAAAAGTTGCAAAAATATTTTTGCATTTATTTGATAAAAAATACTGTTAAAACAGCAATATTCTGAAATATTATTACAATTGAAAATAACTCTTTTCTATTTTATTCTTGTGATGCAAAGCTGAATTTTCTTCATCATTACTTCAGTCATCAGTGTCACATGATTATTCAGAAATCATTCTGATGTGCTGATTTACTGCTCTAGAAACATTTATTATTGGCAGTGTTGAAAAGTTTTCGCTGCATAACATTTTTATAAAAACATGATTTTTATCATGTGTCTGTGACACCGAAGACTGAAAATTCATCTTTGCCATTACAGAAATAAATGGCATTTTTAGTGCATGGAAATAGAAAACAGATATTGTTAATTGTAATAATATTGATCAATATTACTGTGGTTTTCATCAAATGTATGCAGCCTTGGTGAGCAGAAGAGACTTGTTTCAAAACATTTAAAAGTTTAGCCCAGATGTCAATGACCACCATAAAGGCTGTGCCTTTGGTTTAACAGAAGAAGAAAATTAGTTGGTGGGACAACAACTACATTACTGAGCAATACACAGCCATACCTGACTATATTTCTGCTACGATCTACAGTATTACACACAGAGACCTTCTGCAACCTCACATTTCCACTGTTGGCATTTCACGCTAAACAGCTACTGCAATCTCAAATGGAGAAATAACTCAAATGTGTGCTACATAAAGCTATGATTCATTTCACGGCGACTTTTCCTTGGTTTTTTCCTCCTGACAGGTTTAGCCGTTCTGTCATGGACAATGAGGTGTTTTTTGAGGGTGACTTGCTGGGTGAAACCCTTTCCGCAGGTTATACAAGTAAAAGGTCGTTCTCCTCTGTGGATGCGTTCATGATTACATAGGCTAACTTTCTGAGTGAAACTCCTTCCACAGGTGGCACAACTAAAAGGTCTTTCTCCTTTGTGGATGCGTTCATGAGCGTGTAAATTTCCTTTCTGGGAGAAGCCTTTCCCACAAAAACTGCATTTATTGGGCCGTTCCCCTGTGTGGACTAAATAGTGAACTCTCATTTGGCTATGTTCTGTCATGGTTGTGGCATCCTCGTGTATTTCCTGTGCTTCTTCATACTCCTGAGCCTCTGAGGAAAACTCACCATTGTGCTCCACTGACAATTGGTTGAGTATAGAGTGACCATCAAATTCCAATGGATCCTCTATTGGTGCTATTAACTGGTCAATAGAGTTTTTCCTAGAGTGTTTGTCTGATGAATCAGAAGAGGTGTTTTGTATTTCCGATAACTCTGAAAATTCACCAGATGCAAAATGGCCATCAAAACTTTTTGAGTCTGCCAGTGGCTCATATACAGAAGATATTGGCTGTCCTCTTGAAGCTGGGTGTGTTTTCCCTGTCGGAGTGTTTAAAATTGTTTAAATCCAAAATAATTAAACTAGACTAATTAAATATCTGCTAGAAGTTTTTAACATTACCTGTATAACTGGGATAAGTGTCCACTTCAAAACACTCTTCTTTGATTATGACCAGGTTGGAGTGCTCTTGTTCTTTGTGCTGCATGAGGCAACATGAACAGATCATGTAAAACGGCATTTTGCTTTTCTATTTCATTTGTAGAATTAACTTCTATAAGTCCAGAGTCATTTTAACAACCTTGAAAATGATCTAGACCAGTGATTTGCAATCCTGGTCCTGACGAACCCCCAACACAGCACATTTGAGATGTCTCCCTAATCAATCACACCTGATTCAACTCATCAGCTCATTATTAGAGACTGCAAGAGCAAACGAACGAACAACTTTGCAATTCCAACTTCCCAACCTGTAAATACAAACTTGCCAGGAGGACCTGAATGCAAATGCTATATTAGGTGTTTCCAATATGGGAGACATCCAAAATGTGCAGTGGTGGAGGGCACATGTTTGGAAACCACTGATCTAGACAAAGCTATTCATGGGTCCATAAAAGTAAATAGTACAGTTCAACATTTTTAAATGTTGTCAACATTCATTGCATGATGTATCATCTCACACTGTCAAATTAAACACACCCCTAAAAATGACTTTAAAAGGACAATTCATATTGGGCAGATACTAAGTCAAGTTCATGGGACCATAACAAAAATGGGTAACACTTTATTTTAAGGTGTCCTTGTTATGCATGTTACATGTACTTACTAGTATAATAACAGTACATTATACATATTTACATGCAAGTAACCCTAAGCCAAACCCTAATCCTAAAAAGTTATAAGTATTAACATGTAGTTAATTAATATTACTCAGCACTTATAAATATAATTACACTGTAACAATGACACCTAAAGTGTGACCAAAAGTTGCAGTTAAAATGTGAATTTTGATAGATTATTGCACTGTTTATAATTCCGGTGTCTTATCTGAGGATCTACTTTAGAACATAACTGCAATTCTTGCATTTATAACTTTATCTGACTCCTTTACGCTGTGCATAACGCATGCAGTCTGATTTACAGTTCTTACTGTGAGCATGGACATCTTTTGGGCATTGTTTTAAACTCATAGATTCAGCTTGCAAACGGACAGCTTATAAAACATAGGTTTCATGTTGGGGTGAACTACTTAAAGGGAATTAAGGGACCTTATGAGGCGACGCGCTGTACAGGTCGACATCGAGCTCATCTTCTCTGGACTCGTTCCTCCGATCCCACAAACTGGAGCACCACTCCTTTCCAAATATCCCTTTGATGGAGGGTTGCGCTCCTGTAAGGAGTAAAATATGCATTACAATCATAGAAGTGGACATGGAAAGAAATGTCCGGCAAACATCTTCAAACATATATGTTAAGTAAAGATTTACCATCTTCGGTTTGAACGCAAATAGAGCGATATATTTTGGAGCCAGCGCGCGCTTCTTCCTCTGTGTTGCGCGTGCTTACTTCATGCCTTTCGCTCCCGAGACAGAACATTTTGTCTTTAAGAACTGTATTTTCACCCATGACCTGAGACAGTTCTTGTCGTAAAAACGCAAAATCGCTGTCTACAATTTTGCATATGTCTTCTATTGCCGTTTTGGTCATTATCTCCATTATGGAGCTTACTTGCAACCGAAATGATAGAGATTGTGACATCTTTTAAGACTCGTTAATTTGTGTAAGCATTCAAGAAAAAGAAAACGTCAGGTCAGTCACCGAATAAATTATTCCAAATTCTGGAACTTGGTACTGTGCAAAACCCGGAAATAAAGTGTACGAAAGAAGTCCTCGGCTTTTATCTTGCCGCAGAATATAGTTAGCTTCCGGTTTGTGATACATTTCCCCCTGAATTCAATTTCTCATACCATCCGTCCAATAAAGTTTCTGACATCAGCTTTAGTGTGACCCAAACAGATATATGTCAGAGAATATTTAAACAACAATACCATTATCTAAAAAAGGTGTACATCAGGATTATATACTATTTCCTGAATTTTGTCGAACATTAGATAAACAAACGTTAATAAAAAGCCCCCACCCCCTCATTTATTATTTAGCCTATTACAAATAAGTACTTTTACATAGTCCTTGAAAAGTGTGTTAATCTTACTATTATTTGTGATTTTCAGCCAGAAAGACATCAGATAGAGGCAAAGATTTGATACATATTCTTGTGAATAAAAAGATTGCAATGCAAATAAAGAAATTAACAGAAAAATAAAGAAATATTATGCAGGAGGGAAAAATATAATTTTACTAGTAAGGCTAATAAAAATAAAAATATGGGAGGAGAGCGTCACCGGCATTTGGTTTTTACCAGCTTAGTCTTTACACGTTTGATTGTTGAAAAAAAAAAAAAAAAAAATATATATATATATATATGTTTAGCTAGAATTAACTAGACTACACATGCTTAGTTATCACAAAAACTAGGCTACATAGGCCTAATTTTAGGGACTCAGCAATATGACCACTGGGTGACAGTATAATAGCAATGGATTTCAAACCTTTGTTCATGGATCCTCCCAGCTCTGCTCACTTCAGATGTAGCTCTTATTTAACCCAGCAGAATTAACTCATCATCTGAAGCAAACTGCATATTTGAAGTCTAAACAAGTATTCTCACCTAAAAAAAACTCTTAAAACTACATACTGTGACAAAATTAGTATTATTTATAAAATTATTGTGGATTTTGGTGTCCATGATCCACAATGTCACTCACTGTGAGCAATAGTCCACTAGTGGGGTCGATTGTAAGTTTGTAACAAAATAAACTTTGTATTTGAGACTAACTCACATAATCTGCGATTAATATGACATATACACATCCAAGTGAGTTCTAACTGTTGTATACACATGTGGCAAAATTTGAGACATTTAGTTTAAACAGCCTGAATGTTTACTGATGCTCAAACAAAAAACGTTACAACAACCATCATCGGACTCCCCTATATAGAGACACATTAAAGTGTTCAGACCTTAAAGAAATGGAGGCTGAAACACCTTTACTAGATGATGAGTCACTGCACTAGACAGGTTTGTCAAAGTCCTAGTGCCTTCCATGTGGACATGCCTTAGTGTTTCACAGGTCTGGGAGGCACACAAAGCTCTAAAGGCTGTCCTCTTTTCACAGTAAAGAATATGTGAGAATCATGACAAGAAGCTCAGGAACTAATCAGCTCAGTAAGCATCAGTAACTAATTATATTGTATGTTTTGTGTTTCACTGTGATTACGACTACCTGCCAAGGGACTGCGGGTGGAAACTAGCCATTGGCTAAATTCGGTACAATGCATGAAATCGAAACATTTATGTTAAAATTGTACATGGTCCCTTTTTCAAATAAATCTTAATAAAAAATAAAAAACTCTGTCTTTTGCACTGGGGACCCCTGACTGTGGGCATTGCCTCAAATTAGGGAGCATATCCTCTGAAGAGACACTGAGCAGCGATGGAAATTCACTGCATCCCACATAGTTTTCAGAATTAATTCAATAATGATAATGTTATGTACTGTACATTCACAGATTAAGCTCATGACACAGCATGATCATTTAATTTGTTGTACATCAAGATGCTAGTGTCTACGGCAAGTCCCAAAGCACATAATTATCCAGCTAATGGAAATGATTAATAGGAACAAATGCTGTCTTCACATCAGATTTCAATATAGATCTGTCTATGAGTATTTATGTCCAGATATCAAGTCTAAAGGTCAAGCGTCTGGAGCAGGAAAAGGCACATAGGGAGCAGTGATATTTTTATCTATAACACTAAGACGAAGTATATCTGTTCAGCTTATATCATCAGAGAAAATGGATAATGATTCGCAGCTCTTAGAGGAAGACCCTTCTTGTTCGGTGTGTGGGGAAGTGTTCAGTGCTCCAGTGGTCCTCTGCTGTGTTTTTTGTGGGTGTAGCTTCTGTGAAATTTGCTCTCAGCAGTTTTGGGAGACTCAATGTCCCTTCTGCAGAAAAGATGCCTCTGGATCCCATCTCAGAAAGTTCAGGGAGCAAAGACTGAAGGTATTAAATACAGCACAGCTCAATGATAAAGATCGAATGAAGACCGCATCAGATTGCACAAGCTTACCAATGCATGAAAATAATCAGTACATTTGATCTTGTTTATCGTATCACTTTCTTGTTTAATCTAATTTATGTTTTACTTAGCTAAATATATTTAGGTCCAGTCCTTTTCACTCAGTTACAGTCTTACTTGACTTTCTATATACACTCACTGGTCACTTTATAAGGTACACCTTGCTAGTACCTGGTTGGACCCCCTTTGCCTTCAAAACTGCCTTAATTCTTCGTGGCATAGATTCAACAAAGTGTTGGAAACATTCCTCAGAGATTTTGGTCCATATTGACATGATAGCATCACGCAGTTTCTGCAGATTTGTCAGCTGCACATCCATGATGTGAATCTCCCGTTCCACCACATCCCAAAGGTGCTCTATTGGATGGAGATCTGGTGACTGTGGAGGCCATTTGAGTAAAGTGAACTCATTTCATGTTCAAGAAACCAGTCTGGGATGATTTGAGCTTTGTGATATGGTGCATTATACTGCTGGAAGTAGCATCAGAAGATGGGTACACTGTAGTCATAAAGGGATGACATGGTCAGCAACAATACTCAGGTAGGCTGTGGTATTTAAACTATGCTCAATTGGTACTAAGGGGCTCAAAGTGTGCCAAGAAAATATCCCCCGCACAATTACACCACCACCACCAGCCTGAACTGTTGAGACAAGGCAGTATGGATCCATGCTTTCATGTACTGAAAATTCATCTTTGCCATTACAGAAATAAATGGAATTTTTTAGTGCATGGAAATAGAAAACAGATATTGTTAATTGTAATAATATTTATCAATATTACTGTGGTTTTCATCAAATGTATGCAGCCTTGGTGAGCAGAAGAGACTTGTTTCAAAACATTTAAAAGTTTAGCCCAGATGTCAATGACCACCATAAAGGCTGTGCCTTTGGTTTAACAGAAGAAGAAAATTAGTTGGTGGGACAACAACTACATTACTGAGCAATACACAGCCATACCTGACTATATTTCTGCTACGATCTACAGTATTACACACAGAGACCTTCTGCAACCTCACATTTCCACTGTTGGCATTTCACGCTAAACAGCTACTGCAATCTCAAATGGAGAAATAACTCAAATGTGTGCTACATAAAGCTATGATTCATTTCACGGCGACTTTTCCTTGGTTTTTTCCTCCTGACAGGTTTAGCCGTTCTGTCATGGACAATGAGGTGTTGTTTGAGGGTGACTTGCTGGGTGAAACCCTTTCCGCAGGTTATACAAGTAAAAGGTCGTTCTCCTCTGTGGATGCGTTCATGATTACATAGGCTAACTTTCTGAGTGAAACTCCTTCCACAGGTGGCACAACTAAAAGGTCTTTCTCCTTTGTGGATGCGTTCATGAGCGTGTAAATTTCCTTTCTGGGAGAAGCCTTTCCCACAAAAACTGCATTTATTGGGCCGTTCCCCTGTGTGGACTAAATAGTGAACTGAGAGATTGGTGTTTGAATGGAAACATCTCCCGCAGACCTCACAGGAAAACTTTTCGCTTGGTGTCAGCTTTGAAAATCGATGTTTTCTGAGACGGTTTTTGGCAGCGTTTTGGCGAAGAAACGCCTTCCCGCCATCATAGCAACTGAAGTTGTTTGGCGGTTTCTGTACCTTGACTCTCATTTGGCTATGTTCTGTCATGGTTGTGGCATCCTCGTGTATTTCCTGTGCTTCTTCATACTCCTGAGCCTCTGAAAACTCACCATTGTGCTCCACTGACAATTGGTTGAGTATAGAGTGACCATCAAATTCCAATGGATCCTCTACTGGTGCTATTAACTGTTCAATAGAGTTTTTCCTAGAGTGTTTGTCTGATGAATCAGAAGAGGTGTTTTGTATTTCCGATAACTCTGAAAATTCACCAGATGCAAAATGGCCATCAAAACTTTTTGAGTCTGCCAGTGGCTCATATACAGAAGATATTGGCTGTCCTCTTGAAGCTGGGTGTGTTTTCCCTGTCGGAGTGTTTAAAATTGTTTAAATCCAAAATAATTAAACTAGACTAATTAAATATCTGCTAGAAGTTTTTAACATTACCTGTATAACTGGGATAAGTGTCCACTTCAAAACACTCTTCTTTGATTATGACCAGGTTGGAGTGCTCTTGTTCTTTGTGCTGCATGAGGCAATATGAGCAGATCATGTAAAACGGCATTTTGCTTTTCTATTTCATTTGTAGAATTAACTTCTATAAGTCCAGAGTCATTTTTAACAACCTTGAAAATGATCTAGACCAGTGATTTGCAATCCTGGTCCTGACGAACCCCCAACACAGCACATTTCAGATGTCTCCCTAATCAATCACACCTGATTCAACTCATCAGCTCATTATTAGAGACTGCAAGAGCAAACGAACGAACAACTTTGCAATTCCAACTTCCTAACCTGTAAATACAAACTTGCCAGGAGGACCTGAATGCAAATGCTATATTAGGCGTTTCCAATATGGGAGACATCCAAAATGTGCAGTGGTGGAGGGCACATGTTTGGAAACCACTGATCTAGACAAAGCTATTCATGGGTCCATAAAAAGTAAATAGTACAGTTCAACATTTTTAAATGTTGTCAACATTCATTGCATGATGTATCATCTCACACTGTCAAATTAAACACACCCCTAAAATGACTTTAAAAGGACAATTCATATTGGGCAGATAATAAGTCAAGTTCATGGGACCATAAAAAAATGGGTAACACTTTATTTTAAGGTGTCCTTGTTATGCATGTTACATGTACTTACTAGTATAATAACAGTACATTATACATATTTACATGCAAGTAACCCTAAGCCAAACCCTAATCCTACAAAGTTATAAGTATTAACATGTAGTTAATTAATATTACTCAGCACTTATAAATATAATTACACTGTAACAATGACACCTAAAGTGTGACCAAAAGTTGCAGTTAAAATGTGAATTTTTATAGATAGTTTATAATTCCGGTGTCTTATCTGAGGTTCTACTTTAGAACATAACTGCAATTATTGCATTTATAACTTTATCTGACTCCTTTACGCTGTGCATAACGCATGCAGTCTGATTTACAGTTCTTACTGTGAGCATGGACATCTTTTGGGCATTGTTTTAAACTCATAGATTCAGCTTGCAAACAGACAGCTTATAAAACATAGGTTTCATGTTGGGGTGAACTACTTAAAGGGAATTAAGGGACCTTATGAGGCGACGCGCTGTACAGGTCGACATCGATCGCCAGCTCATCTTCTCTGGACTCGTTCCTCCGATCCCACAAACTGGAGCACCACTCCTTTCCAAATATCCCTTTGATGGAGGGTTGCGCTCCTGTAAGGAGTAAAATATGCATTACAATCATAGAAGTGGACATGGAAAGAAATGTCCGGCAAACATCTTCAAACATATATGTTAAGTAAAGATTTACCATCTTCGGTTTGAACGCAAATAGAGCGATATATTTTGGAGCCAGCGCGCTTCTTCCTCTGTGTTGCGCGTGCTTCTTCATGCCTTTCGCTCCCGAGACAGAACATTTTGTCTTTAAGAACTGTATTTTCACCCATGACCTGAGACAGTTCTTGTCGTAAAAACGCAAAATCGCTGTCTACAATTTTGCATATGTCTTCTATTGCCGTTTTGGTCATTATCTCCATTATGGAGCTTACTTGTAACCGAAATGATAGAGATTGTGACATCTTTGAAGACTCGTTAATTTTTGTAAGCATTCAAGAAAAAGAAACACTGGCTAAAAAAACGTCAGGTCAGTCACCGAATAAATTATTCCAAATTCTGGAACTTGGTACTGTGCAAAACCCGGAAATAAAGTGTATGAAAGAAGTCCTCGGCTTTTATCTTGCCGCAGAATATAGTTAGCTTCCGGTTTGTGATACATTTTCCCCCGAATTCAATTTCTCATACCATCCGTCCAATAAAGTTTCTGACATCAGCTTTAGTGTGACCCAAACAGATATATGTCAGAGAATATTTAAACAACAATACCATTATCTAAAAAAGGTGTACATCAGGATTATATACTATTTCCTGAATTTTGTCGAACATTAGATAAACAAACGTTAATAAAAAGCCCCCCACCCCCTCATTTATTATTTAGCCTATTACAAATAAGTACTTTTACATAGTCCTTGAAAAGTGTGTTATTCTTACTATTATTTGTGATTTTCAGCCAGAAAGACATCAGATAGAGGCAAAGATTTGATACATATTCTTGTGAATAAAAAGATTGCAATGCAAATAAAGAAATTAACAGAAAAATAAAGAAATATTATGCAGGGGGGAAAAATATAATTTTACTAGTAAGGCTAATAAAAATAAAAATATGGGAGGAGAGCGTCACCGGCATTTGGTTTTTACCAGCTTAGTCTTTACACGTTTGATTGTTGACAAAAAAAAAAAAACGAAATAAAAAGCAAAATATATGTTTAGCTAGAATTAACTAGACTACACATGCTTAGTTATCACAAAAAGTAGGCTACATAGGCCTAATTTTAGGGACTCAGCAATATGACCACTGGGTGACAGTATAATAGCAATGGATTTCAAACCTTTGTTCATGGATCATCCCAGCTCTGCTCACTTCAGATGTAGCTCTTATTTAACCCAGCAGAATTAACTCATCATCTGAAGCAAACCGCATATTTGAAGTCTAAACGAGTATTCTCGCCTAAAAAACTCTTAAAAATACATACTGTGACAAAATTAGTATTATTTATAAAATTATTGTGGATTTTGTGTCCGTGATCCACGATGTCACTCACTGTGAGCAATAGTCCACTAGTGGGGTCGATTGTAAGTTTGTAACAAAATAAACGTTGTATTTGAGACTAACTCACATAATCTGCGATTAATATGACATATACACATCCAAGTGAGTTCTAACTGTTGTATACAAATGTGGCAAAATTTGAGACATTTAGTTTAAACAGCCTAAATGTTTACTGATGCTCAAACTGATCACTGATGTCACTGATGCTCAAACAAAAAGCGTTACAACAACCATCATCGGACTCCCCTATATAGAGACACATTAAAGTGTTCAGACCTTAAAGAAATGGAGGCTGAAACACCTTTCCTAGATGATGAGTCACTGCACTAGACAGGTTTGTCAAAGTCCTAGTGCCTCCCATGTGGACGCGCCTTAGTGTTTCACAGGTCTGGGAGGCACACAAAGCTCTAAAGGCTGTCTTCTTTTCACAGTAAAGAATATGTGAGAATCATGACAAGAAGCTCAGGAACTAATCAGCTCAGTAAGCATCAGTATCTATTTGTATTGTATGTTTTTGTGTTTAACTGTGATTACGACTACCTGCCATGGGACTGCGGGTGGAAACTAGCCATTGGCTAAATTCGGTACAATGCATGAAATCGAAACATTTATGTTAAAATTGTACATGGTCCCTTTTTCAAATAAATCTTAATAAAAAATAAAAAACTCTGTCTTTTGCACTGGGGACCCCTGACTGTGGGCATTGCCTCAAATTAGGGAGCATATCCTCTGAAGACACTGAGCAGTGATGGAAATTCACTGCATCCCACATAGTTTTCAGAATTAATTCAATAATGATAATTTTATGTACTGTACATTCACAGATTAAGCTCATGACACAGCATGATAATTTAATTTGTTGTACATCAAGATGCTAGTGTCTACGGCAAGTCCCAAAGCACATAATTATCCAGCTAATGGAAATGATTAATAGGAACAAATGCTGTCTTCACATCAGATTTCAATATAGATCTGTCTATGAGTATTTATGTCCAGACATCAAGTCTAAAGGTCAAGCGTCTGGAGTAGGAAAAGGCACATAGGGAGCAGTGATATTTTTATCTACAACACTTAGGACCGAAGACGAAGTATATCTGTTCAGCTCATATCATCAGAGAAAATGGAGAATGATTCGCAGCTCTTAGAGGAAGACCCTTCTTGTTCGGTGTGTGGGGAAGTGTTCAGTGCTCCAGTGGTCCTCTGCTGTGTTTTTTGTGGGTGTAGCTTCTGTGAAATTTGCTCTCAGCAGTTTTGGGAGACTCAATGTCCCTTCTGCAGAAAAGATGCCTCTGGATCCCATCTCAGAAAGTTCAGGGAGCAAAGACTGAAGGTATTAAATACAGCACAGCTCAATGATAAAGATCGAATGAAGACCGCATCAGATTGCACAAGCTTACCAATGCATGAAAATAATCAGTACATTTTATCTTCTTTATCGTATCACTTTCTTGTTTAATCTAATTTATGTTTTACTTAGCTAAATATATTTAGGTCCAGTCCTTTTCACTCAGTTACAGTCTTACTTGACTTTCTATATACACTCACTGGCCACTTTATTAGGTACACCTTGCTAGTACCTGGTTGGACCCCTTTTGCCTTCAGAACTGCCTTAATTCTTCGTGGCATAGATTCAACAAGGTGTTGGAAACATTCCTCAGAGATTTTGGTCCATATTGACATGATAGCATCACGCAGTTGCTGCAGATTTGTCGGCTGCACATCCATGATGTGAATCTCCCGTTCCACCACATCCCAAAGGTGCTCTATTGGATTGAGATCTGGTGACTGTGGAGGCCATTTGAGTAAAGTGAACTCATTTCATGTTCAAGAAACCAGTCTAAGATGATTTGAGCTTTGTGACATGGTGCATTATCCTGCTGGAAGTAGCATCAGAAGATGGGTACACTGTAGTCATAAAGGGATGCACATGGTGAGCAACAATACTCAGGTAGGCTGTGGTATTTAAACTATGCTCAATTGGTACTAAGGGGCTCAAAGTGTGCCAAGAAAATATCCCCCGCACAATTACACCACCACCAGCCTGAACTGTTGAGACAAGGCAGTATGGATCCATGCTTTCGTGTACTGAAAATTCATCTTTGCCATTACAGAAATAAATGGAATTTTTTAGTGCATGGAAATAGAAAACAGATATTGTTAATTGTAATAATATTTATCAATATTACTGTGGTTTTCATCAAATGTATGCAGCCTTGGTGAGCAGAAGAGACTTGTTTCAAAACATTTAAAAGTTTAGCCCAGATGTCAATGACCACCATAAAGGCTGTGCCTTTGGTTTAACAGAAGAAGAAAATTAGTTGGTGGGACAACAACTACATTACTGAGCAATACACAGCCATACCTGACTATATTTCTGCTACAATCTACAGTATTACACACAGAGACCTTCTGCAACCTCACATTTCCACTGTTGGCATTTCACGCTAAACAGCTACTGCAATCTCAAATGGAGAAATAACTCAAATGTGTGCTACATAAAGCTATGATTCATTTCACGGCGACTTTTCCTTGTTTTTTTCCTCCTGACAGGTTTAGCCGTTCTGTCATGGACAATGAGGTGTTGTTTGAGGGTGACTTGCTGGGTGAAACCCTTTCCGCAGGTTATACAAGTAAAAGGTCGTTCTCCTCTGTGGATGCGTTCATGATTACATAGGCTAACTTTCTGAGTGAAACTCCTTCCGCAGGTGGCACAACTAAAAGGTCTTTCTCCTTTGTGGATGCGTTCATGAGCGTGTAAATTTCCTTTCTGGGAGAAGCCTTTTCCACAAAAACTGCATTTATTGGGCCGTTCCCCTGTGTGGACTAAATAGTGAACTGAGAGATTGGTGTTTGAATGGAAACATCTCCCGCATACCTCACAGCAAAACTTTTCGCTTGGTGTCAGCTTTGAAAATCGATGTTTTCTGAGACGGTTTTTGGCAGCGTTTTGGCGAAGAAACGCCTTCCCGCCATCATAGCAACTGAAGTTGTTTGGCGGTTTCTGTACCTTGACTCTCATTTGGCTATGTTCTGTCATGGTTGTGGCATCCTCGTGTATTTCCTGTGCTTCTTCATACTCCTGAGCCTCTGAAAACTCACCATTGTGCTCCACTGACAATTGGTTGAGTATAGAGTGACCATCAAATTCCAATGGATCCTCTATTGGTGCTATTAACTGGTCAATAGAGTTTTTCCTAGAGTGTTTGTCTGATGAATCAGAAGAAGTGTTTTGTATTTCCGATAACTCTGAAAATTCACCAGATGCAAAATGGCCATCAAAACTTTTTGAGTCTGCCAGTGGCTCATATACAGAAGATGTTGAATGTCCTCTTGAAGCTGGGTGTGTTTTCCCTGTCGGAGTGTTTAAAATTGTTTAAATCCAAAATAATTAAACTAGACTAATTAAATATCTGCTAGAAGTTTTTAACATTACCTGTATAACTGGGATAAGTGTCCACTTCAAAACACTCTTCTTTGATTATGACCAGGTTGGAGTGCTCTTGTTCTTTGTGCTGCATGAGGCAATATGAGCAGATCATGTAAAACGGCATTTTGCTTTTCTATTTCATTTGTAGAATTAACTTCTATAAGTCCAGAGTCATTTTTAACAACCTTGAAAATGATCTAGACCAGTGATTTGCAATCCTGGTCCTGACGAACCCCCAACACAGCACATTTCAGATGTCTCCCTAATCAATCACACCTGATTCAATTCCTCAGCTCATTACTTAAGACTCCAAACCCTCAAATATGTGTGTTAGACAAGAGTCATCAAAAATGTGGGGTGTTGGGGGTTCTTTAGGACCAGGAATCGCTTATTTAGACCCGTGGTTCTCAACCACATTTCTGGACCCCCCTAACCCCTTATTTACACTACACACGTCTGTGACTAGAGAATACCCATAATGCATTGTGAGAGTCACATGCTGAATTAATTGTCACACCTGGAATGTGTTTGGGAACCCCTGATCTAGACCAGTGCTTCCCAAATCTGCCCTATAGGCCCCTACTGTGCACATGTTGAATGTCTCCACACCTGATTCAACTCATCAGCTCATTATTAGAGACTGCAAGAGCAAACGAACGAACAACTTTGCAATTCCAACTTCCTAACCTGTAAATACAAACTTGCCAGGAGGACCTGAATGCAAATGCTATATTAGGCGTTTCCAATATGGGAGACATCCAAAATGTGCAGTGGTGGAGGGCACATGTTTGGAAACCACTGATCTAGACAAAGCTATTCATGGGTCCATAAAAAGTAAATAGTACAGTTCAACATTTTTAAATGTTGTCAACATTCATTGCATGATGTATCATCTCACACTGTCAAATTAAACACACCCCTAAAAATGACTTTAAAAGGACAATTCATATTGGGCAGATAATAAGTCAAGTTCATGGGACCATAAAAAAATGGGTAACACTTTATTTTAAGGTGTCCTTGTTATGCATGTTACATGTACTTACTAGTATAATAACAGTAAATTATACATAATTACATGCAAGTACCCCTAAGCCAAACCCTAATCCTAACAAGTTATAAGTATTAACATGTAGTTAATTAATATTACTCAGAACATATAAATATAATTACACTGTAACAATGACAACTAAAGTGTAACCAAAAGTTGCAGTTAAAATGTGAATTTTGATAGATTATTGCACTGTTTATAATTCCGGTGTCTTATCTGAGGTTCTACTTTAGAACATAACTGCAATTCTTGCATTTATAACTTTATCTGACTCCTTTACGCTGTGCATAACGCATGCAGTCTGATTTACAGTTCTTACTGTGAGCATGGACATCTTTTGGGCATTGTTTTAAACTCATAGATTCAGCTTGCAAACAGACAGCTTCTAAAACACAAGTTTCATGTTGGGGTGAACTACTTAAAGGGAATTAAGGGACCTTATGAGGCGACGCGCTGTACAGGTCGACATCGATCGCCAGCTCATCTTCTCTGGACCCGTTCCTCCGATCCCACAAACTGGAGCACCACTCCTTTCCAAATATCCCTTTGATGGAGGGTTGCGCTCCTGTAAGGAGTAAAATATGCATTACAATCATAGAAGTGGACATGGAAAGAAATGTCCGGCAAACATCTTCAAACATATATGTTAAGTAAAGATTTACCATCTTCGGTTTGAACGCAAATAGAGCGATATATTTTGGTGCCAGCGCGCGCTTCTTCCTCTGTGTTGCGCGTGCTTTCTTCATGCCTTTCGCTCCCGAGACAGAACATTTTGTCTTTAAGAACTGTATTTTCACCCATGACCCGAGACAGTTCTTGTCGTAAAAACGCAAAATCGCTGTCTACAATTTTGCATATGTCTTCTATTGCCGTTTTGGTCATTATCTCCATTATGGAGCTTACTTGCAACCGAAATGATAGAGATTGTGACATCTTTTAAGACTGAATTTGTGTAAGCATTCAAGAAAAATAAAACGTCAGGTCAGTCACCGAATAAATTATTCCAAATTCTGGAACTTGGTACTGTGGAAAACCCGGAAATAAAGTGTATGAAAGAAGTCCTCGGCTTTTATCTTGCCGCAGAATATAGTTAGCTTCCGGTTTGTGATACATTTTCCCCTGAATTCAATTTCTCATACCATCCGTCCAATAAAGTTTCTGACATCAGCTTTAGTGTGACCCAAACAGATATATGTCAGAGAATATTTAAACAACAATACCATTATCTAAAAAAGGTGTACATCAGGATTATATACTATTTCCTGAATTTTGTCGAACATTAGATAAACAAACGTTAATAAAAAGCCCCCCACCCCTCATTTATTATTTAGCCTATTACAAATAAGTACTTTTACATAGTCCTTGAAAAGTGTGTTATTCTTACTATTATTTGTGATTTTCAGCCAGAAAGACATCAGATATTGGCAAAGATTTGATAAATATTCTTGTGAATAAAAAGATTGCAATGCAAATAAAGAAATTAACAGAAAAATAAAGAAATATTATGCAGGGGGAAAAAATATAATTTTACTAGTTAGGCTAATAAAAATAAAAATATGGGAGGAGAGCGTCACCGGCATTTGGTTTTTACCAGCTTAGTCTTTACACATTTGATTGTTGAATAAAAAAAAAACGAAATAAAAGGCAAAATATATGTTTAGCTAGAATTAACTAGACTACACATGCTTAGTTATCACAAAAAGTAGGCTACATAGGCCTAATTTTAGGGACTCAGCAATATGACCACTGGGTGACAGTATAATAGCAATGGATTTCAAACCTTTGTTCATGGATCATCCCAGCTCTGCTCACTTCAGATGTAGCTCTTATTTAACCCAGCAGAATTAACTCATCATCTGAAGCAAACTGCATATTTGAAGTCTAAACGAGTATTCTCGCCTAAAAAACTCTTAAAACTACATACTGTGACAAAATTAGTATTATTTATAAAATTATTGTGGATTTTGGTGTCCGTGATCCACGATGTCACTCACTGTGAGCAATAGTCCACTAGTGGGGTCGATTGTAAGTTTGTAACAAAATAAACTTTGTATTTGAGATTAACTCACATAATCTGCGATTAATATGACATATACACATCCAAGTGAGTTCTAACTGTTGTATACAAATGTGGCAAAATTTGAGACATTTAGTTTAAACAGCCTAAATGTTTACTGATGCTCAAACTGATCACTGATGTCACTGATGCTCAAACAAAAAGCGTTACAACAACCATCATTGGACTCCCCTATATAGAGACACATTAAAGTGTTCAGACCTTAAAGAAATGGAGGCTGAAACACCTTTCCTAGATGATGAGTCACTGCACTAGACAGGTTTGTCAAAGTCCTAGTGCCTCCCATGTGGACGCGCCTTAGTGTTTCACAGGTCTGGGAGGCACACAAAGCTCTAAAGGCTGTCTTCTTTTCACAGTAAAGAATATGTGAGAATCATGACAAGAAGCTCAGGAACTAATCAGCTCAGTAAGCATCAGTATCTATTTGTATTGTATGTTTTTGTGTTTCACTGTGATTACGGCTACCTGCCAAGGGACTGCGGGTGGAAACTAGCCATTGGTTAAATTCGGTACAATGCATGAAATGGAAACATTTATGTTAATATTGTACATGGTCCCTTTTTCAAATAAATCTTAATAAAAAATAAAAAACTCTGTCTTTTGCACTGGGGACCCCTGACTGTGGGCATTGCCTCAAATTAGGGAGCATATCCTCTGAAGACACTGAGCAGTGATGGAAATTCACTGCATCCCACATAGTTTTCAGAATTCATTCAATAATGATAATTTTATGTACTGTACATACACAGATTAAGCTCATGACACAGCATGATAATTTAATTTGTTGTACATCAAGATGCTAGTGTCTACGGCAAGTCCCAAAGCACATAATTATCCAGCTAATGGAAATGATTAATAGGAACAAATGCTGTCTTCACATCAGATTTCAATATAGATCTGTCTATGAGTATTTATGTCCAGACATCAAGTCTAAAGGTCAAGCGTCTGGAGCAGGAAAAGGCACATAGGGAGCAGTGATATTTTTATCTATAACACTTAGGACCGAAGACGAAGTATATCTGTTCAGCTCATATCATCAGAGAAAATGGAGAATGATTCGCAGCTCTTAGAGGAAGACCCTTCTTGTTCGGTGTGTGGGGAAGTGTTCAGTGCTCCAGTGGTCCTCTGCTGTGTTTTTTGTGGGTGTAGCTTCTGTGAAATTTGCTCTCAGCAGTTTTGGGAGACTCAATGTCCCTTCTGCAGAAAAGATGCCTCTGGATCCCATCTCAGAAAGTTCAGGGAGCAAAGACTGAAGGTATTAAATACAGCACAGCTCAATGATAAAGATCGAATGAAGACCGCATCAGATTGCACAAGCTTACCAATGCATGAAAATAATCAGTACATTTTATCTTCTTTATCGTATCACTTTCTTGTTTAATCTAATTTATGTTTTACTTAGCTAAATATATTTAGGTCCAGTCCTTTTCACTCAGTTACAGTCTTACTTGACTTTCTATATACACTCACTGGCCACTTTATAAGGTACACCTTGCTAGTACCTGGTTGGACCCCTTTTGCCTTCAGAACTGCCTTAATTCTTCGTGGCATAGATTCAACAAGGTGTTGGAAACATTCCTCAGAGATTTTGGTCCATATTGACATGATAGCATCACGCAGTTGCTGCAGATTTGTCAGCTGCACATCCATGATGCGAATCTCCCGTTCCACCACATCCCAAAGGTGCTCTATTGGATGGAGATCTGGTGACTGTGGAGGTCGTTTAATTAAAGTGAACTCATTGTCATGTTCAAGAAACCAGTCTGGGATGATTTGAGCTTTGTGACATGGTGCATTATCCTGCTGGAAGTAGCATCAGAAGATGGGTACACTGTAGTCATAAAGGGATGGACATGGTCAGAAACTATACTCAGGTAGGCTGTGGTGTTTAAACGATGCTCAATTGGTACTAAGGGGCTCAAAGTGTGCCTAGAAAATATCCTCCACACCATTACACCATCACCAGCCTGAACCTGTTGAGACAAGGCAGGATGGATCCATGCTTTCATGATCTTTACACTAATTCTGACCCTACCATCTGAATGTTGCAGCAGAAATCAAGACTCATCAGACCAGGCAACGTTTTCTAATCTTCTATTGTCCAATTTTGATGAGCCTGTGTGAATTGTAGTCTCTGTTTCCTGTTCTTAGCTGACCGGAGCGGCACCCGGTGTGGTCTTCTGCTGCTGTAGCCCATCTGCTTCAGGTTTCGATGTTTTGTGCGTTCAGAGATGGTATTCTGTAAATCTTGGTTGAAACTATTGATTTTTTTGAGTTACTGTTGCCTTTCTATCGTCTCCAATCAGTCTGCCCATTCTCCTCTGACCTCTGACATCAACAAGGCATTTTTGCTCACTGGAAATTTTCTCTTTTTCAGACCATTCTCTGTAAACCCTAGAGATGGTTGTGTGTGAAAATCCCAGTAGATCAGCAGTTTTTCTAAATACTCAGACCAGCTCTTCTGGCACTAACAACCATTCCACGTTCAAAGTCACTTAAATCCCCTTTCTTCCCCATTCTGATGCTCGGTTTGAACTTCAGCAACTTTTTGTTGACAGACGAAAGTTTCGGAGGCAGTGTGCAATGACTTTTACTCTGGGAGTCACCAAGAACCCTAGAGAAACTTCGAAATATCTTCATGCCTCTTATGCCTGCATTTCATAAAAATAACTGGTCAAAAACAGTGGTGCTAATTTGATGGTTTGGAAATGTTTAGCTGTATAAGTACCAGGGCATCTTGGCATCATTGAAAGAATTATAAAGCCTCCTGTTTTTAAATTTAAGCTGAAGCCTGGCTGTTATGCTCCAAAACTATGATTCCTAAAGAAATCTAAACCGGTCTAGTCACATTCCAGAATGAAACCCAGACGAAGTGTAGTTGAAGTGGCAGGATCTAAAGCACACCGTTCACGCCTACACATGTCACTGGGCTGAAGCAGTTCTGCAAGCAGGAGTGGGCTAAAATTCCTCCATATAAATAACTACAGGAAACATTTGGTTGCAGTTATTGCTGCTAATGGGGGTGCAACCAGATACTGGTTACACCTCCATTAGCAGCATTAACTGCAAATAGCGCTGAATGTTTAATAACCATCTTTAATGAATGCATGAAAGATTTAACTTGTTGTGTTGTTGTTTATGAAGATTCATGGAAGAGTTTTGGATAAAGCTTTCTTGTGATATTCGGTGTAAAACACTGAAAATCAGAAGGGAGCAAAAACTTTTTTCACACCACTGTTCTTGCCAGTTTTCTTTGAATTATTCTTAGGAGGTGGCATACATTATCTTCTCCAAAGAAAATCTGGATCTATTTCCTCTTACATCAGCGCCGGGGTCAAATTTCCTTTCCAGGAGCTTGATGAGCATAATGTGATGTTCAGGCATTCATCGGAAGATATCATATGTCAGCCTAGACCTTGCTCAGTGATGTATACTCTGAGTAAATACTGCAGCCAATCAGAAAACAGATCTCCCAAGGGTAATCTTACGTGAGAGGGAGGGCATAGTATCCCCTTGTGACCCAAATGGGCAATGAAGGGCTCAAAGGAGCAATGGCCTCCAAGCAGTCATATCTCGCAGAAGACCTGTCATGCCCCATCTGTGGAAATATCCTACAAAAGCCAGTAGTGCTGTTTTGCAGACATCGCTTCTGTAAGCTCTGTCTGGAGAGCATGTGGAATGGTGAAGGATCTTGCGAATGCCCGCTTTGCTGTCAACCATCATCTATGGATGAGCTCATAGTCAACACAACGCTTGAAAAGACCTGCGAGGGCTTTCTGGAGCGCTGCAAAAATGACCCTCTTGCGTGCAAGGAGCATGGTGAGACCTTGACGCTCTTTTGTCTGGAGGACCTGGAACCCACTTGTAGCAAATGCAAATCATCTGCCAACCACAAGAGTCACAGGTTATATCCCTTAAATGAAGCTTCACATGACTGCAAGGTATATACAGACTCGTGGTCTCTTGAATCAATGGTTTCATGTTACTGTACCTTCAATTCAAGGACAAGAAGGAAACCACATTTTTTTTACGAGAATAACCACTTGGGCAACCGTTCCTTCTCTTTAGGACCTCAGAAATAGTTATTTATGGATTCTTGGCTGGGTTCATTATCAGACTATTAATAGCGGCATGCTAGGTTTGAAGCCTCCTGGTAGGGCTGAAACCAGATGCCCATGCGCTTAGTTTAAAGTTGATGAAAGTTTACACCAGTATCTAAAAACAATCTACTCAAAAGAATCTAAAAAACTTTTAAGGTCAAGACCAAGGATGAATTAGGATTATGAGGCCGCTTCTTATCAGTCAACGTTCTGATGACACCAGGAGAAAGACATGTTTCACTATAATTACAATTTTTAAGATATTGGCCTAATCTTAGAAGCTAAGGAAGGATTGGCTTGGTTTGTACTTAGAAGGGACTGGCGGTCCATTCAAGGTGGTTCTCAAGACATTTATCCCAATGTCTTGAGAACCACATTGGACTCCAGCCTTGCCACCACCTTACGCTGGACAAGCAGTTTGGAAAATGAAAACTGTACACTTTCAAAAGTAAGGTTTCCAAAATGGGGGTTTCGCAGGGATGACAGAAGATGGATTCCAAAGAACCTTTCAGTGAACAGTTCTTAATAGAACCTTTTTTTCTAGAGTGATGAACATTTTAATAAAGAAACTTTTACCTAGTGGAGGGGTTTCATGGATGTTAAATTCTAATGTTTAAATTCCACTGGTCCTGGAAATAATTCATCCTTGGTCAGGACATGGACCTTTTTCACACTTCAAAGTTTGTAAAACTGCAATAAAATATAGCAGGATGAACTTCTCTAGAGTTAGAGCAAATATTATTTTTGCACTCATATTTCTCCCAAAAGCAAAAATAAAACACACTTGCATTTCTATGCATTTAATTTACAGCAGTTCGGTGGCAGCAATAGGAATCCCCTTGTAGCAGCATTGACTAGTCTTTCGTGAGTTAAATCCAGGGTAACTTAAAGTATAATGCTATGAATGTACGTCATTACATAAATAAAAAATTATAAATTCAAAAATATTAAGTCATCGAAGGCTGTTTAAAGGGTCCATTCTTTTTGTGGATGCTGGCACCTTTATATTTTGCCATTGTTTTTGTCCCAAAGATATTTAACAGAAAAGTTCAAAAACGTTTGGGCCTCTATAAATGAATAACTAAACAAGTGTGTTTCATTTCGGGCACATCTAGTAATTACTAACTCTTTTTTGTGTTATCGTTATCGTTTGTATTAGGAAGAACTCAAAAATGCTTTGAAACCACTTCAGGAAAAACTGAAGCTCTTCCGAAAAGCGAAACTCACTTGTGAGCAAACAATAGATCATATCAAGGTATTTCCATTTTGAATTGGCTTTAAATCAAACAATTATAGAAAGAGACAATTAATTTTCCATTTCAGGAAAGCAAAAGATAACGTTCTCATTACAGAGTCAGGCAGAGAACACAGAGAAGCAGATACGAGAGGAGTTTGAGGCGCTGCACCAGTTCCTGCGAGACGAGGAGGCATCCAGGCTCTCCATGCTAAAGCAGGAGAAGGACCAGAAAAGACAGATGATGAATGATAAGATTGAAGATTTGGAGAATGACATCACTTCACTTAGCAACACTATAAGAATTGTTGAGCAGGAGATGAGATCTCAGGATATACCGTTTCTCAAGGTGAACATTCGTAATGGCTTAAAACAAATAACAATTCACATGTTGAACTTTTAGTAATCTGCTTCTGTTTTTATTTAACCTAGAATTATAAAGACACCATAAAGAGGTACAAATCCTTTCTGTTATAAATGTTACTTTTTCTCTAGTCCCAGAATAACTCTCTATTCTTTGCTGTATTGACAGAACCTGGCGTATTCCCCAGGATCCAGAGATGATAACAGGTTCACTGCTTGATGTAGGCAAACATCTAGGCTCATTAAAGTTTAAAGTCTGGGAAAGAATGATGGAAAACATTCAATACAGTGAGTACCATTCAGTATCAAACTACCAAGTCATTTCCACATTTATTTATTGTAAACCACTATCAAGAAATGTCTAGATCAAATTTAACCAAAAAGGAAAAAAGACAATTCTTTCGTATTTTTCCAAGACTAAACATTAACAATTGCCAGCAGCCCATACAATGTACAAAACTCATTCACATTACTGTAATAAAAACTACTAAAATAATTACATTAATAAAAGTATGGTTACATTATATTTACGGTGGTGGCCTTTTACAATGTAATTATACATTTGAGTACTGAGTAAAATTAATTAACTACATGTATTTACTTTATGGTTACAGGATTAGGATGAAGGTTTGGTTTAAGGTTGTGTGCAATAATGCATAGTTTATTGTTATTAATATAGTAAGTACATGTAACAAGGACACTAAAATAATGTGTTAGCAAAAGTAAACAATCTGTCAGAGGTGGGGGCAAGTCATACATGGTAGTAATATGCATTGAATTTAATTCTGTCTTTTTTATTATTAAAAGAATACACCACAGTAATCACCGTTTGAGAGGAAAGTGGTTTAATTGTCATGAAAATTATGTCAGTAATGTCATAATGCCAAAATGTCTATGAATTGAAGAATGAATATTACTAAATTAATATTGCTGCTTTTCCCAAAAGCATCGTAAGCCTCAGATGATCGTAGCTTTATTGGTTTCAATGGGTCTATGATGTACTTAAGCATACAATGCTTTTGGGAAACGCAGACCTGGAGATGTCCTCGTGATATTCACACTTAAAGCAACTGCATGTAGTTTTGTGTATTGTTGTGACTTTGGAGCCCCTGCAGTTAAGCGGGTGGAATTCATTGAGGCAAATAACAGTAGATAACCGTTCACGTGCCGTAAAGCAATCTGCCCTTTTCTTGGAATACGCTCACCAAACTTCCACGCGTCCCATCCGTTCTGGGAGTATGTAAAAAACAGAAACCTTTCACCTTATTAAAAGTCACTACACCAATAAAAAGATTTTGAAAATTGACATTTTAAGGTGAAAAACAAAAACAAAACGTACACACAGTTGCTTTAAAGATACCATTAAAGAGAAACATTAGCTTTTTACCTTTCAAACTATTCCTTTGCTGCAGCTCCAGTGACTCTTGATCCAAACACTGCGGCAAGCTGCTTCCTCCTGTCAGAGGATATGACTACATTACAGTGCTGCTCTCAGACCTTTAAACTCCCAGAAAACCCGGAGCGCTTCAATATAGGTGCAGAGGTGCTGGGCTATGAGGGCTTCAGCTCTGGGCGACACAGCTGGGAGGTGGAGGTCAAAAACAACACCTACTGGGTCATTGGAGTTGCAAGCGCATCCATCAGCCGGAAGGGAAAACACGTGTTGACCCCTGCAGAGGGATTCTGGACCATTAGGTTACGAAACGGAGAGTATAAAGCCTGTACTGCCCCATGGTCCCCGCTCACTATGACTAAGAAGCCGCAGGTGGTTAGGATCATATTGGACATGAACAGGTCCAGGGTGACTTTCTACGACCCACGAGAGAGAACGCCTCTATTCACCTTCACAGACATCATCGCTCAGAGAGCGTTCCCATACTTCTGCAGCGCCTGTAAGGAGCACCCATTGAAAGTGCTGCCAGCATGGATCTCTATTAAGACCGAATGATGTGAAGAACGTCCCTCTCAGCATTTCTTTCCTCAAGTCTCATGTTAAGCCCAGCTCACACGGTGCAATTTTGGCCACGATTTGGTCGTCTGAGACACATTTTGAAAGATCCTAAAAGATTCCTATAATCCAAGGCTGAAATCTGTAGTCTTTAAACGCTGGTTTGATGTTCACCGACAGCCGATTAATGGCCGTTATGATCAAATTTGACCTTCGTCGAAATTCTGGTGATGTCAGAAGATTTGACGCACTGTCCTGTAGTGTGACCTCTCCTACAACGAACATCAAATAGTCCAATATTTTCAAGACAGTCATGATTAGAATTAATGCTAGAGATTTCTTAAAACTGCATAAAAACTCCTGTGCTCCCATCCTCCACTCACAGAATGAATCTGATACGTTGCCTTTGCTATAATAAACACCAGTTGTTTGGCTGTTTTCATTTGGGTGTGTAGTGTTGCTTACACTATTCTTCTTAAAGGGATAGTTCACTCAAAAAAGACAATTCTGTCATTAATTACTCACCCTCATGTCGTTCCAAACCTGTAAGACCTTCGTTCATCTTCGGAATATGAATTATAATATGTTTGATGTAATTATCCTTACACGATCAAGCCAAAGAAACATAACAAGGAGATTGTTAAAATAATCCATGTGACATCAGTGGGTCAACCCTAATTTTACGAAGCTACAAGAATACTTTTTTTGTGTGCAAAGAAAACTAAAATAACAACTTTATTATAAATAACGACAATTCGTCTCCTCTGCATCACCCTATAGCGCTATTTTGGAGCGAATCAACGTATGCAACATATACACTGCTTGTGTTCAGATCAAAGTGTAAACAACGTATCCGTGTACGGTGCAGCTGACACAGAACAGCATACGTTATTTATGTATGTGATACTCTCCAAAATGGCACTATAGGTTGATGCGGAGGAGATGAATTGTTGAATAAAGTTGTTATTTTAGTTTTCTGTGCACAAAAAAGTAGGGTAAACGTACCTATTAAGCTCACCAAAATCTACATCAAAACATTTTTCGTGCACAAGATATTGGTTTCAGTACAAAAAGTTATGTTAAAATAAAATATTAATCGCACACAAAAATATTTTATTGTTTTTTAAAAGACAAAAGGTGACCAGGTGACCTGCTACTTCCAGCGTGATTCTGAAGTGTGCATCCAATAGACACTTTTTTATCCCATAAAGCCACAGGAGAGTAGTTGTGAATGGCAGTGGCAACGCAGGTCACATGACAATGACAATATGATGACTGTAATGTGTCCAAATTACATTAATTCTATACTGAACTTTTTAATGGTCGCAAAGTAATTACTTATTCAAAAGTACCCACTCAGAAAGTATGTGAAACACCGCTAACATGTAGATGTTACTGTCACAAAATTAGAGATCGACCGATATATCGGTGTACCGATATTTTCCCCGATATTTAAGCATTTTACCATTATCGGTATCAAAACCGATAACCGATATTTTTTTTTTTTCACATACACAATTATACAGAGTATAACCATTAGTGAAATGTGTTCTCTGCATTTAACCCATCCAAGTACACACACACCTGGAGCAGTGGACACACACACACACACACACACACACCTGGAGCAGTGGACACTGTTCACTCAGGAGAAGCTCCAGCACACACACACACACACATGTAACTTTATACAAGATTCACTTGTTTGAAACACGCTAAACTATATTAACATTTACTATAGAACCATTATTTCGCCAATAAACATCTAAATAAATACATCTCTATCGAAATTAATTATTATCTCCGCAAGCGATCGCAGTTTGAGTTTAGTTCTGTGTAAATAGATAAACCGCGCTGTCAGCAGTTTTCATAATCTAGAATGACAAAAACATTTGAATAATTCTGATAAAACGTGCCAGTTAAGAAATGCAATAAAATACAATGTTTTGTTTGTTATAGCTTATTTCAATATTCCAGAGAATGTTATCCAGTGAAATATCATTATCCAGTGAATTATTATTATTCACTCTTTAGTCTATTAAACAGCTTATAAACCTAAAACTGTAGTTTAAAATGAAGTTGATATGACTTCTGTCCTTTATTTTCTCCATTTGAAAACATTAGACATTATTTTGCTTATTGTAATATCAGTGTTGCTGATGATGCTTTTTATAAATAAAATGTTTTTATTGTTGTAATTTCAAGATTAGATTTTACATGAAAGACAGTTTTTTTGTTGTTGTTAAGATGACTTAAGGGGGAAAAACCAAATCGAAGAACGGACTTAATTTAATCTGTTATTTATTTAATTTATAACAGTAAATAAATATCGGTTCTGCATATCGGTTATCAGGTACATAAACGTACAAAAAATCAGTATCGGTTATAAAAAAAAAATCAATATCGGTCGATCGCTACACAAAATCATGTCAGAGATGACCAGCGAAAGGGAAACACTAACAAAGTTTGCAACAAAGTTTGCTTGCCAGTGTGGGCATTTTTTGCATTCTATAAAAATCTGTATTTTGAGTGGGATTAATTTAAGTTGAAGATGAAAAGACATCGCAATTAAATCATTATCGTGAATTATATTGGCCATGATAATTGTGTAGTGAAAATGTGATTGTGACAGCCATTATAAGAATTATATTATTAAAAATGTTTGATTGATTTGTTACAATTATCATATATTTTAAAATATGACCTATGCACAGTTTTTGTTAGATTTAAGAAACCGTAAACATCAATCAATACAAGGACATTAAAATAAGGTGTAGAGAAAATGGTTAAATATATTACAAACTTAACTAAAACCACATGTCATGCTCAGGATAATAAAATTGGAAAATAGTGTAGTGAAAATCTGAAATTATGAAATCCCTAATATGTATTACTTGTATTTAATATGTATTTATTTAGTAATTATATAATTTATTAAAATATGACCCATAGATTTACCAAAAATGTAATGTTTATGTCAGGGCATTAGAATCAGAAAAGAGGAGTCTGCAGTAAAAATGATTATTTATTCTTTTAATTATTCAGAAGTCTGCAGTAAATTAACATGATTACACAGTTTTAGTTGTCAAAACGTCTTTGTTCACATGTCAGTGTGAGGCATTTCATCTTGTCATACCACACATGGGTAAAGCTTGAGGAGGTCAAATCTAAGGCACTTTGTTGTGGCTCTTTTTCAGCTTTCTAAAAGTCACTTTGGAGTTAGGCATTTTAACAACAGTTATGTAGTACAAATCTAAAGTCTGTTAACATACACTCTTTATCTTTTCAGGCTAAAAAAGTATTGTAGTGGTTTAAATCTATAGTGTCAAATTCATACAGTGGAGTTTCATCTTTCATCCTGCTGGCTTTAGCTTTTTACTGGTTAAATTGGGAGTTTGCATATATTTTGTCACCTATACGCTACCATCAAATCAGAATAACATTAAAATAATTATCTCTCACTGTCTATCAGATATTCAGCTTGTCATTGTGAATACAGCTTGCTACCAAATTGAAGAAACCTGTACAAAAGCTATTTTTGAAAAGTTTAAACTAAAATGTAAATGCAAATACTGTCTAAATACTAGCAGAACAAATCTGAGTTGGTTCTGTTGCATTGTGGTAACACTGTGTGCGGCCACAGGTCAGAAGACAGGTAAGTTCAGACTACCTTCTCTTCTTCGTCTCAAAGGGAGATCCTGCCTTCTTCAAAAGCACTGTACACCTCCTCGGTCACGAGCTCATAACGGCCTGCTCTGGAGTTCAGAAAGTAGATCTGGTCAGCTGTGAGCCGTGGATCGTATCCTTCCCTCTGCAATCTGGTCTTCTGAATTTTAAATGTTCCTGTGAATAGTTGAAGGGTTAGTTCACCCAAAATTAAAACTCACCCTCGAGGCATCCTAGGTGTATATGACTTTCTTTTTTCAGACGAATCCAATCGGAGTTATATTAAAAATTGTCTGGGGCGTGAATAAAGGACTCCTGTAGCGTAATAAACACTTTTCTCTCACTTCTGCTGACTGTCGTACGCGGAAACCGTTCTGGCGGATGACGTGGGATGTTTGCGTTGCATGCCTCTAAGATATGCTAGTCTCGTGAGTTTTTTTACAGGAGCAAAGGAAGAAAAGTTTCCTTACTTTAAAAAAGTTAAACCAGTCTCCTCTTGGCTTATATCGAAATTTTCAAATCCTCGGTTTGTGCTTCTAATTTGTGACTGGTGTTTTATTTGATTTCGTGAGAAATTGATTCTTTGAAACAGACTGTTTGAAGAAAGTTTACAGAAGAGATGCTTCAAACATCTGTCTAAATGCTCTCATATTTATAATTTGCCAGACAAATTGGCTTGAAAGCTTAATAGCTCAATAAAAGCACATTAATCGTTGTGATATTCACAATGTTTTATATTGCTTGCAAAACTACAGCACAGTGCATGTATGGCATAATACTTAATATATTATCGATTCCAGGCCATTTATTTTTTATTTTATTTAATGCTATGTCAGCATCTTATGCTATTTTCATCGCAAAAACAATAAAAATTTAAGTATAACAAATACTATAAAAACCAGCAAAAAACAAACAAGTTATATTATACAAGATTTATCACATTAAAGGTGCCATAGAATGCATTGAAACAATATTTTAAATTGTTCTCTGATATCTACATAGAAGGTATGTGGCTTAGGTAAGGGCAAACAATCTCCAGAAACGGTTTAATGTCCATTTAAAACCATAGGATTTGTCCCTAGAATGAAATGGTCTTTTATTGGCTTATTTGGACGGGTCATGAATAATAATGTTGAGCTCTGTTCTGATTGGCTGTTTCACAGTGCGGCTCAATGTTGAGCTCTGCTCTGATTGGCCGTTTCACAGTGTGGCTCAATTTTGAGCTCTGCTCTGATTGGCCGTTTCACAGAGCGGCTCAATGTTGAGCTCTGCTCTGATTGGCTGTTTCACAGTGCGGCTCAATGTTGAGCTCTGCTCTGATTGGCTGTTTCACAGTGCGGCTCAATGTTGAGCTCTGCTCTGATTGGCCGTTAGGGTTGTGACGGTGAGGAAATTTTGTGAGGCAATTCTGCGTCAAGCAGTGTTTAAATAAAACACAGCAAAAACTGTGGAACCAAATAAATGAGAAACTAATATAAAAAAAAAAACATCACATATATAGATCAGGGATGCCTAATAGATCGATCACGAAGGCAATGCTGGAAGATCGCGCTTTAGATCAGTGTTTCTCAACCAGGGGGGCGAGATATAAACTACAATATAATATATTCACTAATATTATGTAACTTAACATTTAGCTGCCAACACGGAATAAAGTGTCACAGAGAGAGAGAAAAAAAAAGTAATATAAAAATTGTAATCCTTATTTTTATTCGTTTTGTCAGGATATAATTAGTTTAGGCTAACATTCAGCCTACAACACAATAGGAAAAATATAGGTTTAGCCTAATATCTATTTTATTAGTCTTGTCAAAACACTAAATTCATTTAACATCTTGCTGTTAACACAGTGAAAAGCGCAGCAGAGAAAAAAATACATTCGACAGTAAACGAAGTACTGGTTCATACATGCCATGCAGCGCGGATAACGGTCCGAGTGCAGGCTGTACCGGTGCTCGATAAGAATAAAGCGCAGATATGCTGTTCTGAAAGGACGTCGGGAACGGGATAATGTTAAACCGCCTGCTTCAGTTCAAATTGCACCACAGTTACCGACCGTTACTGCATTGTATTCGTTGAAATTAATCCCGCGGCGTAAGAAATCTGGTCAGGACAGCCGCGGCAATGCAGACCTAGACTGCTCTGATGCACGACTTTCGTCTGTTCGGTGCGTTGCATTGAGCAGACGCGTTCAGTTTTAATTTTAGTGTCCTCTAACTGAACGGAATAATTTTTATTACTATATAAAAAAATAATAATCTAAACGACGGTGTGGGACGGTGCCACGGTGAGCAAGTGAAGTAACGGTGTTGCGGCTTAACACCGGTATAACCGTCATCACCGTCTATCGCGGCAAGCCTACTGTAAATCATTCGCCATCATCCTCAGTCATCTCTCCTTACTCTGTTTATGTGGTAAGTGAAATCTTATGTACTGCAATGTAACAGGCTACCGCTAGCAAGGAGCTAACCATGTCCCTTTAGTGGCTTGCGTTATTTTTTACAATGCTTTATTTGCTTTCCGTGCCTTTCTGAATAAAGACACCAACCCATCCCCTGCACTTTACATCCCCTGCACAGCCTGGAACATAACATTTATTTCCATGATCTGCCATTTTCGCAGTTGTCTGCGCTTGTTTATTTACAACACCTGCAGAACTTCTGAGGGTTTGGCTGGCGGCTGAAATAGAACCTGGGCGGGTATATGTAAATGTTGGGGGCGTAACTAGTAGTGATCCCGACTGTAATATCACAGTCGGTGTTATGTTCTGATTCTCCTATTTTTCAGTTATAAGATTTACATAAGGAAGAGGAAACAATGGTGTTTGAGGCTCACGGTATGTAATTTCCATGTATAGTTATGAACTGTTATTATTCAACTATGCCAAGGTAAAGACAGTTTTTCCATTCTATGGCACCTTTAACATATGATACAAATTCTAAAACTTTTTTCCAGGCCATATAGCATCTGGAAATCTTTCCTCACCTGTGGTATCTACACATGGGGAGATGCGTAGAAATATTGGCCGTGCGTATGGGGGAAGAGCTTGCTGAACCTCTTTCAGGAAAGAATTACAGTTGAAGTTTCCTGTGGAATCAGCGATGGCAGCCATTCCAGCCTTTCCCTCCACACCTATACACACACACACACACACACACACACACACACAGTATATGAGGATATCTAACCTATACATATGGAATTATGGGTCCTGTGAACTTCAGGACAAAGCACTTTACATCCCCTGCACAGCCTGGAACATAACATTTATTTCCATGATCTGCCATTTTCGCAGTTGTCTGCGCTTGTTTATTTACAACACCTGCAGAACTTCTGAGGGTTTGGCTGGCGGCTGAAATAGAACCTGGGCGGGTATATGTAAATGTTGGGGGCGTAACTAGTAGTGATCCCGACTGTAATATCACAGTCGGTGTTATGTTCTGATTCTCCTATTTTTCAGTTATAAGATTTACATAAGGAAGAGGAAACAATGGTGTTTGAGGCTCACGGTATGTAATTTCCATGTATAGTTATGAACTGTTATTATTCAACTATGCCAAGGTAAAGACAGTTTTTCCATTCTATGGCACCTTTAACATATGATACAAATTCTAAAACTTTTTTCCAGGCCATATAGCATCTGGAAATCTTTCCTCACCTGTGGTATCTACACATGGGGAGATGCGTAGAAATATTGGCCGTGCGTATGGGGGAAGAGCTTGCTGAACCTCTTTCAGGAAAGAATTACAGTTGAAGTTTCCTGTGGAATCAGCGATGGCAGCCATTCCAGCCTTTCCCTCCACACCTACACACACACACACACACACACACACACAGTATATGAGGATATCTAACCTATACATATGGAATTATGGGTCCTGTGAACTTCAGGACAAAAGTTGCTTTATCCATCTCACCTGGTACGTTTACTCCAAACACTGCTACATCAGTTTGTCTCAACAGGCTGCTCAGTGTTCCCTCCACTTCAGTAGTAGACACGTTCTCACCTTTCCAACGAAACGTGTCACCGCTCCGGTCCCGGAAGTACATGTATCCAAGCTCGTCCATAACTAAAACATCACCTAAGAGACACCATACCAACAAAATAAGTTTACTACGTAGTGAAACAGCCAATTTCACAAGCTAAAAATGTGTGGGTGTTGAAGAAAAATTGCAATATTTTTGCTATTTTACTCTTGACCAAGAATAACATAAAAAGTAGACTTCAATATGCTACAAAGAATTTGGATAGACCTGTGGAGTTATGGAAGAATGTTTTATGGATTGATGTGACAAACTAGAACTTTTCAGACCCATCAGCAGTATGTCTGGTGCAAACAATCAAAGCTTATGAGTGGAAAACACAATCCTCACGATCAAACATGGAGATCGACCAGTCTTTTTATGGGGTTGTTTTGCTGTTGCAGAAGTGGACATCTTGACTGTATGAAGGACATCATGGATTCTTGGAAGTATCATGGAAGCATCAAGCCATTTTGGCAAAAAATGTGATGCTTTTGGTGCACAGACTGAAGCTTGAGGATAACTGGACTTCCAGCGGGGCAATCATCCCAAACTATACATACAAATCCACTGGAGCTTCGTTCAGGGATCAGTCATAAAATGTTCACAACTATTGCATCAATGCAACACACAGATTCTTTTTAGAATTCAGATTTGTATATGTTATAGAAAAAAACTAAAGTGTGCTTTTTTTGTGGTTTCCAAAGACCCAGTTAGCATACAGGATTTGCTGTTTTCAAAGACATCAACTACATGTTCATGTTACATTTTGGTTGCATTTGTAAATTATAAAAATAAAGTAATAATATCCTAATATGTGACCCTGGGCTCTTAAGTGTCAATTTTTTTTAAATTGACATTTATACATCAAATGAAAGCTGAATAAACAAGTTTTCCATTGATGTTTGGTTTGTTAGGATCGGACAATATTTGGCTGAAATACAACAATTTGAAAATCTGGAATCTGAGGGAGCAAAAAAATCAGAATATTGAGAAAATCATCTTTAAAGTTGTCCAAATGAAGCTCTTAGCAATGCATATTACTAATCAAAAATTAGGTTTTGATATATTTACGGTAAGAAATTTACTAAATATCTTCATGGAACATGAACTTTACTTAATATTCTACTGATTTTTGTCATAAAAGAAAAATCGATAATTTTGACCAATGCAATGTATTTTTGGCTATGGCTGCAAATATACCCCAGCGACTTAAGACTGGTTTTGTGGTCCAGGGTCACATATCGATCGCAATCCATTAATTGAATTTCGGCATGATTTGAGGTATCTGTAAATAATACTGTTTGATAAAATACTGAGAATCGTCATGATCAGAATGTCACATCCTATCAGCATACACATTTACGTTATTATTTATCATTTCACCCTCCACAGCGGTAAATTTCACAATGTTAGAAACTTCAAGACACTGGCACTCCATTGGAGAGTGTTACAGGTGCACCTGACAGATATGCAGAGTCGTTTTTCTTGAACACATTGAAGGCGATCTTCTTCCTGGTGGCATCCTGACTAGCGTACCCATCAAACCGACGCAGAGGATCGTCCTGATTAATTCTCCCCACCAACAGCCCAGGCTCTCCTGTGAGTGGAAGTCAATACATGAAGAGAAAAACCTATGATAAGAGCACAAAAGAAATCTGTGGGAGGAAAATGACTGTTGATTATTTGGTACATTGTTCTAGTCTGATGCACTCAAATTATAGCCTTTTTTACATGATAAGTGTGCTTATAGTTTTTTTTAAACAAATTAAAATAAATGCAATTTGGAAAAATAAAGGCTTTTAATTTTTATATTTTATGCAACACAATGTCTAATACATTTTTAAAGGGGTCATGATATGTGAAATCATATTTGCCAAGATCTTTTGGCATATAAGTGGTATGTGTACCATTAAAACATCAGAAGGATCCCAGCGTATGGAACAAGTGGATAGTTTAATCATTTTAATGGCACCCTGGATCTTGTCAGAGGATTGTTCGGAGCATTTTGTTTTGTAAACTAGGCACAGTGTCCCGGAAAGTTCACATTAGTTGAAAGATGAAGCGGTACTAGTAAGTGGAAATTACCATTTTATTTTTGACCATGTTGTCAAAACACTGGATTCTGTCAATGCAATTGGATCTTGCATTATTAATACGGTTTCATATGCAATGATGTTAGCCAATCATAACAGAGGCCGATTCTGACAACCTTTAGAACACACCCATTAAAACAGGTCGTTTTATGAGGGTTGAAAATAATACATTTTCCACATATTTATGTTTTTTTTGTGTGTGCAAAAAAACTCAAGGAACATAATTAAATTAAATAAAATAAAACTCAAGTCATGACCCCTTTAAAGTGTCCAAATACATTTTGAAGCCACCATATATCAGGCTTCTATTACAAAGATTAGATCTAAAATTATGCGAAACCTATTTCATTAACATATATTGGGGAAACATATAAATCAAAGGGTACTTGGCAGCGAACGCACCAGGTTGGCAACGCACACACAGTCCCTGCTTGTCCCGAACCAGTTCCATGGTTTCCTCGTTCACTTTCACCAGTCGGATGGGGTACACGTTTGGCAGAATGCGACTGTTAAAACCACAAGCTCCAACCTGCAGCATTCAGAGTGAGTTTTTACCATTCAGTTACCTGTTACAACTGATCATTGCATATTCAACGTTCTCAGAACAATACTGTAGGGTATCAGAGCGAATCAGACAATTTAAGATTCAATCAAGATCATGGTTGAAACACGAGGAACCGAAATCCAGAAAGAGGCCAGAGACAACAGGATGTTCTTAAATCAGATCCTAGAACCAGCCAGGCTGAAGCAAGTCTAACCAACCAATTATTTTACAGAACAGCTTGCAACATTAACACAAAAGAACACATTGATAATCCCAACTCAGGAAGGAGATTGTCAAATTTGGGGCAAGTCACCAAGATTAATGATCAAAGAGAAGAAAATTTGAGTTAAAGACTTCCTCAGATTGACTTCCCCCAACTTGCAGACAAAGACCAGACTGAGATTCCTTCTAAACCCTTCACAGAACAAGTCATCACGTTCACAGAATGGCACAAGAACTGCCTTTACATGTATATATGCACCTAAAAGGACTTATGAGCGACTAAGCATTTCTATGCATAACTCCATATTATGTAACCCACACATCATGTCCTAATCACTCATTGCGTATGTCTTTTGAATAACAATTGAATAGTTTATATTTACGTTGGGTATGTATGAGTTTAAAAAGTCATGCTTTAAACATTTCAATCAATTAATACTTTGTAAAATTTATTATATTCTTGTTATGGAAATCATGTCCAAAAATATACTCTGCAAGAGCGGGAAAATTCTGACCATGTGACTGAAAAGATAACATGTTGATTTATGTATTGGGAGGAAAAACAGAGCAACACTTGCATGCAATTGATTCTGTCCATGCAATTGGATCTTGCATTATTGATAAGACGATGTCTAATTGGTCAAGACACCATTTTGGATGGGTCCAACAGCCCAGTTTATAAACTTAGGACACCATCAAATTTGAGCTTTTAGTCATTGCTTTTTGCAACGACGATAACAATCTCTTACCACAAAGGCAATGCAAGTACAACCTCCGGATTCTAGCTAAACTGGTGCATTAAGTATAAATTTTAACCTCATTCAGGAACTCAATACGAGGGTTAATTAGATGATTGATGGTTGTTCAGGTCTATGCAATTGCATATATTGCTATAAACTTGTGATTTCAGATTTTCCCTCTTCTAAACTCATTCTTTCCTCACTTTCTCTCTTTTCTGCAACCTGTATGAATATGTGAGTGTGTGTTTATGTGTTAGATTAGTTTATATTGTCTTAGATTTATCCAATAGTCTTATTTATATTGAAAAGAGAAGTATCTTGTGCTTACAAGTTAATGTCTTAAACTGCTGATCATGTTACTGTGCTATTAAATATTGTTTTCACTATACTTTGGATATTAATAGCCATTGCAGAATTTATGTTAAATGGCCCGTTCAATGAATTGCTGGCCGACTCGGTGATCAGCCATAAAACAGTGATTCTGTCCAAATTTCCTATAAAATCATAGTCTTATTGAGCAAAATTTACCCATTTCCTTTACAACACTGATACTTAACCTTGCCATCCATATTGGCAATGCTGCAGTTGCACTCGGTGGCTCCATAGAACTCGCCGATCTGTTTTACTCCGAAACGCTCCATAAAAGCCTCCCACACGCTCGGCCGCAGCCCATTTCCCACGGCTAAACGCACGCGGTGCTGTCGCTCAGAAGGGCGCACAGGCTGAGACAGCAAGTAACGGCAGATCTCGCCTATGTACTGCACAACCTGCAAGAAAGGGAGAAAAAACTGTTAGTTTTTAGTTAACTGTTAGTTACTCTTAGTTTGTAAGAGTACAAACTATCCATACTTATATAACCTTTTTATTACTCAATTTACATATTCAGTAACAATCATTAAAAGGGTCATCGGATGCCCATTTTCCACAAGTTGATATGATTCTTTAGGGTCAAAATGAAAAGTCTACAACATACTTTGGTTAACATTTCTCAATAGTAGTTTAAAAACAACCTTTTTTCACTGTCAAAACCAGCTCTTTTACAGCAACCCGTTTTAGTCCATGTTGCTTTAAATGCTCATGAGCTCTACTGACCCCGCCAGTAATTTGCAAAGATGCATAAAAAACCCTTATACCCAGTTCTTCTGGAGGTGAAGCTGGATCAAGAATGATTTGCACGAACAAACGCATTTATATAGATTGAGGGCACATTCCCTTCAAAACCAAACGTAATCCTCTTCAGCGGCTCAGATGATGGGAGTAAATGACTACTACTATGCTCATTATTACATCAACAATAAAACACCTCAATTGCTTTGGAGACATTCTTGTCTGCTCCAGCTCCGGCATCGAAACAATGGCGAACAGCTCACTCAGGGCGGGTCTAAGGTAAGAAGACAGTGTCAATCAACTATCGTGGGAGGGGCCTGGGTCTGTGTGACATCACACATCCAAGAATCAGAGAATGGCTTGATTTGAAAGAGGGGATATTATTTATAGAGATAAAAAAATACCACTGGGTGGATTTTTTTTTATCATCATAGTGTGGTTGTGTACATACATTTATGATCAAACAACACGTACAAGTGAATTTCGCATCCGATGACCCCTTTAAGATGCTTATAAATTAATCATGCTCTGGATGCATTGTTAAAAGAACATTACAAATGCACTTCATTTAAACAATGACTTGTTTTTTTCTAATGTTTTCTATTCTATATTTTAATATATTTGGGTGTTTTTGAGGGTATTATATAAAATCAATGTCAGGTTCATATCTCCCTCCTGAACACCTGGATGTTCCTTCACAATTAATCAAAATCTTACTTTCCACAACCTTCACACTTTCTGGTGGAATAAGCTACCAAGCAGGATCCTATCCTATAAGGATAGCTGACGAGACTCTGTGCGTGTGTGTTAAGTTCATTGGTTTAAGGTTGGAGTGGTTAAGCCATTGGTCTCAAACTCAATTCCTGGAGGGCCACAGCTCTGCACAGTTTAGCTCCAGCCCTAATCAAACACACCTGATCCAGATAATCAAGGTCTTCGGGATCACTAGAAACTTCCAAGAAGGTGCGATTTGGAGCTGGTTGGAGCTAAACTCTGCAGAGCTGCGGCCTGCGGAATTGAGTTTGAGACCAATGGCTTAACCACTCCAACCTTAAACCAATGCACTTAACACACAAGCACAGAGTCTCGTCAGCTATCCTTGTAAGGACTCTCCATAGGCGTAATGGTTTTTATACTGTACAAACCGTATTTTCTATCGCTCTACACCAACCCAACACATAAATCTACCCCTCACAGGAAACTTTATGCACTTTGACTTTATCAAAAAAACTAATTCGGTTTGATTTAAAAGCTCTTGTACCCATGGGGACCTCAATTTAGGTCCCCACGGTGACATGAGTCCCCATGAGTCTGTGTGTATTCATGTTTAAGTCCCCACCAGGATATATACACCTGTACACACTCACACACACAAAATTCCTCTTCTATAGCTTGCTTCCTAATAGAGTTGTCCCCTAAAACTGGCATTGAATGTTACAAATATTGTTAGCTCCTTGACAGATTGGTTTTGGATAAAAGTATCTGATAAATGCGTAGATAACCAACAAGCAGGAAGCTATTTTGTCATCATGTGACAAGATAACCATACAAACAGAACTGGTTGCAAAGAGAGCCCCCATGGCAACCCTCAAAGCCAGCATGTCTTTTAAAATGTCATATAAATACCATTTTATTTTAGGTTAGGTCAACATCAAATGGTATAAACCCAACAAAAAGATGATTAAAAAAAAACCTTCAGAGCAACGTTTTACTGTAAAAAATACAATTTAAAACTTGCTTCGAAAAAGGCGTGTACACTCAGATCTATTTAAGGTGTAAAGAAAATATGAATTTCTAATTTCTCAAATCTTTGTTGGAAATGGTTTAAAGGTTTTTCAAAAACTATATGCAACTAGTGAAAATGTTACAAACGGTTTAAAACGATCATATTCATAATTTTGGGTATTCTTATTTGTCATGAATAACCCTAATAAAAGTGACTTACAGTGCAGTTATGTTTGATGCAGTCTTCCCAGAAGCGACTTGCAGAGAACTTCTTCTTGACCACCACAGTTATACCGTGAATCAGACACTGGCCCACCCCCATAATATTACCTGTAAAAGAGTAAATTCAACAGACACAGCAAGCGTTGGGCTGTTTGTAAAATCTACAACAGTATGTTTGAAACCAACAACTTCTAACAGCTTATGACATATTAATCGAAAGATAAGGAAACTATAATATCAGCAGCTGATCACGAGCAGCATGGCAGTCAATGTACAATATACCTGCAGAATGGTAGAGGGGTAAACAATCATAGATGATATCATCTGGCCGCATCCGAAAAGAATGGTATCCGAAAGCAGCAATCCTGTAATACCTGGGAAATAGAAGCAATTTATTAAAACTCATTTCAAAAATGGGCCAAACAATATTTCTCTCTGAGATTTATGAATGTGATATGGCTGTGAGCAGGTTACCGACTGTGCACCACTATAGCAGCTTTAGGGAGTCCTGTGGTGCCAGAGGTGTAGATATAAAACAAATGATCTGTGACAGAAAGGGGAAAAATGGATAAATGAAGATGTAATGTAAATAAAACAGTGATGAGACATGGGTGATGCTTAGACTAATAGTTTACTGCTAACCGTCTAGTGCGCAGGATATACAGCTTACTATGTTTAAAACGTAAACATAATGCACAATTTGAAATGACAGACTATTAAAATGTCATTATATATTAGCTTAATTCAGTAAGTTCCATCTTTTTAAATCACAGAATTAAATGTCAACTTTTAGCAGTCTGGTTAAATAACACATTGACATTTATTACAATTATAATAATATTGACTTATTACCTAATTTACTTGTAATTCACTTATTATTATAAAAGCAATAGCACATTATCCTTTGCTGTAATATAAAAATTGTATTGACAATCATGAAATTTCACTGCTATTACTACCAACTACTGAAATTGTGGTACTGTAACATACCTAGTGCACATATGGATGTTGAATTTTGCACTGGCTATGCTGAACATTATAATAGCAATTACGCTATTCTGATTTTTTAATTCTGAAAGAAATTATGCTGTTCTGACATTCAAATATTTATTTCTCTGTATTTTCTGTCTGACTCTTGTCTTCCAGTATCATCAAAAGAGCTCTTGACTGAATTGAAGACCACTTCAGTGTGGATACATTTATTTGAGATAATAGATGTGATTTCTGTGATTTGCAAATTAAAAATCTAATTAATATGCCTCTCAAACTTGTGACTGATTCAGGGCTATTATGCAAAGAAAACAATTCCACTGCCGGCAGCACTTTCTGAAGTGGTCTTATAATGACTTGTGTAATAAGTAATCCACCATATTTTGAATAGAGGGCAAACGCAGTCTTGGAGGAATCCATTCTCATTGGAAGAGAGCACATCAAAAATATACTTAACATACTAATAACCAACAATAAACACAACTAACCATCAGGATAAGCAGACAATGTTTACACATGATTCTAATACCGTCTGTCCACCGTAACGGCTTTAAACTAATTGTCTAGAAGTTTCTAACTTACCTCCATAAAAACTTTAATAATGGCCCACAACAGAATTTTTGCTACCAAACTGCAGCAGCAGAGATTGTAAAAGCACAAGACATGAAATAAATGTAACACTCCAGTGCGCTAATAGTCAAAAGTAATGTGCACATAAAGACGCTAATATTGTCACCCGATCCATTCATCAGACGGTTCATTTGATTTCTCTCTGAATGAACCTCTAAAGCAAGAATGTCAAACTCATTTTAACTGTGCAGGCCACTTTTTTAAAAGGGGGATAACTTGGTGCCCTTATAGGACAAAAAGATGTGGGTTTACATTCAACAGAAAGAATGAATTAATATCTGTCCTTCTGTAGCTAAAAATTATATTTTGAATACATCATACATTTATTATTAAAACAGCAAATTATATTAACAATAATAACAAAATAATATTAATTTCTATAACTTTTTTTTATATCTATTGAGTTTAAAAGGAATATTATGGAACAGTCTTTGTCATCATTTGTAACCCATTCTTTGTACAATAAATTATTAAAAGAATAACAACCTGAGCAAGCTGCAGAAACAACAAGCCGAGCTCAACATGCCCCGTGCTTAGTTCTGGGGAGTTGTGCTAAATTATTCCTATTTCTTTAGACACAGTTTTTCGGGTAACAGTCCGTGGATATAAACGCAACTTGTTGAAAAATGTGTTTGTTGAAACGCAGCATTTGTAACAGTAAATTAGGATGTCATTAATATTATTTAACCATTAATTAGGCTACATTTATAATAACATCATTTTCAAAGTGCAACATAAAAAGGGAACATCAGGCGAGTCTGTCTGTACAAGTGTTCGGCTGTTGTACAACTACAAGGCCGTTAAAGTGAAACTGTTTTAGTCGCGCTCCGAGCTTATATTCCGCATCCGCACACCCGCTATAAATTCACTCTTTGTTCACCCGCTGTCCGCTTATAATCATTTTCTTCCTGACCCGACCGTTCCTGCTAAATTCATCTCGTTTCCAGAATCTCACATTTAAATTCCCACAACTGAAAGAGAGAGAGATAAATAAAAATGCAGTCTGCACAAAATGTATTTTATTGTAGGCTATTTATTTTATTCGTCTTGTCCAGAATCAAATTAGTTTTACATTTTGCAGTCAACACAAAAGGAAAAAGTGTCGCCGAGAGCAAACAATTATAATAATGTAGGCCTATAGGTTGTACAAAAATTAACCTATTTGTTATTTTTATTCGTCTTGTCAAAATGCAAAATTCAATTAACATTTTGCTGTCAACACAGTAGGAAAAGTGTCAAAGAAAAAAAAAAAGCGATATCTGTAATTTAAATTGATATGCTAAATATAAAAAACACCGCCGTTGACTTGTAGACATTGTGAAATGAAATCACCTTCTAATATCCCTGAGAAGAATGTCCCGAGTCAGACTTGCCTGACGTGGGTTTCTTGGCAGTAAACTGACCATTTTCCAGTCCAAGTTGAAAGTCCTTCAAGGACAGCGCATCCACACTTTATTTACCATCCTTATTCTGCTCTGTCACTCATCGACAGCCTGCCTGTTCTGTCTGAGGGCCGTTATTCACATGCTGTGAGCACAGATCCCATAATAAAATCTGGTCGCGGGACCCGCGGAATGCAGATCTCTAGCTTCCTCTGCAAATACCTTGCAAAAAAGTGCAGTGATGACCTCAACACCACGGGTGAAGCGGTAATGCGGTTATCAGCCCTAAATATGAGATTCATTTCGCAGAAGGTTTCAATGATTATAACAGGAGTTTGGGCAGAACTCACACAGAACTGAAGTGATTGACAGAAGAAGTCAATATCAACTATTGTTGTTATTTGTTAATATTTCGTTTTCATTTTAGTTAAAGTATTAGTAACTTAAGTATTAGAATTAGTAACTGTGTTTTGTTATTTTTATTAGTCGTTTTTAAATATGTCTATATGGTTTTTATTAAGTTTTAGTACTTGTGAATATTCAGTTGATGTCTTGATTCTGCATGATGAAAATTCATTTATTTTACTTATCAATAACTTACCTATAAAAACAATTTATCACAGACCAGGCTTTAGAATTAACCTGCTTACTTGAGTGTTGCAGCATTACAGCCCTGTCCATTTTTTCAATAAATGTGTGTTTGCAAAGCTTGTGTTCAAGGCATGGAAAGGCTATGTTCTTCCACACCTAAAACTGCACAACATTTGGAAAATGTATATTCTAAGTGATCCTGTTGTGATCCAAACATGTGCAGAGAGAAAGATGTGTAGATCTGTGTCTGTACAGGCAGTCTTGTGCTAATGCAGCGGCGCGTCATGAATCCGAATGCGCCCACCATGCTGAATGTTACAGTCATATGTGTTGAACATAATAAAAAATATCTTTCAGTTTTACAATTAGTTTTAACAAAATGTACTAAACAAATATAAGCTAATGTTTTTGTTATGTAAAATTATTTTGTTTTTCATATATTATTTTCAAACATGAGCAGACCTATGTACTCACGTAATTAATGTTAAGCATTCAACGAACACTACAAGCGCACTTTGGCAGGATTAAATTCAAATAGTCATCAGCGGCCATTAGTTCTGTAAAATTGAGCATCAGAATGGACAAATTTGTTAAGGTGGAAAACTAAATGTGGAAAATGCCAACGAAGAAACGCATTCAAACAAGAATAGTCTGGCATCAGCGGTGAAGAGAGTGCTGGACTTACTTTCGGTTTGCCCCACCACCCACTTGAAGATGTTCAGGCAAAAAAGAAACAAACTACTACGCAGCAATCATCCTTATTACAGAAATGTGGCAAACCATCCCTGGAGATAACCTCGGATTATTCAATTCGAAAATTCTTCCCATATTTAGATCAACATAAGCTACAATTGTGAACGCACACTTTCTGCAATGTCGCGTCACGCTTCCGTGCGCGTCTTACAGACTGTATCTTACAATCACAACTTCATTGTGCTGTTGGTCCTTTCGAGCAGAATTTCACAAAATTGGTTCCCGACAGCATCAGGTGTTTTATTATTGGTGAGTAGAATTATTTATTTAAATAAATGTAATCATTTATATATCATAATATTTAGGCTATAAATAATATTATAAATCTGGTTGGTTTGTATTAATGACGTAATATGTAAATGACACGCGTGTGGCCGTGAGAACTGCACTTAGTGCGGCCCGGTGGAAAAAAAGTTTGAGAAGCACTGTGCTAATGTACAAAATTAAATCCTGGTAGTAGAAAATTAGTCAGCTTGGTTTCAATAAAAGCTGTTTTTGGACTAACAAGGAAGTTTTGAGTTACTTGCGATATGTTTTTGAGAAAAAATATATTTATCAATTCATGACCCTTTTAATAAATTGAACATCTTTTCCCCTAAAATCTTTCCAGACTCCACAAGCCGTATCTGACACATGACCTATGTGCTCGAAAACCTCGTAATGCTGTAAAACTCACCGCTGAAGCCCTTGGACACGGTACAGGGTGGTAGGTTTCGAGGGGCAGATGCCAGAATGGAGTCAAGGGGGTGACATTTGAGAGCGGCCATCTGGTCTGGTCTGAGGTCTCCTGTGCTGAACCGCAGCATACTCGCACTCAAAGAGGAGCTCACTTCAGACACAGCTACATACACACAGGGAGGAACGTGCAATTAATTAGCAGCATGATTCAGGTAAACGTTAGAGAGAAGGTCGTAGGCTCACCGTCTGCTAGCTCTGCTCCAAAAACCAGCGCTCGGGATGCTGACACCCCCATGCAGTGCAGGAGCGAATCCCGTCGGAGGTTAAAGTTGATGAGCGCGGCTTCTACGCCTACTTTGGCCAGGCCCAGCCAGAGCGCCACTTGGAGCGGCCGGCTCTCCATGAATAGCGCCACCACATCTCCTGAGGTCCAGCCCTGGCTCAGTGCCCAGTGGGCCACAGCATTGGAGATCTGATCTAACTGGGAGAAAGTCCACGTTTCCCCAGTGGCTTCATACACAAGCGCAGGCTTGTCTGGGTGCCGAGCCACGGTTTGAGCAAAGATGGAGGGTATGGTGCTTCCATTTCGAATATGATGCCATAGTGCCAGTTTAACACTCAACAGCACGTAAAGACCGCTGATGGACAAGAGGAGGTGAAATTGGTTATTCAAGCCTGCTGAGAACAATACAGTGAAGCATTAAGACCCTGATATACTTCAAACAAAGTTAGTAAAGGCTGAGCGACGGTATGCTGTTTACGAACATTTCAACACCCCAGCGCTGCTGGAGGCGGGATGTAGATTAATGTAAACGTGTCGCAAATGCTCGTGCATATGCCCTAAACACAACAACGATGCAATGATGCTGTGTCTAGGTGTGAGACAGGTACCAATGTTCAGAATATTATAGACAAAAGAATAATGATCAGCAGCAGTTCGGAGTCAAGTATCATGTCTGCAAAACAAAAAAGCACCATTTCCATAATCAGTCCTTTAGGTGTGAATAGCTCATAGTCTGAAAACTTTAGCATGATGTGGAAAAATATTGGAGAGTCATCTCAATAACACATAACTGTTTGTTACTTTATTTTATTAGTGTTCAATTTGTTTTATTAAACTGGATAAACTGTTACACCTTTTTATATTTTATGTGGTCTCATGATTTGATAAAAACAAAGTTTTATTATTGTATGTTCTTTTGGCATTTCATTGATTGTATACCTTTTAACCATTCATTTGAAACATGTATTTGGTACTTGCTACCTTATATCTTTACTCTTTCCTTTTTGAGCGATCGCACAGGTGCGGATATATGTGGCAGCTCAGCTATTCGACACGGTGTATTTATGTTGCTAGTGACTTGGAGATGTTGTTCTCCTGCGTTTGACCTCCGTTGAATGAGCAACGAACTGGGAAAAAAATAAAAATCTCACATCAAAGAAGGTGGATCTCTAGAACATACCCACCGTTTGAGTAATTGCCACGGACCAATGGTAGCGCAAAGGAGCCAAAACGAACTCCCCAGAAAGTTTGCTTTGGTCAGATGTTTTTAACTGCCGAAACGAACTCTAAACATACTTCGTTTCGGCCTATCATTTTGTTCGAAATTATGTCACATCAGTTCGTTCTTCGATCTTGTTTGAAGTATATCGGGGCCTTTAGTCATTTATAGTTACTATACACTTGTATAATATTCACATCTTTCATAGATCTCATCTGAAGTCACCATTAGTAAAAGTCATTTAAGGTTCTGTCACATTTAACGCTCTTTGGCAAATTTTTGGCAGCCGAAATCCACTCATTTCAATAGGAATCCACACGATTGAGAATTTTGTTTGAGGATGAAAGATTTATTTCCTCATGCTTATTTCACAACAGGTTCAACAGGATTATGTTAATGTGAACACATATTGACAGCAAGTTCTTTGGTTTCATAACCAAATTTGCACTGATTTGCCAACCACTTAAAGTTGGCACAAAACAAGACATTGCGACAGGAAGAGAAAGTTATTATGCATGGATGTTACGCATAAAAAAAATACAGGGATGAACGGTTTACAACAAGTCCTGACATGCATGAAAAATATTTAATATGGTCAATTTTGATAGCATGGCGATGTTTCATTTCAAAGTTTCATGAAAAAAAAAAAAACAGTTAGATACAGGTTTGGTAGATGAAGAGTAAATTATGATATTGTGTCCTTAAAGTTGGAATGAAATACAAGTAACAATTCTACCAAGATATTTTCTTCTGTGTTGTGGCATACATCCAAGTAAAATGGGTTATCGAAAATAATAGATATTTTTTTAATTCATCGGTTTCTGATTTGATGGAGGCAGTTTTGAATACAAGCTTGCTGTTGATTGTAAGTAAGGGGTGGAGTTTAAGTGGACACATTATTGGAGGAGTCCTGGACGAGTCTCCAGAGAGAAGTCTCTCATTTCATCAGAAGATGAAGATATTGTTCATTACATGGGCAATTTAAAAAAAAAAATTCTAAAAATGAATCATGCACAGATGAATTGATCACAACGCATTAAGAAAATAGATAGGGTAACATTTCCATTTCATGCCGACCTTAAAATAACTTCTGCTAAATACAAACCAACAGGTGGGTCATTCCGTGTCAAATCAACCAGAGGTCCCCAGCTCAAATTTTTGATTTTGCTAATATTGTTTATCTGATAATCCGCTTTTTTTGTACATGGGGGGCATCTTTCTGAAATCATTTTACCCTCCTGTAATTTGGCTCTGAATCTCAGGTGAAAATTGCCATTTTGACCCACCTCTACAAAAAAAGCAGATTATCAGAAAGGAATATTAGCATATGCTAGTTGTTTAGTCTTTGCTGGTTTAAGCTGGTCTGCCAGCCTGGCCAAGCTGTTTTGCTGATATCGGTCTTCCAGCCTGACCAGCTAAAGAAGCGGATTAAACCCCTCTAAAACCAGCCTGCAAACCATTTCTGACCACGCTGGAAGACCAGATAAAACCAAGCAAACCAACTTAGGTCATGCAACCAATTTGTAGTTGATGTGACATCCAAAATATCAGTTACTCACTTGATGTCCCTTTTAGCTGTACGAACCACCACATACAGGTACCTCCAGCCTCCTGTTCCTAAGTAAACACCCAAACCTGCTGCCAGGCTCCAGGACCAGGATGCCCCAAAGAGACGGAGCAGGCCCAGAGAGCCCAAGGACAGGGAACCACTCGCCACATAGTGCATCCTGAAACAGGTCCATGCTGTACATTACTTTTCAAACACAGCAAGCAGGTCTCCACTTTGGTATTCAGACAACATGTGTGACACAGTGATTGTTACAATGGGGGTTTCATAAAGCAATAACGCAGTCACGAACGCTTACCTATGGTAGAGAGAGATATAGTTCAGTCAGTCCTGATCTGTCAAGACATGGGACGACCTTGCAGTGCAGTTAGAGGTTGACAGACCACAGTTATGTCCAAACTACTGACCCCTATATTCTGTTACATTCAAAAGTTACACTATTCACTAAGTATCTTCACTTCGTGTGCTGCACCTTTCCGACAAACTATGCGTTTACTAACCATCACTGGCTGTTTGGAGCAACATGAAGCCGGAGTTGGTGAGAAAGCTTTTCAAAATGGCTGAAAGGGGATGGGGTTTCACAATAAAAGTGTGATAAAAATGAACGGATAGTTCGTTGTTTATGATGTATTTTTATTTACGTACTTAACGTGTAACACACACGCGATTTTTTTTTACTTTATAAAAAATCAAGACATCGAGTTTTTATTAATCAACAGGATGCATTTGACGTTATATGATAATGAACAGTAAGACATCGACATCACTGTAACTTTCATGCACACATTTTTGACAATAAGTTTGCTGCTAAAGGAATTGCACCCGTTAAAAAAGTAAACATTCCCTAAGTACCAAAGTATAAAATATGATAACAAAATAATAATAACAACAACAACAACACACAACACACACACACACACACACACACACACACAAACATAGATACATATATAGTAATTCTAATTATATAGTCAATATTTTAAATGTTTTTTTTTAAAGCAGCATATTATTAAAAAATATTTTTATATTTTAAGCTGACTTTTTTGCAGGGCCTTTTTATGTGTGGTTAGCAAAACTGCAGATATTTCACGAACTAAGTGCCAGTGAAGCCAAGATTGTAGCATACTTCACATCTGAGATGAATGGGATTTTTATTTATTTATTTAGCCAACTATTTTGATGTTACTATGGACATTTGTGTAAACTGTCAACCCTTGGGAAAAAGAAGCACACTTCAACATATGTCTTACAGAAATAAGTGTAGGCCTATTATGGAAATAATAAATAATATAGCTACTATAAAATAATAAAGGTGCAAAATCAATGTAATTTCAAAAACGGAATGTTTTCAGACACTTAATTTCATGTGAACTAAATTGTGACCATGGATGACAAAACCTGTCATAAGGATCAATTTTCTGAAATTGAGATTTATACATCATCTGAAAGCTGAATAAATAAATGTCCCACCGATGTATGGTTTGTTAGGATAGGGCAACATCTCTATAATATTTTGCAGAGATACAATGGTTTGAAAATCTGCAATCTGAGGCTCCAAAAAAAACATTGAGAAAATCGTCACTAAAGATGTCCAAATGAAGTTCTTAGCAATGCATATTACTAATCGCAAATTTATTTTGATGTATTTACAGTAGAACATGTACAAAATACCATCATGGAGTATGATCTCTAATGATTTTTGGCAAAAAAGAAAAATCTATCATTTTGAACCATACAATGTATCATTGGCTATTGCTACAAATATACCCCAGCGACTTATTTTTATTGGGTTTTGTGGTCCAGGGTCACAATAATTAACTGATATAAAATGCAATTAGCTGACCTTAGCTCAACACATTATAATACTTTTTTTTAATAAATCATTCATAAAAAATTATAAAAGATAATGATGTGAACATACTTTAAAGTAAAAACTTAACATGATTACAAAATGCACTTTTTAAAGATGTATTTAAAGAGTGATGAAAGTGTTCTCTCTCAAAGGACACTTACGGGACCTTTTATTTAATTTAATTTCATTCTTTAAAATATACTGTAAGATTTCCTCATTTCTTTTACATTGAAAAACAGTCATTTTCACACAGTTTTGAGCACATTCTTTAAATACTTAAGTTCACATATTTTTGGTGAGTGATCACAGGTAAACATATTCGAAATGAGTGTAAACAGGTGTGTTATCAGTGTAAACTAATTTGCTTTCTGTGTGAGTCTCCATAGGTGCTGCTGTGTGTAAACACGACTCTGTCCGGCTGCAGAAGCTGAAGCAGTCTGCGCAGAACCGCTCTCCGGAGGAGGATGTAAACCCACGGATCCAGAATCTGGTTCCAGCTCGCCAAGCGCAGAGCGAAGAGAAGCAGCTTCTCACACTGACGCCTCGGCCTTCTGGTTCCTTCATAAAACCTGATAACGGACATCAGGATGTAAATCTGTCAAATGAAGAGGAAAACGGTCAAAATTACAAATGAAGTGACACATAAGTGTTCATGAAATGCACAATGTCTTACAAAAAGTAATAGTATATTTTTTAACGGCAAAATACTATATAAAAAAACATTTTAATTGGTTAATGGTATGTTCCCGTACTATTTGATGTCATTTGCTTTTATGTTAGCTGTATGAAATAGCTCGTTATGCTGCTTGATACCCCTGTTGAAAAAAAAGCATGCTGGTATGTTTCGAAGCATAGGTGCTGGTTTGAGCTGGTTTAAGCAGGTCATGAGCTGGTCCTAAGCAACTAGCTCCTTCTCATGACCGGCTCAAACCAGCACCTATGCTTCGAAACACACCAGCATATGCTGTTTTTTTTTTTCAAAAGGGACTTTAGACTGGTATTGTTTTTCAATCATATTATTTGCATTGTTCTGTAACACAAAGGCCCGGTTTCACAGACAGGACTTAGACTAAGCCAGGACTAGGCCATAGTTCAATTAGGAAATTTAATTAATTTGTATAAACATGCTTAGAAAAAAACATTACTGAGACAAAACAAAGGCACTGACATGTTTTAAGATCAGTCCGTGCAAGTTTATTTCAGTTGAACCAGCTCAGACTTACATTTTAGTCTAGGACTAGGCTTAAGCCTTGTCTGTGAAACCAGGGGAAATAAATCTTATTGAGAAGTCTGTGGAATGTTCACAGAAAATAGATTGGGCCTACTTCCACTTTGCAGAAGCCTAAGGTTGTTAAATGATGAAAAACTGTAAAAACAATGTAACCGGACATTTAACGTAATTGTACACAAAAATACATTTTTCAGTGTTTTTAAGTCATCGTTTAATTTAGATTGAAACAACCTAAATTGACATTAAAGGTCCCATATTGTACACCTTTTTGGAGTTTTATTTTAGGTTGATGTCCTTAAGAATATATATTTGCGGTTTAAGTATCAAAAACCATCTCAATATATTTACAGCTCCTCTTACAGGCGCTCTGCTGAAAACAGATCGATTTTGGCCTGTCTAATTAATATTAATGAGCCTCTATTCTGATTGGCCTGTTGTTTTCTGAGTGACGCAAGGTCAGGCCAACCACAGGTAACTAGTTAGGGCCAACGTCACAATTACTTTACCGCGCTGTCTCTTTAAAAGACAAGTCATGTCACTCGACGGCCATCTTTGAAACGCCTCTCGGGCATCTAGTGCAGCTCCTACCACTTTTTATGGGGAAACATCAAATTCTCCAAAACTGTTCACTAAGCTTACGATTAAATTTCATATTTGAAATCACCAATGAAATCAGACAACAACTGTGTCATAAATGTTGTTTCTTTTGAAAAGATTGTGCAGTCCTGATCATGCGTCTCAGAGGGCTGACTGTTTCTATAGCAACCGGAACTTCCAACAGCAGCTGCAGTGACGCGCTGACTTTACCGATTAGCAATTGGCTATTTCATTCAGAAGGCAGGGCCTCCTGCGATTAAGCGGCCATATTAAGCGCTGCATTTTTCCCCATTCAAAACTATACCAGTGACATGTCTTAGATATTCTATAGTCTTTGGCTGGAAGCAAAACAAACGGAGAACTGCCCATTCAAACCAGCACCGATTCGGCTACACAAAGAGCATAAAATATCATGTTGTTGTGATGTTGGGTGCCAGAATCGACATAATACAGCCTCAAATTAGAAATTTGATCGCATACTTGCTGCCACTGCCAGACAAAAAGCTGTGGTTAAACGCGATAAAACTAGTGGACTGGACAGAAACGATAATCATGATCGCAGTTGCAGCGCACACTTCTTAGAGAAAATATTCATTAAAGTATTGTCTTTTGTTGTTATGGTCACGTCTGAAAATTTCTTACATCTCGCGACTATATTGTGTATGAAATAATGTCTGTGTGCTTGTGTGTAAAACAACAAACTGACGATTTATAATCATTTGTAATTGTATATACATCGTTGTGATTAATTGTGGCTGGAGGATGGATGGGACGGTGGGTGGTGCTCGGGATGGTGACTGAAGGCGGTGAATGAGTAGTTCTGACATCACATTTTTATGGAAGTTACAAAGACTCGTGAAAAGGCACCGCTACTTTATGCAGGCTGTGTGCACTTTACTGTGGACTGACTGTTTTGAAACTTATATGGTAGTTACATAGCCCCTAGACCTCTATTATCATGAAAAAAGCCAGGACATTTCAGTTTTGACAATATGGGACCTTTAACCGAATTAACATAAACAAACATAAACAGCTGGTTAGATATGTTTTCATGCATGGCAGCTGGTTTGAGCTGGTTCCAACTAGCTCCTGCTCAGGACCAGCTCATAACCAGCTTATAACCAGCTCATGTCCAACTAAGGACCAGCTGGTTTTAAACCAGCTCAAACCAGCTACAATGCTTCAAAACATACCTAACCAGCATCGGCTGTTTTTTTTCAACAGGGCTGTGTTTTGTCAGTCAACATAATGTCAATTAATGAATAATTTTTTTATTGTAAATGTAAGTTAAATATGTGAGAAAAAATGGTAAAGTTCTAAAAACCCCAGCTGGTATTTTTTACATAAATTTCACAGATTCTATTTTATTTTTGACAGTGCACTCACAAGAAAAGGACTCCAACACACACAGGAGACCACTGTAATCGCGGCCAGCTGCGCCATCATCTCCACGTCCAGGGAGTGCAGAGATGAAGATGAGAAGGATCCATGTCTCCGAGCGATGCTTGACTTAACACATCGGTCCTTAAACCTTGCCTGGAGCAACTTCAGCCCACTTATAGTGTTGGACACAACTGAGACGGTCAATGTTACAAGCCCCAGTGTGGAAAAAGCCAGAGCAAGGCTAGCATCAGTGATGGAGAGTAGGCTGTTAACAGGTAAAAAACACCAGGTGCCAGGGAACTGTGGTTTGTAATTGCCCACATTTAGCAGAGGGAGTCCTGCCAAAATGAGAGCCGTGAAGGTGATTAGCAGCAAGGTTAGGCGGACGCGTGTCATGGTGACGATCGTTGGGTGCAGGAGAGGTTGCGTTATGCCTATGCAGCGCTCCACTGCCATCGCACTGCCTAGCAGCAGAGGGCAAAGGCCAAAAAACACCATGCAACCGCCAAATAATTTGCAGTAAACCTGTGGAGGCTCCACTATTACGGCCACCCTGTGATGCTTCACTCTCCCAAGATGGAGGTGAAGCGCCAAAGCCCCTGTGATCACATGACCGGCCAGGTCACTTACAAGCAAGGCCGAAGCCAGCAGTAGAAACGGTGCTTTGGCTCGTCGGCGTAAGCGGGCGTAGGAATGGGCTAGGATTGCTAGTGCGGTTAGATTAGAGACTGCACCAAGGGTCATGGTAAAGTAGGACATCCCAAATGCTGGAGGGCTAACCAGAGCTGGAGATGTTGAGTTTACAGTTTGGTTGTCAGGACAGACGGCTGTGAGATTATAGTCTCTCGAGCTCTGGCATGAAACAGGGAAGGAAGAGGTGAAACGATTATCCATGGTGTGACAGTCAGGAAATCCTTATAGGTGAGTCTGGTCACAGGAAGCTGCGATGAACGTCTCTCTTCAGGGATGCTCCTGCTGGGAGGGTTTTTGCAGCTGTTGTCAGCGGAAGGGTTTCATCTACTACTGCTGCAAGTAGAATCATTCAAAGAGAGCAATTCAGACTCTGTATTCACTGCTGCAGTCTACATTAAAATTCAGGACTGGAATTATTCTGAGTAAAACACTGGCACCTTTAAATAATGTATGCTGGCTCATGTGTCCAAATATTTCTCCAATTTTGTTTTGACAGGAAGACACAACAAAGCAAGCTTGGCATAAGAACGGAATAATTTCAATACAAATTGGACATGAAAAATATGTTAAAAGTCATTTGTAAAACAGTTATTTGAAATGATTTGGAAATCAATTATATTCACCTCATTAAAGGATGGATTTACCTATAGTGTTATTTTAGTATATACTGCATACTATAATACATAATATATTTTGATTAATATGTTGATTTAGATATTTACTGTATTTTTATATATAATTTTATTACATTCTAGTTTTTAGTTTCAGTTCATTAACTCTTTTGTAATAAAACAAGTCAAGTTTGTATATTTTATTTGTGTTAATATTTTATTTCATATTTGATTTGTTTTATGGTTTTAGTTTTAGACAAGGATAATTTATACACTAAAATATTTTGGCTGTACTGTCACAAATGGACAAAAATACATTTAGTTAAACATAAAAAGAACAATGAAAGGGAATAAATAAGTAACAATATACAACAATAAATAAATAAAAAGCATCAACGCACCGACAGCACAATCTATCACAGCAATGTTAAGAACAAGCTGCTCTATGAACACACTGAGCTCAAGGGAGGCCAAAGAGACGCTGCCTCAATGTTGTTTTATGAAAGCGAGTACTTTAGACACTTCCTCATATTTATTTTGTTTTATGTTTGTGCTGTTGATTATTTGTTCATCCAGTGATTTGTTTGAGGGTGCATTGCCTTCATTTCCTCCTCTGAGAAAAAAAACCTCTCTTCTATAAAAGTTAAATGGCAAATTGTTAAGGACTGAATTATAGACAAATGAAAAAGAAACAAATAACAAATCAAAATAAAAATACTTGCGTTTTACTGTGGGCTGATTATAGTTACAGACAAAGTGTTGTTTATTTTTTATGGATTTAAGGCCATTTGCCAGAAGGGAAAGCAGCCCTTGTTTATCACCTTGTTCCTCCTCTGCTGTGCCAAAAAGCCTTTCATTATCCTCCCCCCCAGGACTTCTCTCACCCTCTGCTGTCTTAATTCACGCTGTTGTCTTGTTCTCTCCCCTGAATCCGTTTGCTAACATTAGGTTTGTTCTGCGAGGCACAAGCTTTTTGTTCACCTTTATTGCTAGTGTTGAATTATTACTAAAAATATATAAAGTGAAAATTGTTTTATCTCAAGGGGCAATTTCTAGCTGTTCTGACCCATAGAATTGACTTCCGTGATATAATATATTTTAAAAAGACCAAATCAACCTGACTACTTTTTGATTTATAACCAGCATTATAGTACAGAATTTGACCAAAAGCAGTCTAAAAATGCTAATCATACAAGCAGAAGCGTTTAAAAACATAGTCAAATAATTCAAAGAGAGCAGTTCAGACTCTATATTCACTGCTGAAGTCTACTTTACAATTCAGGACTGCAGTCATACTAGAGGAGAACACCTTTAATGTATGCTGGCTCACTGAATGGAATTGTTTTATCTCAAGGGGCAATTTCTAGCTGTTCTGACCAAATTGACTTCTATGATATAATATAGTTTAAAATGACCAAATTAGCCTACTTTTTTATTTCTATCCAGCTTAATGCCAGAGACTTTTTAAACATAAAGCATTAGATGACAAAACTGGACATTTTTTTAAAGCTAACATTTTGAAACAATTTAAGGGTTTTGAAATTAATAAATAGATAGATAAATAGATAAATGAAATGAAATGTGCACTGTATTTAATTTATCTGTAATTTTTTACATGATTCCCAATTATTTATGTTTTTTTATTTATTTGTAATTTTTTACATGATTCCAAATTATTTATTTATTTATATATTGTATTTATTTATATATATATGATTTCTAGTATTTGTACAGGTTTTAAATTTTTACTTCAGTGTTGTAATTAGCAATTCCTTTAATTTTATATTTGAAACAGATTTGTTACATTACAGCATTAATTACAGTGTCTTAAATATCATGTTGTCTGCATCTCCTGCTCCATCAAGCCCCTCCCATAATATCTGTGATCACTCAAATTAATGCACGACTCAGATTTACTGTATAGCGTGTGTGTAAGACACCAATACAACCATAAAGTAATTATTTCATCACTAAAAAATCTTTCAATAAATAAAACTGACTGTGTCTATAGTTTTATAGGCTACACAACAGTGTTATCTTATGTTCAAATTAATTTTGAAATTATTATTATTTTAAATTATTGTCCCTGGACCAGCAGGGTACTCTTATAATAAAGTAGCGGTGGCTGTGACATATTTTAAGTATCAATTCTGCTTAAAAAGATGCGATCTAATCCTGTTTACATGAAAAAAGCCTGCTCCCGAGCAGGTTTAAGCTTACTGACCTGTTGCTATGACAGCAAGTCCAGGATGAGCTTCAAAGAACCAAACAATCCAAGATCAAGCGAAATCATCAACAATCAAATCCAGTAACTGAGTTAGCGACGTAGGAAGACCCCTGCTTGATTTGTGTGACTTCTGAGCTGTGCTTACAGTATTGAAAAACATTTAATTAGATCTTTATTGCCCACAGTAATTTGCCAACTACAACCTTACTGCATTTCCTATACCACAAATAATGCACGTTTGTCATAGATTCTCCATCAGAAACCCAGAAAGGATGTTTTCTTCCTTTAGACAGACAGATATGGGATAATATCCCACGGAGGAGTACTCTAAGGGGTTTTCACACTCAGAAAATGGACTTGGGAGAGTTGCGAGGGCAGACTCAGTCTCTCACTCTCTCTTTGTTAACACTATAACGGCATGCTGCTCCACAATGCAGTGTAATGAAACTGCTGCGAGGCTGTAATGGAGTAATCAGTGCAGCCGTTCTATTGTACCTTGTCCTCCCTCTGTGCAATCATACATTTCAGTTTTAAATCTTTTTAAATCTCCATTCTCCGTTTCTTGGGCAACACTGAACCGATCGCAGGGATTTCAGTGAGGGATGATTGATATCAGATGGCCAACAAAGAGCAGCAATTTTCCTTTTTGAGAAAGTGTGAGGACTTTGTTAAAGAGCCCCAGCAGGAAGCCAGTGTGACCATATCAGGTCACCGAGCACCCATCCGACTGAGAGGAATTTCAATAACATTTAGCTCCTTCAAACTGGCTATGATCTAGTTTTGTTTTTGGAAACGGTACATCGCCACTGCATTTTCAAGTTTTAAACTCATTGCATTTTGAGTTGACCTCAGTATCTTTTGGCCACTTAACACTGGAAGAGCCATAATGTTTCTTATATTTTTAGTAATAAATTAGAACGAATAAAATCCTTTATTCTTTGATTTACACTATAATAAAATATCCGGATGATCGTTGTGTGCATCAGACTGTTATATATTCTCAATTATGAGATGAAAAGAATCAACTTTGAGCCCAATCAAATGAATTTAACTCTCATGAAATCAGTGTGATTGGTGTTGATGGAAATTAGACATAGTTTCAGTTGTAGAAAAATACAGGTTATTAAATCATAATGTCTCATGCGTAACAAATTGTATTCGGCTTTAGAAGTTTGTATTAAAAACCTCACCATGCTCTGTCATATGAAATGAAGAGATGTCTGCTTGACTCACCCAGCGTCCCTGTGTCTGTCTCCTGCAGTGGCAGCACTTCTTCCATGTACTCCTTATCACTCTACAGCCGCTGAGCAAAACAGCCCCTCTCTCTCTCCCTCACCCTCATCCCTCCTTTTCTATCTCTCCTTACTCCATCTCCATCCTTGAAAAGCCTCCAAGCTTTTTTTAAAGGAACACATTCCTCAAGCTTTTCATTGCTGGGGTTGCATATGTAGTCACTTTGAGTCACAGTTTAATAGCTGTCGGGCATTGAATGTGTGAGAATCTTTATGGTGTACATTATATATCTTTGAACAAATTAAATATATAAACACCCGCTGTCAATCACTGAGCTGCAATCCAATTTTATTCCTGAGAACAAGATGTTAAAAGTCTTTGTCCACAGCAAAGAGAACCTGTTGATTTGAATCACACTATTATACTATTGAATTGCTTATACAGAGAAACATAATGGCAGTGATTTCCCTCAGCTCAGAGTTAATATGATTCGATTATGTCCATATTCCCTTCTGAGATAAATGGCACATTGCTTCTTTTCCCCAAAATACATATATACTTATATTTAATAACACCTATAGTTACGTTTCAAACGTAATACCCACGAGATATTAAAAGTGACTGAAATATATATTTTTTATTTTTGTTTTATAAAGGCACGAGGTTATCAACTGGAACATATTTTGCAGCATGTCTGTTCTGATTGGGTCACATCAGCAGGGAAAAACAACGCTAAATGTGCATAATAAACTCTAATTATATAAAGAAATACCTAGGCAATTTTCTTGCCACCTGTTACTTGGAAAAACTTGGCAAAATAGGCACAAGGGAACATGTTGTGTGGATATGGAACTATGCAAGACCAAATAAAAAAGATACAGCAGTGCAAAAACAGTATGTTAGAACATGTGCAGACATATTAAACAAATACATTGTGATAGAGTGCTGCAGCCTTGATGTCACAACCTGGAAGACTAAGGGTGTGTTCACATTTATGCATTTAGCAGATGCTTTTATCCAAAGCGACTTACAGGTTATACATTTTTTTCATTAGTAAGTGTGTTCCCTGGGAATCGAACTCACAATCTTTTGCGCTGCTGACGCAATGCTCTACCACTGAGCCACACAGGAACACAATGTACACTTGTACACACTTGTAGTTGGGTTCACTTCCTTCTTTTAATCCGGACAAACCCCCCCTCTCCTGACTTCACTTAGCATTCATACTGGCATTTTTAACACTGAACCTTTATCACAGAAAATTGCTTTTATGATGTATATATTGTGACGAAACCCTTAAAAGGAGGGTTTTGGCCCATTTCCAAACAAACTCTAGTGCGGTTCGAGTGATATATGAACCCATCGAAGACCAAATACATCTAAATGAACAAGAACAGGACGTTAAGTCACAAGATTCGAGGACAGAATGATTAAGCATACCTATTTTTTTCTTGCCATAGTCACAATGTTGTCCATTACAGTTCAGTACAGGGCTCGGAACCAGTCAGTGTGGGCCCACTTTGACTTTTTATGCTCTTTTTATGACAATTTTGTGTTAAGCAAGCATAGTGGCTGCTATGTAATGTTTTTGGAGCACATAGGATAAAATAAGCTCTTTTTAACCTGGCCAGCCTTTAGCTTCTTTTTTGAATAAGTGGTTCTCCTCAGATAATCGACATATAGTCCTTGAGGCAATTGTGAATTTCATAATGGAAGACCGAGATAACTAATTTAATTAAGATAAGCCTTCACCTGTTCGTCTGTCTCCATTTCTCTCTTTGTAACAGAGCCATTAGAGGTCCACAATGTTCAGTTCAACTCTCTGTTATTCATTTTCCACTGATCTGTGTCTGTGTGAATCATAATAATGTCACAATCTACGTTATGATCCCCCCCGCTGCAGAAGTGTTAATACACAACGACTACTGGAGCAGAACTTAATCTCTGTCATGATTCTTTCTATATTCAGTGGAACAGAACATTTTCTTGAATGACAGTTAAATTCATGATAACTTACACGGTTCCTCTGAGCCGGTGAATAAAGTCAGAGTGACCTAGACTGGAAGATGTCAGCCATGAACAGTGTTTGCAAACTTAACTTCGATTATTAATTGGAAGCTGTTTGATTCATTATCATAATCATACAAAATACAAATACAAAAAAATATACAATTATACAACATGATAGAATGCAAATGTGCATTTGCATACTAAATATGGGTATAAAAAGCAAATGTTGTTTGCGTCCCGTATGAATATAAGCTTCCCACTTTATACTAAATGTCCTTAACTACTATGTACTTGCATTTGAATTAATAATTTAATACAATGCACTTATTGTGTACATACATGTTTTACATTGTACTTAAAATCTGTAATGAATTTCTGTAATAATAATTATAATTACACTGTTAGCCCATCTTACAACTTAACCCACCCTTAAATCTTCCCATACCACCAAACCTGTCCCTAACCTTACCCATATCCCACCTCAATAACAGCAAAAGTGTTTCGCAATACAATATGACCACAATAAGTACATTGTACTTAGTTTTTGATTTAAGTACATTGTAGTTAAGGCCACCTACAAATGGTTTCAATTTGTGTGAGTTCAGTATTATTTTCCTTTTGCACTGTGATGTAGCAATATCTCCCATTACTGTACAGTCTAGATACATTGATTTATCTCTCTATTTGAACTAGGCCCTCATTTGTTTTGTAGCTTACAGAACAAAAGCCATATCGATCAGTTGATGTCTTAACTCATATTTCAGTCTCTCACCAGTAGCATTAGATTCAGCTGAACCATAATAGGACTGCATGCACATTCACAAATTTAGCATATCAAAGCATGTTCCAACTCTAGTATGCATGGCATTTAAAGAAGCGACAGGTATCTGAGACGTGAGGGGAATCCAAATAAACATTTTAATATCAAAAAACCCTGCAACATCAAGAAATAAAATAAGCATTAAATAGTGACAGCCAGGTAAGGCAAAGTGCAGAAAATGAAGGATTCATGTGCAAAATGTAACACTCAACTTCCCCATAACTAAATATTCAGGACAAACCATGAACCAGTTAATGCAGAATAGTGTGTTGAATATGGAAAACAAAAGCATGTACGTTCATAACAAGTTAATATTCTTGAATGGTTTACATATAGAAATATCCTGGGAAAAGCCTCAATCAATTGCCTGCTTGGTCATTGATGACGGCAGCATTGGTGATTATTCTTTGTTTTAAAAAATAGAAATTGAACATAACATTTTTTTTTACATAAAAAGTAAATAAAACTTTAAAAACATAACATTATATACATATATGTGGTTAGTACATTTACAAAAAATATTATACTTTTGTTTTGCAAGGACAAAAAGGACACATATTTTTCATAAGTGACAGAAAAACATTTATCATTTAAGTTTAAACACTTTTTTTTAAAGAAGTGCTGTTGCTCAAGGAGTCATGAAAACAAATATATGAAGCACAACTGTTTTCAGCGTTGATAATGATAATAACTGTTTCTTGAACAGCAAGCCAGCTTATTAGAATGATTTATCATCATGAAAGATCATGTGACACTGAAGACTGGAGTAATCATGCTGAAAACTCAGCTTTGTCATAACAGGATTAAACTACACTTTAAAATAAAATATATATTAATAGAGAACATTAATTTTAAATTAGAATATTGTTTTTTTTTATTTAATTTAAAATAAATAATTTCAGCTTAAGAAAAAAAAAAAAAAAAAAAAGGGGGTTCACTGATGCTCTAGAAGGTAAAAGGGAGTACTAAATGAAAAAATATAATATTTAGGCAAAATAAGAAAAATGTACACATCTCTATTCTGTTCAAAAGTTTTCACGCCGGCTCTTAATGCATGGTTTTTCCTTCTGGAGCATGAGTGAGTGTTTGAATCTTCTGTAATAGTTGGTATGAGTCCCTCAGTTGTCCTCAAAGTGAAAAGATGGATCTCAAAATCATACAGTCATTGTTGGAAAAGGGTCAAATACGCAAAAGATGCTGGAAAACCAAAGATTTTGTGGGAGCTGAAGGATTTTTCTGAAGAACAGCAGGAAGTTTGACTGTTCAGGACAAACAGGGACTCATGAACAACTATGCACCTAATATCAGTAAGATTTTTTCTCTATAAAGTGAATGAACAATTACGCTTGTACACCTGTAGGTAATGGACAGGTGGCACCTACACTGTAAAAAATACAAAGTTGAAAAAACTTGAAAGTTTAAGGCAACCAGGTTTTCTCAACTTGTTTTTGTGGGAGATTTTTGAGTTACCTCAACGTTTTGTTGTATATACTGAAGCCGGTTGCCTTAAACTTTATTTTTTTTATAGTGTATCAACCTACCTGCAGGTGTACAAGAGTAACTGATTATTGACTGTCTCAAGAAAAATCTTACTGACCCCAAACTGCATCATGATCTTGATTTCAGGTGAAATTGCAGCAAAAAAGAGACGCTTTTAAAATATGTCCTTTAAAAATAAAGATTTAAAAATGCTAAAACTTTCTTTATAAAAGGATCCATACAGGAAAGAAAAGTTCCCTAAAAGATAAATTCCCCAAATACAATTGATCAACATCTCCACAGAACGCAGATAGGGAAATAATGTGACAACTTCAAACATATGGAAAATTGAATGGCTTGTTGAAATGACCTCTTAAATGTGTGATTCGCCGGTGTTATTGTCGCTCTTGGAGGCCTGTGAAAGAGTGCAGGCAGTCAGATGATTTATATTCACAGTCACAACTAGTTATTATAGGAAAACACGCAGCTCAGTTTGACTGAAATGCTTCAATGATCATCTCTCTTCTTAAACACTCAGAAAGCAAACATGCAAATGAGAAATGCTTTTTCTCTTCTGAGCGTGCGGTTAGTATGTGATCTTTGACATCCATGTTATTATTGTAATGAGTACGAATCATCTTATATGACCTTATTGATGATGATGTCAAAGTGAGTAGACACATTTAACAGTCTCATAATGTTAAAGGAATAGTTCAGCCAAAAAAGAACATTTGTTGAAAATGTATTCACCCTCAGACCATCCAGGATGTAAATAAATGAGTTTGTTTCTTCATAGGAACAGATTTGGAGAAATTTAGCACAACATCACTTGCTCACCACTGGATTGTCTGCAGTGAATGGGTGCCGTCAGAATGAGAGTCCAAACAGCTGATTGATCTGCGCATATTTCTCCCCTGATTCAGACAAGATTTTTTTTTTACTGGAGAAAGTAATATTACGGACAGAGGATATTTTAGGCAGAAACAATGGTTAAACATGTTTAATGATGAATTTGTTTCTTACAAGGCACCCATTCACTGCAGAGGATCCATTGGTGAGCAAGTGATGCAATGCTACCAAATCTGTTCCCATGAAGAAACAAACTCATCTACATCTTGGGCAGCCTGAGGGCAAATTTTCATTTTTGGGCTAACTATTCCTTTAATGTGCACACATTTGCAAAGCACTGTGACCGAGTTTACCTGCTGTTTGCTTGTTTGGTTTGAGGTGAACTCTGAATATTTCCTCTTCTGTGGTGCACAGATACAGGACAGGAACTTGGCATACTCCTCTCTCACCTGTCAGGAAATTGCAGAGACATTTATCACAGACAACAGCTAGAGCATTTTTATATTCATCAATTTATCACCATAACAAATGTGTTTGTGAGAGTTTATCGGCTTTTAGTCTCTGTTTACGATCTTTGAAGTCAACTAATGCTAATATTTTCTTTAAGATCTTAGATCTTTGTATATCATAAATAGAAATCGATTCATAGTTGGTGGACTTTTAAGGCTTCTGCACTTGCTGCTCCTCAAGCATTAGCATTACGTTCCTTCTGCAACGTGTTTGAGTGTTTGTGTCTTTGTGTTAGATTAGTTTACATTTACATATGTGACCCTGGAGCACAAAACCAGTCATAAGTCGCTGGGGTATATTTGTAGCAATAGACAAAAATACATTTTATGAGTCAAAATGATTGATTTTCTTTTATGCCAAAAATCATTAGGACATTAACTAAAGATTATGTTCCATGAAGATGAAGATTTTTGTAAATTTTCTATCGTAAATATATCAAAACTAAATTTTTGATTAGTAATATGCATTGCTAAGGAACTTCATTTGGACAACTTTAAAGGCAATTTTCTCAATATTTAGATTTTTTGCACCCTCAGATTCCAGATTTTCAAATAGTTGTATCTTGGCAAGATATTTTCATATCTTAACAAACCATACATCAAATAAAAGCTTATTTATTCAGCTTTCAGATTATGTATAAATCTAAATGGCGAAAAATTGACCCTGATGACTGGTTTTGTGGTCCAGGGTCACATTTGTATTTAAAAAGATGTATCTTATGTTTTGTGCTAATAAGTGAATATGTTGATTGTTTATGTTTAGTGTTTAATATGTTATTCTGTTAAAATTGCCTATAGATAGTATGATCATTAACTCCATCTGAGCTAAATATTTTCCTTTACAACTCTTAAAAGGTAACAAAACTGTAGTGACCAGATAAACATTTACATTTTACAGTCATTCTCTTCCCAGAAAACAGACCAAAAATATGTGACTCTAGACAGGGTTTTGTCCAATCAGATGCTCTCTAGAATGAAAATGGTTCCGCCTCCTTATAAAACCACCCCTGAAACTGACTAGAAAGTGGCTATTGTCTATGTCTACTCTTTTATAGGGAAAATAGATGTCAACAATCAACATAACATAACATAACGGATGTCTTTACAAACAACATAAACTCATAACTAATAATATAATATTAAACCCAGCCACCTCTCACTAAAAGTTTGCTATTATAAATGAACTGCAATTCTTCCTAGTGTTCATTTTAACGCTCTATTTATCATTCCCTGTCCTGTGTCAACATATAGTCCCGGTTTCACAGACAGAGCTTAGACTAAGCCAGGATTAGGCCACAGTTCAATTAGGACATTTAAGTATTTTTATAAACGTGCCTTAAAAAAAACATTACTGGTGTGCATCTAAAGACAAAACAAAGGCACTGATATGTTTTAAGATCAATCAGTGCACGTTTCTTTCGGTTGAAACAGCTCAGACGTACATTTTAGTCTAAGACTAGACTTGATTGTGAAACCAGGGGTTATTGTTTTATTATTACCTGTCCTTGGCTTAATATTTAGTCAAAGCATGATTGATCATTCCATATTTCTATCTAAACTCTGCATCGTTGTAATGAGAGGAACAGGACTCACTTGTTTTGAGAGCCAGCAGTGCATGATGAACATCAGCACCCCCTGCAGGCTGCTTAGTATGGTGAAGATGTAAGACATCACCAGAGTGTTTTGATCAAACTGAAAACAGCCAAACACCCACATGATGCCAAGGATACACAGCTGAGCAACTGCAGTGATCGTAAATGTCCTGTAGGTGGAGATAAAGATCTGCTCATAGCACACTGTAACAAATGCTAAAAGCTGAAGTCTTTCAAAAACATGAACAAAATCCTGATTAATCCAAACTTTGATGGATAGTGAGGGTTTAATAACATTTCTCACTTGATTTTGTGTAGATTGTCTAAGTCTGGGTTGAGGGAGGAGAATTTTTCTGCCAGTCTCCATATTGTTATGAGGAAGAATAATACATTAACCTGAAACGAACAGGCAAAACTTAAGGTTAAACAATACCTTTCATTCTTTACATTTATTTTAAGAGATTTTTGATTGTTGGTAATGTGGCACTTTCTATGGTGTCATGGTTTTTGTTTTGAGAACTGTTTAAGACAACATTTTTGATAAACAATAAGAGTAACATGAATAAGTAGTTTACCTGCACTGAAATAAATGATATTATTTTAATTAATTGGTTTTATTATTATTTATTTAAATCATTTTATTTAAATATTTAAATAATTAAAAATAACTAAATCAACATACATTAAGTTATATAATTATAAGCATTAAAATAGGTAGACATTCCTTTTAAAAGTAACAATTACATGTTTTCCCCATTAGACAAAATGTAACATTTCTAAAAATTATGACATACATTTTATGGTACTAAAAAATTGTGACACACAACAACAAACGATATTGGGACCATTTTTACATCATTGTACTGTAGAGAGCCATTTACCCATTTAGATACTTTTTAATGCAATAAATATGTGATATAATATTTAGTTTGGCCTTCCCTCATTGCCTTGCTCTTGACTCTTAGAGGCTATTTTCTAATATATTTGTGGAAAACGCCATGTTAAGAGGTACTTACAATAATTATGACACAAACTGGCCCATAAAAGCTCCAGATGAAGCCGTCTGTAATATTGAGCCAACAGCTACAGATAAAGAAAAACATCTTAATACCATCATGAACAAACATCAGTAAAGACATAAGTAATGTCTAAAACTCACTAGTTATCGGTGCCATATCCACTTGCGTTCACTGTGGCTGAAATGGCAACGATAACAGCAGGAACTCCATAACCAGCGGCAAACATATAGATGGGTCTCAGCGTTGTGTTGAAGACCAGCACCACCATACGGAAGAGCTGCACTCCCTCCAGACACATCCAGCAGAAGGAAGCCAGGAAGAAGTAGTGCAGAATGCCTGCAACCACTGCACAGCCCACCTGAAGGACAGGAAGTGAACGCTCGGGATGTCTATTATCAGACCCAGACAAACCAACCCAGAACAATAAACTTGTGTGACGCCGCAGTTTACCTTATTCTCTGTGCGGGTGATGCCCACGAGGAACACAAAGTAGGCGATGAAGAGGCTGATGCAGAGGTGCAGGTGGATGGTGTTGCGTGTGCTCTGGATGGACCGCACAAAGTTAAATGTCACGATGCAGATGAGGAAGCAGATCAGAGACAGCGGCACTCCCACCAGTGTAAGCAGACGCAGCTCGTATACATCCTAGTTAAGAGAGAAAATGAAGGTTCTCCTTAACAGATTTTACCTTACAGTTAGAGAGTGAGCACATGTTAAGTATGCTTCTATTTTAATCCTCTGTTGCACTGCATATATCATAATAATGAGTCATTGCAATTATTCAGGGTGTGACCTTTGACCCTCATCTACAATCCTGTATGACTATCCTCTTATACTATATCATTGGCTGCATCCGAAATATTAGGTAGCAATTCAGTAACTTTGCAGTCGTTCAAAAACACACATTCACACAAAAACCACCAGCTGCAACTTTCAGACACAAATATTTTGTCTCATTAGTTTTTACTTTTATGATGTGCTCAAATTTTGGTGACAAAAGTTAGGAATACAAACCCCAATGTCATAGAGAGCCATAAGCACAGCAAAGCTGCTGAGGTGAGAACAGGAGCAGACGGTCTGATCGGCATCAGATCTCACTTTAGTGCAGCCACGTGTTGACCACGCGCCCCCTTCCAGTTCAGGATCCCAAAACACACACACATGCTTCTCATTCTTTTTCTGGAGGGAAATGTACATGTATTTATACATTATACATCACACTGGTGTGACAGATTATAAGTGGTACACTGAGAGCGAATTGTTCCATACCTCCAGATGAGAAAACGTGAGGTTTACTGGTTTCCTTAGATTGTCTGTCTCTCTGTTACTAACAGTGACAGTTACTACTTTTGAATTGATCTTGAAAGTTTGCTTTTGCTCTGTCTCTAACTGGTTAAAATAGCTGTTGAGTGATTCATCCAGATCTTTGTAGCTGAGGAGAGCTGCAGTCGTAAAGCCTGGTTCATGCACAAAAACATGTCCAAAAATTAAGTTAAAAAGTCACTTTTTAGTTTTGTTAAATTGTACTCTATAAATGAGATTAGGATTATATACCAAGGTGATTATTTCCTGTTGCTGTGTCCCAGTGGGAGGTAAAATTTGTGTCATCGGTGGACATCATTAAATCACCCTCGGGTGGAGATTTTCCCCACTTAACCAACATCTCCAATTCTGAAAGGCAAAACCACATTACAAATGTAAGAATAAATTCAGTGAAGCGGATGTATGAAACTGACATGTAATATTTTGGTCTTACCAGTTTTAAAGCTTACTCTCCTGGTCTGGCTTTTAGACAACAGAGGTCCTATCAGTTTTAGCATTCTTTCCACAATACTAAACAATGCTGAGACTTTAGCATTATCACCATTGAAGCCACCACGAAGCAGATCATCTAGAGCATGCAGAAAGGCCTGTATGCGGGGGGTAAAATAAGAGATTTGTGGATCAAGATGATGTGTAAGTATAAGCATTAATTTGAGCTGGTTGATAGCTAATCGGTTTACTACGTTAGTCAACTAACCAAGAATTAGTGTACTACTTTAAAGCATGAAATCTTATTGAAATTTGATGATTTAAAATGTAATTTAAAACGTTTAATTAGGGAGCCTTTTGTTTTTTTTGCTTAAGCTTGTTAAGAAACAGTCAAGAAAGTGTACTGTCTTTAGGTACACTTAAGTAGCCCTTTATTGAATTAATATTATATAATCTGCAAATATTATCCTATAAAAGTTATAGAAATATAAAAAAATATGCTTTAAATGTAAGTTGTTTTATTCACAGAGATATACATAGGCAAACTATTGTATTTTTGCAATAAAACTGATTTACAAATCAGACTGATTTATCACCTCCAAAAATCTTTCTCCGTCCCATTGTGTATCATGCTCCTTCCTGACAGACTCACTCTGACTCAGTAACAGACAGCTGTTGGTCATCAAAGAGACGAGTTTTGTGAACTCTGGATATGCCTACACAGACAACACAGACAAAAGAGACATCAGCATTCTGGTCGATATGAATGACTGCAATATTCTTCATCGGTAAACTAGTCAAAATGACACAGTACCTGGGATGTGTCGCTCTCATTTAATAATCTGTCGCAATTAAGCTCTGAAAAAAACAAAACCATATATATAACTAAGTAATATCACACGAGAAACGGTATGGCTGTGATTAGATGATCACATCTGATATTCAGACCAGTACCACAGATTGTTTGTTTGCAAGACAGATCAAACTAGCAAGAATCAAGAATATTACACTCCAAAATTGGTAGCCTAAAATGGTCAACATATTAATTAATTCAACAATATTACTATTCAGTGCAAACACATGCAACTGTTTTGTGCTATGAATTATGGGAAAGCATGAAATATAAGAGATATTTATAAACCAAAATGAACTTTCAGAGAACTCTAACCTGTGCATTTCATTTGTTTGTGACCATAGTTGGTGAATCCTGAGCTGCACAAACATTCATGACCGTCTTTGTCGTTTTTGCAGACTCCTCGTCCACAAATAGATTTATCAATGATACGAGAGACGGCATATCTTCTATTCTAATATAATAATTTTGCATTATTGTTTGTAATGATCTAAAGCATGTGCAGCAACACTGTAGGATCAAATTAGGCTATTTTATTTCTCCTCCTGAGACCCAGCAGTGGAGTTTTTGCCTCTGTAGTGGACATTCTATTTTAGTGAATTTCTCTGAGACCTCACATGTCACAGTTATACAGTAAGTCTGGATGTCCTGTACAGAGCACACTCAGGGCTTTATAGAGATACTAAAGGTTTTTTAAACCCTCTCCTACGTCTTTAAAGATGGCAATATTTAATTTAGTGAAAAATTGTACATCCTTATGGAAATATGATTATATTCTGTAATGTCTTTTAAATCTGAATCATTTTCAGATTGTTTGTCATAAAGCAACATCTCAGGAAAATGTTATGGGTTTTCAAATTCAAATATAACTTCCTGTTATGAAACAGGACATCATTTCATACATGCTCAATGTAGAGGACACCAGGACTAAAAGCATGTTTATTATGCATTTTGGGAGACAACAATTGAATAGGGAAATAAATTATATATCAGTTTGCTTATGAAATATCATATATTATTATTAAAATCTGGCCATTACTCCCATTATGATTTTTTTTCAACATTCTGTCCCAACAGCAACACATTAATATGCAAATTAGATATAGTGTATAGGTACACTGTGTTTAATGGGAAACCAGTTTATGGAATTTTTTACACACATATTGCATAAAACAAAATAGTATATCAAATCATTTTGTTATACATTTTAAAACATAGTTGAGAATCATCCTTAAACAAAGTTTAGTATAAAAAAATCCTGAAACCTAAAAATGTATTTGGTGATTTAAAAAAACTCCCATTGATTTTGCCGTTTTCTATTCATGCCATTTAATTTTAGTCCTTGTATCCTCTACAGAGGACATATAATCAAATATGAATAAAATAGTTTTTCACATTTTTTTGAAAACTTGTTTTTTTGGGGCGTCTCAGGAGGATATTTTAGGTTAAGCAATTTCACTTATATTTGACCAATTCTCGATTTTGTAAGATTTTATCTAGTCAACTTGAAAATGTAACTACAACATGATTCAAGAAACTTTCTCTTTATTAACCCTCTACTTAAAGAATAGTATATTCTAAGTGCACCACACATGACGTTGTCTTCATGATGTAAATGTGAAACAAATCACTAAATATCTTTGCAGAAAATATGAACTACAACTACATCTTGTACAAACTTATATTATGCATATTAGGCTATATGTTCTGAATTAATACAAGACAAATGCTCCAAAAAACTCAAGTAATTCAAAATGACTGAAGGTATAACACCTAGAGTGCTATTATTAACTATAAAGACTCTGTAAAACAATGAACAGCAGTTCTCAGCCTGTCACCCTGATGCAAACCTGAAAGATCAGATATACAGTACATGTACAGTATAGTTCTTCACAGGTTTTGTATTTGATTACGCTGTTCCGTTGTTTTTCTATGTAAACATGGACGCGTTTGACTGTTGCGCTGCTCTCTTGCAGCGTCTCGTGCATGAAACGGCTTTCTAAAAACGCGGCACTCTAGTTATTAAAAGATGTTTAACTCACATCTTCTTGTATTTTTCCTATTCCACTGTCCGCGTCAACACAAAAACACATTCTGTGTGAATGGCACCTAGAGAGCATCACATGTGAGCGGTTAATCATGTGCATCGACATGCGTTGGATTGTTCTTTTCTCTTTACTGTTATTATCAAAGTGTCTAATTCTAGCGTTTGGTAATATTTCTATTCAAAATCACGATTCCTCGATTTATAAAAAATCTAATTGTGGCAAAACATTAAATTCGATGTATTATGCAACTTGCCGACAGCGTGTCTGTGGCCAAAATAAAGATAATTTATGCCTCCACGCAGCGCGCACACTCATATGACGCAGCTGTGCATTTAACAGGGGACCAATGACAATGCCCGTTCTAGATGGACCAATGACAATGCCCGTTCTAGATGGACCAATGACAATGCCCGTTCTAGATGTACCAATGACAATGCCCGTTCTAGATGGACCAATGACAATGCCCGTTCTAGATGGACCAATGACAATGCCTGTTCTAGATGGAGTTAAACCAATGGCAATTACATTAACCATTTGCGGAACAAGCGAGTCTTTGTTTTGAAAGAGAAAAAAAAGCATATATTGCTGGACTCGGTCGAGACCAACTTGAACATTTGGCGAGTCCGATGACCAAGTCCGAGACAAGTCCGAGTCCAAATACCAACGAGTCCAATACAAGTCCGAGACGATAGAAAAACGTCTCGAGTCCGGACTCGAGTACTACAGCCCTAGATCCTACGTTGTTTAAAAAGGTCAAAATGTGAACAGTTTGAAAGGACCTAAGTTACTCTGGCAGAGTTCACTTGTATCAGTGAAGTTAGTTTCTCCTGAATTTAGTCTGAATCCAGCATCACAGATGCAGAAGTAACCGCCAACAGTGTTATTACATGTTGCATGTTCTCCACAAAAACTGGGATCATCGCATTCATCTCTGTCTAATTTAGGGACAGATAATAAACAAAAAACTCTCACATTAGACTGCAACCCAAAAAATATCTAGGCTTTAATAGTTTCTTACCCATACACTGAACTCCTTGTCCCGCATTAAATGTCTCTTTTCCATTGCTGGAATTGTAGCCAGTTGCACATCTGCAATTATAACCTCCTTCAGAATTGAGACATGTTGTATTAGGACCACATTCATCGCTGCCATCCACACATTCATTGATGTCTGAAATGAGATGAACAGAGATTCAGATGTTTTCTCTGCTGTACAGAGATCATGTGAGATTCGTCATATTAAGCTCTCTTTACCTTGGCATTTAATCGCGTCCGGTTGTGTGAAATTTGTTAAAGGAGCAGTGAATCCTTTATGACATTGACAGAAGTAGCTGCCATAAGTGTTGAAGCAATTTGTATTTTCTCCACAAATGGATGGATTAGAATCACACTCATCTTCATCTATAGCAATGACAAGAAAAGTATGAATAATTACAGCATATTTTTCTTGATTTTTATTTATGATTAATTTATGAGTGCTATTTAAACAATATCAACAAAACATGATTATTACTTTTTTTGTAGGGCCATTATAAATGTTCAGATGTAGTGTCTACGAACTGTATGAATGTATCATATATGTTAGATTTTCATTCATACCTTCACACTTTCTATTGCGTTTTCTCTCTCCAGTTTTGCAGGTTGTTTGCATCAGGATGATCTCTGTCAGTGCTAACAGAAGAACTATAAGCAGAAAATAGAGTCTGTAACTGCAGGTTTAGTGTCTTTTGTGTAGTTTGATGCACATCTAGTGAGGTTTAAAACTCTGAGACGACACTGATAATCTATGATTTTTTTTAATGTTAATTTGCAAATATGCCGATAGTTTTAGGAATTGTAAAAAGTCCAACCAAAGGCATTGATAAATTCATGTTAATTTTCAATTTGACCTTTCAGTTTTCAAGTAGTTATGTGATGAAATGGTCTATAATAATAATAATAATAAATCTCAGATTTGAGATTGAGATTGAGAAATCTCATTTGGACACTGCTGTATGTAAAATGTGCTTAAAAACAATGGTAACATTGATTATTTTTGCTGTCATGCATGTCAAATTGAGCCATGTTTTGACCCATCCGAATCTCATAGGTAAGACATGCTAAAATGAACTAAAATGATTTATTGCCTATAATGGCTAAATTGCCATTCAATTTACAAGGACTAACAGTCTTAGAGACAAAACTGGAAGAAATATCAAAGACAATAATAATTCTATTAAGCTAATTCTATTTCCACTCTTTGTTCATGACAGCTGCATTGAGATGATGGCCAGTCAGGAAGTACACTGCTCGAGAGCTATGGGTGGGGTGCTGCGCAGTACTGTGGCAGATATAACAGATATAACTTACAGAACCAGCATACAGATCAACACACTGTCACATGCTCCGATCACAGGCTTGGTCAGCCAGAACACTGTTCAAAAGTGCTGTAACACTTTTCACCACCACATTGGTGACTCAGCCATAATTTAAGGTGTGGTCTTGTTCATTATTTTGTAACCAAGCAAACAATATTTTTATGATTTTGTTCTTATTTTTTCAGTTTAGCTGTAAGGCTCATGAAACACTTTTTTCTCTCCTCATAGTTTTTCCTGGGTCTGATGTCACTGTCCCATCAGCCTGGGCCTCTCAGCTGTGGACACATGAAAACACCTTGGATTTCCTGTTCTGTGTTTGTTTCCGCCAATATTTTTCCATTGTCAAAACCAAAGCCACGTAACATCATGCTTTAAAGGGATAGTTCATCCCCAATATAAAAAGTATCTGTCATAGTTTACTCACCCTCAAGTCGTTTCAAACCTGAATGACTTACTTTCTCGTGTGGAACATAAAACAAGGACATTTTGAAGTGTGTTTTTGTCAATGGTTATCAAATTGGTTTTGTTACAATTTTTTTGTTCAAAATAACTTCTTTTTTGTTCCCCAGAAGAAATAAAGCCACAAATGTTTGCAGCGGCAATGATTAATGATGACAGAATCTTCATTTTTCAGTGAACTAACTCTTTATCTCTTTCAACTCTTTGTCGTTTTCTCACAATATCATATCAACTCAATATTTTGATTATACAGTTTTGCTATTGCAGTCTTTAAATGCTAATGAGCTTGCATATTTCCCAAAAATCACTTGTTTCATTTCACTTCACGGTTGTTTCCCAAACACTTAAGACCAGTGTTGGGGAGTAACTAGTTACATGTAACGGAATTATGTAATTTAATTACAAATAAAAGTAATTGTAATTAGTTACAGTTACTGAGAAAACATGTGTAATTAAAATACAGTTACTTATGAACATTTTAAGGATTACAAAGGGGGTTACTTAAAAAAAAATTCACACAAAATCCCACATACTGATTTAATAATGTATTTTTCAGAAATTGCAGTGACTGCTCTAAAATATGAATCACCAATGTTTCAGAAGTTTGTAACATGCTTATCTGATAACTATTTCCTATATGGGTTTATGTATATGCTTTATTTTTTTAAGATGAACACATTTTTTTTTTCATGCCAGTGTTTCCTCTCATAGCTATGCAAAGATTTGATTTCAAAAACAGTATCATAGCTATTAAACTATTTCTTGTTATGATTTTAAATCTGTATTTAACCTCTGAATAGTTTTAAAGTAAGTCTGATTTTTCAGTGACTGTGCTTCAAAGGGACATCCAATGCCCATTTTCCACAAGGTGGTAGGATTCTTTAGAGTCTTCTTGAAATGGTCTCAGTGGTCGTAAAAACAACACCCTTTTAACCTTGTCAAAATCAGCTCTGTTCACAGCGACTCGTTTCGGTGCATATCTCTTTACATGCTAACCCCGCTTACCCCGCCCCTCTTCTGTTGGAAGAGCAAAAAAATATAAAGCGCAACTAGACACAAAATTATTTAGTGAAAGTGAAGTGACGTGACGTGTGGCCAAGTATGGTGACCCATACTCAGAATTTGTACTCTGCATTTAACCCATCCACTCCAATATCAAAATGGCTTGATTGAACAAAATGTTTTGGTTTTCGGGGATTAAAAAAAGAGTGAATTTGTATCATTGTAAGGTGGCTGTGTTTAAAGTGGCTGTGTTTTTTATTATAAAAAAATAAAGATATTTTGCATCCAATGTCTTCTTTAAAATGAATATATTATAATCTTAATTCAAGTGATGAAGGATTTTGAAAGTCTGACAGTAATCAGTGTTGAGTACCCTACCCTGCCTGGTTAACATGCTTGAAAATGATTAACAGTTGAAAACATTAGAAATGTAGAAAAGTAATCAAAAGTAATCAAATATAATCAGTTACATTACTTTAATAAAGTAATTGAAAAGTTACACTACTTTTACAAAACGTTACATTGAATTTTAAGTAGGGTAACTTGTAATCTGTAACCTATTACATTTCCAAAGTAACCTTCCCAACACTGCTTAAGACTATGACAGCAGGAGCAAAACCCTTTGAGAAGACAAATATATGTTGTGTCACATTCAGCTGGAGCTTTCCAGATTACTGGAGCTCACAGGCCCTGCTTCAGATAAAAAGTCCCCATTGTTACATCAGATTTTCCTATCTGTGGCAGTTTCCTTTCATGCCCATTTACTGTTTCTCTATTTTTGAAACTGCAATGATTACGCAGTTGTTGGCAGGGCAACGTTTCATTTAGCAAAACCACACAGTGGCTGCATAAAAACATCTGTCTCTACATTCATCAGTGGAAACTTCAATCCTAAACAAATCTGAAGCGTGACTCACCCAGACTCAGTAGATACTTGTGCCTCATGGTCAAAGAGTGAAAGACACTTGCAAAATGAAAAATAAATGATGAAAACGGCTTATGGTTCGATCCTGAGCAGTTTTTGAGGCACTTCAAAAGTTGCCTTTCTTCAGGCTCCTTTCCAACTATCTTTAGTTTCTATGCAAGACCAGTAGAGTCACTCCTCACTCGTATACCATCCAACAAAAACTTTATTAGTGAGGCAACTTTTATATTTGAATGCCTCCTTTTCTCAATCTCAATCTTGCTCTCAGACAAGGTCTTGTGTCTCTCTCGCTGGCTCTAATGCTGAACAAGCCTGAAGTGTGTGAAAGGGTTTTGTCGGTCCAGCCCCTTGCTTTGGTTGACACCGAGAGGGAGGGAGGGAGATAAAGGTTGCACGAAAATGGAAATTGGCTTCATGATGTCAGTGTAGTGTTGAATAACTCTTTCTTGGATGTTAATCTGGTCGCTGAATCTTTCAATTTAGTTAAGAAGTATTAAAAATAAAGAAAAAACTACTGTTTTCAGTGTGTTTTGCTGAACCCAGTTCAATTATTGATATTGTTAATGTTACACATAAAGCATTCAGGTAAAGTTGTAAACTAAATATAGGTTTATTAATGCAGCATTTTAAACATGAATTAATTTATGTAACTCAGAATACTCTATGCTGTTCAGCTAATTTTTAGCCATCTTCAAGGAACGGCTAAAAACACATCTCTTCCATCTTTATTTGACCCTCTAATTCTAGCACTCTCTATTCTAATTCTATTTTATCTATCTGTCATCTTTTTATTTATAAAATATATATTTATATTTTAATAAACAATTGTGTACTGCGTTTGGTTAACCAAGACTTGTTATAGCACTTGCATATTGTTGCTCTTTTGTTGGTTTGATTGTCTTCATTTGTAAGTTGCTTTGGTTAAACGCATCTGCTAAATGACTAAATGTAAGGTAACTGTAACTGTTTAAGACTGAAGAGGCATGTGTGTATTTGTATGTGTGACTTCCTGTTTTCGGGTTGTCATGAAGGTGTCAAGGAGATGTTCTTTAAGAGCGTTCTGCTTTCAGTGTTGATATTTTATCACCCATGCAGTTTCTAACACATACCTGTTTTTTTAGTATTGTTTTAGGTTAACAATACTCCAGCGTTCCTTCCAAAAAATGCATTTGCCAAAATAACCTTTGGCCTGTATTCATATGCAGAGGTTCCTATGGGAATGTTTGCTTGACAGATTTAATGTTACATTGCACTGACACTGTCCAAAGTTATATTTGCTCAAACAATATCTTCTAGATGTGTTCCTCTGGGCTAGAGTCACAAATGGGACAAGTCAACAAGTAGGCTGATGTCCCAGACCTCTCAACAATGGCACCCATTTGTGTAGTTCTGGTGTTTCTGTGACCTGTTGATTGATTCTTAGATATTGCAGCTTTAAAGCATTGTGGAAGAAAAATGTCTTTCTTCTTACAACATATTTTAAAATTGATGTTATTGTCAACATTACTACCCAAAAATAAACGAGGACTACTCAACCTACTCAACATTGTACAGTAGGTGCACTCTCAACGCAAAAAATAGATAAGTGCTTTGATACCTCATTAAGACACCTCAGTGCATGTTTTCTTTTATGGAGAAGACTATCCAATATGACACACTATGATGAGCTATGTATAATGTATTACACAAATGCACAAGCTTCGCTTCAGAAGGCCTCACCCCCCGGAGCCATGTGGAACACTTTTATGATGGATGGATGCACTTTTTTGGGCTTCAAAATCTTGCACCCCCATTCACTGCCATTATGAAGAGCCAGGGCATGTTTTTAAATCAACCCGATCTCGTGTCAGTCATTGTATGAAATACATTAAGCATGTATTCAACACAACAATTTAGATATTAGCCTACAGCATACTCTTGCTAGAACAGGCTGCTGCAGTTCTTCTTTTTTCACAAAAAGCTTTTGCCATGAGCTCTATGGAGTTTTTAATGACCTTTCTCAGAAGAAACTTCCATCCTTCAAGACATTTTTCCTAACAGACTAAATCTGTATTGTTCTGAAGTGATTGTTTATGTCTGTACTGTTTCATCCGTTTGTATTGGTGGCGTCTTCTTTTGTCTTTCTTGTCCAGACAGCTCATAATTATGATAATTTTAACATGGCTTGAACACACTACGGGTCAGATTTACTTGTGAAAAATGTATAGGAGTATATTATGTAGTCCACTCAGAACACATTATCAACCATATCGGAATTTGTTAAAATCTACCCATAGCATTGTGATAGCACACATTATTTTCATTTTCTTCAAATCTACACATTTGAAAGAAATATATACAATTTAAACATTGTGTTGCTTTGTTGAAGGATTGTTCTTTTTATTCATGATTGATATTAATACAGGTTCAGTTTAATCTCTATTTGAACAATTCTGCTTTCTCTGCAGCCTGATATTATGGTAGACACCAGCTAACAGTACATGGGCAGAACAGGATATGAACAGGAAATTTCAACAGGTCTGTCAAACATGTCAAAATAAACTCACATCCCTCTCATTCTTTTACATAATAAAGACTCTGCAGTGGTGTTGCATTTTTGGGGGCAGTCGTGGCCTAATGGTTAGAGAGTCGGACTAGTACCCCCCAAAGGTCTTGGTTTCGAGTTTTGGTAACTGCAGGGAATGCAGGTGGGGGGAGTAAATATACAGCGCTCTCTTCTACCTTCAATAGAGCTCCTGCAGTCACGTGACCCATTCTGTTTACACCACCATGCTGACAGGCAAGAACAGCCGAGAGCGAATATGAAATGAATGACGCCAGCATAAGTTTCAAGGCAACAGAGTTCACTGCACACTTTAATTCAAAACACATAGACCTGTACATAGCAAAACTTAATAGATTAAACATAACAGATTCCTATAAGGTGCTTTTAACCTGTATTAATATATGAACGGATAGATTTCCTTACCTGCAATCCTGATATGTACAGCTACCTCATCAACTTTCCCTCCTAACGTTACTCTGGAGACTCTTTAAAAGCCTACAAAAGCCTGCAGGGTAAAAATGGACGCAATCTCATTTTTTGATGAACATTCAAGAGTCTGCTAAAACCACAGATTGTATAATGTCGTCACTGGAAGAGTAAGTCAACTGTGTTGTTAGCTAAAGTAACCAACCCTAGTTGTCCTAATCAGCATAATTATATCACTGTGAGTACAGTAGACATCATAAATGTCATGAAATCTTACCCGTTTAATCCCAAATGTTGTGTGTTAACACGTTTTATTGCAGTGAACCATTTATTGGTCTAACTATTTATTTAGTTTATCAAATACGGTAAAATGATTTCCTCTTTGCTTTATGAGACAAGCGTGTATATAGGAAAATGTATATTTTCAATTAAAGATAACTTATAGATTCAATATGGGCTACTTTTGGTGCTGGACTCTTTTTTATTGGTCATTTTGTGTGTTTTAAGAATAAGGTAGACTACAACGTTAAGAAGCTTACTTAAATGGAAAATGTTTTTTCTCTATTTTGTAGTGAAAGACGGTTTCTCATATTGATCACGTCTTGGCTAGATTGCATGTTTTCTTGCGCGGCTGGATGTTGTACTCATGAAAAATAATCACGTTGTTTGTATTTACCAAAATATAAATTTACTGTAAAAAACATTTTTATTGTGAAGCGGAGCAGCCAGCCGGCAGATGAGCATTCCTCGAACAGCTAAATATTTATATTCAGGACCTTCTTATTTACTTAACGAATACTGCGTGAGGGGGCGAGAAACTGGCCAAGGGATGTCAGGTCACGTACGGGACACATAAATTAAGCCCAATATACGGGACCTCCCAGCTAATACGGCTTTCCCCTGCATGTTCTGGCATCCTGGCGCACAGCAGCTGTCCACCATGTTAAAATGATGTAAGTTTTGTAAGGTCTAAATAGTCTGGTTTTAAATTATTGTTCCACAACTGTCGATACCAATCCTACGGCCGCTCTAGCGATCTCCTGGTTGCCTACCAAAATATTGAAGTGTAGACTGCGTGACGTCAAACGCAGGAGCTCTATACCACGACTGAGGTGAGACCCTTGAGCAAGGCACTGAATAAAAAACGGCTGCCCACTGCTCCGGGTGTGTGTTCATGTTCATGTGTGTATATTTTTGGGATGGGTAAAATGCAGAGCACAAATTCAGAGTATGGGCCCCCGACCTTGGTAATGTCACGTCCTTTCCCTTTCTTCCTTTCCTTAAATCGCTGTTAGGATGTAAAGTAATATTGGGTTCCCCTATTAAACTCCCACCATTTGTTAATAGCAAACACTGGGGCTTAAATACAGAGGGGATAACAAACCTAACACAGTTTTAGTCGACGAAAAGTCATTTTATTTTAGTCAACTTTTAGTCAAACTGCAGTCACCAACATTTATTTTGGTAGCTATTTTATATCTAGTATTCAAACATCATAATTTTTTCTCTCTTTAGACCAAATCAATTAAGCTTATGAGAAATTTGATTCAAGGATTGAATTAGTAAAAACTGGAATAAATTAAATTGTTTTGGTAGAGATACAAAATAAACTATTTTTTTTTTCAGATACAGTATGTTTACTTACCAAGTATACATTTATTTAACATATTTTGTTGGTTAACATTGATGACAGATATTAAATTAGGAATGATGTCCCTTTAAGATGGAAGGTATGCATGTAATACAGTATTACATGTAGTAGGGGGAGAGCGGGGTATGTTTTCTTTTCACACTGTCTAACATTTACTGAGCACCATAGATCACAATGGTATAAATATCATACCAAATGAAAGAAGGAAGTCTTGGGCACATATGTTGTATTCATTACATTTCCATATCTTAACTCATTACGGAGTTGTAGACTGTTGAATAGAGAATGGGCAGAGCAGAGCAGTGTTGGTGCTGGGGCCTGGCAGGGCAGAGTTGGTGCTGGGGCCTGGCAGGGCAGAGTTGTGCTGGGGCCTGGCAGGGCAGAGTTGGTGCTGGAGCCTGGCAGAGCAGGGTTGGTGCTGGGATCTGACAGAGCAGAGCAGTGTTGGTGCTGGGGCCTGGCAGGGCAGGGTTGGTGCTGGGGCCTGGCAGGGCAGAGTTGGTGCTGGAGCCTGGCAGAGCAGGGTTGGTGCTGGGATCTGACAGAGCAGAGCAGTGTTGGTGCTGGGGCCTGGCAGGGCAGAGTTGGTGCTGGGGCCTGGCAGAGCAGAGCAGTGTTGGTGCTGGGGCCTGGCAGGGCAGAGTTGGTGCTGGGGCCTGGCAGAGCAGAGCAGTGTTGGTGCTGGGGCCTGGCAGGGCAGAGTTGGTGCTGGGGCCTGGCAGGGCAGGGTTGGTGCTGGAGCCTGGCAGAGCAGGGTTGGTGCTGGGATCTGACAGGTTGGTGCTGGGGCCTGGCAGGGCAGAGTTCTTGCTGGGACCCGGCAGGGCAAAGTTGGTGCTGGGGCCTGGCAGGGCAGAGTTGGTGCTGGAGCCTGGCAGGGCAGAGTTGGTGCTGGGGCCTGGCAGGGCAGAGTTGGTGCTGGAGCCTGGTAGGGCAGAGTTGGTGCTGAGATCTGACAGGTTGGTGCTGGGGCCTGGCAGGGCAGAGTTGGTGCTGGGGCCTGGCAGGGCAGAGTTGGTGCTGGAGCCTGGCAGAGCAGGGTTGGTGCTGGGATCTGACAGGTTGGTGCTGGGGCCTGGCAGGGCAGAGTTGGTGCTGGGACCCGGCAGGGCAAAGTTGGTGCTGGGGCCTGGCAGGGCAGAGTTGGTGCTGGGGCCTGGCAGGGCAGAGTTGGTGCTGGAGCCTGGCAGAGCAGGGTTGGTGCTGGGATCTGACAAGTTGGTGCTGGGGCCTGGCAGGGCAGAGTTGGTGCTGGGGCCTGGCAGGGCAGAGTTGGTGCTGGGGCCTGGCAGAGCAGGGTTGGTGCTGGGATCTGACAGGTTGGTGCTGGGGCCTGGCAGGGCAGAGTTGGTGCTGGGACCCGGCAGGGCAAAGTTGGTGCTGGGGCCTGGCAGGGCAGAGTTGGTGCTGGAGCCTGGCAGAGCAGAGTTGGTGCTGGGATCTGACAGCTTGGTGCTGGGGCCTGGCAGAGCAGAGTTGGTGCTGGGGCCTGGCAGAGCAGAGTTGGTGCTGGGGCCTGGCAGGGCAGGCTTCTGAATGGGGCGATCTGTGACGTAGGATGGTGCAAACTCGGTATCCAGAAATACATCTCTGTTGTAAGGTTTAACACCAGCCACCTTAAAACCAGCCTGAATGTTCAAGGGGGTTGCAGCCAGAGGATATGCAATTGTCACAATCCCAGGAATGTCATAAATTGACATTGTCTTCCCAGGGTTGTTCCTCATCCAGGCATCACATGTGCTGTTGATGTGCCTCTTTAGTGGCCCGTAGACAGATCTGTCTAATGGTTGGAGCCGATGTGAGCAGTGGGGTGGGAATGACAGCATGATTATTCCATTTTCTTTGGCATAATTGAGTCCATCAATGGACAGATGAGACTCGTCGTTGTCCAAAAGGAGTAAACAGGGCTTCTCCTTTGAGCACTTTGTATGTTCACTGAAATGTTTCAGGAAGTCAAAAAGTGCGTGTGTCTTTCATCCATTCAGAAGAATTTGCCCCCTTTGCTGCCAGGTGGCCCGTTGATCAGGAAATGATCGCGGAAGTTGACATGGGGGAAAATAAAGTATGGAGGTGTACTATTCCCTGTGGCTGAGACAGCACAGGCCAGTGTGACAAGGGTTCCCCTTTCAGCAGATGTCAGTGACCCTACTTGTTTGAATCTACATCTGGCCAACACTTTGTATGGTTTATGTACAGCGGTGACCCCAGTTTCATCAACATTCCAAATGTCTCCTGGTCCAAACTCATATTTGCGTAACACTTTCTCTTAGTTGTCAAAGAAAGCATTAACATTCTCTCTGTTGAAGCTACTTGCCCTGGTAAGGCTAGTTACCTCTGGCTTTCTCAGTGACAGCATTGTACGCCACTTTACGAAGCCTGTAAATTCTTTGCTGCCCTTTTCTTTTTCTGCCCTCAAAGGCGCGAACTTGAGCTGGTGTGGCACAGCAAACTGGCTTTCTGACCTCACTTGGTGACAGACAAAATAAATGTCAGCTGACCTAGTAATATACTAAACAAGCTGCTTTTCCAAATCAGGTGAAAAAATCTTTCGTGATAATCTGTTGCACCTTCACATATTACTATGTGATAACTAAGTCTTTATAGTACACTGTGTGTACTGAGTATATGTATTTGTTTTTTGCACATTGTCTTCTGTACAGTCTGTAAGTATGTACTGTCTATATGTAAATTTTTGTTTTTTGCACTGTCTGGAGCACGCTCTCAAGCATTTCACTCATCAAGGCACTTGTGCTGCGGTGATGTGACAATAAAAGTGATTTGATTTGATTTGATTCCGCCTATCCACTAACTTAAATTTAAAAGACAACGAATTGTGACTCCTGGGAAAAACATGATGTCTGGTCACCCAGTCCCTTACCCTTCTGTAGGCCATTGTTTCAGATCACTAGTTCGTGTTTTGGTAACCTAACCTATCTGTCCACTGCGGCTACCATACTGAGACTAGATATGCAAACGCCCCTTATTCAATGACAGAGACGCACATTTTGAAAGACAAGACAGTTCATTTAGCCTATAGGATGTATTTTGAATGTCCGGTAGTCCTCAAATAATTTTTAGTCCCATCTCGACGTGGCATACATTTTGTCACAGTTTTTATCACCAGATATTAGTTTTAGCTCGTCAACGTCTGGTCTCGTCTTAGTCACAGAAAAAATATTCGTTGACGAATATTTTTCGTCGTCATATTCCTGACGAAATTAACACTGAACTAGAGATAGAAACCGAACAAAAAAGTCAAAATGGGAGAAATTATTTGTGTGTTCACAGCACAAGTCTGTAGCTCTGTGGATCCAACAGAAACACAGAAAATGACACAAACATACTGTATAGTGCCTTTACTCGATAGATCTATGAATGCCACTGTTTTGTCAATTGCTGTATGGGATTATAACAGGACACTAACTTTATACATCCACTAAAATTGATTGCATAGTGAAAACAATGTATACACTACTGTTTAAAAAAATTAGGGTTAATGAAATTTTCACCATGCAAAGCTGAGTGGAAATATTTGACAAAATACTTTTTTGTAACAATGTAAAAGTATTTATAAATCAATTTAATGCATCCTTGATGAGTATAAAGCAGTAATTTCTTATGCTTACAGCACACAAAAAAAACGTACTGACTCAAACTATATTGTTGCCTGTTCCAAGTATCCTAGATCAATCTAGCTCTGCAGCGTTTCCTACCAATGTTTATCTTGTACTATTGAAACCCACAGCTGTTCCTCTTATTCTGCTCTTGTCCTACACGCTGCTGAAAGCAGGATAATGAGTGCTGAGAAACTGCTTATTCCCAAGGTGTTTGGTGATACCAGACAGAAAAGGGATTTTGGTGCACCCAGTATTCATAAAACTTGGCAGATACTCCAGGCGTAAGAGAACATGAATATATAACAGAGAATGTGATTGCAGATGTGCAAGAAACCACGTGTTTCAGATGAAACAAATATATTTAATGTTAGTCACCACCGTAAAATATAGTGTCATTTTTTAATTTCTACAAAATAGGTCTTTATTTTGGGTGTTACTTCTTCTGAAGCAATGTCAAAAATTTTCAAAAGCACTTTGTGAAATGCCTCTTGTCACTATACACAAACAAAATATTATACTACATTATTGTCTGCTTGTTGATGGTGTAAATGCTGTACCATCAGTAATTAATTATCAGTACACTGTGTTCTGTAGTTGTGCTATCCTTCCTCTTTCTCAGAAGCTCCTCGTATGCTTTTCATATCTGCTTGCATCTTGAGTGCTTATATAGCGTTTAATTTTAACCAGGAACTACCCAACAGCCACCTCTTCCTCCACAAACCACAAAACCAATATGGTGTGTGTCATTACTTCACACTAAATGTGCAGGTGGTTGTTGGGTTGTTCTTTGTCATTTCGAGAGTGTTGACAAGGGTGGTTGCCAGTTTGGAAGCGTAAGTGCTTAAAGTGGTCTAAGCACACCTCTCCTCAATAAGATATGATTTGAGATATCAGTCATGTCAAACAACTCAAGTTTAACATTTTATATTTTGTTTGAAATCCCTAAGTAGCAATCATTTTGATAACAGTTTATAGGTCTTGTATGGTTTCTATATTTGCTCTGAACTCCTTCCTGTTTCATTTCAGGGTATTGACCTTTTGTACATATTCTGTGGAGGCCTAATAGAGGAGAAAGTTTCCATAGTTAACTTGTTTAGTTTCACTTCAAATTTAATTCAATCTACCTTCACAACCACACACACAAAGCCTCTCTTCCTTTTCTCTCTCCAACTGTTGATGTGTATTACTAAAAACTTCTTGACCATGTGTGTATTTAGGTTAGCACATTTGAATTATTTTTAAAGTGTAAAAGAACATGTGTGCTCCTAACAAGCATTTAGTAACAGTGTCTCCTACAGACACTCACCTCTTATTATCTTGTAAGCTGCTCTAATTTCTTGATTATATTACTAAATTAGCAACCCACTTTTGAATAGCCTGTTTACAAGCTGATTTATCAAAATCACTTTCACAGACTTTTTCATTAACTGTTCCCATCTGGTGGAATGACCTGCCTAACTCAATCTGAGCAGCTGAATCCTTACCCATCTCCAAGAAACGGCTGAAAACACATCTCTTCCATCTGTATTTGACCCTCTAACTCCAGCACTCTCTAATCTAATTTTATTTTATCTGTCTTCTTTTTATTTAAAAAAACACACACACATTTGACCCTCTATCAATAGCATATTTATTATCTCACTGCTAGCTTTTCTTGTAAAACTAACACTAAGTTTCATTGTTCTATATTTTACATACTTGTTTTTAAAAAAAAGAAAGAAAACCTTCCTACGTGTACTGCGTTAGGCTAACCAGGACTTCTAATAGCACTTGCATGTTGTTGCTCTTTTGTTGGTTTTGATTGCTTCTATAATGTCCTCATTTGTAAGTCGCTTTGAATAAAAGCGTCTGCTAAATGACTAAATAAAATAAATATATTTATTCATGTATTCATGTGAAGTTTTACCATGTGATTCACGTACAATACGTACGTATGTATTTAAATATTTATTTAGTTTGATCATTTAGAAGATGAACTCAACAAATTCAGCCAACACCACAAAGTGTTAAATAGTAAAAGACAGTAGGCTGTAATATATGTTACACAAACATGTTTAACTATTTAACTCTAGAAACAATGCAATTACAAAGACAGACTCCCAGACATTGTATTCCTCTTTTTTGTCAATGGAAAAAGCAAAGAATTTATCTTTATTATGAGCTGAACTCATGCTAGAGGGGTGCCCTCTTTTATCTCCATACTTCTGTGTTAATGGCGAGTTAGAAGCTGTTCTCATAAACCAATCTCAAGATGTCTTCCATCAGAGGTTTGGCAGGACATGCAGCGGCACAGTCTCAGACTCTGTCCGGCACGTGTCTAATAATGATAATGCTGAAGGTGAGGTACAATTCATATTTCTTTATTAAATAACTTATAAAATAATTTGAAAACTTTCTGTGAGGAGTAATTTTACAAACAGCATGCGTTCTCCGCGAGCTCTCTGTCTTTCCCTCTCTTAATGCGCAAATGGCTTCATATCACCACATCGCGTCTGCTCTATAAACAAGCTGCACACTTGACACAGGAATTGTCACAGTTTACATGCAACATCACTAAAGTTTATAATCTGCATTTCTTTTTTAAGTTTGCCAGTATTTAAACTATTCAGCACTCGTGCGGTCTCCAGTGTGCACTCTCAACAATTGTCCCATTGTAAAAACAAAAATACACAGCATGATCAAACATTTAATTACATATTTTTTTGTTTTGGGGGGGGGGAGTCAAAATACTCCCCCTCCACCACTCAAATAAAAATATAAATCCTCCCTCCCACAAGAGTCACCTAAGAGAGGAATTCACCCCATTTTCAAAAATGAAACTCGGGACCTGAATGAATGTCTGTAAAAATCCTGATTGGAGAATCACTATGAATAAGTCTATGTGTTAAAAAGAAGCCTTTTTTATCATGAAGATAAAAACAGATAAAGTCCCTCTAAAACATAGAGGGACACTCTCTGTTAGGAGAAATCCCGCCCGCTCCCTGAGAAAGTCAATATTTTAATTTTCTTTAATAAAAATATCTAGAGATGACAGAATTCTATTACATTATGTTGTGCTCATGTGCACGATGTTCAAATATGTTGTGCTGTGGTATGCTGAGGAAATCTCTCTCTTTCTCTCATTTGAAAAAATGCACTTTATGTGCCTTTTTCTGTTTGCTTGGAGGCATTTTTAAACTGCAGTAATAAAATAACTTGAATTTTTCAACAACTTTTTACATCATTTATTTTTGCACCAAATTATAGAGAGTAGTATGGATAACTGTTTTGATAAGTATCATATCAGTATCGATAAAATTTAAACGATACCCATCCCTACCCCAGAATCCGTCGCAAAATCCACCAAGGGGGGCCCCTCCGGGAACACTTGCTGAGGGCCCCCAAAACACTAAACACGCCCCTGAGTATTTGGCTCTGTTTGCATGCTTGCTGAAGGTAATGAATAAAAGTGGGTGGGTGTGGCCAAACTATCGGGTTAGAACTGCACAACTGCACCAAGAAACATATCAATTTACTTTAATTAATTGCAAAGTTTAATTTCGTAATTAAAACAATCTTACCAAGACTTTAATTAGCAAAATATATATATTTTTAATTACGATATAATTAATTTAGCCATACAAAACATATTGTGTTTGCTTGCATAAAACTCTTCTCACACAGTTTAAGGACCAAGATACACACCACAGCGCCATCTGCAGGTAAGAAGCACTAAACAAACGGTCAGCAAGGACTCAGGGACAGATAATAAACAAGAACATGTCAACTGAAAACTCTCACATCAGTCTGGATGTTACATAATAGATGGCCAAATATGGCTCGGCCTTAATAATTTCTTACCTACACTGAACACTGAAATCCTTGTCCTGCATTAAATATTCTCTTGTTCGTTGCTGGAAATGTAGTCAGCTTTACATGTGCAGTTAGAACCTTCATAATTTGCACACATTGCATTGGAACCACAATCAGCGCACCCATCCACACCAGCTGTGCCAGCTTTAGGCCACATTTGGGCAGAGATTATCATCAGCTAGCAATGACCTAGCACAGCAGGCCTCTAAAACACTTAGCAGTTGTATTACAATATTTAGAACACTTTAGCTATTCATTTGAGCATTGTGCTGGTTTGTTCATTTGATATTTTATTTCATGATTGAAAGGTGAAATTGAAAGGAACTATATCTCTGTTAACATTTATGTGATATACACAAAGTATGTACACAATGTGTTTTGTTAGCTTTATTTTCCTCTGATTATTTGTATTGTTTTAAGTTCACTGATCGCACTATTTTCTAATGTAGTGTTTATGTGTAAATTAACAACTGTATATTGATTTACATGGAGAGAAAAAAACGGACTCTTATTTTGACCGTCTGCTCGGAGAGTCATGGACAGAACGACGAACTGCGCATGTGTCCTCAGATCAGCAGAGGAGCTGTGAAAGAGCAGACACGACTCTCCCGTTCTTCTGACATTATTCCTGTTTTACAGGTAACAGTAATCTGTCTGCATGATCTCTGAAGACGGGGCCTGCAACATTTACACCACTTTTTTTTTTTTTATACTGGAGACTTATATAATGGTTGTAAAATAGGGTTCTATTAAAGGTTTTGAACCCCCAAAAACATGTCAAAACAATCATTGTGGGAAAATTGTCGAGAGAGTTGAGAGATATTTGGTGAGAAATTACTTCTCACATCCACTACAAATAACTTTGGCAACACTTGATTAAAACAGTCAATGCAAACAGGGGCTCGTGACTGAAGTTATTTCTGAGAAAGGCTTTCTTAGTTTGTATTGTTTCATCTCATCTGTATTTACATTTCCTGTGTTTCTTCCAGTTAATTTGTTTCCGGTTGCTTACCATCATCTTCATCGCTTATTTCAAGTAAAGATGGTGCACTTTGCCTGGACCTTCCTCGTTGATTTTCTTTGTGTTTTGATCTGTATTTCTTGTGTGGCCTGTTGCATAAAGCTAGTTCAATAAATGCTGACTTTCAGAGTTTAGAATGGACAAAACAATCAAGTTCATTTCAGGTTAATTGGGTCAATAGGTTTCATGATGCTTGTTATCAACTTTTTCTATCAAGCCAGGTTTTAACCCTGAATTAATTCAAATCAAACCACCTTTATTTATATACTGTAGTGCTATATACAATACAGATTGTGTTAAAGCAGCTTTGTTTGCAATTCTGCTGTCCACCTTATTTTTGCCGTAAGACCATTTGTAAATGTACTGTATCTGTCTTCCAGTGTCATTCGCTTCCAGCTATTTTTAGATGAACAAAACAGCTTGTTTTGCTGCTTGATATTACCAATTAGACCAGTCTACCTTTTTGTAACTGATTTAAAAAAAGTATGACCATTCTTGAAGAAGAAAAATATAATAATTACTACTCAGTGTTCAGTGCTCAGTTTGAGGTTTAGTATTATTCAGAATATGAACCCAGTTCCTTGTTATTAAACAATGAAGACTTATTGTATGTGCACATAAAAACAGGTACGTTTTAAGCGAACAGCCAATAGCACTTAATATGGGAGGAAAATGTAGCTGTGCATTCTTTTTGGTTGATTTATATGGAAATATGAAGAACAGTGCACCATGCAAACCCCACAATATCGCTTGCAGATGACAACATAGTTATGGGATTCATCAAAACAATCAAGAGAAAGAATGTCATCAAGACAAAACAGATGACTGTTGACATCAGATGCACAAAAGCTCCACTTCATCCACCAAGGGCACAGAAATTGAGACAACACAAAATTTCTAATTCTGTGTTATTGAGAGTGTATTAAAGCTGTATCCTCATCTTCCATGGAAATCCCTCAGCATCTGACAGGAGAGCTCTATATTTGGTAGTGAGGATGGCACAATGTATCATTACTGCAAAACTTGACAACCTTTATATCGCTGAACTCTAAGAAAATTCTGTAAAAATATGGCCCAGTGTACTATGGTGTTTTATGGTTAAAGGAAGTGTCTGTTAACTTAACAGATGATGGCAGAAAGTTATAAGCACATATTCTGTTTTCTATATGGTATGAATCAGTCGAATCCCACTGCTGCTACTCTTTTGTTAGATCACGCCAGAAATAGACGCAGCCCCAGACACCAAGGGACTCATTTATAAAACGTGCGTACGCGCAGATTTGATCGTAGAGCGTGCGTATGCAAAAATTCACGGCGACGTTCATATTTATAAAAACTGTCTTTGACGTGGAAAAGAGCTTAGCGCCATGTCAGGGTCTGAGCAGACGTATGCACTTATGTTTTCCCAAGTGCTGCAGGTTTTTGGAAATATAAGCCACTCTTGCCGCTTGTAAAATATTTGGACATTGCCAGGTGCTCTTTTATAAGTCAATAACATTAATTAGACATCGTTTACAAAGCGGAGATCTAAAACTGTTCAGCAAATTCAAGATCATTTGCGATTCAGATTTCACATCTGAAAGAGAGGCAGAGGCGTACGTGCATTTTTTGTACATAAGATCATTTTATGAATCACACTTACGCATATTTGAGAAATGATCGTAAGATCAATTTTAGGATGGTTTCTGCGGAACATTTTTATAAATGAGGCCCCAGATCCTATCAGATCCTATTCAGGTAACAGAACAACTACTCAACAAAATTGTCTAATACCCAAAACCTTTTAAGTCTATTCTGGTTCCCAAAACTGTATTAAAAGTCTTCTATCAGCCAAGAAGTTGACTGAGAAAAGTCACTGAAGAACAGAAGCAGGAGAAAAAAGTAATGATGATAAAAATTAGCAAAGTTTATTGAATAATTGTAGTTGCATGCTCAGGCTTTATATGAAAAACAAAAATCCAACAGATGTTAATTATACAACAAGCAATAGCAATGGAAAATCACTTCACAACAAGTGTGACATTAAAAACCTTGAAATGAAAGCAAACATTCATTTTTCATTTGCTGATCCTTAGATACTTCAATACTCTGAATTTGTCTTCTGCATTTATCCCATTCACACACAGCAGTGGTGCTGCAGTCATTTGAAATTGAGGGTTAGTTGTCTTGCTCAAGGGCATATTAGCCATTAAGGATGGAAACGAGTGTTGTTCATTTACTCCACCCCGAGTACATTTGGCTTAGAATATTCACTTATATGATGAGCTTAAGATTTGCTGCCATGCTGACAAAAGTTAAGAGTAGGCCTACAAACCCCAATGTCACAGAGAGCCGTCATCACAGCAAAACTGCCGAGCTTATAACAGGAGCAGATGGTCTGATCGGCACGGGATCTCACTGTAGTGCAGCCACGTGTTGACCACGCGCCCCCTTCCAGTTCAGGATCCCAAAACACACACATATGCTTCTCATTCTTTTTCTGGAGGGAAATGCACATGCAGAATTGTTACCTGATAGTACATCATATTGGTGTAACACATTATTGTAGTTCATTGAGAGTAAATTGTTCCATACCTCCAAGTGATAGAACGTGAGGTTTATTGGTTTCTTTAGGTTGGTTGTCTCATAGTTACTAAAAGTAGCAGTTACTACTTTTGAATTGATCTTGAAAGTTTGCTTTTGCTCTGTCTCTAAATGGCTAAAACAGCAGTTGAGTGATTCATCCAGACCTTTGTAGCTGAGGAGAGCTGCAGTCATAAAGCCTGGTTCATGCACAAAGACAGTAAAAATCATTTTATATTGTACAATAAAAAATAGAACATGAACACTTTTTTATGTTGTATTTATAAGAATGTGTACCAAGGTATGTTTTTCCTGTTGCAGCGTCCCAGTTTGAGGTCAATTGTGCTCCACTGATATTCATCATGAATTGACCCTCAGGTGGAGAACTGCCCCTATTTACTAACAGCTCCATATCTGGAGGGCAAACACCACATTACACATATAAAATAGATTAATTGAAGCAGATGTTATTGAAGATGCTACTAATGGTACTGAAGTGTAATATTTAGTGACATATTTCTTACCAGCTTTAGCGCTTATTTTCCAGGTTAGGCTTGCTGACAGCAGATTTCCGATACGTTTTAGCATGATTTCCACAATTCTAAGAAATGCTGAGATCATATCATTATCACCATTGAAGCCAACATCATGCAGATCATCTAGATCACTCAGGAATGCCTGTATTGAGGTGGGTGAAATGAGAGAGATTTGTGGATCAAGATGATGTTTATAGCGCTGATTTGAGCTCTGTGAATGTCTGCAAGACTCCACACATAGGCCTAGTTTAGCTTACCCTTGTGAAAAAACTACATTGTAGCATACTGTACTTTTAAAAGAGCACTTATTATGGAAATAATGTTATTTGCAGTTAAATTAAAACGTATTAGTAGTTTAAATATATAATAACACACTTAAGGAGGACTTGAGTACATATTTATTTGGTCTTCTATTGTCTATTGAAATGTGGTTAAAGTTGCTGAATGTACGGATAATTTATTGTCATTTCTATGCATGTCATCAGGTGCGGACTGACGTTTCCCAGTGGCATGGCGGCTGATTTGGCCCGCTGCCCTGTATCTTGATCTGTCATTGGCTGTAGGTCATCACTGATGTACTTTTCAGTCAGAACTCATTCACACAGCAGGATTGTGAATCGATTCCTCAGATCGCATCTTTTATAGTTCATACTGCGCGATTGTCACTCACGTGAACGAGCACCGATTTTCCTCCGACTTCGGGCATTTGTCTGCAATTTATCAAAACCTGTCGTAGGGAAAAATTGGGCTAAAATCGTGCAGTGTGAACTTGGCATTAGTTGTAAATATGGAAGAGCACCTGTCAAGTATTATTTATGACCCTTGTCAAGATTGACCTTTTGATCTTTCCCCTCCCCCATACGGCCCACCCACATCGTGTTGACCCCGTGACCTGTTAATGAGATCCCCCGTCTCTCTCTCTCACACGCATGATCATTCAATCGCCCAAGTCTTATTCTCTACTTTTAAATGAATATAAATAAATAAATGATGTGATCACACGCGATAATAAACGATATTTTACAGCTCTTTTCAGATTTTCCACAGAAATGCCTGAGATCTATTTATCTAACCTCGGAATGCAGCCGGATTCCTCCCCGGACACGTGGGCGACACACGACGGACCATAAAAACACAAAAACATTCCTCAGGACTCATTTATGACATAGGACATAATTGAACAAACAATTGTACAAACTACGGAATTCCACATATGCCAATTTCCACATCTAGATCTCGTTAACAGGTCACGGGGTTAACACGATGTGGGTGGGTCGCATGGGAGAGGGGAAAGGTCAAAAGGTCAAAGGCATAAATCCTCCTTGACATGTGGTCTTCCATATTTACTACTTGGGTTCACTTTCCGCTTGTACTGAGACACTAAAGCGATTGCGCCTCCTGCATTAAAGAGCAAAACCGTATTTATTTATGAATTTTGTAGTGAATTTGGCAGAATGTTAAAGCTGATACTTTGTTTGATTATTTGTCCTGGCCAAATTCCCTCCACTGGCCCTTGTCAATCCTGGCCTCCTAATAATCCCCATCCACTTGATTGGCTCTATGACTCTCTCTCCTCTCCACCTGTAGTTGGTGTGTGGTGAGCGCATACACTTGATTGTCTCTATGACTCTCTCTCTTCTCCACCTGTAGCTGGTGTGTGGGGAGCGCATACACTTGATTGGCTCTATGACTCTCTCTCCTCTCCACCTGTAGCTGGTGTGTGGTGAGCGCACACACTTGATTGGCTCTATGACTCTCTCTCTTCTCCACCTGTAGCTGGTGTGTGGTGAGCGCATACACTTGATTGGTTCTATGACTATCTCTCCTCTCCACCTGTAGCTGGTGTGTGGTGAGCGATACACTTGATTGGCTCTATGACTCTCTCTCCTCTCCACCTGTAGCTGGTGTGTGGTGAGCGCATACACTTGATTGGCTCTATGACTATCTCTCCTCTCCACCTGTAGTTGGTGTGTGGTGAGCGCATACACTTGATTGTCTCTATGACTCTCTCTCTCCACCTGTAGCTGGTGTGTGGTGAGCGCATACACTTGATTGGCTCTATGACTCTCTCTCCTCTCCACCTGTAGCTGGTGTGTGGTGGCGCACACTTGATTGGCTCTATGACTCTCTCTCTCTCCACCTGTAGCTGGTGTGTGGTGAGCATACACTTGATTGGTTCTATGACTATCTCTCCTCTCCACCTGTAGCTGGTGTGTGGTGAGCGCACACACTTGATTGGCTCTATGACTCTCTCTCCTCTCCACCTGTAGCTGGTGTGTGGTGAGCGCATACACTGATTGGCTCTATGACTATCTCTCTCTCCACCTGTAGCTGGTGTGTGGTGAGCGCATACACTTGATTGGCTCTATGACTCTCTCTCTCCACCTGTAGCTGGTGTGTGGTGAGTGCATACACTTGATTGGCTCTATGACTATCTCTCCTCTCCACCTGTAGCTGGTGTGTGGTGAGCGCATACACTTGATTGGCTCTATGACTCTCTCTCCTCTCCACCTGTAGCTGGTGTGTGGTGAGCGCATACACTTGATTGGCTCTATGACTATCTCTCCTCTCCACCTGTAGCTGGTCTGTAGCTATTTTTTTTCCATTAAAACTTTGAGGCAGATCGTCTCAGTTTAATACGTGAACATAACAAAATATGTGATTGCAAAACAATCAGGGAAAAAATGTAAGTTATAACATGTAGGCTATTAAATGTATTACATTTACATTTATGCATTTAGCAGATGCTTTTATCCAAAGCGACTTCATTCAGTACATTCAGGTTATACTTTTTTTTTGTCAATGTGTTCCTGGGAATTGAATCCACAACCTTTGTTGCTAACGCAATGCTTTACCACTGAGCCACAGGAACACAATGTATGTAATGTAAATAGCCAGTGACGACCTCAGCAAAAACTTAACTGGCAAATTATTATTTTTGGTCGCAAATGTGACTGTTTTAGTCGCAGTCTGGAGCCCTGCTCAAGTACAGTTTTTAAAATATGCTCTTACAATTGTAGGTAAACTGCAAGTGCAAATTCAATACAATTCAACCTTCATCACTCCACTCCCTTGGCGCTCGGCCTTGTCCTATATATGTAGCCTAACTGTTTTATTTTTGCAATAAAAACTGATTAAAAAAAGAGTCACCTTCAAAAGTTTTTCTCCATCCACTTGTGTATTATTCCTGAGAGACTCACTCTGGCTCAGTAACAGACAGCTGTTGGTCATCGAAGACATGAGTTTTGTGAACCGTGGAGATGCCTACACAGAAAAAAAAGAGAGATCAGCATGCGTTGCTGTAATATTCTGCATCAGTAATCCAGTAAAAGTTACGCAGTACCTGGGATGCATCGCTCTCACTTAATAATCTGTCACACTTAAGCTCTGAAAAACAAAACAAACATATCAATATCACAAAAGAAAAAGTATAGCTGTGATTAGATGATCATATCTGATATTCAGACCAGCAGCACAGATTGAAAGTCTGTTTGCACAACAACTCTGAAAAAAGGCAACCTTACTTAGTATCACTGAAGCTGCTTAAAAACACTAATTTACACAAATTAATCTGGGTTTAATCAGGTAGAAATAACTCTTTAAGTGTGTACTCAGACTATGGTTGCCTTGTACTGAGCAAACAGTACTTTTGTGCGCTATGAATTATGGGAAAGCATGAAATATAAGAGATATTTATAAACCAAAATGAACTTTCAGAGAACTCTAACCTGTGCATTTCATTTGTTTGTGACCATAGTTGGTGAATCCTGAGCTGCACAAACATTCATGACCGTCTTTGTTGTTTTTGCAGACTCCTCGTCCACAAATAGATTTATCAATGTCACATACACCTTCAACATTAAAACAGCATTTTGAAGAGGGATCCTACATTGTTTAAAAAGGTCAAAATGTGAACAGTTTGAAAGGACCTACTCTGGCAGTGTTCACTTGTATCAGTGAAGTTAGTTTCTCCTGAATTTAGTCTGAATCCAGCATCACAGATGCAGAAGTAATCTCCAGCAGTGTTATGACATGTTGCATGTTTTCCACAAAAACTGGGATCATCGCATTCATCTATGGTCTAATTTAGGGACAGATAATAAACAAAAAACTCTCACATTAGACTGAAACCCAAAAAATATCTAGGCTTTAATAGTTTCTTACCCATACACTGAACTCCTTGTCCTGCATTAAACATATCTTTTCCATTGCTGGAAATGTAGCCAGTTGCACATGTGCAATAATAACCTCCTTCAGCATTGACACATTCTGTATTAGGACCACAATCATCGATGCCATCCACACATTCATTGATGTCTGAAATGAGATGAACAGAGATTCAGATGTTTTCTCTGCTGTACAGAGATCATGTGAGATTCATCATATTAAGCTCTCTTTACCTTTGCATTCAATCACATCCGCTTGTGTGAAATTTATTAAAGAAGCTGTGAATCCTTCATGACATTGACAGATGAAGCTGCCATAAGTGTTGAAGCATTTGCATTGTTTCCACAAATGGATGGAGTAGACTCACACTCATCTTCATCTATAGCAATGACAAGAAAAGTATGAATAACCACAGCATCTTTTTCTTGATTTTTATTTACAATTAATTTATAAGTGCTGTTTAAACAATATCAACAAAATATGATTATTACTTTTTTTTTTGTGGGGCCATTATAAATGTTAACATGTAGTGTCTAAGAAATGTTTGAATGTATCATATATGTTAGATTTTCATTCATACCTTCACACTTTCCTCTGCGTTTAATCTCTCCAGATTTGCAGGTTGTTTGCATCAGGATGATCTCTGTCAGTGCTAACAGAAGAACTATAAGCAGAAAATAAAGAGTCTGTTACTGCAGGTTTAGTGTCTTTGTGTAGTTTGATGCACATCTAGTGAGGTTTAAAACTCTGAGACGACACTGATAATCTATGATTTTTTTTATGTTAACTTGCAAATATGCCGATAGCTTTAGGAATTGTAAAAAGTAAAAATAAAGTCATTCAGAAATTCATGTTAACTTTCAATTTGATGTTTCAGTTTTTAAATACTTATGTTTTCTTTCCAAAATAGTTTTAATGTGACCTTGACCTTCATATAACAAAAAGGAAACATTAAAAAAAAAAAAATAACCTTGGGTCGTATAAGTGGAAAAAGAAAACAGGACTTTGCTGTCAAATGTCATACATTTTAACAAATTTATTTCTTTTTTCAACATTTGCATACAGAATTCAAATGATTTTCAAGTGCTTATGTAATGAAATAGAGTGGGGAAACTATGACGTCACTCTGTAGGTGGATCTTATTTTTAACGTTCAGTGAAAAGGATTTACTCTGTATGAATTTTAATCCACGCTACATGAACCGTTTCATATAAACTGGAATAAATACAAAACTAGAGCCAAACTAAAACCAAAATGAGACATTAGTAAAAAATAGTACAGTGAATAAATGAAATAATCATAACTAAAGGACATTTGAAACCACTATTTCTGTACATTTCGAAATAAGGTGCATTAAAAGTAAATAAATCCTTGAATAATATGAATATTTTATTTAAAAATGTGTCTCCACACACTGTTTAATAAAATTCTAGTGCATTTAATCTATTACATAATAGCAGAGTGAGCTAGTTTTTGGATATGTTGAGATTAAACATATTTTAGTGAACAAAACATCACAGTTCAGCTCATTTTGTTAGGGTGTTTACACAAAATGTTATTTTATCCTTGCTTCTACAATCTATATGCTTTCTAACAGCTTCATGTGGCCGTAAACATTTAATTTTAACGTGGCTTTAAGCACTATGCATCATTAAAGTTTCACTTTCACCACATTTAACTGCTTACTGTGTTATCTGGTGATTAGTCTCGCATAGCCAGACATTCAGACTGATGGCTGAAGGTCTGGAATATATGGCTGCATTCATTGGTCAAGGTCCGCCCATGAGGCCGTTTGACCGACATATTAAACAACCAATCAGAGTTAGTTTCCTGGTTCAGGTCACTGCTCCAGATGTGATGGAGCGCCCGCAGCAGATTCGCCGATTCTAAAAGCACAAACTGACGTGATATTAAGCTGTCTAATAAACGCACACTTGCACATAACATGATTTTGGTTTTCTTGTAATGATTATAGATTAATGGTATGATCGCCTATAGCTTATGCTTTGCGATAATCCAAAAGCCTATGGAGAAATCCTATTGGATTTTTGTAGAGGTAACTAGTTTCATGCTAACAGCCGATCCGCCTACAGAGTGATGTCATAGTTCCCCCACTCTATACGTACCTCTGTGCACTTTCTGTGCGACACCGTTTTACGTACCTGACTGCACGTTTCACCGCAATTTCAAAGAGAAATGTCTACTGAATGGTGCTAAAACACAGGTTATATACATGAACCCTGGCACGTTTTTATTACATAGATATAGGTACATATTGCTGTGCTTTTATTACGTTGCTATAGAAACATATTGCAGTGGTTCAGAATTCAAATATCCGGGGTCTGGCCCTAAAAGTTAATGCTCTATCATGTTGGAAATATGCCCTACACCAAACCCTAAACCTACCTGATAGTGTTAACAAATGCAAAACTGATATAAAAACATATTTGTTGATGCAACCGTGCTATTTCATCTTCCTTATATGCAGATTTGATCTGCTTTGTCGAACCGTGATTTACATAGGATTTGAACTGGAGCTCCTCGCCTCCTAAGAACGTCTCTGTACTCGTGAACTAACGAACAAACTTACCGTCTTTGAAAACCCAGAGATACGAGTCTGGATATGTGTGATGCTAACGTTCAATCTCATCAGTTTTCAAATCTCCAGCTTTTTAATATTGGTTTGAAGTCGTAACATGATATTCTTCAAGTAATTGTGTGAAAATTACACTTTATTAATCAAAACTCTGTACATTTGTGTGAAAAGGAGTAAAATATATCGGAGTTTTACTGCCTCTAGTGTTTGTTTCTTTTGGAAACTGCAGTAATATGTAGTTATTGGTACGTATTTCGTGTCTCGCTAAAAAGTGCACCCAGGTACGTAAATGCCATGAGACCAGGTAGCAACATGCAGATAGTTTTAGGAATTATCAAGGGTCAAACCAAATACATTAAGAAAGACCTAATCAGTCTGACTTTCCAGATTTCAAGTAGTAATGTAATCATTGTTTTGCATTTTTAATAGTGGTCTTAGACTACTGGACGTCACAGTATATAAACAGTGTTTGAAATGATGGTGCCATTGTTGGGGAGCACAGCTTGACCTCAAACAGAGACCAGTATGCTGAAAGAAGATGAGTCAAAGCTGAAGTTAATCAGTTTACAGAGAGTTTACTAAACACATTGTTCTCCACATTTCCAAAGGCTGCAGAAAATGAATAAGAGGATCCAGCCTCGAACTAACTTGGGATACAGAAACACTAAAACTTACAGGCAGAAGGATGATCAGTTGATGCAGTTTCGACTATAACAGTACAGGTAATTCTACCATCTTCTGCAAATGGTATTATGGTATTAATGCAAATGTGGTAACTTCAAGATATTATCTTTGACACACTACAGTCGCAAGTCATAAATCAGAAAACATTTTATTCACTATTTGTTATTTAACATAAGAGCAGATGATTGTAAATCCACCCCTTCACCACTGATTATTTTGCTATCATGCGCGAGCTGAGGCATGTTTTGGCCCATTCTAATGTTTTATTAATCTTAATTTTAAAACATGCAGCCAAAATGTATTTGATTTATTCCCAATAATGGCTAAAATGCTATTTTTTTTAAATTAGGAATAACAGTTTAAGCAGACAAAATGGAAAGAACTATCAAATAAATTAATAATTATATTCATCCAATTCACTTTACACTCATTGTTCATGACATTTGCATAATTCAACTGAAATGAGAGGGAACAACAGTGATATTTAATAACTATGCATTTATTATGGATTGCCCATTTTCACAGGGTCTAAACATATGCATTCCTTGCCAATAATATTTGATTGATCAAACATAAGGCTAGTTACACATTACCCAAAAAATACCATTCTGTAATCATTTACTCACCCTCACCCAAACCTGTATGACTTTACTTTTATTTCCACTCTCAGATGTTCTTATCTGTGGCAGTTTCCTCTCATTTCCATTTACTGTTTCTCTTTGTTGAACAGTTTGAATTTCTCCCTACAAACATTTGTTCCTAAATTCAATCAAGAAAAGAACTGAAGTGTGACTCACCCAGACTCAGCAGATACATGTGCCTCATGGTCAAAGACTTGCTAATAGAAAAACAAATAAATAAAACAGCTTATGTTTTGATCCTGAGCAATTCCATACACAGTCTTGCTTCTTAGGTCTTGTGTCTCTCTCGCTGACTCTAATGCTGAAAAAGCTTGAAGTACCTGAAAGAGTTTTGTCAGTGCAGTCCAGCCCCTGAATTTGTTTCTGCCCTTAGGCAGATGTCTCCGCAGCTTCCGATCACACACAAGCCGACTGAAGGACAGCTTTTACCCTCAGACTATTAGGCTGCTGAACACTCAGAACTGACACTCACACAGCACAACTCTCTGTCCATACCATTCTCCATGCACTTTAACTCCACCACCACCACCACCACAATTTTACCAACTGGACTTCAATGTAGCATGCACTGCACTTTAATACAATAATACAATAATATTATGCCAACATCTATTTACCAACCATTACATCTACAACCACTCTGTGCGCATTTGTGGATTGTGTATTATGTTTGTATATTTAGTATTTTATTGCTTGATATAGTGTATATACTGCATATAAAAGTATACTGCCATTTGTAAAGTGTCCAAAACGTGTATAATGTTATTTGTTAAACATGTCAATTATATTCTGTACAAATATGCACAAATATATTGTGTAAACGTATATTTCTGAGAATAAGCTCTTCTTGTTCCTGTGTTTCTTCCTGTTATTAATTTGCTTCCTTAGTTACTTATAATCGTCATCATCATCACCTGATTCTATTTTAGTTCATCTCTTTCATACATATATAATATATTGTTTGGTTTTTGGCTGTTATGCTTGTAGTTATTCATGTTTTAGTCTATTTCTTCTATAGCCTGTTGGATTTATCTATTTGAACAAACACTGACTTTCAGAGTAGGTTTACAGTTGACAAAACTAAACAAGTTAAGTTCAGTTTAATTTGGGTCAATAGGTTTCATGACACTTTTTTATCAACTTTTTCTATCAACCCAGGTTTTAACTCTGAATCGATGATTGTTTAACTTGTGTGCACAAAGAACAATAGAACTCTGCAGAGAACAGCCAATAGCATTTAATATTGGGGGGAAAGTAGGTGTGCATACTTTTGGTTGATTATATGAAAATATGAGGATTTTAAGCTACACTACACTACACAAAACTTGGGAGAATTGCTGGCAGAACATTGTCGATTGTGTTAGCGTTAAAGGCTAAAAATAAAATGGACTGAAAACTTATTACACCATATTTCTTGTAATTTAGTTTGAGTATAAATATACATTTGATTTACTTAAATAATACTTAAAAATAAATTTGCAAGAGTTTACTTGTAATATAAATAATACAATTATATTAGCTAAAGCAGGGGTCTCAAAACTCTTTCAGGCACTTAACAATTTGTACAACTAGGATGGGAATAATTTTATAACAGCAACACAGTTGGTAAAGTGAATGGGTAATGGAAAAGTGTAATGACAAAATACTTAATAAAGTCATGTGAAGAGGCGGCAATGTCTCCTTATGATTGGCAATTCACCAGGATCCCTCACACCTAAAAAACAAAGACTCTTAACCCAGAATGCTGTTCAGCTCAGTATTCAACACAATCATCTCACAAATGCTACTTGAAAAACCTTCAGAAGTTGAACAAACATATCAATGTGCAACAGGATACTTTACTTCCTCAAAAATAGACCGCAGGTTTTTAGAATCTCTAAACCCATCACATCACCGGTGTACCACAGGGCTGTGTACTGAGTCCAGTGTTTTACACCCTGATCATTCACGACTGCGATAACATCTTAACGTTTGCAGATGTCAACACAGTTTTGTGAGGCTCATGAACAATAATGAAGAGAAAGCATACAGAGATGAAGTGAACCAACTCATAGCCTGGTGTCATTCCAACAAATGCCAACAAGACAAAAGCGAGGATTATTGACTTCAGATGCACCAAAGTCCCATATTTAACCATCTTCAACCAAGGCTACAGAAGTTTAGACTACACAAAACTTCAAGAAAGCTGACATGACCCCCTCCATCCTCACTGGTTTCTACAGATGTATTATTGAGAGTGCACTAATCAGATTTATCACCATCTGCTATGGAAACTGCTCTGCATCTGAAAGAAAAGCCCTGCAGCAGTAGGTAGTGAAGACAGCACAATGTACCACTGGAGCCAAACTTGCTACCACTGAAGACTATCATATCACAAGGTGGCAACCTCCATTAAGAAGGACACCTCTCATCCTTCCCAAAACTGGTTTAAGCCTCCATGAAGAAGCTGAGAAGCATTCAGACAAAAATGTCCAAACTCAACAGTCAGACTTCTGAACAGCTGGTCTAACTGTGAATGCCCAACTGACCTATCATCATTTTAATAGTGCACTACAATGGAATATACCTACCAAACAAAAACGTAACAATTACATCACTCTATAGCTTATTCAAAAGTATACTTTTTAATAACTCACTTAAACTATTATATACATTTAATAATAGTAATAACAACTATGTATTTATTCACTTATTACTTGCAAATCAGTCATAGATTACTTATTTAATTGTCAATTATGTTTTTAATCAGTGCACACTGTCTGTGTCACAAGCCAAGGCAAGGCAAGTTTATTTATATAGCACATTTCATACACAGTGGTAATTCAAAGTGCTTTACATAAAATAAAGTGAAATAATCATTCACAGCAATAAAAACAAGGAGTTAAAAATAATAAAACAAGGAATTTTAAAATGATATAGAAATTGATTTAAAATGAAATTTAAAACAGTTAAATAGAAAAGGATTATACATAAAATAATGCAGTTTGGACGTAGCACAGTGCTCATTCAACAAATGCACAGCTAAATAGATGAGTTTTGAGTCTGGATTTAAATGTGGCTAATGTTTTAGCACATCTGATCTCTTCTGGAAGCTGGTTCCAGCTGCGGGCGGCATAATAGCTAAAAGCGGACTCCCCTTGTTTTGTGTGAACACTTGGTATTTCTAACTGACTCGATCCTAATGATCTGAGTGGTCTGTAAGGTTTATATTCAGTGAGCATATCTGCAATATATTTAGGTCCTAGACCATTGAGTGACTTATAAACGAGTAAAAGTACTTTAAAATCGATCCTAAATGTAACTGGAAGCCAGTGTAAGGACCTGAGGACTGGTGTGATATGCTCAGATTTTCTGGTTCTAGTCAGAATCCTGGCAGCAGCGTTCTGGATGAGCTGCAGCTGTCTAATGGTCTTCTTTGGAAGGCCGGTGAGAGACCATTACAATAATCCACCCTGCTGGTGATAAAGGCATGAACAAGTTTCTCCAAGTCTTGACTGGAAACAAAACATCTAATTCTTGCAATGTTTTGAGATGATAGTATGCTGATTTAGTTACTGCTTTGACATGACTACTAAAGCTAAGGTCTGTCTCCAGAATCACCCCAAGATTTCTGACTTGATTTTTAGTTGTTTGACCCCTAGAGTCAAGGTATGCATTCACCTTGAGAACTTCATCTTTTTCCAAATGCAATGACTTCAGTTTTCTCCTTGTTTAACTGAAGAAAGTTTTGGCACATCAACTGTTAATTTCATCAATGCATTGGCAGAGGGAGTCAATGGGGCTATAATCATTTGGAGATAAGGCTAGGTAGATCTGGGTATCATCAGCATAGCTGTGATAGGCAATTTGGTTCTTCCTCATTATCTGACTTAGTGGGAGCATATACAGGCTAAACAACAGCGGTGCAAGAATTGAGCCTTGTGGGACTCCACATGTCATGGACGTCCACTTAGACTTATGCTCTCCTATACTCACAAAATAACCTCTCCTTCTAAGTATGACCTGAACCATTTGAGTGCCATCCCAGAAAGCCCGACCCAGTTTTCCAGTCTCTAGAAGTATGTTATGATCGACAGTGTCAAACGCAGCACTAAGATCTAGTAGTACCAGCACTGATATTTTGCCAGAATCAGAATTAAAGCGAATATCATTTATTATCTTAATGAGTGCTGTCTCTGTGCTGTGATGCACGCGGAAACCAGATTGAAAATTATCCAGGTATCCATTTGAGTTTAAGTAGTTGTTCAGCTGATTAAAAACTACCTTTTCAATAATCTTACCTATGAAAGGAAGATTTGATATTGGTCTATAGTTGCTCAACATGGTGTTATCAAGATTGCTCTTTTTCAGAAGGGGCTTAACAACTGAAGTTTTCAGGAGTTTGGAAAGTCCCAGAAAGAAGTGAGGTGTTCACCACTTCTAAGAGATCTGCTTCTAAACAGTTAAGCACACTTTTGAAAAAAGATGTGGGAAGTGTGTCAAGATAGCAGGTTGACGATTTAAGATGCTGTACTATTTCTTCCAAAATTTTGCTATCAATTTTTTTTAAAACAGACATAGTCACTTCTTTTTGAGATTGCTGTCGAATCTGTGTGACCTCTGTATTACAGGAAGATGTGCCAATCTCCTTCCTGATATTACTGATCTTCTCTGAAAAGAAGGAAGCAAACTCATTGCATTTGCTGTCAGAGAGCATTTCACTGGGAATCTGACTTGGGGGGTTTGTCAGTCTCTCAACAGTAGCAAAAAGAGTGCGAGTGTTGTTTAAGTTACTGTTTATAAGGTTTGAGAAGAAGGTCTGTCTAGCTGTGGCTAGTTCCAAATTTAAAGCATGAAGGCTGTCTTTATAGATGCTATAGTGTATTTCTAGTTTCGTCTTCCGCCACATCCGCTCAGCTTTTCTGCATTGTCTTTTCATATTCTGAACTGCTGTTGATTTTCTCCAAAATTATTTTTGTCTGCCATTCTCCTTGCTGACCTTTATCGGTGCAATATCATCAATAACTTTCTTAACTTTTGAGTTAAATGAATCCAGGAGAAGATCAACAGAGTCTGCAGAAATGCTCGGTGTTAAAGATATTGCCTTCATAAATAGCACACTAGTGTTCTCATTAATGCATCTCTTTCTGACAGAGACAGATCTAGATTCAGTGGTGACAGAGATTAATATATCAAAGAAAATACAGAAGTGATCAGACAGAGCTACATCCTTAATGACAATGGATGAAATGTTTAGACCTCTACTGATGAGTAAATCTAGAGTGTGTCCACGATTGTGTGTCGGTCCGTGCACATGCTGAATCAGGTCAAAAGTGTTTAAAACAGTTATAATTTCTTTTGTAGTTTTGATTTCAGCATTGTCTATGTGAATATTAAAATCCCATGCAATAGCAAAACAGTCAAACTCTGAGGAATTCACTGATAACAGTTCTGTGAACTCTTCAACAAAGGCTGGAGAGTATTTAGGAGGCCTGTAAATGACGATAAACAGAATGCGTGGGGCACCTTTCAGCACAATACCTAGATATTCAAAAGACAAGTACTGACCAAATGACACTTGCTTGCATTGATAAACATCTTTAAACAGAGCAGCTACACCTCCACCTCTCCTAACAGTCCTGCAGACACTTATAAATTTAAAGTTAGGAGAGGCTGTTTCAGTGAGGACTGTTGCACTGCAGTTGCCTTCTAGCCATGTTTCAATTAGAAACATAAAATCCAGGTTGTTTGTGGTTATTAAATCATTGATCACAAATGATTTATTTTTTAGTGAGCGAGTGTTTAAAAATGCTAACTTGATGGAATTACATTTTGTCTCTACAGCAATCTTAGACTGATGCATTACAGGCCACAGATTAGATGGGTCAGCCGTACGCCTTTTGAAGGCCTTAGACCTTCTATCACGTGATAAAACAGAGATAGAGAAGGCTACAGGCACACTGGGTTCCCGCTTGTTTTGTAAACGTTTGTGAATGTTGCTGCTAATATAGCTGGGACCCGACACATATCACTGAGAGCTGTTATCAGTTGTTTTTGGTTCACCTACAGCAGATGGAGGAGGGTTTGGGCCCTTGCGTTGTGGCAGCGGTCGGAGAGCTCTCACAGGAGGAGGCGGGAGAGCTGAGCCTGCAGTCTTTGGTGGTTGAGGGGCCCGCCGTTTTTTAGTTGATATCTGGGGACTTGCAGAGAGTTTGGTCCCAGCATACACCAGTTCCTCCATTTTCTGTGAAAAGCTTAGAAGTGGAGATGCTGGAGAGAGGGATAGTGTGTCTGGTGAGCGGGGCTCTAGCTCTGGTGTTTCTGGTGATGTGTTGTCCTGGCTTCCCAGGCTGTTTTCCAGAAAGTCGTCCTTGGGTGCTGAGTCTCGGAGCTGTTGTAATACGTCACAGTCTGCACAGTCTGAAAGCCAGGCCTCTGTGGCTCTCTCCGATCACCATCGGAGGGCACCCTCACCCGAGTACTAACACTCTCATGGACTCCATTACCCACACACCCCGTATCTAGGACTAATCACCGCCAGGTGTTTCCCATCAAACCCAGTATATAAGCCACACTCTCACTCTCCTCCAACGCAAAGTCTTGTTTAGCCCCGTCTGACATTTCTGAGCGGTTACTCTGACCATTATTCTGTGTATGATCCTGGACCGCCTTGCCCCTTGAGATTCTCCGCCGCCTGCCCCTTTGATTGTTTATTCTGATTCCGTCTTGATCCCAGCCTGCCGCCTGCCCCGACCCATGCCTGGTAATAAGTTTATGATTCTGGTTCTCTGTGATATCCTGACGCTGTTGATCGACCCCTGTCTGCTTTTGATACGGATCTTAATAAAACACTGCAAATGGATCTGACCGCTTCTGACTCCTCATTACAGTCTGTATTTTGTTCTGTTTTTATCCATTTTTTTTTTTAGTCCTCATGATTGTCTGCTTATGTGTCATTGTTGTTTCCTGAAGGACTTGATTCATTTTTATCCATTGTAATCTGCTAAAATTGACAGTTGACTTTAATTCCCACAAAATACAAAGAGTGGTTAAGTTGATAGTTGAGCAATGTACTAAGCAAAGCCCAGTTTAGATTGCAAGTGAGTCAACAAACCCCTTCAGGTAAGAAAACTGAAATACTTTACTACAGATGGACCGTAATGACATAATCACATTTGATTTGAGGCTATTTTAGAGAAAAGTTCAAAATATGTATACATTTATATCAGGGGTGCATGTGTGTGCAGCCTCATTTGCCATTTATAGTTTTTGACAAATAAATAATTCAGTCAAAAATGCAGGGTATTTAAAAGAATCAAATAAAAACCCTTTGGTTAAACACTAGTGAAAAATTAACTAGATTATTATTAGAAAGTTTTTGGGATGTCATAACTTGTGTTTTGAAATACGGGAAGTTCATGTGATAAGGTTAGGCAACAGATTCCGTGAGATGATTCGTTGATAATTGAAAAGAGAAGAATAGAAAAATGTAGAAATACTTTTGCAACAATATATAATCTTTTGTAAAAAAAAAAAAAAACTACTATAAAGCCAGACCCCCATATCATTCCTCTTTTTGGAAATGGCAAAAAATTATTGTTTCTTGTTATTATGAGCTGAATTTATAGTGCGAAGCAGTGGTTTTCAAAACATTTTTAAATTGACAAGACCAATATTATTCAACCATGCACCTTTTGAAAATGTACATACAATTAAGTCACATACAGTATACATACATTCTGCATAATCTGGTCCCAAGCTAGCTCGTGAGATGATAGGGCAACACGCATGTCCGGAGAAGCATTCAACTTTTCTTTGTTTGTCAAATTTTATTACTCTGGCTGTTTGCGTTTGATTTTAAAATGTAAAAAATGTCAAATGAAAGTTTTTAACTTTAATTTGCCAACTTTTCAATGCATATTACACACATTAGTAGGCAGTACGTCCTGCATCTGAACAGTTGACTAACCCAAACTTAAAAAAAAGAATCTGTATATGTGTCACGTTCTGCACAGGGAGCCAGGAACGAGGAGACGAGGATTGGGGTAAACAGGAGACTTTACTAAACACGGAGGTAGACAGACACAGATAACGTTGGCATTACATTGACATCTACATAGACATATACAGTAACCGACAGGAAACATGGGGCAGAGCAGACTATAAATAGGGACGGAACCAGCAGAGACGAAGGTGAGTTGGACGGGGCCAGCGAAGACGAAGGTGAGCTGGAAGGGATCAGCGGAGACGAAGGTGAGCTGGAAGGGATCAGCGGAGACGAAGGTGAGCTGGACGGGACCAGCGGAGACGAAGGTGAGCTGGACGGGATCAGCGGAGACGAAGGTGAGCTGGACGGGACCAGCGGAGACGAAGGTGAGCTGGAAGGGATCAGCGGAGACGAAGGTGAGCTGGACGGGACCAGCGGAGACGAAGGTGAGCTGGACGGAACCAACTCTCATCCTTCCCAAAAACTGGTTTAAGCCCCCTCCATCTATGATGAAGCTGAGAAACATTCAGACCAGAATGTCCAAACTCAATGTGATAATTACCCATCTATCATATTCACACCTGGCCAATATATTGAAATAGGCTCATTAATTAATAATCTTAATCAAAATGAACTTGAAATGATCCATGAGTGAGTCGATTAAATTAAAACGGGAACTCATGATCACTTCCTGCCTTTACAGAGGATTTATTGAGTATGGTAAGAAATTGTTCTACTTATAATAGCGGAACAAAACTTAGTCCTAAAAAATATACACTTATACTTATTCCTGAAGCAACAAATTAGAAAAAGAAAAATTTATTTGTGAATTGGTTTTAATATATATAGGCCCCTTGTCAGTAGCAAATAGTATGGTTCACTGTTGTTTGCATGTTATTGGTGTAAATGCTGTACAGTGTTCTGTCTTTGTGCTATCATTCCTCTTTCTTAGAAGCACCTCGTGCACTTTTAACCCTGCTTTTATTTTGAGTGCTTAGCGTTTAATTTTAAACAGGAACTACCCAAACAGCCACCTCTTCCTTCACAAACCACAAAGCCAACATGGTGTTTGAGTGTTTGTGCATGTACCTCACAAAACTGATATTGCTTTTTAAGATAGCATAATAATTTAATGTTCCCTATCAGTCAGTCACGTTCGACGTAACGTCAGAGTGACTGACTAATGGGATCTCGTCGGAGAGCCCAATCACCTTCGAGTGTTAACAAAACAAGCCAATGGCGGTTGGCGTGCGTGTTTCGCCACGCCAAGACCCCGCCGGTGCGGGTATAAAGGAGAGCGTGCAAACGCACAACAGCTTTTCGCTTCGGAGCCGAGCCTTGCAAATCTCCAGAGTGTCTGCAAAGCAAGACTTACAGCGTTGGTGTTACGGCGCGTCAGCGGAGGTTGCTGTCCAGTGCTGCATTCTTCAGCGATCACGCTGCTACCTTCCCTCGGCGCTTCAGCGCTGCTAAAAGAGATAATTTCAGAGCAATCTAAAAGAGCTCCACGAGCGACGGGCGTCTTTTTAAAGATGGCTTCCCGCTCGTGCGTTTCTGGATGTGGTCGTTTCCTGACTTCATCTGATGGTCACGATCGCTGCCCCTCGTGCTTGGGCTTTAGGCACGCTGAGGCAGCGCTCGTGGATGAGTCATGTTCTCACTGCGGGAACATGACCATGGCGATGTTGCGCTCCAGATACCTCCTCGCTAGACGTGGGGGTATCCCCCTTGCTCTGCCCCGTTCTAGTTCCTCCGGCCGGAGGACTACTTCGGCTCAGGGCCAGGGTGATTTGAGGATCACAGTGAGAGCTTCCCCGTCGAGTACGTCTCCGCGGGCCTCTCACTCCTCGAGCACATCGCACCGTCTGGGGTTCCCGGATGAGTATGCGGGGTCCTCGGACAGGGCGGGGCCCAGCATCTCATTCTGTGCCCCAGCAGATGACGGGATATCGATCACTGCATCGGGGGATGAGCTAGGTTCTGGAGAGGACGATTCGGCTGCGCTGCCTCCGTCAGGAAGAGTAGCATTGCCCGAGTCAGATCCAGAACTGACCACTATGCTTTCCCGGGCCGCTGAGAGCATCGGGCTGCACTATAGGCTTCCGCTTTCTCCCGAGCGCTCAAGGCTGGATGATTGGTTCCTGGGGGCGCAGGCCGAACGTCGGCAACCGCCCCCGGTTCCTTTCTTCCCGGAAGTGCATGAGGAGGTGACTAGGTCTTGGAAGGCACCTTTTTCTGCCCGAAACAGGCCTAGTGCCTCCTCCGTCCTCACCACCCTCGACGGTGGAGCGGCCCAAGGGTATGTGGAGGTCCCCCCAGTCGAGCGTGCCATTGCCATGCAGCTCTGCCCGCAAGGCGCTGCCGCCTGGAGGGGTAATCCACGCCTTCCGTCCAGGGCCTGTAAGTTCTCGTCCACTCTAACGGCCAATTCTTACGGTGCTGCTGGACAGGCCGCTTCCGCCCTGCACGCCATGGCCCTCCTGCAGGTCCACCAGGCCAAGACATTGAAACAGCTGCACGAGGGTGATGCTGACCCAGGTGTGTTGCAGGAACTGCGCACAGCGACGGACCTCGCCCTAAGGGCGACGAAAGTCACAGCGCGGGCCCTGGGTCAGACGATGTCCACATTAGTGGTCCAGGAGCGCCACCTGTGGCTGACCCTGGCGGATACGAGGGAGTCCGACAAGCACCGCTTCCTGGACTCCCCGATCTCCCAGGCCGGCCTATTCGGCGAAGCAGTGGAGGACTTTGCCCAACAGTTCTCCGCTGCACAGAAGCAGACTGGAGGCGTTTCATCACATCCTGCCCCGGCAGTCCGCTGCTGTCTCCACCCCACCGCCGGCTGCAGCCCCTCCGTCTGCTCGTCGCCGAAGGCGCCCTCCTGCTGCCCCCACCTCCGCTCCAGCTCGGCCACAACAGCAGCCTTCACAACGGCCGCAGCATGGAGCTGGCCGCAGGAAAGCGGCGCAGCCCGCCTCCGCCCCTGCCAAGCCTGTGAAGCGCCAGGGCAGGCGGCGTTCCTGGGACAGGCGACCCGGAGCCTCTGGATCCTGCTCTTCAGGAGATGGCGATAGCACCACTCCTTCCCCCGGAGGAGGGCCGGGTGGAGAATTTTTGTTCTGTTCCGCCACTGGCCCCCGGGACTTCATAAGAGCAGTTTCCTTTTTCTCCGGGTCCCAAGAGGGCGAGGATGGCAGTGCGCGAGACCCCGTCTCCACATTCCCATCCCCCTCTCTCTTCGCCAGTGGGCAGCAGGGTCCGGTCCGAGGACGCGATGCCTTCTCCCGCGCCCCCTGCCCAGCCGTGGAGCCAGGTGAGTGTCGCACCACACACTCAGACCCCACTTCGAGACGCTCTGCCTTTCGAGTCGGGCCCCTGGGCTCCACTGCGCTGCCCCACTGCGGGTACGTCTATGTCTCCCCTGGTCCCGCTTGTACGGTCCCTGGGGCCTGGCTAGAGCTCCCAGGCCGTCTCGCTGGCTCCTGAGGACCATCAGACTCGGCACGCATTCAATTCGCCCGGCGCCTCCCAAGTTCAGGGCAATCGGTTCACCTCAGTGTTGAGCCAGGATGCCCCTGTCTTGCGGCAGAAGTCGCGGGTCCTACTGGCGAAGGGCGCGATACAGCCGCCCCTCCAGCCGAGATGGAGTCAGGGTTCTACAGCCCCTACTTCATCGTACCCAAGAAACGCGGTGGGTTACATCCAATCTGGGACCTGCGTGTTCTGAACCGGGCCCTTGTCAAGCTCCCGTTCAAGATATTGACGCAGAGACGCATCTTTCAATGCGTCCGTCCCTTCGATTGGGTTGCAGCGATCGACCTGAAAGACGCCTACTTCCATGTCTCGATCCTCCCTCGATTCCACTTTGCGTGCGAAGGGCGAGCATACCAGTAGGCCCTCCCCTTCGGGCACCTCAGCCAGTTGGGGCTTCAGGTTAACCGGGGAAAGAGCAAACTCTCCCCTACGCAGAGGATCTCTTTTCTCGGCATGGAGTTGGACTCGGTCAACCTCACAGCACGTCTCTCAGAGGAGCGTGCTCAGTCAATGCTGAGATGCCTGGAGTCTCTCCAGCACAAGAGGTGGTTCCACTGAAACATTTTCAGAGGCTCCGGGGGCATATGGCATCCTCAGCCGCTATCACGCCGCTCGGATTGCTTCATATGAGACCGCTTCAGCGTTGGCTTCACGACCGAGTCCCGAGATGGGCATGGCGGCACGGCACATACCGGGTCTCACTCACCCCGTCCTGCCGTCGCACCTTCAGCCCATGGTCAGACCTTGCCTTTCTTCGGGCAGGAGTTCCCCTAGAGCAAGTATCCAGGCACGTTGTTGTTTCAACAGACGCCTCTGCCACGGGCTGGGGGACCATGTGCAACGGGCACGCAGCCGCGGGGCTCTGGACAGGGCCCCAGCTGCAGTGGCATATCAATTGCCTCGAGTTGCTGGCAGTATGGCTTGCTCTGCGCCGCTTCAGAACGCTGCTACACGAGAAGCATATACTGGTCCGTTCGGACAACACTGCGAATGTTGCGTACATCAACCACCAGGGCGGTCACGCACCCGTCCGCATGTCGCAACTCGCCCGCCATCTCCTCCTTTGGAGTCAGAAGCATCTGAGGTCGCCCTTCGCACGCTCATGTCCCAGGCGAGCTCAATCGTGCAGCCGACGAGCTCTCACGTCAGCACGCCTTCCGGGAGAATGGCGACTCCACCCCGAGGTACTCCAGCTGATTTGGAGACGCCGGGATGCTCAGGTAGACCTGTTTGCCTCCCGGACACGTCACTGCCAGTTGTTTTTCTCCCTGTCCGAGGGGACCTCGGCACAGATGCGCTGGCATGCAGCTGGCCTCGGGGCTTACGCAAATATGCGTTTCCCCCAGTGAGCCTTCTCGCACAGACCCTGTGCAAGGTCAGGGAGGACGAGGAGCAAGTCCTCTTGGTGGCGCCTTACTGGCCCAATCGGACGTGGTTCCCAGAACTGATGCTCCTCGCGACAGCCCCTCCTTGGCAAATTCCTCTGAGGAGGGATCTACTTTCTCAGAGAGGGGGCACCCTCTGGCACCCGCGCCCAGACTTGTGGAATCTCCACGTATGGTCCTTGGACGGACGCCGGAGGTTCTAAGTGGGCTACCTCCAGCGGTAGTAAACACTATCAATTCTGCCAGGGCTCTGTCTACGAGACAAGCTTACAGGCTGAAGTGGAACCTGTTCATCAATTGGTGTTCTCCCGCCGGGAGGACCCCGTAGATGCCCGATCGCAGTCGTGCTTTCTTTCCTGCAGGATGGGTTGGAGCAAGGCTGTCTCCCTCCACCCTCAAAGTGTATGTCGCCTATTGCCGCACATCACGATGCAGTAGACGGTAAGTCTCTGGGGAAACACGACCTGGTCATCAGGTTCCTCAGAGGGCAAGGAGGCTAAATCCTCCGCCTCACCTGGTACCCTCTCGGGATCTCCTCGGTCCTGTCGGCCTTAAGGGGGGCCCCTTGAGCCTCTGCAGTCAGTAGAGCTTAAGTTTCTGTCTCTGAAGACAGTGCTCCTCATTGGCCACAGTCAAGAGGGTAGGGGACCTGCAAGCATTTTCGGTCGACGATTCGTGCCTAGAATTCGGGCCGGCTGACTCTCACGTTGTCCTGAGACCCCGGCCTAGATATGTGCCCAAAGTTCCCACCATGCCCTTCAGGAACCAGGTGGTGAACTTGCAAGCGCTGCCCGGGAGGAGGCAGACCCAGCCATTGCTCTGCTCTGTCCCGTTCGTGCCTTGCGCATATGTGGACCGTGACGCAGAGCTTCAGGACCTCAGACCAGCTCTTTGTCAGCAGAAGGGAAGAGCTGTCTCCAAACAAAGACTCGCCCACTGGATAGTGGAGGCTATAGTCTTGGCCTATCAGGCCCGGCGCTTACCGTGCCCCCTTGGTGTGAGAGCACACGCCACGAGAGGCATTGCTTCCTCTTGGGCTTTGGCGAGGTGCCTCAATAGCAGACATTTGTAAAGCTGCCAGCTGGGCGACACCTAATCGTTTGCGAGGTTTTACAATCTCCGTATAGAGCCAGTGTCCTCCCGTGTACTTGTCTCGGATGGCCAGTAACACTGGAACCCGCTCGGTGTCAATCACGCTTGCTGCGCCATTCCCCTCTACGGACCGGATACGTGCGCCCTGTTGCTTCTCAGTTCAGTTCCCCACGGCGAACCCTGTTGAAGTTCCTCCCGCACCCTCGGCAGTCAGGTGTGGCGGAGCACCAGACGCCAGGTCCAGTACTCATACGTTGCCCAAGGTCAACCCTTGTGCTGGGCTAGGTGCCCGTGTGTAGTGATTCCCCTTGGTGATCCCACATGTGTATTCTTCCACGTGCACGGCTCCCCATGTTGAGCCTGTGTCTTCCCTGGCAGAACCCTCTGCCTTCTCTGCTGTGTAGCTATCTCACCCCAGGCGGGCTGGGTCTACCTCAGAGACTCCCGTATGTAGTACTGCCCTTGGCCAGTCCATACGTGTAATCTCCACATGATACCTCCTTATGCGGGATGTGGCTCCGTAGCGTTTCCCCCTACTTGGGGTACGCTTTCCCAGTTTTATTCTACCCACTGAATGGAACAGCAGTGCGGTCATCTCTGCCTAAACCCTGTCCTATCATCCATCCCAAATGGTGTGGGCGGACTTGCCGGCTTCTGCAGAGCACTGGAGGGGGTCAGCAATAGTGGCGTTTTCCAAGGGATCCCATTAGTCAGTCACTCTGACGTACGTCGAACGTGACTGACTGATAGGGAACGCCTCGTTACTTGTAACCCCGTTCCCTGAAGGAGGGAACGGAGACGTAACGTCCCGCCGCCATAGTTGCTGTACCACCGCTGTACGGCCGGGCACACAGTCTCGCCCTTAGCGAAAAACTGTTTTATGCTTTGCACGCGCTCTCCTTTATACCTGCACCGCTGGGCGGGTGCGCGTGGAAACACGCACGCCAACCGCCATTGGCTTGTTTTGTTAACACTCGAAGGTGATTGGGCTCTCCGGCGAGATCCCATTAGTCAGTCACTCTGACGTTACGTCTCCGTTCCCTCCTTCAGGGGGCACGGGGGTTACGCAAGTAACCGAGACGATCCAAAAAACTAAATAGAAAATGCTTTGGTGGTAACTTAGTGAATACTTTAATTACTACAATACTAATTTCTCACTAGAAGTGACATAAAAGTGAAAAAATCTGGTCAAGAACGTACATTTACACACAAACTGAGCACCAACCACAACTTTCAGATGCCATCTTTGTTTGTTTTTTTAGCTCAGCTGTGATGAAATTTAATGCACAATATTGTGGGCTATAGGCAGAGAAGGATACATCTATTCTATGCTGCCTTCAAAAATCCATCAGATGAGGGCATCTCGGAGACAGGAAGTGAAACTAGCATTGGATTTGGATGTGCCTTGATGCCTTCCTACCTTAGAAGGTAACCTCCAAAGACAGCATTCTTCAGCTTTCAGACTGTAAAACTATGTGTGTAGATGTGGTGTCTGAAAGCAGATAAGTGCATGACAAACTCACTGCAATGACCCTAGATTCTGATGCTCTGATTTTGATGTTCCCCATTTTATTTAGTAGGATGATTTTTACAATTACTGATGTACACAACAGTAACTTCAATCACTATATTTTTTTCATTGTATGAAGAAAGTGAATGGCACTTGACTATGAAATGGTAGCATTTTGCAATAAGTGTTATGGGTCGTTATCAGGGCATTTATATGTAGTATTTAAATGGTTTTCGGTGGTTGCACAGGTATTCTTGGTGTTTTATAGATGGTTGTTAGATGATTTTTACTGGCCCAGGTCAAAAGAGTCTCAAGTCCTTATTCTGGTCTGCAAATATGACTCTTTCAATGTCTTTCAACAGATAGTGTTGGTCTGTCACTGTGTGAGCTTGTACATCCTCTGTTAAGGCCTATATAGGAGAAAGACTCCATAGTTAAAAGAATCTATGTAAGCAAATTGTCATTGCATTTTTTTAATGCTTTACTGTATAAATAGCATGTACAGTGCCATATAAAAGGGTGAAGGGTGTCCGGAAAGATGGTGTTAAAAGCGGAGCTGAAGTCTACAAACAGCATCCTCACATAAGTCCCTGGTCTGTCCAGATGCTGCAGGATGAAGTGTAGTAAACAGGATCTACCCAACATTTACCTCTTCCTTCACAAACCACAAAACCAACATGGTTGACTGCATCATCCACAGACCTGTTTGCTCTGTAGGCAAACTGCAGGGGGTCCAGTGGAGGCCTTCAGATAAGCCAAAACCAGTTTTCAAATGACTTCATGACCACAGACGTTAGAGCCACGGGTCTGTAGTCATTAAGTCCTGTCATTTTTGGTTTCTTTGGGACTGGGATGATGGTGGAGCATTTAAAGCATGAGGGGTTACTCATATTCTCTGTGCTGGCCAAGAAACCACACTGCGAAATGGGCTGCTGCACAATAGGTGGCTCAGTGTGCATTGTCCTATATGTGACCCTGGACCACAAAACCAGTCTTAAGCCGCTGCATGGGGTATATTTGTAGCAATAGCCAAAAAAATATTGTATGGGTCAAAATTATTGATTTTTTTTATGCCAAAAATCATTAGGAAATTAAGTAAAGATCCTTTTCCATGAAGATATTTTGTAAATGTCCAACTGTAAATACATCAAAACTAAATTTTTTATTAGTAATGTGCATTTATAAGAAGTTCATTTGGACAACTTTTAAGGCGATTTTCTCAATATTTTGAGCTTTTTGCACCCCCAGATTCCAGATTTTCAAATAGTTGTCCAATAATAGCAAACCATACATCAATGGAAAGCTTATTTATTCAGCTTTCAGATGATGCATAAATCTCAATTTCGTAAAATTGACCCATATGACTGGTTTTGTGGTCCAGTGTCACATATGCTAAATTTAATGGTTCACTGTACGCACATAAAAGACTGTTTATTTTTTAGATCCTTGAGGTTATGTAATACAGTGCTAAGAATATAGTGTGAAGAAACCCAAAATGCTTATAACCTGCATTTTGCATAATAAAAAAGTGCACCTTGAATCAATTCAGTCATATTTGGCGATCACTAAAGAATCACTAAACAGCTGCCATGAAACCTCACTTCTTGTACGATTATTTTATTTTCATTGTATATTGAAACGCACCCTGAACTTCGCATGACAAGATCCGATGCTCTCTGAATTGCTGTGCCTTATAGCTGTATTCAGTAAAACAGCATTATCTAAATACTCCTCTGACTTGGCTGTCTTCTTTTGAACTGGTCTTTGCGGCGCGTTTGTCAAAATATAAATCGCAGCTGTTTTTACAGTAATTGTTTAAAGTATTCCTATAGAAAAAAAAACAAAGGAATTTTAACAAAAACTAATGTGATCAAATCAAAGTGCAATCTACTGAAACGTACTTAGAAAAAAGGATATGGGAAATATATGTGAAAAAGATTTTAGTTAAGAGGTATCATACAGATAATTTATCCCAAGACATTATACGTTCTAAAATAGTTTGTTATGCTGTAATCCTATGATTATATTTTATTTTCATTTAATTCTTAATTTACTATTATAAAAAAATGAAATGGGGTCAAAAGGCTGGAAACACAAATATGTTTCCATACTCTGCTTTCCTATTTCCATACTTTTCCAAACCCCGTAGGAACCCTGAAGTGAGAAATTGTTTCAGATGAGCATTCACAGAAATATCATTTTAAATCTATATCAGTTTTACATTTTCACAGAATTGGTTTTGCAGGATAAACTCTATGAATTAATTTATATGAGATTTCCTTAACCTTATTTGTAAAGAGAAACGTTTGAGGTAATGACCAAACTTGAGTCAAATTTACATTATTAAAGATATAGTTCCAGTAGAAATAACACACGACGCATCCTTGAAACAAGGATCTTATTTTATAGTCGTTAGGCTTTAACCCAGAGAGACTGAGGTATGTTCAGGTCTAGGAGGGCAGACAGAAAGTGTGGATGTATATGAACAGCATATGTACACCTGCAAGTATGGCCCTAGTAAGCACCTTGAATTATTTTTATTTAATCGGTATCTTGAGATAAAATCTGCAAATGTAAATAAAGTCCCTTCACTATTAAATAACTGACTCACGAATAACAACCCATTACTAAACCAATTGTGAAAAAATAAAGACTTATTTCTATACAAAATATTGGCATTATTACAAATAAGAAAACTTTGAGGGGATAAGTTGTGTTTATAAATAAGTCTCCAGGAAGCAAATACTTGTTGGTCAAATGTAGAAGTTGGATTGATTGGAAGTTTTTCAATTTTATAATTACACATCAAAAGAAATTCTAAGCCACCCAAATAAGAGAAAATAAACAGGAATTATATTCCAGATAGATGAAGAATTTTGAAGATATTATCTTATCCGATTTATTTAAAAATGTCTGTTTAGAGCTAAAATTAGAATCAGAATGAGCTTTATTGCTCTCTCTGAAAATCAATACAATTCAAACCGCCTTTATCATATGAATTCAGTATTGCTGATTTTTTTATACAATGAATTTTTCCTCAGGAATTTTGTTAACTGATTTTGTCCAGGGGCGTAGACATCATTTCAGAAGTGAGGGGGACAGAATTTTTATTTATGTAATAGATACAGAAACTAAATACAGTTACAATATATATTTTTTGTAATATATATAACCTACCAGTCAAAAGTTTTTGAACAGTAATAGTTTTAATGTTTTATAAATAAGTATCTTCTGTTCACCAAGCCTGCATTTATTTGATCAAAAATAGAGCAAAAGCAGTATATTGTGAAATATTTGTACTAAAAACAACTGCTTTCTATGTGAACATATTTTAAAATGTAATTGATTTCTGTGATCAAAGCTGAATTTTCAGCATCATTATTCTAGTCTTCAGTATCACATGATCCTTCAGAAATCATTCTGATTTATTTTTAATTCTGCTCAAGAAACCTTTTTTAATTATTAGTATCGTCAATATTTAAAGCAGTTGAGTACATTTTTTCAGGATTCTTTGATGAAAAGAAAGATCCAAAGATCAGCATTTATCTGAAATAAAAAGCTTTTGTAACATTATACACTATACCGTTCAAAAGCTTAGTCAGTATCATTTTATTTCGTGGAAAAGAAATGAAAGAAATTAATGCTTTTATTTAGCAAGGATGCTTTAAATTGATCAATAATGACGATAAAGACATTCATAATGTTACAAGATATTTCTATTTCAGAGAAATGCTGTTCTTCTGACCTTATTCATAAAAGAAACCTGAACAAAATTCTACTCAGCTGCTTTCAAAATAATAATAAATATTTGTTTTTTTTGAGCTGCAAGTCAGAATTATTTCTGAGGGATTGTGCGACTGGAGTAATGATTAAAAAATAGCTTTGAAATAACTATAAATTACATTTTAAAATATATTTAAACAGAAAACACTATTTCACTATTTTAAATAGTGAAAATATTTCAAAATTGTACTGTTTTGCTGTACTTTGGATCAAATAAATGCAGGCTTTCTGAGCAGAAAATAATTCTTTAAAAAACATTGAAAATCTTAATGTTCAAAAAACGTTTTAGCTTAAAAAATACAATTTCATCCATTTGGAGGATATAAAACATATCTGATATTTTGAGACAATTTTTAGAACACAGCTAGTATCCAAATTACATCTAAATTAAAATGCACCTCTAACATAAAGTACGTGTATTTTATAAGGTTATTTTGTCATTAAAGTCTAATAACCTTTCCCACTGGTAAAATCTGTTTAGATTTTAAAAGTCGTGTAGTGTATTGCAGTCTTTCATTTATATAAAAGGTGCTGAGAAGCTGTGTCATCCAGTGTTTAGCATTAGCAAAGTAATACAATACAGTCATCAAAAAACACCCTTGACCTTTAGGTCCTGTCTTTGATGGCATCCCAGAACCATTTGTTAAGGTTTCCAAAAACCTGGTAGTCTTTCTTTGTTCGTATATATTGACAGGCACGGCATGCATGCTGTTGAGGATAACTTACAAGCTTGACTTCAAAATGTTTTCGCCATTGAAAATACTTTTTGTATTCTTCAAATTTTTATCCAATGACAGCAGGTGTTCAGCCAGTTTCTGAGGGCTGGAGAAATCCTTCATGTGCATGAAAAACTTTCGTATATGTATCAGAGCCCCAAGAGCCACTGGCACCGATCCGAGAGTGAGGGGATTGAACAGCTTTCTGTCATGTAGTCATAATGAGTGTCTGTGTTCTCAAATGACAGATAGAACTTATATGTAGTTAATTTTCCTTGTATTGAGCATCATTTACTGCTTTTCCAAAATGACGCCCAAAGGCATACATTTCGTTTAGTTTTTTGAGCTCATTGTAATTTTTTATCCTTTCATGCTTCTTATTCCAGTTGCTCAAAATCCAGCAGACTAACTTGTCCTTTTTGTCCAAAACTTGTGGAAATATCTTATCCTCGGTCTCTTCAGTTTTAATCATAATTTGTTCACAAAGGACAATATCAGCATCCCATCTGTAATTCAGTGTCACATTATATAGGTTCTCAAACCTCCGAGTCATCTCGTGTTTTCTGGGGACTCAAAGTGCATCCATATCCATTTCTGGAAAAAAGACAGTGGTTTTGTGGGTAAATTTGACAGGTCACTTTTAATGTCTCTGTGATTTATCAGCACTACGTGAGCCTTGCTGCAAAGCTCTCTGTCTACAGTTAAGTAACAACCATCAATATTAAAATTGGAATTGATTATGCACTATTTAACACAAACGTAGTCATAAATATGGTACTCATCATCAGTTAATATCCAACAGTTTAGACTCAATATTAATGAACCAGGATCAGGAATGAAAGAAACACAATAATAAAACACAAATACACTTCCGATTTAATGGTAGGCCTATTGGTTTGTAGAATACTTTTAAGATATTATTAGACTTTCATGAAAACATTTGCGATTGGTTTCTAACGTGTTACTGTACATGTTTGGGTTGGTTTGTCGTTGCGTTTACATTGTTTAGACCAGCAGATGTCGCCAGCGTAGTTTGGAAGATTAATTTAGCAAAAACTCAAATTCTACCAAAAAGCACTCATTAAGTGGAAACAATTCTACTTCATTCCTTCCTCTGAGAAAATATGGTCGGCAACTAATACATGTTTACTGCCAAATAAGGTAAAGGAAATACATTTTAAGATATTGCATCGGTACTATCCCTGTAAAACATTTATTAACAAGTTCAGAAAAGATGTCACACCAAAATGTTCATTTTGTAATCTAGAAAATGAAACCGGTATACACTTGTTTTGTAACTGTCATTTCTGAAAAAAGGCAGTGGTTTTGTGGGTAAATTTGACAGGTCACTTTTAATGTCTCTGTGATTTATCAGCACAACGTGAGCCTTGCTGCAAAGCTCTCTGTCTACAGTTAAGTAACAACCATCAATATTAAAGAACTTGGAATTGATTATGCACTATTTAACACAAACGTAGTATAAATATGGTACTCATCATCTAGTTAATATCCAACAGTTTAGACTCAATATTAATGAACCAGGATCAGGAATGAAAGAAAATTACACAATAATACAACACAAATACACTTCCGATTTAATGTTAGGCCTATTGGTTTGTAGAATACTTTTAAGAGATTATTAGACTTTCATGAAAACATTTGCGTTTGGTTTCTAACGTGTTACATGTTTGGGTTGGTTTGTCGTTGCATTTACGCTGTTTAGACCAGCAGATGTCGCCAGCGTAGTTTGGAAGATTAATTTTGCAAAAACTCAAATTCTACCAAAAAGCACTCATTAAGTGGAAACAATTCTACTTCATTCCTTCCTCTGAGAAAATATGGTCGGCAACTAATACATGTTTACTGCCAAATAAGGTAAAGGAAATACATTTTAAGATATTGCATCTGTACTATCCCTGTAAAACATTTATTAACAAGTTTAGAAAAGATGTCACACCAAAATGTTCATTTTGTAATCTAGAAAATGAAACCGGTATACACTTGTTTTGTAACTGTAAATATTCTGAAGACTTTTGGAAGCATGTATCTATGTTGGTTTTTGATATATTTTATAAAATAATTAAAATATTTGAACCTATGATGCTTCTTTAGAATTGTAATACTGGATCAAAGGTGGTTGACCCGTTAAAGTTGATAATTCTTCTTGGGAAGTTTCATATACATAAAGCAAAGAATTATCTCATTAGTCAGACAATACTTAGAGCAAGCAGGTAAAGAACTTAATATATTTTACGACTCACCTACATAATGTAGGTAAAGCATTACATATTACAAATACAATTTTTTTTATATAATGCTTTACCTACATTATGTATATTTGTTACATGTATCCCCCATATTTTTTGTGAGTTATGTTTGAAGTTAAGTATTTCTGTATAATTGATTTAAAAAAGAAGGAAAAAAAAGCTCAAATTCTCTCATCAGGAGCGTTTCTAGCCTTTCGTCAATAATGGGACACATGTCCTATCAAAAATATATGCCCTTATATTTTGATACTCTTTTTAAGTACTGTTTTGGATATACATTTTTGTACATCCGCAGTTGTTTAGAAGCTGCATGTGTAATAAGCTGCTTAGTCATTGACAAACGACATTTTCGTGAGTATTTTTACTATGATTGTGGGTAAATATCCACGTCATCCTGCACTCTTTTTGTTTTATATTTAATAAAATAGCCCGTTAATGTTGCGGTGAGAGAAACCATTGCAAACGATTCAGTGTGTGTGTCAACCAAATGAATGAGAATCAAGAGAAATCCGCTCAGTGCTTCTCAAAACAGTGTTTCTAGCCAGTGTGTACATGATCTATGGTTGTTTTCAGTGCATGACAAATAGATCTCTAAATAGCATATATAATCATCATTACTCATGATTACAGCAGGAAAGATGTAAGCGTTTTTCATCAGCTATTACTCCAGTCATCAGTGCCACATGATCAGAGGCGAACAAAGTACACAACTCCAATACTTGAGTGAAAGTACAGATAATATAGTATAACTTTATTGTCCACCTGAGTGGAAAATGGTCTAAAACCATGCTGATCATACTGCTGGTCAAATAATACTCAATTACCATTACAAGTAAAGAAGTACCTGCTTTAAAAAGTACGGAAGTACCAAAAGTACATTTCCTTTTTATGTCAATGTTTTATTATTGTTGTACGTAATACTTGCAATGCATCTGAAGCAACTTACAGTACATTACACCTACTGAATACACTGAGTAGCTTGTAGTGTCTTTGGAATAAAGAGCTTTTAGAATGTCATATATATATATATATATATATATATACAAACCCGATTCCAAAAAAGTTGGGACACTTTACAAATTGTGAATAAAAACAGAATGCAATGATGTGGAAGTTTCAAATTTCAATATTTTATTCAGAATACCACATAGATGACATATCAAATGTTTAAACTGAGAAAATGTATCATTTTAAGGGAAAAATAAGTTGATTTTAAATTTCATGGCATCAACACCTCTCAAAAAGTTGGGACAAGGCCATGTTTACCACTGTGTGGCATCCCTCTTCTTTTATAACAGTCGCAAACGTCTGGGGACTGAGGAGACAAGTTGCTCAAGTTTAGGAATAGGAATGTTGTCCCATTCTTGTCTAATACAGGCTTCTAGTTGCTCAACTGTCTTAGGTCTTCTTTGTCGCATCTTCCTCTTTATGATGCGCCAAATGTTTTCTATGGGTGAAAGATCTGGACTGCAGGCTGGCCATTTCAGTACCGGATCCTTCTTCTACGCAGCCATGATGTTGTAATTGATGCAGTATGTGGTCTGGCATTGTCATGTTGGAAAATGCAAGGTCTTCCCTGAAAGAGACGACGTCTGGATGGGAGCATATGTTGTTCTAGAACTTGGATATACCTTTCAGCATTGATGGTGCCTTTCCAGATGTGTAAGCTGCCCATGCCACACGCACTCATGCAACCCCATACCATCAGAGATGCAGGCTTCTGAACTGAGCGCTGATAACAACTTGGGTTGTCCTTGTCCTCTTTAGTCCGGATGACACAGCGTCCCAGTTTTCCAAAAAGAACTTTAAATTTTAATTCGTCTGACCACAGAACAGTTTTCCACTTTGCCACAGTCCATTTTAAATGAGCCTTGGCCCAGAGAAAACGCCTGCGCTTCAGGATCATGTTTAGATATGGCTTCTTTTTTGACCTATAGAGTTTTAGCCGGCAACGGCGAATGGCACGGTGGTTGTGTTCACCGACAATGTTTTCTGGAAGTATTCCTGAGCCCATGTTGTGATTTCCATTACAGTAGCATTCCTGTATGTGATGCAGTGCCGTCTAAGGGCCCGAAGATCATGGGCATCCAGTATGGTTTTCCGGCCTTGACCCTTACTCACAGAGATTGTTCCAGATTCTCTGAATCTTTGGATGATATTATGCACTGTAGATGATGATAACTTCAAACTCTTTGCAATTTTTCTCTGAGAAACTCCTTTCTGATATTGCTCCACTATTTTTCACCGCAGCATTGGGGGAATTGGTGATCCTCTTCCCATCTTGACTTCTGAGAGACACTGCCACTCTGAGAGGCTCTTTTTATACCCAATCATGTTGCCAATTGACCTAATAAGTTGCAAATTGGTCCTCCAGCTGTTCCTTATATGTACATTTAACTTTTCCGGCCTCTTATTGCTACCTGTCCCAACTTTTTTGGAATGTGTAGCTCTCATGAAATCCAAAATGAGCCAATATTTGGCATGACATTTCAAAATGTCTCACTTTCAACATTTGATATGTTATCTATATTCTATTGTGAATAAAATATAAGTTTATGAGATTTGTAAATTATTGCATTCCTTTTTTATTCACAATTTGTACAGTGTCCCAACTTTTTTGGAATCGGGTTTGTATATTTAACACCCCTACCCACTCCAAGTAAAAGTGAAGTAGCCATTCATCCACATTTGAACAGAGTGGACCGTGAAATCCTGTAAATACAGAGTGACAAGGAAGAAAATAAATCAAATTAAACCTGCAACACAACTCTAGTTTAAAACTCAGCAACACAACTCTAGCTGTATAACTTTACAACAGCAACACTGCTTTAACAAAAAACAAGACTTATTTGACATCAAAACAAAAATGTGAAAAATGCTGTAATCGCTCTCGCGGTACTTTGATGTCACAAACTGAATGGTCTGTGCAGTGCTGCTTCAAGTCCAGCACCTATTGTGTTTTATTAGGAGACGCACAACAGTTCTGCTGTGGCTTTATAGGTAATATTTTCACGTACACACTTTAGCAAAATCAGACAATATTGTTTCTAATATATACCACTAAATGAACTTATTATTATTTAATTGTTGTAAATAAATATCACATTTGCAACTGGTCAGTGTTCAGAAAATGCTAGGAAATCACTTCATGTACCCCTACAAGAGTGATTACTGATAAACGGTCTGAAAAAAACTGTCTCGAACTTTCTACTTCGAGGACCTTGATAGAAATGTAGTGGAGTGAAAAGTACGATATTTGTCTTTCAAATGTAGTGAAGTTAAAGTCTTAAGTTTCCAGAAAACATAATACTCAAGTGTCATGATCTGGGTTTGCTTCTTCTTTCTCTCTCTCTCTCACTCTGTTGTACACACACTCACACACACACACACTCACACACACACACATGCATACTGACACTTACACCTCTCTCTCTCCCCCACCTGTTTGTTATTTCAATCAGCGTTCGCGCTACTTTGCAGTGCCACCTGTTCTCACTCATTTAATCAGTCCCTCTATTTTACAGCGTCTGCGCTCGTGGCTCTCTGTCGGATTATTGTATATCATGCATTGTATGTGTTCTCTTGTTTTTTCATAGTATTAAGATCTTGTACCTTGTCTTGTCTCGCCTGGAGATGCTGAGAGTTTCTGGTGCTTCCTCGGTGTCCTGCTGCCGCTTCCAGTTAGTCCGGTTCCACAAAGTCTCCCTAGACTGATTTCCTTGGATCATCGTCTTCAAGTTTTGTTTTGTATTTTTCTCAGTTCTGCGTCTACGCACGACAGACAGCCTTGTTTTTTGCTCCTTCATTAAAGACTGTGTTTACTATCCTTTTGCGTTTGGATCCTTCCATTCTCATTGTGACACTCAAGTAAGGTAGAGATACTCAAAAGGTGTACTTAAGAACAATACTCAAGTAAATGTACTATAGTTAACGTCCGCCTCTGCACATGATCCTTCAGAAATCATTCTAACATGATTCATTATCAGTGTTGCGAACAACTATTTTTTCTATTTGCATTAATTCAAAACAGAAATATTTTCTAAAAATAAGTCTTTATTATTTACTTTTTATCAATTTAACTAATATAAGTATACATTTCTTACAAGAAAAATTTATTTGAAAACGTCTGCACATTCTTTCCCAGCAAATTCATAAGCGTTAATTCAAATCCTTTAGAGTTAAGGCCATTGCACACTGAGTCCGAAATGTTTGCATGCATTTTTCTGTATTCCTCATCCTTTCCTATCAAATTGCATGCTACGTATGCGAAAATGTAGAAAATCGAACCTGAATCAAACTTTTTTATGACGGACAAAAGTTTTGGAGGCAGCGTGTAAGCGTGATTGACACATCGTGAGGTTTTATTTATTTTTATGTGCAGAAATGTCGGCCTCCATGTGCAATGATCTTTAAAATCAACCAATATTTTCAGCTAAAGTAAACTTTCAAAAGTACTTTCAAAAGTGTTTTACAATAAGACAGTTATATTTACACTGTAAAACAACTCGAGCACAACACCACAGCAAGTTAGTTTTTCTTCAACGCCAGAGTAAAGAGTGACAATTTAACACTAATAATGTATTTTAAGTTTGGATATTTTTAACTTCGGTGTAACGAGTTGACATTATTGTGCTCCAAACAGGTTCAATTAGTTGATAGTAACTGTCTGGAAATAAGTTGTGATAACTTGGAAAATTACACTGGTAACAACATTGTGAGTACATCAAAACAATCCATAAAGTTAAATTCAACTATAATCTGGGATCACAGTAGAATTTTATTCATTCTACAAAGTAAAAAAAAAAGTCAAAATGTAAATTGTGGTATAACAAACTAGTTCTTTATTAACAAACAAGCCACATAACATTATGGAAGGTTTACTTAAAAAATAAACGAAGGCACAATATAGGCATTTCTGTTATCATAAATAATATGCAAATGCTTATCAAATGGTCTGTTATACTTCAAGTCCTGTATACGTCAGTGAATGCAAGTCGCTAAATGTCAGTGAAATTGAGTCAATACCCTGGACTTTGCAACAAAGTACAGCAGTTACAGATTCAACACAGCATTCAGCAGATGAACAATTATAGGATATGTGGATCAGTTGTGTCCAGTTGCAAACAGTAAAGTCCAGCAAATAGTTTATTTTACAGAGCAAGAAAGGCTATGCAGATTCAAGTTCCTCCAAAAAGACATGGCTTGGGCATGCAGTGTAAAGTGTTAATTAAAGCTGAACAACACTTCTGCCAATAACAACAACAACTTCCATGTTGTGTACTCCAGCAGCGTTATGTCTTATAAAGAGGAGTGTTACTCAACGTCGTGTAGTTACTCAACACAATGCATTAAGTGTGGGGGTGAAAACTGGATGTTCAGTGTAAAGTGTTTTTATTTTGTTTAAAGTACTGCCCTTCAGAAGCTATATGTATTTATGTATTTTCCCACAAGATCAATATACACACATTTTTGTTAATCAAAATGCATTATCAACATAGATTCGTTTTGTCACATAGAACTGTGAGAAAGTAAGTTTTGGATGCATCAGCGAGGACTGAAAGTAAATCAAACTTCACTGTTGTTTTCCAGAAGAAGTGTGTTCATGACATTATATAGTATTGTGTAGTTACTCAACAGCTGCATCATTTACAAAGTTATTAATAAAGTAAAAACAACATGAAAACTCACTTGACATGGTTCTGCTGAAGAGCACAGCTTGGCCCAGCAGACACCACAAATATGCACAGTGAAGACCAGTGGTTTCCATTAGCTGTGAACGAGACAAAGCTGTCACATTTTAAAAGAAGTGAGAAACAGCACATATCCACTCTTTTGTCGAAACAACAGTATGCATAATCAGTCAATGCATTTTTACATCCTTATCATTACAGGCATGGGCATAAATTTAATCTAACAGTCGGGGGGTACAATAATAAATTGCCTTTTTGTACTTAACGTCTTGGTGCACTGAAAATGATCTTATGTCCTTTGTCATTTTATCTGGCCAACAACAAAAAGCGAAAGTTGTTTAAATATGAGTTAGGTTGAATTAATGAGCTAGATGATAACACTGAATCAACGACGAACTGACTTAAACCGGAAACTTTTGCATTATCCACAAACGTTTAACACTGTAATGTTAAAGCTGCTTTGACACAATCTGTGTTGTATAGCGCTAACTTTTATAAATAAAGGTGACTCGGTCCTAGAATAATTATTAAAATATATTGTGTCCTCCACATAGTATTTTTATTCACAATAGAACATAGATAACATGACAAATGTTTAAACTTGTACAATTGTATGCACAAAATGAGCTCATTTCAAATTTGATGCCAAAAAACATCCCAACATTTCCAGAATCCGGGTTGCACCTTGATGACTGCATAATAAACTAGCCAATCAACGATGAGCCTGAACAAACCTCCTTACCTCCTTATTCCACTGAATTTTGGTAATGGAAAATTATGAGACAATGTAATGTTTTATACCAGTTTGCACCATCAAGCAGCATATTAAGCTGTTTTTGTAGCCTACAGGAAACAAACATATCTGACACCGGACTTGCAGTAAAAGTTTAAATTAACAAAGTACCTTAAAAACTAACCTGGGAAGATATTAATTATTCTGGTGAATAATTAATATTTTATAACTTAAATAATAGTACTATCACACTACATTATTTTCACTGCGGACAGGCTGCTTTTGTACAGCTAAAACAAGGCATTAAATGACACTGGACTTCAACATTTAGATTACCACATTACCTGCGCTTACCTTATAAAAAATGTGCAAACAGGTGATATCTTTAAAGAGCAAACCTCAAGCTCTATTTCTACAAATGTAACTAATTAATCTGATCAGATAATGAGTAATACATGATCAATTTACATTTAATAGCAAGTTTATTTTTTCTCTAAGGTCAGGCCCTTAGTCACCTCTCACCTGCCACATAAAAACATAGCCTGTAACATGAGTTTAACCCATATAGAGTCACTTGATGCAAAAGATTGTGAGTATCCACTGCTTAGAGAAAATCTAACCTTTCAGTCTGATGCAGGTGTGTTGCACAATGAGCCGTTGCTTAATCCAGTAGCCACAGAAATTACTTCTGAGGAGAAAAATTAATCTGCACTCTTATAGTAGGTGGGGCTTCACTTTTTATCTTGCCTTACTTGCTATTGTCTGATGGGGGCACTGTATGACAGTGACATTTCTGAATGCACTTCACATCCTTTAACCTTTCAATGACTATAGCAATTAGTTCACATCATTTATTAGAGGAATATCATAGTGCATTGTTATATCCTCTCAAAAATATGAATAAGGGTATACAAATATAACGGGCTCATGTTTTGGCGGGTTAGCTACAGCCCCTGATTATCAGCATTGTCAGCATCTATATTTTCCAGAGTGATCAGTCACTTGAATACTTGAAAGATGTTAGCATCCAGGTTTTGTAGCTCAGCAGCTGCCTTTGAGATGAATGGGTATGCTAATGGTTAGCTTTCTCAAGATACATCATGCTATGTTCCATAACATTTCAGCACTTTGAATTATCCCACCTCCTAATTGAAAATAACTACTGGAACTGTGCTCAAGGTCAGACTATATGATGACTAACATGACCCTACAGTAGTTTTTTATTCAAGAGAGAATTCAGAGTTCCGGAACGCAGCCTGACTGGAACTTTTTGAGGTCGGAAGTATTCTCACACATCAGACATTGTCTGGAACACAGCCGTGACACAGAAAATGTAGATATAACATTTTTGAATGAAAATACCACCTAGTTGCCAGGGCAGCAGTAAGCAATTATTAGGCTCTAGGATAAGCCTTCGTCATGGATTTTCTCCTTTGGTATAAATTGTGTTTTCTGCCTTGGCAGAATGAATGTTTTTCTCCCTCTGTAGATATAGTGTTTTCCTCTGTTAGCAGAGATCATGTTGCTTCTGAAATCAGTGGAGGTGCTCTAACCCTAATGTAAATCATTGCAATTTTGAGGGTGAATCAAATATTTATATGCAGATGTCACTTCCATGTGCGTGTCCGTTGGTCCTCATAGCAGCATGACAAACAAAACATTTATCAAATTCAAATCCATTATCAATAGATCTCTGTACACTGCACGATGATATTGCTGTTGTGTCTACATGTTATTATGAGAGGATTTGCAAGAGGATTTCTATGTCTGTGCAACAAAACCAGCCCAACTGATCTGACCCATTGCCCCTTTAGTTACTGTTTCTATGTACGACAAGCATGGCCCTCTCACGCCACGCATTATGTTCTCACAGAGTGAAAATACTTTGCAGAACAAAGAGAAAACTGACCAACAGAACCAACAGACAAGATGGAGCAGATTACTTTTGTAATGAATCAAAGCTTTCAAATTTACTTAATTTACTAAAGAAAGTATATTGTTTTGTGGCTTTTTAATGTGTCGTGATAGATCACTGTTGCGGCAGGTGAACCAACCATCTCTTCCACTTTTCTTGTTATAGCATGACATAAACATGAATGAACATCAGAATGTATCTTGTTTCTACTGCAGAAAGATGCCTGTACACACTATTTTTCAAGTTCAAGTCCACCAGCTTAAATCGACTCTCCTGTCTTGATTGTTTGTTGGACAAAATGGCAGATTTGGCATTATTGTTGGTCAATCAAACTCCTGGTGAAGGGTCAATTGTCAAAACTAGCCCAATCACGGCCAAAGCTATGGCTCAGTCATGCTCAAGGGGGAACTGGCTATCAAAATCACAATATAACATGGGATAGGGTTTGCCCCCTCTGTTAAAATTGCAGTCAATGGGTGGGGGGAGAATGCGCACGGGACCAGAATTCACCCAACCCTAACTGATGGTTAATCGCCTCTCATTGGCCCCTGTACACTTCACAACAAATGGCAAATGAGAAAGCTAAAATTTGTCCGAAAGAGAGTTGTATGACTCAAAACTTTGCTGAAAATCGACAAAACAAATCACAATGTATGCCCAGTTCACAACAAGAACAAAAACTATAAAGATATGGTTTATAAAAATCATTATAAAAAGTATTAAAATTATAGCTATATTTTGCACTATATATAGCTACAACAACAAAGGCACAGAGAAACATTGGAATCATTTTCAAAATGATTTTTTTATCCAGCTGATGAATGATAAAAAACATTGACAGCCAATTAGAATCAATCCTGCTGTAACAAGCTTGACAATTTAAAGCAGTAGACTAGTGTGCCCTTAGAATTAACAGATAATATAGCCAATCTAGTTATCTTTATAGTTATCATTCTTGGTGTGAATGGGCCTTAACTTGACTAAACTCTGGCGTTCTGAGCTATGAGTGGATTCTGACTAAATTACAAACCTCTGATTGGCCATTGCGTTCAAGAAATCAACAGATATGTCTCTGATTGGCTACAATGCTCAACCCTGAAAAAACAGTTGTACACATGTTGTAAACAGAAACCTTTGAATCTGTCATGAGTGTAAACACAAATTCACATTGCAGAGTTTGACAAATCTGTTTCTCCAATAATTTTATTCTACCAACATTACAGAACCTATGCTCCATTCAGGGTTATGTTTTTTCTTTCCTCGTTTACTAAACAATATGGTGGTAGTATACATCATCGAAGGTTAATTCTTGAAGTTTTGTTCATCTCCCAGTCTATTGCTAGTTTTAGAGGGATTTAGGTCACTTTCTGTTGGTCAGCCTGTATCTTAAACCAGATCAGCAAATCAGTTTAAGATGGTTCAAGCTGTTATTTTCAACAGGGAAGACCTATGTATTGTAATGTAAGCATTCCATCGGTCAGGCAAGAATCTTCCGACGGATCAGATTTTGAGCACCGACTGTTTTTTTTCTCGACCAAACCCGTCACGGTGCTGTTGTGTGACGGTGCTCGCTCGAGCGCGCTCTCCTGTCTGTCAGTGCCGCTGCAGCATTAATCCTCCTCTACGCACTGCATCATACACGCCGAAATAAACTGCCCAGAGCTCTAAGTATATATCAAACACTGCGTGTCCGAAGGGCACAGCTGCAGGCAGAGCAAAACATTTGCAGGAATGATACTGGACTGCTGCCAGACACCAAAATCTTGGTGCATAGCCTGCACATGGAGAAAAAGCGACGCTGATAGGTGGTCTACCCCGTGGAGCCTTTAGTAAACAGCCTGATGGACGAGGAGACGCCGCGCTGTTTACACTGAAACCTAACGCAGCACAGAGACGAGCGGAAATGTTTCCCAGCAGCTGTTTCTTAATCCGACGCTTCTGAACTGAGCGCTGCTGTGTTTCATGATGCATCGGAGCATCCTCATGCCTCATTTTCTTTTATGAAGCCATTTTTTCTTTATTTAATGTACAATCGCTGTGTCCTGCAGTAAATCTGAAGCCTTATGAGGAGGATGAAAGCGTCGGTATTTGTCGCGGTCATGTCCTCGGTTTTATTTAATCCCAGTTTTGCCTTCAGTTCGCATTTCGACCCAGGTGAGTAAAAACACGACACATTCTGACGGAATGTTTATTATTCGATACAACAATTTAGACCTCATATATGTCATGCTGAAACAGCCACATACATATTTTGGTTAAAAAATGTAAAACATATATATAATAAAGGTAGAAATGTATGTTTTTGCAAATGTCTAGGTAATTTTTTTAATAATGTGGTTAAATGAAGTCGCTACATATATTTGTTTAGAAGTATATTTGCTTTAATCAGTATTTTGTCAGCTATTTTTAAACATTTCGATGCAAATAATGTATAAATATATTCTGTATTCGTTTGTTTGTTAATAATGTATTTATCAGAAAACATTACATGTGTGTGCACTCGCACATGCATACATTATGCACTACAGAGCGAGAGTGTGTTTTGCACATTTGCAGTCAAACGGAGCTGACTTGGCATTAGTCAGCCAGAACTGTTGTGTTCCTCTTCTTGTATGTGCTGTGTTCCCAAGGCAGTTTCGTTGCATAACGTCTGTGTGTTTGACATATCTGAGCACTGCTGTTTACTTCCTCGAGAAGTCAGCAGCCTGTGGTGTCTCACTGACCGTGAGGGTTGGTTTGTGGTTGGAGGCCGACCTGTGACACTGAGATTCACCTGCACACTCTCTCTTGTGGCATCAAGCTCACTCCTCATGCGTGCCCTGCAGCCTGATGAGAGAGGCTTCATGTCTGCAGTCGGCTCAGACCGTTCATTAAGAGCAATGTATACAGCATGCAACGTATTAGAATGCGTTCATAGACCTTAGAAAGCCAAGCGGCATTAATTAAAGTGTCATAGGTGCATGAGGAAAGAAATATTTAGTGCTGTAAACAGAGCCAAAAGCATCCCTGGCCGAGGTGACGTGCCGCATACTAATGAATTAGTACTGTTCAGCTGCCTCTGAGTCTGGGGTGCGGAGGGGGTCAGATTCTTCACCAATGCTCTTGGTTTTCACTGTCTATGTTTTTACCAAGCACTCTAGATATGCCCTTCGCATGAAGATCAGCGTTTAAATGGCTCACTGATTGGGAAGCCGTAACAAACTATTATGCAACACCCACTGCTGTAATTAGATTGAGCAATATGAGGGCCAAGGACACTCCCAATCACGACCAAGGAGTTATAGCTGAAAAGATGCCTTGACCAATGCACAGTCCCAGGCTTGATTCAGTTGCACTCTTGCATTCCTGCTTTCCAAGGGAACTTCCACTAACCATAACATCCCTCATTTCTCTTGTGTGCAATGACAGAAAATCAGATCAAGCTCAGTACTCTTTAAAACAAAGGCTTGAAAAAGCTTTTTAGGTTCTCCAAATAAGATTTAAGTGGACTGTTCTTTAAATAACTAGTGTGAAGAACATTTTAATGATCTAAGGAACCTTTTTTCCACTATAAAGAACCTTTTGCAATGGATGTTAAAGGTTCTTTATGGAACCATTGATGTCAATAAAGAACCTTTGTATTTAAGAATAAAGATGAAATGATGATATTAGTTTCCATATTTGATTCACAACATTCCACCCGGGAAGGGCATTGGCTAAGTCTGCAAAGATTCCCATTCGTTTTAGGAGGACATATTTAGGGTGACTGACTGTAGGCTGCCTGGGTGATATACATGCCCTATAACTGTCTGGAGTCAGCAACAATCTGTTACTCTGACTGGCCAAGTAATGGGATTGAGAATCAATGTTTCAGTGGCAATGGATGGTGTGGCGTGTGACAGGAGACTAATCCCTGCTTAAAAAAACAATAGAAGCCCAATAGAAATCACCACAGAAATTCTGATGGTTTTCATTAAAATACCATTATAAACCATTAGCTTTGTCCAGTAAAACCATTATAAAATTCAATTTTGTAGTGTGTTTTGGCCATTTTTCCAAAAGGATTTAACATCCCACCACATTTGAATCCATCACATACCAGTAGACACCATCGTAGTTTCCATTCAAACCAGTACAATTCCCATTATAACCATTAAATCCATTACATTTTCTGTTGTGTTTTGGACAGGGTTCTATTGTTTTTTTCAGCAGGGATCAGTCTCCCACCCTCAGTATCTTGGATGCACACAAGGACGTGGCAAAGTCATGTGGATTATAATGGCACAAGGCAGTTTGCTTCATCACATTACAGCAGTTTGAATGTCAAGTGCTGTTTTAAGGTTAGGACTGCACTAATGTAATGTATGGGGTTGGGAATTTAATAAAAACTGGTTCCATCTTCAGCTTTACGAGCACAGGAATAAATTACATTTTAAAATATATATAAAAAACTAATTTTAAATTGTAATAATTTTTCACAATGTTGCTGTTTTATATTTTTAGCAAATAAATGCAGTCTTGGTGAGCATTAGATACTTTTGAATTGTAGTATAGAATCAGTCCAATTATATTACAATTAGATAGTCACAACTGAATTTGTTATAGTAAATTATTATTAATTTAAAAAAGGATTATAGAAACATAATTGTTATGTTGAATCGAAATCAGAACCACAGCCTATACGTTCCTTACTATACCCATCCCTGTGTTTAGGGTTGTTTGGCTAAGATGGTTTATGGATGACTCGGAAAGAACCACATCAATGCATTCAAAAGTGGTCTGTTAGGCAAGACTTCTTGCTCTTGTCAGAATGTGTAGCTTTGCTGCATACTGATGGTTATTTACCATGCTGGGTTCTCAATGCCAGGCTCTATTCATGTGTCCTATAAAGCCACATGCATCCCAGATGTGGTTGGCCTGGAACTGTCTGTGAACTGGGCTTTACTGCTCCCTGGTCACAACAACACAATCCTCATCCTCATTTAGAGCATGATTGCACAGTATTCAAGGCCTGCCTGTGGTTGTGACTGTTTACTACATTTTTCTGTAAATTTATGAGGGTTTTGTTTCATCCCAGACGCTGTCTGATTTCAAATCACTTTGAAGTTTTCCTTTTTTTAGATGATTAAAAATAAATACCCCTTGGACACCCGAATGGTTATAAGCGGTTATATAGGACAAACAACACTTATGTGAAGTGTCTGATGAAGGTCTCAAAGGAATAATTCAGATAAAAATAAGATTTGCTGAGAATTTACTCACCCTCAGGGCATCCCAGATCTAGATGAGTTTGTTTTTTTATCAGAAAATATTTGGAGAAGTTTAGCATAACATCACTTGCTCACCGATGGATCCTCTGCAGTGAATGGGTGCCGTCAGAATGAGAGTCCAAACAGCTGATAAAAACATCTCAGTTAATCCACAACTCCAGTCCTTAAATGAATGTCTTATGTAGTAAAAAGCTGCGTGTTTGTTGAGCAACTTACATATGCAAGTGCATTAATTTAGAATGTGTAAAGCGGTCAATGACTTCTCATTCAATCAGAATTTAATTTTTATTTTAAAGATGGATGCTATTTGGAAATGCTGTGGATTTCGTCTGTATATTTTGTTCTCTTTTGTCTGATGATATTTGATATTTAGGTGTTCTCTGTTACGAACATGCTGCTGTTGCCGACAGATCGATGCTGAGTTGATAGAGGTATTAATCGTGTGCATCAGGAAGCTGTTTAAGCTCACTCTTTAGACTGCAGTATACATCTTCTGTTGCTTTGCTGATGAAATACCTATGCAGGCTTCTGTAACATGGCGACTGAAGGTAACTGGCTTTTGTACCTGCTCAGAATCAGCACCACGGACAGGGTCATGTCTGATTCAAGATGTTATTTCAAATCTTGGCGAATTGCTGAATTTCAGAAAGTCAATAGAATGCAATTCAAAAGCTCAAAGCTGTAATTCAGGCCTCTTCAGAACCATAACATCACAATATTTACAACCAGGGCCTGAAGTATATGAACTACTTCTCTCCACACATTTAAAAAAGCAGGTTTGTTAAAGTCACCAAAAATCTAAATCGACAATTCATATTTTTAAATGGAATATTGCCTTATTTATTATAAGTGATTTATCAGTGCACATTATTTTATTAAATATGCATTTGCCCTTGTAATTTTTAATCCAAAAAAATCCCCTCCCTCTTTTCACTGATATCTTGTTCGCTGGGACAACCTGTCACTCACACGAGATCGCAGCAGTAGCAAATGCCAACAATCAATCCAATCAATTTCCAATGGACAAAATCAAGTCATTTTTGTATTTGAGAAGCTGTTTTATTCACATATATATGTTATAAAAAAGACTATGGAAACTTCGGTAACACTTTATTTTAAGAACCAATTCTCACTATTAACTAGTTGTTTATTAGCATGCATATTACAACCATATTGACTGTTTATAAATACTTATAAAGCACATATTAATGCCTAATTTCGCTCAACTGTATTTTAGATCTCTTAATCCTGCCCCATACTTAACAACTACTATTAGTAATAATACTACTAATACTAGTAATAAGCAGCAAATGAGGAGTTTATTGAGGGAAAACTCTTTGTTAATAGAGAATATGTGTTGCCTAATCTAACATGTTAAAAAGTGACTGGTACTGAAGTAGGTACTTTTGACAACACTACTGTACATTATAATGTTGTGATGCCTAAGGAGCAGTTAAAATGATTGATTTCAGTTTTAGTTTAATCTACTTTGACAACATAGTCTAGAATTTTTATATCCGACATTTTATGGTTATCAGTCATAACCATGAAGTAATTCTCATCGGTATATGCCAGAATTGTAATATCAGTAAATCAGTACTTTCTTTGGATTAGAGATGCGGTTTTTTTTGAAGCACGGGCACATAGATAGATATCTACAGAAACACAGAGCTAAAAGAGTTCTCCAACACCGTCTTTTGAAGTTCTTCTATGATGTCAGGCCATACATTTGTTTTCTGAACCTTTATGGAGTTCATGTGCAGTAGAAATGTGATATTATTATCTGGAGAAAAACATAGATAGCACTCTTAAGCAGTAGTTCAGGAAGAAAGGATGCTGCCTTTGCTGTCCTTCTGGCTTATGCGATATTGTTTTCTGACAGTGCTAAACAGATTTCATAAATTAAACTTTGAGCCAAGTAACTCAAGCCTCTGAGATGCTAGTCAAACAACAACACGAAGCGTCAGGGGCACCACAATACTTTAATCCGGCCCAGACACCATTCTCAGATTTCATTTCTGTTAAGATGTGTCTTAGTCCACTAAGTAATTTCCATTATAAAAGAAGAGAGCATTGCATTTGGATATACTTTTTAACCTTGTCAGTCTTAATAAGAAAATGGGATTTTGCACATACTTTGTTTCTCTTCCCAAACACACACTTATAGTTGAATTCACTTGACTGCCTCTTACTGACAGATGAGTTCGTACAGTATTGATCGCACCACCTCATCCTGACCTCATCTGGGTGAATGCCGTGAATGCTGCATGCCATGTGAGGCAGCATGGAAGAAGACTGCAGTGTGTTGATGTCTTTGAGAGGATGTGGAGAGATTTATGAAGAGCATTCAGAACATGAACAAAATGAAACATCTACTGTATGATCAGGTACAGCGTAGGTGTAAAATGTAATAACAGTCGAGGTTAGTCAAGGTACATTTGTTCAAGTACTTTGGAAGAAACAGAATCTGCCTTTCAGTCAATTCAAGGTTTAGTTTTGTAGTGTGCGCTGAGCATATGTGCATGTTGTAGTGCATAAGAGAAGAACTGTCATTCGTCAACATAAGGAACTACACAGGAAAGCGTGTGTGTTCAAGATCATTATGTTCTTATTCAATGCTAGATAGTCATATCTGTGGTGACGTGAGGGTTTCCTTGTATGATGCTGGTATGATCTTCAGGCTTTTAGAGGAAAGTTATCTGTTCATTTTACCTTTTTTTATATAGTTTAGATATAGAATGTGTTTCTAATTATGTGTGTGTGTGTTTTGTCTTCGGATGTTGTTTTCTTATCTGTGTTACACATGTATTTCCTGAGAGGGAATAGTCACAGAAAAACACATTGCCTGCCTCCTTCCTGAATGTGTCTCCACACACACACACACACACACACACACACACACACACACACACACACACACACACACACACACACACACACACACACACACACACACACACACACACACATGTTGGTTTTTATGGTTTATGGGGACTCTCCATAGGCGTAATGGTTTTATACTGTACTAACTGTATGTGCTATTGCCCTACACCTACCCTACACCTAAACTTAGCCCTCACAGGAGACGGTGCATTTATACTTTCCCCCAAAAAAACTTACTCTGTATGATTTATAAGCATTTTAAATTATGGGGACACTGAAAATGTCCTCATAAATCACCTTCTCCTTGTAATACCTATGTTATACCCATGTCATTATACAAATTTGTGTCCTCATAAACCACATAAACATGCCCACACACACACACACACACACACTCATGTTCTCATAAGTGTTTCTGTGGGAGCATGAAAGAAACAGCAATGCAAAGATACCCTGCACTAAAAATAAATGACTTTGTGTAATTAGTTATGAATTATCTAGAGATGGAGACAACCCAACAAAGCTGGGGTTCTGGTCAAAGGATCTATTCCAAAACCTTGTGAGTTGGAACATAAACAGCATTTTAAGGCATCACAGACGAGTTCCCGACACAAAGTCAGTTTCAAGATAACCTTTACTAAATTATAAGGCAGCATGGCATGTATCATTCATGGCGAAGATAATGCTATTCAGTGAACTCAGTGAAGGATATTTATCCAAAAAGAGACAAAATATATATTTACAATTAACTCAATACCAAAAATGTATTGATAAAAACATTAAATCAATCTAATCAATGGAAAATATACTATTTTATCCAGTGTTTGTTTTCTAAGCAGTTTTATGCTCAAATGCTGTTTATACAAATAGTTCATTGGTTTTAAATTGAATAGAAGAATGTGCAAAATACTGTAATACATGTAAGTCTCGCCTTCTAAACAAAAAAGCCTATCAGTCAATTGGTAAATTCATGCTTTTTAATGCTTAGAAACAACATTTATGTGATCAGATTTGAAATATGTAATTTAAATGTGAGTTTTCAAGCAGTTTTTGAGATTTTAATATTTCCTCATTCTAGTCGAAAGGAGCTGGTCTTACATGTCTGAAATAGCTGCCTCAGAGGCATTGCAAATATGGCCGCAGAGTGAACTGATTTTCCTTGGAAGGGACTTCTGTATTGCACTGTTAACTTAGGATCATGTTAATGTTAAATTCTGTTGAAATCAATTTGAGTCAAGTTTGTTTCTTATCCAAAACACAAAATAAGCTATTTTGAAGCACTTTGGTAAGCAATGGTAGCCATTGACTTCCATAGTACTCATTCTATCCCTTCTGTGACTGTTTGCCTTATTTACAAGAGTTCATTCACAACCGGTAGATGTAAACAGCTCCAGAAGTAAAGCTTCTGAGAAGAGGCATTTAAGATTGCTTGCTCCCGATCTCCCAGCATCAAGCCCTGCTGATTACTGTGGTTACGAGAACTATGGGTTGCCATCTGTGTTGAACTAGTGATTCTGCGCTTTACATGCGATGAAAAGATCCACTTGCTATTTACCCTCCACCCTCATTGAACCTTCACCAAGAAACATTCCTTCTCCGAATCACCACATGGTTCAATGTCTTCATTCTTTCAGCCGCTTCAACACCCAACAGCAATTTGGCAATGTATCGCTCTCCCCCTTTCTCTGTGGTTTTGTCGTCTCACTCACTCAGTGGTTGACAGAAGGCAGCTGTCAGCATCAATTCTTCTCTAGGGCAGTGAACAGACCACAGCACGTTTCCACTGATTCAGCATTGACTGTTTAATGAAAGGATGCTTTTTGTTTACTCATGTGTGTTTGTGCGTACTTCTGCATAGGCCATGATAATGCTCTCTTGGGATCTCTACACTTTTTCACATTTTCTGCTGTGATCGTGGTGAGAAATATGTGCAAATATGATAAAATGTGTTTAAATAAAATAGAGAGTGTACTGAATGCATTAGCGAATTTGTGTAATACAAATAGCTCTGCATAGGAAACTCATCTCACAATTGTTTCCATTAGCTCTTGCAAACAGCATGTTGTTGCTAAGCTAATGAGAAATATATGAAAGCACAGCACATGTAAATGATGAATGTATAGATATGTGCTATGCAGTTTCCTCTCAAAAATGACAGAAAGCAGAAGTTAAAAAACCATCTGATCAAAGCGATGTGGATATGTTTGAGCCGTCTCTGCAGTTCTCTAGCATAATGTCGACAGATGAGGTGATTCAAATTACACTGTTATAGTATACAGAATAGTACTTTTGGCATTAACCTAAACATAAGCATTCATTTCATGTATCAAAGAACGAAAGAGAGGCTTTTGAGAGTGTGTAAATGTCACATATCTTTGACTTTCCCGCTCCACTTTCCCGAGCCCTTTACGTAAATATCAGTCTATACAGGCTTTCACAGAGTGAATTTTTTTTGTTACAAACTATTTACACATTGGCAATAAATAAGCGATTAATGCATGACATTTCTTGTATTTTAATGTATTGCACCTTTAAGGCTGAAGACTGATAAATTAACAATATTAAAATGAAAAAGTTTGTTAATTTTTTGCTAGATTACATTTACAAGTGTTATTAAATTATTAGTGTTTTTTAAATATTAACTTCAAATGACAACTAGTGTATGTTTTTATGCTATGATGCCTATATGTACACTAAAACTTTAAATTAAAATGTTAAAATTTATACAGAAATTTTATATTTAATATAATTATTATTTTGTAATTATTTGTGACATTTGTTGGCAATTTCTTTGTGAAAATGGTTTAAAAGCCATTATTTTCGGTGTAGCAGTTCACCATGATTTATAACGGAGAGCCAGATCTTCCCTCTTGATGTTCCTTGAACTCCACAAAGGCCAAACTGGGACAAATGTGAATCACTCCCCCGATCCCACCCCATACTAGGCCCAATATTCTTCCCTAAATGTCACTTGTCCTGTTTTCCCGTTGTCTCTGCTCTATATCAGTGTGTAAAGGTCAATACTGTCGTGGAGCTGTACGAGTACCTCCACTAGCGTTCCAGTGCTCATCGTTTACTCTCTGATTTCCACTGATACAGGCGTATCCACTGAAGCAAATGGAGTGTGAGAGAGGGGAAACACGTGCTACTCGTCCAGGTGACCCTGAGCAACATTGTCTGATGAATAATGTTCCCTATCTGAAAGAGTATTATTGATGTGGTATAAAATAAAATAAAAAAATGTTTTGGTAACTGAAATAAATCGGAAATAAAGTAAAATAAATTACTAAAACAAACTCATTCAGAACATTCATAAACACTGTAATAGCATATGAATAACACTAAAATAATGCTGTTCTGGAAGAATGCAACCCTCATATACTGGAGTTTTTATTGCAGTAGTGTCAAGATTGCACAACACCAACCCTGCAAAGCTGTCAGCACCTGGTCACAGAAGTGAAAGGCATTGTGGGTGTGTGTGACAATGTATGCGTGCCTTTAAAGTGTACAAACATGAGGGAAAGAACAGCTCAGCTGGAAACTTATGCTGTGCTGAGACAGGAGGAGGAAGAGTGCATGTACATGAGAAAAATGGCAAGAGAGAGATGGAGGCTAAAAATAGGGACACAGGTGGCCCTCCCTTCTGTGCTTCCTTCCTATCAGGCATCAACGTGATTGTTAAAATACACTCTCTTGCTGACAGTGTCCATTCCTAGCAGAGGACGAGGCGATAACTTATTGATGCAACAACAATGTTGTGCTACGGCTTCATAAAGCCCAGCTCTCGCCCTGAAGGCCTCCTGTCTGATGAGTTTTGGAATTAATGTCCATGTCTGGAGGTCTGTGGGGAGTCATATGTCTTTTGGACAACACCTACTACTGAATTCAGGGTTGTTTTTTGCTAGTTTCTTTTTAAACATTCGTCAGCAGAGTAAGAGAGTATCAAAGAAATACAAAAGAGCTGCTTGAAGAGTGTCAACAATGGGGTAAATTAAAGTCCTGGTGGGGCATTGTATTGTAAAGTAAAACAGTGTATGTCATAAGAAGACAAATCACAATGCTTTTGTATGCCTTGTCCAATATAACAACAGCACTTTGCAGTCACGACCTAGAGGGCACTGCTCCTGTCAGCTTTCTTATTTATTCCTGTTACCCATTATATTCTCTCTGCTTCATCTTGCTAACCTCTCACTGATAAAAAATATTTTGTGGTAAAGTAAATACTACAGAAAAACAAATGCAATGTCTGCATTAAATCATTTAGTTCAGGCAAGAATTCAAATAAAAGAGTAAATTCAATATTAGTACTCAATTTAAGATTTAGAATTTAAAGTTTGAAATTATAAGTATATTTTACTTGGAATTGTTTGTTATTTTTACAAATATTGTTTAAGTAAATATCAACGTCATGATCCCGTTGTTCCCATCATGCACTTGGGCATGAATAATTAATAAGGGCATGTTTTTTTGCTGTTTTCGAGATGTATTTACACTGTTTTGTGGTTGCTTTTGTTGTTAGGTTAAGTAACTTGCTGTTTTGTGACATCTGGAGTTCATTTTTTACTCAAAATGACCATTCAGACTCAAACACTGTTCACTTATCGTCACCGTCATTGTATGTGCCGGCAAAATACTTGGCCAGCTATTCAGGTCTCTGTGTTCATTCAGTTAATAGTTATATTGAGTCAACTTTTTTTTCTTAAAATGAATAACGAGTAGTCTACTTGCTTACATACGTGCTTGTTACTTAACCACATGCTTTATGTGCTTTTTTCAGTGCTATGGTATTTGAGTAACATTTACAAACCGTGACTTTGAGTGATAATTAAGTAGAAATTACTTATCAAACTCTACCCTCTACCACGTTAAATGTACTAATTTCCTTTGCTAATTTTAGATAACTTAGTTAAGTAGATTTTACTTAAAAAATATGCGTGTAAAAAAATAATTTCTTATTTTTTTCAGTGTTTTGTTTTTGATAATGTTATGGAAAATGTATGACAGTGTACTCTTTCTTCTCATTTGTTTTTGTGCAGTTTTGTTGTTAGTTAAAGACACTTTCCGCTTCAATCCCAGTTTCAATAAATCAGCTTGACTTGCTTATTTCTTCTTTTCCTATCTCACTTGACTTTGCCTCGCTTTGCTTCCTACCCTAAAAATGCAACCTTTTTCTAAGATAAAATATGACCATGTAGTGACATAGTTTTGGTGTTTACACATAGGAAATGTAGGCAAAAGTCAATATAGATGTTGCTTTCCCCTTTTCATGAATTACATAAATATACAAGCCTGTTTCCCACTTAAAGTAAAAAATAAAATGGTAAATGTGAGAATAGTATAAGAGATTCTTTCCAACCCCAAAGCTTTAAACAGTAATATACATAGCCATAGTAAAATAATTAGTTAACTTTTATATAGGTGAAAATAGGCTCATACATTTCTGACCTTGCGGTAATCCAAAACTAACTTAAAGAAATTAGAAATTAAAGAAATTAAAATTTTCATCATATTAAGATATTAAGCTACTGATATTAGTAATATAAATGCTTTTTAAGTAACCCTTCATCTGTGATGATAGATTAAATGTAAAGCAGCCACACTGCATCACTGTGAGTGCCCTGTGCGGTTAGAGGACGTTCACACTCGCACCCGAGGCTCTCTGCAGTCACTGTGTGTTATTAGCAGCACCTCTTGCATTGTCTTTCATCAGCATACAGCAGTGGAACCACAAACACCACAAAGGCTTTGTCGCCGCACCGTGTCTAGTCATGAATGTCTCTTGTGAAGTCATGACTCATGAGCTATAGAGGCCCTGACATGGGTTTGTTAGGACAGCTGAAGATTTAGAGCTTCTTCTCTCAATATCTATCTGTTATTTCCCACGTTTTCTTTTGTTGCCCCTTTTCAATAGCAGAGAGTACTGAAAATGCAATCTTAAGTATCCATCTCAAGTGTCCATCTTTGAACAGCTTTGTAATAAACTGGATCCCAGCGCTCATAAAATCAATGCTGTTAGTCACATACTACAGTTAAATACACTCGTGACTCGTAAAGCTTTGTTTGTTTAAAGGAGGGACAGCTGCATTTTATAGTTTTAGTATTTACTCCAGAAATTCAGATTGACATCCTGAAAATCCTGAAAATGTTTTTACAATAAAAAAATAGCAAGTAAATTTCAAAAATATTTAGAAAGAAACTGTATTTATAATTGAATTAAACATGGGTTTTTTAAATAAAGAATATAAGAAATAAGAAATAAAGACATAATAATTTATGACCACCCATTTTACAGAAATAGCATTTAAAGAATAGCATTTTATTTATTGTTATTAATAAAAATATTTCTAATTATTACCTTGAGTTCATGGGTTTCACTAGAATACATCACATCCGGTCTTTTGGTCTCTAATATGGCCTAGCAGCAAAAAAGTTCACATAATACAACACACCTGAAGCTCAAAACAAATTCTGCATATGAATATTGAAATATTGAATACACTCTATTAGAAATGAATGAATTCCAGTTTGTTGTTTGTGTTCACAAAGGATGCAATATTGCAATTATTTTGCTTCATAATATTTTTTTTTCAAACCATGACAGTAGCTGGATTGAGAGAAATTAGACACATCAAGCTTGCGTAGGCAGAATATTTTACAACTGCTTGTGAAGAATATGTCTTGGTCCTTTACTATCCAGAGAACTTAATGTACGAAATAATCCTTTGGTAGCTGACAGACATAAGTCTATATATTATAAGTCTTTGGTTGCTAATATTATGTTGGTCTAAAGCTAACTAACTGGCTGAACCTGAACCTGCTGACATCCAAGTTTCTAGTTCAAAGCTGCAAGACCAACCTTGGATAGTAGTAAAAGTCTTCACAATTTTGGGTATGTATCAATAATTTATGGTGACGTTCCCGTGTTTTTAATGTGGGAGCAAGATATCTTAGAATGGGTATGATCATCAAATATTAGTAGAAGGGAAATACTGCTAGGTTTACTGTACAATAAAATGTGTGTAAAAATGCTGGTTTAATATATACTCTTTCCAGTTCATTAAGTGTTTTTGGGTTCAGTGGCAAGACCCACAAAAGAGGATAAACTAAGAGAATTAGGTTTGGAGGGAAGCCTGTCTAATGAAATCCTATGTGAGAGGAGTGAGTCACAATGCTTTATGATGCAGGGAACAGGATGTCTCATCTCCCCAGCGACTGCTGCCCCCTCCTTCCTTCCATCTATTCACTCACCGTCAAATATCAACTCATTATTTTTCTCTATACACGCCACAACTCCAACTTTATCAGCTGTTGTCTGCTGGTCTTTAAAGGTGAATGTAAATTTAATGTGAATACATATGCTCATCACCCTCATGCCGTTCCAAGCGTCATTTGGTTTATCTTCGATAACACAATTAATTAATTTATTTATTAAATGTGGGTGACGAAAAGTCAGTTTCACCAAATTTCCGATGATTCAAAAAGTGAATAAAGACATCCTAAATGCCAATCATATGAAGTGAGGGATTTAGTCAAATTCAAGTCAAGACTTCACATGTATTTCCACATGCTTTATAGAATACAGCCTGTTTCAAAGCAGATTCACATTTGTAAACAGGAAAATAATGAAATAACACAAGACAATAGTATCATTATTCACATCAATTTGGTTCAGTGTTGATTCAGTTTAGTTCAGTCACAGTGTCAATGCTGCAAAGTTCATCAGTCATGAAATGTTATAGTTGACTGTAGAGGTCAATAGTGCAGACAAATCAAAGATATTACCCAATGTTATGAGTCTTTTAAATCAAGTTTTCTTGGGAGAAATTATCAATTTATAAACACACTTTTTGAACAGATTTAATTGATGAGTTAACATACAAATAACTCGTCAAAAATGGTAATTGGAAGCAGGGACATAATATTTGTTTGATGCCTAAAACCAACGAGGTTTATTCTCATGCCTTACCAAAACATGGTCGAACTTCCCTTTATCATGTTTAATGTACGTTGATACATTTTTATATATAAATAAAAGCCTAAACTTGAACTTTTTGTAGCATTTTCACAGAAAATTAGAGAAATCTCTCGGGTTTCATTAAAAATGTCTTCAAAGATTTACAAACGTCTCATGGGTTCGGATTAAAATGAGGGCGAGTATATAATGATAATGATAACATAATTTTCATTTTTGGGTGAGCTATGCCTTTAACATATTGCCTTTAGGTTATTATATAGTATGCATGATCGGACATGTTTCCAAAACACCCCATTTACCATTTCAAACCTCAAGGATGAATGCAATAACTCCAAAATAACATGAAATTAATTGCATTAATGCTAGCTTTGTACCTCTTGCGATTTTCTTAGCTTATATTCTGCAATGCAAATTTATGTTTATTAAAATACCAATCAATGTTTATTGTTTAAATGAACATTCATTAAGACTACTGGTTTTGGTGTTGCTGCGAAGATGCATGCAGATACTATGCATACTGCATTTGGCAGAAGTACTCCTGAACACCTATGTCAACATGCGACATCCTTCTCTTATTTCAAAACGACAGGGAAATGTTGTATCACAGAACCAAGTGAACCAAACTGTGTGTTTAAGACACTGTGAGAATGCTTGGGTGCGAGAGGCAAACCTGAGGAAAGAGGAAGAGGAAAATAGAAAGAGCAGCTGTTAATGCATCAGCAGAAATGTGTCATCATTATGAAAGGTGGGGGCTGAGGAGAGATTTGACAAAAAGCGAAGTGCAATACAACATGACGGGTCAGCCAGCCTGTTACCATGGAGACGCAGGAGTGGGTGGGAGAAATGCTTTCGTACACCCAACACGTTATTGACTGTGCCTTTGCATGTGGTGTTGTGTATAAACACATGCTCTGCTGCCCCTGGGTCACATTGCCTCTGTTCCAAAACCCACTGAGATGCCTACATAGACAGCTTTATTAAGGTGTCATAGCTGTTCTCCCGATGTGAAGACTGTTTTAGAATGCAGCATTGCTATGCATTTTTTACATTATTTTGGCAAATTCTAAAACAGCAATGCATGTATCGATTAGTTTGTGAAGTCAATCTACACTCACTGGCCACTTTATTAGGTACACCTTGCTAGTACCGGGTTGGACCCCCTTTTGCCTTCAGAACTGCTTTAATTCTTCGTGGAATAGATTCAACAAGGTGTTGGAAACATTCCTCAGAGATTTTGGTCCATATTGACATGATAGCATCACGCAGTTGCTGTAGATTTGTCGGCTCCACATCCATGATGAGAATCTCCCGTTCCACCACATCCCAAAGATGCTCTATTGAATTGAGATCTGGTGACTGTGGAGGCCATTTGAGTAAAGTGAACTCATTGTCATGTTCAAGAAACCAGTCTGAGATGATTTGAGCTTTGTAATGGTGCATTATCCTGCTGGAAGTAGCATCAGAAGATGGTACACGGTGTCATAAAGGGATGACATGGTCAGCAACAATACTCAGGTAGGCTGTGGTGTTTAAAAGATGCTCAGTTAGTACTAAAGGGCCCAAAGTGTGCCAAGAAAATATCCCCCACACCATTACACCATCACCACGAGCCTGAACCGTTAAGACAAGGCAGGATGGATCCATGCTTTCATGATCTTTACACTAAATTCTGACCCTACCATCTGAATGTTGCAGCAGAAATTGAGACTCATCAGACCAGGCAACGTTTTTCGATTCTTCTATTGTCCAATTTTGGTGAGCCTGTGTGAATTGTTGCCTCTGTTTCCTGTTCTTAGCTGACAGGAGCGGCACCTGGTGTGGTCTTCTGCTGCTGTAGCCCATCTGCTTCAGGGTTCGATGTGTTGTGCGTTCAGAGATGGTATTCTGTAAATCTTGGTTGTAACGAGTGTTTATTTGAGTTACTGTTGACTTTCTATTATCTCTAACCAGTCTGCCCATTCTCCCTGACGGCAAGAAGTTGGGGTCAAACTTTATTAAACAATTCATTTGTATTACAATTTTTAGATTAATTGCATGCATTAACGCGTTAACGTTGGCAGCTCTAATTTTTCACAATATTATTGTATTTTGCTGCCTTGGTGATCATAGCAGTTTGAGCATAAAAACATTAAAAGCTCTACTAATCCCAAACTTTAAAATGGTAATGGATGACAATCTATTTAATCAGGATGCTCCCTTAAAAGACAGCTGCCTTTGGAGGTTGTAGCCTATACAGCAGGGCACATTATTAGGCTTTGAAACAGAGCCCATAAGGTTTCTGTTTTCTTGTATTTGTGTTTGTACCTTTCATCCCATGTCTATTTTTGTTTGGAAGAGCTGGCCTTACAACCCATATGACCCCTGACGGACGTCATGTGTGGAACACGGTGTCCACAGCGACATGTGTCAGCATATCAGCAAAACAAGCCACTTCCTCCATTTCAGGACACATGGCCATTGTGGTGCAGAGTTCTGCAGATCAGTATATCCATGTCCTTTTTCAACTGTGAGAGAGCACATGCATTTGTCTTTGTGTGTCTCCTGCTGACAGCAGGATTACAGTGAAAGCCAGATTAAATCTCACTGGTCCAAAATGTGACACCTGCCCCTGCGGTGTCCTTGTAATGACAGAGTGTGAAAAGGCCTAAATGCTTTTGGCCCGAGTCCCATCGCTTCTCTTTCATTTGCATACAAGCAATCAAACTGGGCAGCTGGGAGGCATGTTTAAACAGCCTCAATTTTACATTGAGGGGACATTTACTACTTTTTGGGGATAATAATTTTCTTGCGCTATTTTACCAATCTCTGCTCTATCAGGTAGGACTAGTGGATATGTCAGTGTAATTCTTATTTATGAACCAAGCTAATAGGTTTATATGTTCTCCCACTCTTCAGGTCGTTTATGTGCCTCTGACTTATTATGTTCTTTTCAATTTAAATTGCATGTTTTTTAGCTCTTTTATTCACATAAAGCTAGAGTGTTTTATGAATGAGTCTTAAAACCTTGAAATGATTTAGCTTTGATTAACACAAGCTCAAATATTTTCATGTTTTGCTGCATAATTCATGCTATAATTTCACGCTCTTGTCAAACTTCTCTAACTCAAGTTTACCAGTTTGTAGAGTTTAAATAAAGGTCGAAAGATTTGCATTGGTGACACTGAAGTCATGCAACCATGGTGTAGCTTGTTTATAACCTAACTTCAGATTTTTTACTTTGGACAATTGTGTTTAGTATTTAAAAGGAATGCAAGTTTTTTATGCATGAAGATTATTTTGATGAACATGTAGGAATCATAAATGTTTGTTGGTCACAGAGCTTATTTTCTACATGAATCTAAAAGCCAACAGAAAATCCTGTTGTTAAGGGAATTGCAAACTTCTGGATTAGTCTACAAAAATACGGCATCACTGCAGCTCTCTATTGTCTGTGTTTAGAAGACTTAGGGCACAAGTTGTATTGACTAACCTTTATGGTACCTTTGGGGTGCTAATTTTTGGAGTTTGGCAGTGTGAATCGCCATCCATTTCACTGAGAAAATGAGCAGCATGGGCATTCTGCAAAATATATTTTTTTCCCTAAGGTTTTGATTGCCACAGGAGTATGAAAAATTATCTTTCATTTCTATGGAATATACCTTTAAGATCACATTATATTTCTCAATTATATTTCATACTTTAGTTATATTTTCATCAGTATTCATTAATATACAGCTCCTTTGCATACCACCACATTTCCTGAATTTGCTTTGACAGCCATATCTCACTTCATTAACTGATAAAATGGTGCAACTTGCGTTTCATTCTGAATAACAAGTGAGTCATCATCTCATATCTAGGTTTTTTAACCCTATACTGTGTCTTCATGCAGACATTGTCATTGATTCAACACAACAAGAAAAGCAGATTTAGCTTCCATTAGCCCTGGTTTCATCACGTTCCTTCATGAACAAGTGATCTATTCAAATATGATCCCCAGCAAATCAAATTATTGACCGCATGCTACTTCTGATGCTGTTATGAAACATTTAGATAAAACCTGTGTTATTCTCTTATCGGCTTTTAATAGCTCACAATAGTCTCTTCATTCAAGACAAAGAGATTATGATAATGTCATTTACTCTGTAATGGTTGTCATGTTGTTTTATCAGGCGTTTTAAAGTTTTTAATTTATGAAGTTGACAATTTTCTGATTTTCTGTGGATTAACTTGCACAAATTATTTTATACTATAGTAATGTCGACTAAACAGGGCCAATTTTGATTTCACCCAGACTTTAAAGTTAAATTTGACCCTTAAAAAATGGGAAAAATGTATCCTATAAATGACAGATGGACGGATCGGTTATGAATCTGTTGGTGATTTAAGCTTCACCTTTAAACATAGTCTTTTACTCTTTATATCTGAGGTTTAGAGAGCAGCGTTTGAGACTAAATGTCTGTTTGTGCACCCCAGGTGGCTCTCCGTTGAGTGAGCTGTCATGGCCGTCCACTCTGGTGGTGGTTGCCGTCTCCTTCTCCGGGCTCTTCACGTTTGTCTTCCTCATGCTCGCCTGCCTGTGCTGCAAGAAAGGGGACATCAGCTTCAAGGTGAGATCTCAGTCCTCATTAGTCATTTCATCCATCAAAATGGCCCTCCAAATTAAAGGAAGATGAGAAATTAATGTCTTCTCCGGCACCTATCCTATTTTTTTACAGGCACGTCACTCCGTTCACAGTCTTTTTTACAACAACCTATTATCAGTTTTGTTTGATGTCACCTTGTTTTTTTCTAGAAGTACATCATGTCATTCAGCCTGTTAGGTTTGATTTGTCTTTCTAGTCATGTGCGCATGTACCAACACAGCCTCACAAAGAAAACGTCAATCTTCAGCCCTTTTTTTCTGTGCAAAACACAAATGTCTTTGTGTTCCTTTTTACTTCAAGGATTAAAGCCTCCATTTTCTTTTGCCCATTTTTGTTTTGTTTTATCTACTACCGAACAGTATTCTTCAAATACTTGATAACCTGAAGACAAATGAAACAATCTATGAGACTGAAGCATCATTGCATAATTAGTCTGACTAGTAAGAGTTTTTTTATAGACTCTGTCCAAAACCTTGTCAGCTTCTTCTTTAGGCAGCATTTCTTGATCCAAAGCTGTTTAAAAGGTCAACAGGATCTTGTCTCCCAAGATTTCCTTCTGAAGTCAAATTCTCAAGCAGTATTGCATGTGTGCTTTGTGGAGATTGCAGTCTTGGTGAAGATGAGCAAGATAAATAATTATAAATCTAGTTATAAGTCATGCGACACACAAATGTACGGATTAATTACTGTAGATACTGCAGATGCTCTGATATCAAAACTCTGGATGATAACTTGCCCATAATTATTTTGGTGCTATGGCAGAAATAAAAACTCTAAACCATTTGGTTTAAATACATAAAAAAAACATTAAAAACAACAATCACTCATTTTAAATGCTAGGATTGAATTTAGGCATCACAACATTATAATGTAAAGCAAAGGCGTCATGCCCATTCAAATTGAGACATTTCTGAGCCAAGTGGATTTTGAATGCAGCTTCCAAAAGACAAAAAATTGCCAAATAATAGGTTTTATATTTGATCAAATCAAGGGATTAGATCGCTCAGTGCGGCACAGCATCATCTGCTGAATTCAAATCTGCGTTCGCTGAGCCAGAGACGGACGTGTTTGTACAGCGCTGCATTATAACCAATCACAAACGATTCTGTTGAGCTTATGAATGCAACGACCAATCAGAGACGTTCAAATGAGTCACTGCTGAAACACTGTTTTCTTCACTCGATCGCTGACTGAATTATCTGCCAAATTCTCTCATCAGAAACAACAAAGTGCAGACGTGCGTACAAATGTAAGATATTCATTTCACAGTGTAAACAGCTTTAGTGATTTTAATGGGAGTTTTTGAGAGTGCCTGAACTCTGGCTCGACTGAATGAAAATGTTCTTTGATGATGTAAATGTTCTTTGCTCTATGTACAATGAAAGTGTTATAATTAGTAACTTAATATATTGTTATTAAATTCACAATCACATTAAATATGTATATGTGTGTATTGGAGTACTGCAATTTTAGTTTAGCACAATGCCATTGCTAGAGTATCACAAACATGCATGGCATTCATTTTAGTCAGGATGCTGCATTATAAGACAGCTGCTCATTAGGCAGCACTGCAGCTCCCTAGGTTTAGGAACAGAGCCATAGCATTTCTTTGTGAAGTATGGCACATGGAACCCAGCACGGCTCTGATATCATGAGGCGATTCTGCTCAGGTGGCTGAAGCCTCTGCCTAATAGAAATAGGTTTTGCTCAGCAAGAACAAAAATTAGAAGGGAATATGGATGTTTGACAGAGAATATGAACAGACGGGGACAGAGGGATAAGTTGTTATCAGATTTGGTTTGGCACACACAGTTGATGATTAATGTATCAGAATAAGCGAGCTGTTTATGTGCACATGCACTGCAGCAGTGGGAGAGTGGCACATCAGAGGAAGCGTTGCTGCACACAGCTACAGGCCGTTAATATGCTGCCTGTAAAACCGTGCGTTTGGACTGTCTGTTTTTAATAGGATCGTCTGCTCTAAGGGACTGTGAGTGGGTGGGTGGATTGTCCATGTCTGTCCCACACTGGGCTGTCTGTGGCAAACTGTGAACGTGCTTCTAGTCCAGGAAGTCACAGTGGCACAGATAATTAGCATGGCATTTGGTGTTCAGTGGAAATCACAGGGATGCCACCCTGTGGAAATCCTGTCTGTATGGCCGTTCAGAGAGAAAACAAGCTGACCTGTATAGACTGACCTGGAGGAAGGCAATGGAAAACATGGTTGAGATTTATATGATATTTGTCGTTGTGTTGGAATTTCTAGCCTTACTTGCTCTTTCTAACTCACTAAGCCATAGCATAAGCCTGTAACTGCCTGCATGAAGAATGTACATTAGAACATTTTAAGCCTAAATGTGACAGAAAAAACAGACCTGTTAGTGAGAGTATTACAGTTCTGTAAGTGCATATATAGTACACCTTAACGTAATTGTAGCAAGATACTTCCCACAACATAGGGATTGAATTAGTCCAAAACAAGCATTGCTAACAAAATATAAATGCATCATTAATTGTGACTAATTAATTAATACAAATATGTCTGAATAAAATGGGCAATTTAATAGCTCCTGAATAATATAATATAATGGATGGACAAAATAATATGCACACAACACTGTTGTGCCTATTTTTATCTAATTAATTAATCTAAATATTTACTTAAAATAATATAATATATTAATATTGTCCCTAATTTTTCCGCTAATTAATGAATCAAATTATTTATTCACTGATGTAGAATAAGTAAGAAATAATTTAGGAAATTGTTGATACAGTTTAATCACAGCACCTATAATATAATATAATATAATATAATATAATATAATATAATATAATATATAATTACTCTACTTTTCTCTACAATTATATCAAAATAAGGACAAAAATGAAAAGAAAAAAACAAACAAATAAATTCTACATCCTTGAATTTCTGAATTCTATTTTCTACCCTAATTGAAATTCAGGACCTGAATTGACATTTAAAAGGCAAATTGAATTCCTGATGGTGCATGTACCACATAACCCTACACTGTACCATGGCAGGACAATAGCATATTTCTTTGCTGCAGCATGTAGGGCCAGACCACATCTTAACATCCAGATTTCACATGTGTCTCTGTAACATTACATGTGACTAAAGCCTCTTTAGAGATAGTGTATTGTGAACGAGCACCAGCCCCTCTCGCACACACTGCTGATGGAGTGAGCATTTCCTGAATGGAAAACAGCCATCGCTTCCCAGTGCAGTGCAGTCAGTGAGCTACAACCATTGCTGGAGTCTAATTGAAATGAGTTGGCTGCTTCACCCTGGTGTACTTTTCATCAAGATGTTTGGGCTTCTTACTGTGCATTTGTTGGGAAGAGTCTGACTGTATGGCTGTCGTCCATGATGGTTGAACATCCTGTGCCAAAATCAAACTGAACACTTTCTACGATCTGTGTATGTCAGTAAACATTTGTCAGAGATTAGATTTGACTAGTTCTCCTAAACAGTTAATCCCTGCTGATAGATGCCATAACTACTCAGTAAATAGTCTCTTATTAGACAAGGTGGAGTAAAGTGTACATTAGGTTCAATCTGTCATACTGTCTTAAGATGTATGATTTAACAGATTGTACTTCTCTCAGAGTCAAGACTCATCAAAATTGTATTGGCATGTATTAAAACAAAGTGTATTAAAATGTATTGTATAAGATCATTTACTTACTGTACTGTTAAAAAGATCAGCTAAAATGAAAAATAACACAAAACAAAACACCAAAATGAATAACTAATATAAAACAAAATAAAAGTAAAGGTTTTAAACTCACCAAGGCTGCATTTATTTCTAACATAACATCATAATATTGTAAAATATTCATAATATTGTAACATAATACATAGCATAACATTGTGAATTATTATTACAATTAAAATGTTGAAAAGAGTTGAACTGGTTAATATGTTTGTGTAAATTATACATTTAAGTACTGAGTAATGTTAATGAACTACATGTACTTACTCTATGGCTAGGGTTAAGATTAGGGTTTAATTTAGGTTATTGTTGCTATAGTTATTGTTATATAATTGTAACATATGTAACAAGGACGCCATAAAAAAGTAGACATAAAAAATCCACTTAGAAATTAGTGAATTTCACCATTAATTGCAAAGAAATGGCAAGTAATGCATTGGATTAAACGTGAAAATGGAAATAGGGAGACTAAAATAGTATTATATTCTAAAATGTACACAAATAATCTGTTTTATTTACAATTTGAAAAATTATTTTGTAAAGTTAAAAAGAACAGTTTATTTGAAACAGAAAACATTAATAATTCCTGTGAATTGTTAAATCATGAAAGTATTTTCTGTCAAAAAATGCATCAAATTAATGCATTATTGCTGAATAAAAGTATTATTTTCTTTAAAAAAACTCCACAAACTTAATGTGTAATGATAGATGCTGCCATGTCTCTCCTATACACTGCTTCAGAGTTAATATAATGGAGATCTGTGAGCACAGATGGCATAGAAAGGAGCAGGTCAGCATTTCCCAGCCTCTCATCTTATCCTCTTTATCCCACCATGCACATAAAACGAGAAAACCCATAACTCGCTTCAAATTAAAGGTTTTATCGATTGCTGGTGAATAAAGATAAATTGCTGCCTCCTCTTCAAATATGTCCTGTTAGCTCTTTAGTAATGCATGAATAACAGATTGAAGTATGAAGTATTTAGATGGACTGTGTGAATTAAGTAAATTACTTTGCACCATCAAGTGGTTCTGAATGAGATTGCATCAATTTGCCTCCGAGCCACGTCCAGTCCCGATGATAAACACCACATTAGCAGATGCGGTTCAGTATAGATTTGCTCTTACAGCTTGTTTTACATTTAAAGTGGAAAATGAAGACTACATTTATAAAGCAAATAGAAACTACACACAACTGCATTTTTAACTTTTCTGCCCAGGTACCAGAATTAAATAAATAAGTGGTCCGATAATAAATGCACATATTATTGTTTTATGCAGGAAATAGAGGTTTTCCTATTCCTGAGAAACAGAGAAATGGTTTCCTCAGCAAATCCTATTTTCTTCAGAGAACAATTGTAACATTACATAAACAAAATTGTGGACTTCTTAAAATAGTGTAGATACTACGGCAGCAGATAAAAGATGTTGTCCACTGTAAAAGGTATATGAGGATATGCAGGCAGAGAGAATGCTCTTTTATAGGTAAAGACAGGCTTATAGTCATGGACAATAGTCATACGTGAAGAACTGGCTTGTAGGAATGTCAATTGAATTGGTCAAAGCTAATAGGAATTGGAATTTCAATTGGATTGACAGTCATTAGTCACACAACGGATGCTCACAACTGCTTCTACAACATGCTGTCAACAACAGTACTGGTTACCTACTAACAAACATATGCAGGCTTAACATATGCATATATATATGCAGAGGTGAGATGCAAAAGCCTTTAAGTACCATTTGAAATTTTCTTCTAACATAAGCATTTTTTATCAGGCTCAGCAATTTCACTTCAATGAATAGATTATTTGCATTGCCATTAAAGTGAAATGCTTTTGCATCTGAACCCTTCTAAAATAAAAAAAAGGTTTGCATGTATGCTTTTTGTTAAATCATATTTAAAGCATATGTTTTTTATCATATTGTCTGGTATAGGAGAATATGGAGATCAAATTTAAGGAGGAAAAGGACACCTCAGTTTTATTCAGAGGCTCAAGCAGAATAATATTTGGTGCAGTTGCCAAAAAGTATGCAATTAATATTTCAGTTTGTAATGCTAATGTAAATCAAAGAGATTTTATAAGTATAACAGACTGCTTACATAAAATGCATATAAGTTGTTATATATATGCAATAATATATCCCAATAATAATATCTTAGCAAGTTGAATTTTAAATGCTTAATTTTATGGTCAAAACGCTGTAGTTTTTTATTGTGGGTTTAGTTTAATGCGACGCAATGATGATTTAGAGATTAATTAATACATTTCCCTCAAAAGCAAAAACCTGAAGGGGGACATTTTACAAATACAATAAAAGGCCCTTTACTTGCTAAAAAGGGTAAATTATCAATCAGATGTGGATCTTGTACTGCATGACATTTGTGCTTTAAATATGATACAGTAGACTTTATAGTTTTAACCTTACCATGTACAGTGAAAAATTCTAAATGTTTTAACCCTGCATTATATGTAATTTAAATGTAAAAATACTGTTAAATGTGTGGTATTTGCAAGTGAAAACTATGATTGCCAGTAAGAAACAGTAAAAGGGCATTCCTAGAAGCTTTAATTTAGTGCTTTACACATACTGTACAACACATACTGTTATTTAGAATACTGATTATTAGATATAATATTGCTTGCTTTAAATGCAAATTAGTTCTGCATCCTGTTTACTACCCCAATCCAAATTCAGATCAAATACAGGAATTTAATTCACGCTGGTTACGGCACAGATACTCCAATTCCCCGACACAGATGCTCAACAATAGTCTCAATGTGTGAGTATGAGCCAACACGTGGAGCTGTGGGAGCTGGATATGTTATTGGGTCCAAGCAGATGATTGCACAATTTTTGAAATATGACATCAAGCATTCAAAGCAAAGAAAATCCCTCAAGAGAGACTTTCATCAGCCATCATACTGTGATAAAAGAGACCATTAAAACTCCATATTAATTTCACAGTATGCATAAAGTAATAGAGATGATGTAAGAATGCCAGTCTGAATATTCTGCTGGTGTTTGAATTGTGCCATTTATGACTTTTATGTTCATTTCTAATAATTTTTGAATCTGTTCTATCACTGATGATGATCAGAAATATTCTTTTGACCATAAAATCCGCATATTAATGATCTCTGAAGGATCGTGTGACACTGAAGACTGGAGTAATGATGCTGAAAATTCACAGGAATAAATTGCATTTTAAAATATATTACAATAGAAAGCATTTATTTGAAGTCTCTGTGTGCTTTTGTTCCCTGCAGGAGTTAGAAAATACGGAGGGGGAGGAGGGCCAAGCTGACCTTTCAACTTTAGCCTCCCCCAGCTCTCAGAATGACCCCGAGGTTTATATCCTGCCCCTCACGGAGGTCTCACTACCTGTGTCCAAACAGCCCAGCAAGCCATGTAAGAATCTGTACGGTTTTGGTCATTATTTATGATTCACAAAAGGAGATGTTTTGAATAATGCACCGACTGTTCTTTTACTGAAAATGCAATGCGGTGCAAGTGATATGGAATGAGTGCTGGTAATGTGATTCATGGTGGCAATCATGAGGAGGCATGTTTTTAATGGAAAACGTGATTTAGATTAGACCTACTGCTTGTGTTAACTGTGGTGCTTATAGCTCGTCACTGTAACACATTGCAAATAAGATTGCTGGTTGTGTTCTTTCATTAATACCCAATACTGGAAGTGAAGTGCCACACTAGTGCCACTGATATTTGTCCCTCACATTCCTAACGGCCTTGTGACAGGAAGAGTAAAGAACAAGACTGTGCCCATTGTGAACGGATGGTTCCGTAAAAAGAGCAGTGGCCTTGTTTATGTTCTCACAGTGCAGAGAGGGGAGGAGAGCGAACCATCTCTGGAAGCAGAACACACAATAGTCAGTTGCGTAATGTGCGCGAGACCAGCCCAGAGGACTCCTGGCATGATGGATGCATGTGAACTAGACTGCAGAAAGGAAAGGAAGTTATTAATGCACTGGAGAATACAGATGGAAATTAAGCTGTTTTTAACAACATTACTACAGATATGAAACAGATGCGTCCGAAAACCAAATCAACTGTAGATTTTAATCTCTTTAGAAGATATAGATTTTTTAGTAGTGCTTGCTGAGGCAACCAACAATGGCTTATGCACATATTTTAGGGTGAATGTTTTTCAAACACATTACCATACAAAAGTTTGGGTTTTTTGAAAGAAATGTATACTTTTATTCAGCAAGACTGCATTATATTGATCAAAAGTGACAGTAAAGACAATAAGCTTATAGAAGATTTCTATGTCGGCGCCAATAGCCCCAATATATAGTGCTGTTGTGCTTCAGTCGTCCTGAGATCGAGTTCCAGCTCGCGGAATTTTCCAGATCCCGCTCCTCTCTCTCCCCCACTTCACTTCCTGTCTAAATACTGTCCTGTCGTAATAAAGGCAAAAAAGCAAAAAAATAGCTCTTCTTTTGAACTTCACGTTAATAAAAAATACTTAAAAAAACATCACTGTTTCAACAATGATAATAATAATCAGAAATGTTTCATGAGCAGAAAATCTGCATATTAGAATGATTAAAATCATATACAGTATCACACTTATTTAAATATATCCTAAAAAATATCTGAACCAAAAATATATGAATATAGAGAAGCAGAAAGACCTATATCACCATATGTGAATGTGAAAATATTAAGTAGTTTTCTAAATTGTTTTCAACTCTGATAATATGAATAAATGTTTCTTGGGCAGAAAAATCTGCATATTAGTATGATTTCTGAAGGATCATGTGACACTGAAGTAATAAATTACACTTTTTTTCACAACTCGAAAATGTGTGAACTGAATAAAAATAAACTACTACCTCACACTGGAGGTCAATATGTTAAACGTGCATGTAGATTTGTTAAAATATGCTTTGAAATGAGCAGCAGAAAATGTCAGGTAAATGAATTGAGCAGCTCATTACCATTTTTCTTAAAGGGATAGTTCACCCAAAAATGAAAATGTGATGTTTATCTGCTTACCCCAGGACATCCAAGATGTAGATTAATTTGTTTCTTCAGTAGAACACAAACAAGATTTTTGACTCAAACCGTTGCAGTCTGTCAGTCATATAATTGGAGTCAATGGGACTCACGGCTTTGAGAGAAAAAAAACAACACAGACAAAACCAAATTAAACCCTGTGTAACTTTTTTATATCAAGTTTTATATCAATTTGTTCAAGAAATGTATTAAAATCAGGTTAAGAGTAATCTAGTATATGTTATTAAAATATTAGAATTGTTGCATGGGTTGAAACATTTAGTAACAAAAACAAGCGTTTAAGAAATTGCTAACACTGCAACATGTGCTAACCAGACAGGACACCATTTTGGAAATGTTGCCATGGCAACAAAAAATGCACACATTGTCAGATGACTGAACCAACTAAATATCAGATTTGAAAAAATTGTGTGAACAAAGCCTTATTAGGGTTATTTTCCACTTAATTACCACCTAGTAACCACCATAGAAAACTAACTACATTACATAGCAACACCCTGGCAACCACTCAAAATGCCATCATGGCAGTGAGTTTTACACAGACAAACAACATTAACATGTTCCTCGGTAATGATAAAAATCTACCGAATGTACTACATTTGATTTTGCATCAAGTCAAATCCAATCACTCAATGGCAGACTGCGTGGATGCTGGCGGTGAGAGAAGCAATGCAAGTTAGGTTTTCTCCCTATGACTCATGCGCTCTGTCTGTGTAGAGCATCAGGGGAGGGTGGGCTTGAAACGCAGGCACAGATTGGACGAAAGAGTTTTAGGAGCCAGCCAATAGCCTCTGGACTGTTCGTCGCCTGTGGTTACGGCCATGTGATTGGTCCAGGTGTTGCAGAGCAAGAGGGTAGCACTGAGTTCCTCGTGATATTAAGAAGGGCTCGGTCATGGTTGAACTGCTCCCTCTCCGTCCTCCCCCTCTTCATCCTCCTGCGTGTTGTATTAATGCAAAGAGCCAGAAATTAACACTTGACAATGCAGTAAAGTAAAAACCCCACATACGAATGTCCCTTGTGTTTTTTCTCTCCCAAACTACATTTACAGGTTTTCATTGAATGCGACATAAGCTTCAGTCTGGAATAGGTCGAGTATGGAGAATCAGAAAAAGAGGGATTTATGGTCCTAAAATGCCCACTGTAGACATTTGCATTGTGCTTATTCATGTAGCGGAGACTTTTACTCAAAGCAGCTTACAGAGCGTTTAATGCAGGTTTCTCAACTCTGGCCCACTGGTCCACTGTCCTGTAGCGTTTAGCGTTAACCTTCATCAAACTCACTTGTAATAACTTTGATTTGCTGATTGAAGCTAAACTCTGCAGGACAGTGGATATCAAGAAGTTCAAAGTTCATAAACCATGGGAATTGAACCCACAATCTTGTCATTATTAGCACCATGCTCTACCAGTTCTTCAGCAATGGGAACAAATTCTATATCACTCTATGTCACTTTATATAATTGCAAATGTATACATCCCAATATAAAGCCGACATGAAAATGGAAATTGTATTTTACGTAAGTATATCTGTATGGAGTGGTTTCTCGATTGAGAAAAAATGCAGGATTTAATTTTGTCCATTGGTAATTGATAGGACTGTTTTCTAATCACTGGGATTGCATGTCAATTCTTTAAATTAAATATTAGTAACTTTTTAAATCATGGATAAATTATTTCATCGATAGTTTAATTTTAGTTTAGCAAGAAGTTAAGCAAACACGGTTTGTATATTTAATAACCATGTGTTAATGCCAATTTGCTGTGATTTAGCAAATTAAATTTTAGTATTTTAAAGCTACCACATTTGATTAGATTACGATGTACTTTTATCTAGAACTTGATGGACGAAAGGTGATTATAAATACATTCTGTGTATTAAATAAAGTCTGTCATCTGTTCAAAAAACAGCTTCACATTATACACTTGTGCTAAAAATAAAAGACTCAAAACAGCAAAACTACTATCATATAGTTGCATCGCTAAATTCTTATTGGACAAATTTGAAGCTGTTAAAATAGCGTATTCGCGTTCTGCCAAACAGCACTCTTTAATAATAAATTCATGCTCATCTTGACTTGTCCACTCATGTTCTTTATCTCCCTCACTTACATGTCAAAAATACATGCCATCGTTCCTAATACATATAAACGATGTAGTAAAATGGGATACATTTCTGCTTTTGCATGGTAAATACTGTCATATAGCAACCCTGTTTAAGTACTATGCTAGTTCTATACCAGAATCAACACCATCATACATAAATCACCAAATCACAAAATTTGAAGTACAGTATGTACGGTATATTTGCTCTTCCATATTGGAAGTTCACATAATATAATTAATCTTAGCATTATCCATTTAAGTTGGCAATTTTTTCTTGGTCTGAAGTCTTATGTCGACATATTAAGTAGAATTTATCTTCTAGTTAATGTCTCTTCTAGTTTCTCGTGCAATTGTGCTGTGTTTTAATGCATTTTTAACATGGCCCAGGGCTGCTCTGGGAATGCCAGGAGTGGGACGGGAATGCACAACTCACAGATTCCACAGAAATCATATAAAAGGCCTGTTCAAGTCTGCTGAAGAAAAGAGAGATAGTTGTGTGTCAGGAATGGGGGGGTCAGTGCTGTGACAATCCTGGCTCTGAGCGGCAGAGAATGGGCCTTGTGTTTGGGCTGGTACTGGGGTACCAGGCGCTGCTGCTCTCCGGACAAAAGACACAATTTAACTGTGGTGGGGAGTGTGAGGGGCTGGAATGAGAAGCTTCTGGAACGCTGCAGAGGAGGAGAACAGTTTAGTGCATTAATACAGGGATGGGTCTGTGAGGCGCATACAAGCACACTGTAAGACCTGCTGGTAGCGCAGGAGGAGGTGTGTGGGGGGCTTGTGTTAATAACAGAGGTCTTTCTGCTGCTCACAGTGCTTTATTTGTTTACAATTGCCCCCATAGTCTTGCTGAGACGGACATAGGGAAGGGGGCAGAGGAGCGAGGGTTATTATGTGCTCATGGCATTGCTTGCGTGAGCAGACACATTTGGCATGTGCCGAGCTGTGCTGTGGACATACGTCCAGATCCTGGTGGGACACTTGGCACTTTAAACACCAATCTCAGCAGGAGCTGCTAGGTTTACCGCAGCTTCGAGTTGAGTTGGCTCCAGCTTTGAGTTCCAGCCGGGTGCATTATGAGAATGTTGTGGGAAGCTGTATCTCAGCGCGAGGAGATGCGCTCATCTCTGAGAAGGAAGACAGACAGTGCTGCTTTCTCAGCTGTCCGAGGGCTTGGAGGGTTAAACCCCTGGCGTGTGAATGGAGACATGGAGAACCAGGGAAGAACGGCACCTTCTTTCCACTGCGTCGTTGGACCGGCATCCTACGGCTTCTTGCCAGACAAAGAAAGCCGCTCTTCTTCTGTATCTTCAACATCCGAGCTTATCCACTGAATTATGATGGTTAAAGGTAGGGCCAGAGTGTCTAAATATTTGTGTCAACTTTCTTTCATTTTAAATCATTGATGAGGTAGTTTAAGATAACAATGGTTCCTGTGGTTGTGCATCCCAGGATATTGCTCACTCTTTCGATATGTTTGGCCACTTTCAAACTGCTCATTGTGTGTTCAGTTCATCCATTTGTACGCCAACACTGAATGTATGTTTTCTCTCTGTTTCCCTCAGTTCAGCTGCTGAAGTCTACGGATGTCGGACGCCACAGCCTCCTCTACATCAAAGAAATGGGACAGGGCTGGTTTGGCAAGGTGAGGCCTTTTATAACTCAATACCGCAATGTGGTGCTGACAAAATAGCAGTGCTTTTTGAGAACCCTACTCTTGGGGTGGATATTGCACACAGTACACTGTATGCAAAATGTTGTCGTAATCTCATTATGAGCTACCTTTAAACAAACAGTTAACAGTTAAAGTCTCTTTAAATCGGTGCTGCCAGCTTCACAGGTGGCAGGTGTGAGCCATGTTAATGTGCGGTTTGGGCTGGCTTTCAGGTTTTGCTGGGGGAGGTGAATGTGGGACCCAGTACCACACAGGTGGTGGTTAAGGAGCTAAAGGCCAGTGCCAGTGTACAGGAGCAGATGCAGTTCCTGGAAGAGGTCCAGCCTTACAGGTACACACCTTTCCTCTTATCTCTCTTCCCCATTTTTAAAACTCTTTATTCCCCCAGTTTTTTTTACTGATCTTATTATGCTAAAACATATGCCATTTTTTGTCAGTACATCTAATTTGGAGGCACGAACTGAAACAACATTAACGTTAGCTCTTATTTAAAATGTGTAACTAAATGATTTATCATATGAGAAGTATTTTGATGTTTGAGTTTGTGAATCCCAAAGGGTGCTCCAGCATCCAGCCCTCCTGCAGTGTCTATCCCAGTGTTCAGAAGTCACGCCCTACCTGCTAGTTATGGAGCACTGCCCCCTGGTAAGCCACTGAGTACCAGCCGCTTTGCTCACCATCTTCAGTACATACTCTGAGTTGGTCTAATGACCCTTTTGAGTCTATACTAACAGGCAGCAATCTTCATGACATGAAGTGCTATTTTTTTTTTTTTTTTTACAATATATCCATTATTACACAATGTATTGAAGAAGCATCCCCTTTATTTACTTGGTATAGTTTTGAGAACAAGAAACTACAAACCTCCTGAGTTTTTGAGTCCAAGTGGCTGTGGTGTGGTGTTCAGTTGACCCTTCTTTTGAACCACGCCTTCAAAATGTTGACCAATCTGAGCTTAGCAACTCTTGCCATAGAGTATAATCAGACTTTTGTTCTTTTCTCATGTATGTCTATGGAGAATCTGTGGGTTTGGGTAGTTTTTATATTCAAAATATTTTTAAATGAAAGTTAAACTCTGTTGCCAGGTCACCTTCAGTATAATAGTGACATAAGGAACACAGAGTGAATGCATGTAGTATGTTACCACTTTCGCGCTGTGTATTAGACGGTCAACCTCATTCACAAATGAACATCTATAAAAACATCTATATTTTCTCCAAGTAATGTTAATACCATTCCTACAATCAAATCTATTCATTGTTTAATATGCACTATATAATTAATGATAACTAATGATTTCACTGTAACATAAGGAGGATGTTGTCTTAACATTAAAAACAGCTCATCAAATGAGGCGTGTGGTGTGTCTTGATTATGATTTCACAGTTTTAGTAGTTTAATCACTATATGGCATCATTCATCAATGTAATTAAGAAAAAACAGCATTGTTTTGTTTCATTCCAAGACAGAAAATAATAACATTCCCTCAATTTTTACCAATTTATGAGCACATTTAACTGAAAAACATGCTGTTCACTGACATTTCCTATTCATTTCTGTAAAGCTGGTCTGAGCATGCAAGGGGGATGGAGTTTAGCATAGGGTTAATTAAAGAGCTTAATGCTCCCTCTGCTGGTCATATAAAACAATTGTGCATTTGCACAGTTACAAACTGATAGAGAGTGGTACCAGAATTACAGTTGCTCACTATAACTAAAATTACCATTCTTGTGTTTTTCTTAAGAGTTCTGTTTCCTTTATACAGGGAGATGTTAAAGGATACCTCCGTAGCTGTCGGGCAGCAGACTCAATGACCCCTGACCCTTTGATCGTTCAGCGAATGGCATGCGAGATTGCTTCTGGTCTTCTGTACCTTCACAAACACAATTACATTCACAGGTGAGGATCCACTAACCTTTGGCCTTCTCCCTGCATATTGATTCTCTCGGTTATTTTTCACCCCACTGCTCACTGGACGTCCAGCTCTGGTGTCTCCTGGCAACAATATCCTGGTGCTGCCTGAGTACATGTCACAGACTCCAGCATCAGTGATTTTGTTGCTGGGGGAAAACCCCTTGCTCAACACACATCATCAGTTATTTGTAAGTCACCCATGAAGAAAATGTGAGATGACACTACAGACTTCCTTTGTCATGAACGTTTGCCAATGACAGGAACTATAAATGATGCAAACATTTCTCCACTCTGTCCTGTTCTCAGTGACCTGGCCCTAAGGAACTGCCTGTTGACCTCAGAGCTGGCAGTGAAAATCGGGGACTATGGCCTTAGCCACAGCAAATACAAGGCGAGTCTATGAAGGCTTTTATGATTGCAGCCACGCTGATGCTATTATTTTGATGTTGTCTCAGTATTTCTTCTTACTGAATATCAGTGCATCCTTTCCCTTTGTTAGGATGACTATTATGTGACAGCAGATCAAATATGGGTTCCTTTACGATGGATTGCCCCAGAACTTATTGATGAAGTCCATGGTAATCTCTTAGTGGACCAAACCAAGACCAGCAACGTCTGGTGAGAAATAATTCAGAGAAAAACACTATGGCAGAGGTTCTCAACCTTTGTATTAAATTGCAATCTTTATTGTATTAAGATTTTTTTGTATAATTTTTACAGGAGGATACATTTATATATAAAATATGCCATGATATGTGCACTAAAATGTAACAGTGCTAAGATGAACTCAGTATAACAATCAGCATGTTATCAATTTAGCAAATTAAGAACTAGCATGCAGAACTTATGCAAGAGGAGATGCTTTAAAGGATAATGCGGTGCTTTGACAAGCTTCAGCACAAAAACAAGCTCAGCACCTTTCAAAAAGGTATAATCAAAATTTGCTGCATACAACATTCTGAAGTATATTTCTTAATTCTCTGCAAATTCCAACAAACTTTGGAATAAAAAGTTATAGTCAACATAAAAGCTTGAGAACTTCTGCCCTGTGACATACTATAGGCTATATGTAGAAAAATGAAGCTCCAAACGTTTTGCACTTAAACAAATTTTCTATGTTCTAATTTCTCTGTTTTAATTCTTTTTACTCTGCAGGTCATTAGGTGTGACGATATGGGAGTTGTTTGAACTGGGTAACCAGCCTTATAGGCATTATTCTGATAGGCAAGTTTTAACATATGCTGTAAAGGAACAACAGCTCAAACTGCCAAAGCCCCTGTTGAAAGTGCCTCTGTGTGAACGCTGGTGAGTCGTCCAAAGTCCAAGTCCAAGTCCAAATCATCATTATGAGCCACCCATCCCCTTATGTATGCCAATCACAATCACCATATCCAAACCAATCAGTGTTCCCCTCCAGAGACACACCCACTAATCACTTTTCTTTTAAATACATGTTAAGCATCTTACAACCACAGGTGCCTCCACCAGTCACTGCCCTTTCCTCTGGCAGGACCAACAAATTACTACTCCTCAAATCCAGTGTGGTCAATAATTAATCTCCCTTCTGTAAGGCCATCCATCATATATTTATCCAGTCCTGGAAGCACACAGTCATTCATTTTACCCCCACACTCCAATCATTGTCCATTCAATAAAGAGCTGTCATGCGTACAAGTATACCACTCCATTCCCCACAGGATACTAAACAATCAATGACCCTACTTTAAGACTGTAAGGCTACTATCATGTTAAACTGTCCATATTTCTAAATCATCACAAATGGGTTTCTGGCTATTGTCCATACTAGCATCCATTTTTATGTACTCATAAACAATAAGATAATAGAGCATTAATAATAGAGCAGGGGTCTCCAACATTACTCCTTTAGAGCTACTGTCCTGCAGACTTTATTTCCAACCCTGCTCCAATACACCTGCCTGTAATTATCATGTAACTCTGAACACCTTTATGTGCTGGTTCAGGTGTGGATGGAGCTGAAATCTTCAGGATGGTAACTCTCCAGGAGCAGGGTTGGAGGCCCTGCTAATAAATCATTATAAAAGTATACTAAAACATAGTTTATGACCCTATTATAATCCTTTATAGTCAACCAATTGTGTTTCTCATACATTTTTTGTTTATAATCTAAAATATTTGCTTTTCTGTTGCGTGTGTGAGCAGGTATGAGGTAATGCAGTTCTGTTGGCTGCAACCTGAGCAGAGGCCTGTTGTGGAGGAAGTCCATCTCCTGCTAAGCTACCTGTGTGCTAAGGGTGCGAACGAGGCTGAGGAGGACTTTGAGAAGCGCTGGAACTCTCTTAGGCCAAGTCTGGGCTCCAGCAGCTCTCACAGGACACCTGCACCTGAAGTAACCTCTTCTACTTCTTCTTCATTTCCTCTTCTTGAACACTTATCTATGGCAGACAACTTCCAGTCTGAGAATGGGGATGATATATTGACAGTGACTGAGACCAGCCAGGGGCTCAACTTTGAGTATAAATGGGAGCAGGCACGAGCTGAGCAGCCCTACTGCTCCTCTTCAGCTAGTGGACAATTGGGAAAGAATAATCCCCATTACCAGGATGTGTATTACCCTCTTAGCAATTCCATGGGTAGCTGTAAGGGTGATAACCTCCCTCTTGGAGTTTCTCCATCCTACTTTGAGTCAGACCATCCAGGTGTGGTTCCAGTGCTAAGTGCACACAGCCCCTCAGTAAGTAGTGAGTACTACATCGCATCGAGGAGCCAGTTGAGTGCAACATCAACTTAGAAGACACCATTCTTGATTACAGCCCAAGACTTGAAGCCAGTAACAGTAGCTTGTCATCTACAGACAGGAGGAGCCCCATTGGGTCTCAGCCAAACACCTACTGGTCAGCAGCTAAAGAACCCAACAGTAATGATTATGATTCAGATAGTAGCCTAACTATGGAGCCACTCCAAAGAAGAGTTCCAAGCTCGGTAGAGATAAAGCAGTCAGAAGTTTATTTTTCTTCCAATGACGGGCACAATTTACAATGTGAACAGTCACCTCAAGAAGGGCCAGATGTTAATTTTATAAGAGGGCATGGTTTAGACACTTATCAGCAGAGAAGAGAGTCGGGAAACCTCTGCCATAGACTGGAGGTGGTAAAAGAAAGCCCACTTGGAGTTTCAGTCTCTCTTAGTAGTCCCAGCTTGGCACATTGTGACCCATACCTTGAGTCTAACCAGAGAACTGTAGAAAGAAGTACGGCCAATAAGGCCTATTATGACATGATGGGCCCCTTACAAAAGAGTGTGCCCAGACCCCACTACATGAGTATTGATATTGATGCCGGTGATGGCCTTCTTTTGGGCAGGGGGAGTGCTAATTCAGAAGATGATGATGATCTGTTTTCTCAGAACATGTTAACTAATTGGAACTCCAACCACTCAGCAAACAACAACATTTTAAGTGATCGTACACAAGCTGTGGGTTTTCAAGATGCATACCTTGATTTACGTCACCCAACACCCTCTTCTCAAGTCAGGAATTTGAAATCAAGAGCATTGGAGACAAGCAAAAGTTGTGCATATAATTCCATCGATTCTCTCAAAGACCACTCATACATGGAAGCCACGGATAATATGCCCACCACTAGTAAACCTCACACTGACTCAGAGGGTGGGAATACCTACATTTAAGCCCTGAAAGTAATCAAGATGTTGAATCATCTTCCAAATGTCATTCTATCACAGAAAGCCAGCCTATTCATACACAGCAGAAGAACATTGCTCATAAACATATAAAGAACAATACATCAGACTTCCATGTAGGAGGTTGCAGCAGAATTAATCCACCAACTCTTCCATTAGAGCTGGTAGTGACTACGGAAAACGTGTTGCTTGAGACAAGGATATCCCCTTGTCAGGATATCCCCCAAAAACTGAAACTTGGGACAGACGGTTCTGCTGGGGTTTGTGTAAAAATGGTGTCATGCCCTACTGATCTATCTAAGACCATATCAGACTGTAGCCAGTTGACAGACAGCAGAATGGTGCCCAACAACTCCAGTATCAGTCTAGTGGAAATTAATGACTGCATGAACATCCCCTCTGGAGTATTAGCAGATTATACCATGGACTATGCAGAGGTGGGCAATATTGACCTAACTCATAGAACACTGCAGAAAGAGACTGGGTCCAGACACTGCGAGGACAATCTTGCCTCTAGCAGCAGTCCATGTGAGGCCTTTAGCCCTGATAGTTACCACACGTCCATTCAGCCGAAATCCTTAGACAGTGGCTATGACACGGAGAATAATGAATCCCCAGAGTTTATCTTGAAAGACCTTGAAGGGAATCCAGCCCTTAGCACAAGTGTAGAATCAGACGAGTGTGACATGTTGCTCCAGATGGACCTAGATGAAGATATCAATGTAATGCTCCTGCATCCATCCAGCAGTCATCTACCGCTGATAAGCCTTGGTGAGAGGAATCAGTACAGAGACTCTGCTTATTTTTCTGATTATGACATGGAGAATGACAAGAGCCCCAGTGAAGGGGTCCACATGTTCTTCAATCGCCAAGATGAGGATGACGCCTTTGATCTCAGATCAGAAAAGACATTTGGGAGAGAAGGACGTAGCATGGAGATTGAGAAGGGAAATTACATATCTGTGCCAAAGGACAATAGTGCTGCCCTTAATGCTAAACAATGGTGTCTTAAAAAGACAAACCCAAATCTCTGTCCATCACCTGCATCAGTTCCTATGATATCTATGCTTTCACCCTTTCCTCCACAGATGGGGGGTTGCTTGACCAAGGAGTCAACTCCAGATGATGGTATTGGGCTGGAATCTGATCACTCTGGCGGGGAACCAAACTCTGAATGCTACTCTTCCACAGTGTCTGAAGGTTCTTCCTCAACACAGGAGGCCTCAGGTGTGGAGGAGCAGGCTAACGGAGACACTAGAGATTTTTCCTCAGCAGAGTCACTAGGCTCAGACTCTACCATAGTAGACTTCAGTGGTGAGATAATCCAAGCAGAGGAGCAAGAGGCCTGCAACAATTTGGACAATCCAGAGGGAAGGGAAGGAAACAATGAGGAAATGGAAGATTCAGTGGAGGAAGGTGGCATAGGTTCAGCACTTTCAAAACCAAAACGTGATGAATCCTTGGAGAATATTCTTCCAGCCTTGCCAGAAGACCTAGATGTTCCAGCTCCACTGGGGAATGGAGAGGAGGCGGATGAGGAGGATTCAGAGGATAGTGATGAGTCTGATGAAGAACTTCGTAGCTACAACATACAGGAGCAGAGTGATGAGAGCGATGAAGAGTTCCCTGTGGTGCCTGTTGTTGTGAGTGATCGTAGCAGTGCACGGCATCTACGCAGCCTCCTCAAAATGCCCTCCATACTTACGCAGTCTTTCTTTGATGAGCTGGAGAACAAGAAAAAAGCGGTGTCATTCTTTGATGATGTCACTGTGTTTCTGTTTGATCAGGTTTGTAGAATTATCTTGTGTAGTCTTGAGCTAGTGCTCTGAGTAGCTTGTTATTTTCATTTCAGAAAAATATATTGATTTGTGCAGTGTTAATATGACTCATAGCCTGTGTCTTGCTGTGTATCGATTCAGGAGAGCCCCACAGGTGAACTTGGGGACTACAGTTTTCCTGTGGAGGAAGAACCAATGGCCAGGCTTCAGAGGTGGAGCTGCCACAACCCCAGGATATTGTCACTGGCTCTGAGGATTCACCAGGAAGGAATGTCTCAGAAGAAAGTGAGTGTTCAATAACAATTCCTGGGTATTATCTCTCGTTTAGTGACATCACTAGCCTCTTACCCTAAACAGGTGGGGCATTTCAGTGGCAAGATGATTTTCCATTGATTCAAAGCCCTTCAACATCAGAAACCTGGCTCTGAAGAGATTGCTACACCACTCAACTCTCCCGTCAAGTCTCCAGATGAAAAACCAGCACCACCGCTTTCCCGATTTAGTGTCTCTCGTTTTTCCATTACGCATGTGTCTGACTCTGACATGGATTCCATTGGAGGTCAGTTCTGCATAGGCTACGTTCACACTGCAGGTAAATGAGGCTCAAATCCGACACGTGACTCAGATCTGTTTTTGTCATGACAGTGTGAACAGCACCAACCACATGGAATCTGATCTTTTCAATTCCGATTTGTGCCACTTCTTATGTGGTACTAAATCCGATACAGGTCAGATGTTTTGAAATGCGACCGCAGTGTGAACAGTCATGTCGGAATTCATGCGATTTTACGGCACTCTAGATTGACATTCATTATAATTCCGTGCTGATGGGAGACATTTCAAAGATTTTACATACCTAAATTATCAAGACAATTGCGAAAGGTAATCAGTGGAAGTTTTATGTATCAGTTCAGAACTCATAAGTATTACAATGACAATAAGTATATACAAGCAAAACATGAGGGCTCGTATCATAAACATTTTAAAACTGTGCTCTCTTTTGTCACATCCTTGTCTTTATTTTTCATATTGCCTGTGCAAAATTTAACTGGCTTTTGCAGCAGATCACACTATATAAAACACATAATTGCTTACTTTATGTCCTCCGTGTTTATTTCCATATGACAGTTTGCTGGACAAGTGTTGTCAAATCCAGTTTCCCTGAGGAGTTAGGCTACTTTTTCCACTGTAGCTGCGGGTTGTTTTTCAAATTCGTGGGTTGATACAACCCCACTAATGCAATATTTACCCCTGAACATGATTGGGCTAGTTTTGGACTAGTTTTGACAAGCAATTGGGCGGATTGTTGTTGTTAAAATCTGGAAACCCTGTTTGTATTGTTCTTTTGCACATGTGGGTCAGTTCAGAACAATCTGTTCACACTGGAAGTCTAATATTGGCCACATTTAAAACAACAATATGAACAGCTATACAAAAAATAGGATCTGAGCAAAAATCGGAATTGATCACTAAGGCTCGCAGTGTGAGACATGGTTGATACAGTTTAGAAACATTAGGTGCTAGATCTAATGATTTTACATTTGAGTTTGTTGCTGTTTGCAGGGTTGACATTGAAAGTTAACTAGCTCTCTCTTTTTGTCACACAGGTAACAGTGAGAATGGGGCCCAGGAGTGAAGGGGTCATTAACCCATTTAATTGAAGAGGTGTTTAGAACCCGTATGGTTTGATTTGGTCTCATCAGACTGTGGGCTCTCCTGTATCGCTATATTTTTGTTCTTTTAAACATGCTGGACAAAAGGGTCCTGTCAACCTGATATGCTGTGTGGACACAGTGCCTCATATTGTAGTGGATTAGCCAGCCCTTCCCTTGTGTTCCTAGACAGATGGTGGTTGAGTGACAGCTTTTTGAGGACAACAGTTATGAAAACTGACGAAGAGATCTGTATATCAACATATTTATTATCTATGTATTAGAACATGAGGTATGAAGATTATAACTTATTTGCACAATTCAGTATCAGTATCATGCTGAAATCATCATTTTTTACACATAACTTTTAAGAAACAATATAGATACAAGGCTGCTCTCCTCATTTGCTTGTCATGCCCCATACTGTCAATATGTGGTTTAGAGTCTGAAAGATCTGTCATAGTGCTTTACATTTTTCAGGGTGACCCAATGAGCCGCATAAAAATAGAGTAACAAGATGTTCTGCCCTCATAAAAGAAAGACCCACATTTATTATTGAGGGTGCAAAAAATGACATACACTGAGCCCCTCACCACAAGCTGCTCAAAAGTAATGTTTTCTATACTTTTAACTAAACTTTAGCTCAGGGGTGTTAAGGGTATGGTACAAAAGTAGATATATTAACAATATAAACCATCACACTTAAACGTCTTCATACAGTCTTTTGCTTTATTTTTAATGCCGAAGACCTTTCATACAACTACCTGCACTTTCATTAATAACTTAAGATATATTTATACATCTCTTACCCCATAATCAAGTACTTTATCAAAATCAAGATCTTATTCATATATTATTAAAAGTGCAGTTTAATCATTAACTCATGAATACTTCTCTGGTTAGATCTTTAAATCATCAGAATATCCAAAATATTTATGGATGACAGTGATGTATTACAGTACTTGTTTATGCTGAGAAGCAATGACAGTATTGCAGGAGAACAGATGATAACCAGCTATTTTTTTCCTTCGACTATTATGGTAGCATGCATACATAAGGTAGCTTACATATGGGTCATTCCTGTTATGCAGCAATTCAAACTTTCAGAAATATAAGGCACTTAAACACTTTATAAAAGCTCATGTGCTACATTATGTGTGTTCTGAGGTCAGTAACTTTATGTGAGAAATACAGGTGCATCTCAATAAATTAGAATACCGTGGAAAAGTTCATTTATTTCAGTAATTCAACTCAAATTGTGAAACTCGTGTATTAAATAAATTCAATGCACACAGACTGAAGTAGTTTAAGTCTTTGGTTCTTTTAATTGTGAAGATTTTGGCTCACATTTAACAAAAACCCACCAATTCACTATCTCAAAAAATTAGAATATGGTGACATGCCAATCAGCTCAAACACCTGCAAAGGTTTCCTGAGCCTTCAAAGTGGTTTCTCAGTTTGGTTCACTAGGCTACACAATCATGGGGAAGACTGCTGATCTGACAGTTGTCCAGAAGACAATCATTGACACCCTTCACAAGGAGGGTAAGCCACAAACATTCATTGCCAAAGAAGCTGGCTGTTCACAGAGTGCTGTATCCAAGCATGTTAACAGAAAGTTGAGTGGAAGGAAAAAGTGTAGAAGAAAAAGATGCACAACCAACCGAGAGAACCGCAGCCTTATGAGGATTGTCTAGCATCCGATTCAAGAATTTGGGTGAACTTCACAAGGAATGGACTGAGGCTGGGGTCAAGGCATCAAGAGCCACCACACACAGACGTGTCAAGAAATTTGGCTACAGTTGTCATCAGAGGCGTCTTAACTGGGCTAAGGAGAAGAAGAACTGGACTGTTGCCCAGTGGACCAAAGTCCTCTTTTCAGATGAGAGCAAGTTTTGTATTTCATTTGGAAACCAAGGTCCTAGAGTCTGGAGGAAGGGTGGAGAAGCTCATAGCCCAAGTTGCTTGAAGTCCAGTGTTAAGTTTCCACAGTCTGTGATGATTTGGGGTGCAATGTCATCTGCTGGTGTTGGTCCATTGTGTTTTTTGAAACCAACATCACTGCACCCGTTTACCAAGAAATTTTGGAGCACTTCATGCTTCCTTCTGCTGACCAGCTGTTTAAAGATGCTGATTTCATTTTCCAGCAGGATTTGGCACCTGCCCACACTGCCAAAAGCACCAAAAGTTGGTTAAATGACCATGGTGTTGGTGTGCTTGACTGGCCAGCAAACTCACCAGACCTGAACCCCATAGAGAATCTATGGGTATTGTCAAGAGGAAATGAGAAACAAGGAGACCAAAAATGCAGATGAGCTGAAGGCCACTGTCAAAGAAACCTGGGCTTCCATACCACCTCAGCAGTGCCACAAACTGATCACCTCCATGCCCGAATTGAGCCAGTAATTAAAGCAAAAGGAGCCCCTACCAAGTATTGAGTACATATACAGTAAATTAACATACTTTCCAGAAGGCCAACAAATCACAAATTTTTTTATTGGTCTTATGTAGTATTCCAATTTGTTGAGATAGTGAATTAGTGGGTTTTTGTTAAATGTGACCCAAAATCATCACAATTAATAGAACCAAAGACTTAAACTACTTCAGTCTGTGTGCATTGAATTTATTTAATACACAAGTTTCACAATTTGAGTTGAATTACTGAAATTACCTTTTCCACGACATTCTAGTTTATTGACATGCACCTGTAGAAGAATTGATGTTATTTAAGATACAGCCAAACTTTGGCATGGCACAGTCATAATGCTTCTTGACTGCAACTGTTTACATGAGAGCAAGATTTCACTGTTATGTTTATTATTATCAAGCGATTATAATAACGATTTCAATTTGAGTCTGTTCTTCACATAAAGCTACTGTATGACTTCGTATGAAATAAATACGCTACATTTATGATACATCTATGGTGCTTTGCCATATTTGGAGCTGTAGCTCAGACATTCAATTCTTTGTGTTCCAAAACTTGAATTTAATATATCATCCAGTATATGATAGGGGCATGAAAATAAGAGGAAGTGTAAGAGGAATGACCCTGGGGGTACTGATGGTGATAAGTTTATTGGTGCTTGTCAGGATCAGAACTTTAGCTAAAGTCCATCACAGCAATCAGTCTCGGGCATGAATACATTTTGCTTTGAATCCGAGAGCTACAGGAACTGATTTCAGGATAAACCAGCGGGTTATCAAAGTCACAAGTGTGGTATTCAGACACACAACCATGTTAAAGAGAGAAGAGTGACCATCTCGTCTGTGAACAAAGTGTGTTACAAACAATAAAGGCAGCTTCCGCAGATCTGATCCTCCGTCTGTGATGGTGCCTTGTCTCATAAGTGTTAATTTTGTCAAATCCAATAACAAATAGATGTTCAAAAATATACTACAAAATAATTCAGATGGTCCAGACGGCATGTGGGCCTCATGTGTTTCTACAAGTTTTTCTCAATATCTTTTGTCCCTATATGATTGGAGGTGTAACACAGAAAGGTTATGACCAGTTTTACACGATGATCTGTTTAAATGTAATGTACAGCTGTACCTGTCATGCTCTGCCTTGAATCACTGGAGCCCATACACATTTGTGCGAATGCTGTAAGTCACAATCACTGCACTTGTACCCTCGCTTTCTCGCTCTATGCCTTTCAAGAGTTTTATACTGTGCTAAACCTTGCGGCAGTAGGTACTTTTTCTCATTCAGAACATCAGTGCTTCATTAGGCTGGTTGTGGTTGCCAAAGAAAGGTCAAATTAAAGTGAACTGAATGTAGCGTTGAGGGGAGAAGTCTGTTGTTTCTGCCTCATAGACGTCGAACCGTATCTCCTCATGACTCATGCCTACTGTACTATTCTAAAATAAACCAAACTATAGTTTGTCCTTGTGCCTGTGACCGTTATTAAAGATTCCATATACATATAAATTATATGAACATAAATATATACATGTAAATATTTTCAAAATATATAGTTTGTGTGTGTGTGTATATATATAATATATAAATACACACACATAATAAACATACACCGTACACATATATATATATTATGTAAACAAAAACTTTTATTTTGGATGCAATTAATCAATTGTTTGACACCACTAATATACATTCTCTCTCTCACACACACACACACTTTTTCTAGTTTGTGAGAATACCTATTGGTGATGTTCTACAGCATGTTTTTAGATGATCCAAAGATTTAGCTTGAGGTTAAATGGAAAAACATGAAATCATTTCTAGGTTAAAAACAAAAATTCCAGATTTTTTGTGAGATCTCAGCCATTTGAATATAATTTGAAAGTGCGGCAGTTTACATTTACTTTTTTATTTCAGAAAAGACAAGAATGTTCACATACATTTGCAGTTCTCCATAAATAAGAATAAACAGAAAAGCCAAACATCTTGGTTTTAAAGCTGATCAGACAAAAAAATATTTCATTCTATTAAAGAATCACACAACGATCCCACCTTCCTCACATGATCCACAGTTGATGCCCTAATTTATAAAACATGCAATTCATAGCAGTATCTAAACTAGCTGATATTGTATTTTCCTGTAACACTTCGAAAATCAGTGGTTACATATACTGCCCTAGTACTTTTCAGTCCCTCAAGCAGAAACAAATCAAAAGATATATTTACAGAACCTGGAATTTAAAATTTTCACTACTATTCAGCAAGTCTATTTAATAAGCAGTATTGCTCAGTATGTGGAAAAGCAAAAACAGCAGGTGAAGACAAATAAACCCCCTTATATATCTATAACAGTCATTGACATTTCTAGGAAAAGAACAAAAAAAAGTATAGCAGAAGCAAATAATAGTTCGAAAATTAAATAGAACAACAAAATATCACAAAGCCTTTCCCTTTACTTACACCAGTGGAGTTACAGATATTCAGAACCGCATTGAGCACAGAACAGCAGGGAAAGGCACAGTTCCTGTGTCGGTGCCACTTGCATGAAAAATTGCATCTAATATAACTGTACAGATCTCGGCAAAGTCAGAGATTCACAGAGGCATCACTAGAACTTTAGCAAAGCACAGTGGTCTGTTTAATACAGAGCAACCACAGCATCAAGATCCCTGCGAAGAGGTTTCATCAGCTTTCTGAAATGAGCGATAGAGGCAAGTGCCACAAAATATACATAACTGACAGAAAAAGAAAGGCTTCCCAATAGAACTGCATTTATAGAAATAATATCTACCAAATTACTCACTTTCACATTCATTCAAATAAAAGATCACACGTTTAAACAATCAGGCTTACACTTTCCCTCAAAAAAAGTACACTGTCATTTCGGTTGTGCCTGATTTGTTAACGAAGAAAACCATTTAGAAAAGCTTTTAACTTTTGAAATACGTGAATTGGTGGATACAAATACCATTAATTATGTAGCTATAGAGTTAAGATCTAATCCTTTAAGAACACAACCAGCTCTATCCTCCTTGTCCTGTGGGTAAATGCATGTGCTCTGCCTCCGCATGCTGTTGCAATGACACAGACAGAACAGAAGAGGGCGACATAATGCAAAGGCCACAGCATAGCCCCTCTAGTAGTAGAGAGGAGCGGATCGGTCGTCCATGATGCTTGGCCTGAAGTAGACCTCCAGGGAACGGTCACTAGATGGAGAGGGGGTGGAAAACAAACACGGTCAGTACGCCCACAACACGTCTCGCGCTAGTGACCCACTAAACACATAAACAGTTCGCACTTTGATTTGAGATACAGAAGAAAGGTACTGCTGAAAGGCATTCGATGATTCATTTGACATATACTTATGAACAGGTATCTGGAGAAGAGTTTATGAAGGGTGTTTGGAGCAGGCATGCAAATGGAACAAGACATAGTTACTTCTGTCAGCATTGATAGATGCATGCAAGAGTTAGATTCGGGGTTACCTCCAGCGCCAACACCATTTCCTGGCAACCTATGACCTCTCTGGCTGGTGCGAACTACACCTCACACACAAAAAGCCAAGGACCAACCAGAGAGGCAGTTGGCGACATGAGACGAAACAGCTGTGAAGCCCTACTGCCCGTTTAAGCCGCACAGCGAATGAGAGTCAAAATCAAAATTTAAAGAATAAAGGGCATGATTGGTTTGGCTGAACAGCGATGGAGGCAGGTGACTTACGGAGGTCCTGCAACACTCAGAACCGGGACAATTCAGGACCCAAACTGGAAAGTAAAGAGAGTCCAGGGGTTTGAACCTGAGAGCTCAGCTCAGACCGAGGCTATGCATGGCTACATTTCCACCGCATTCACATGATTGTTAGTGTTGCGCACAATGGCCATACAGTAGGTTACTTGCTCCGTGACATGGCACATTTTTTTTGGACTGCTCATGGATGACGTCACAGTTTTATGTTCGTAGATGAGTCAATAACACACTTCTAGAAATGACATGGGTTCAAAATATAGTGCAAAATGAAAGGTCGGCCCATAGCAGTTTTGTTAGGAGGTCCAATTAGTAAAGAGATGTGTATGGAAAACAATGAACTCTTGAAGAGCACATTTCAATATCAAACCCTTCACAGTTCTTTATCTAAAATGCTTGTTTATAAAAAACTGACACGTCTTATATACATCTCAAATAGATCAGATCTTAGAAGATAAGAAGAAGAAGAAACGCGAGCAGGCAAGCACAGTCACAGAAACACGGACACGGTCACATAATCATACGGACATGACGTCATGATGCACAAGTACACAAACATTAGGCTAGAATTTTTTGTTTACAACATTAGGTTCGTGAAACGTTGGATAATATTTGGCCTCAAAAGATGACATTTTATTTGTGGATGACCCAGATTAGCATGTCTTGTTGGTATGTGGGTGCAAGTGAGAAAGCCTAAAAAACGAAATATTGTTAATCATACATGGCCCAAATTGCTCATGCCATATTTATTTGGTTTATTTTCAAATGCATATATTTTGATCGAATAACATAAGTAAATAGAATCATAAAATATGAATATAACAATAAAGGTCTTTTCTGCTGAGTTGGCTGTAGGTGTGCGCAATGCAAATACTTGAAAATCCAAGATGACAAATTAAAAATCATCAGAAGCTCATTTGAACAAATGTTTTATTAATATATAGATATTTATTTATTCCTTTCGTAAAAAGTCACCATACATTCAAGGTCAATGTTCACTATGTTCCTCCTCAGCATGCATATTGTGATTGTTACACTGATTTCTTGTGCATTTTTCATAGTTTGTCTATTTTCCAAGAAAAAAAAAAGAAAGAATAAGAAACAATAGAACATCAACACAGCGAGGACTACACCACAGCTCCAGAGGATCTGTCAGTCAGCGTCTTAAAACTGCATGGAAACATATTACAACGGGAATGTCTTAAGAGACATGGGCTGGTGGCACTTCTGTATGGGCTCAGAATAGGCTAAAAGTAATATATTCACATGATATGATACATATATATGTAAACTGATTGATATTCACAAAATACAATTGTATTCACAAAGGCAGAATTTAAAGAGACCGTTCACTCATAAATGAAAATTCTGTCACGGTTTACTCAACCTCATGTTGTTCAAACTCATAAGATTTCGTTTTTTTGTTACCTGGAAGGACAGAAATTCTCTCAGGATTCTTTAAAATGATCTTGATGTGTGTTTCAAAGATAAACCAAAGCAAAGGATTTGGAACAACGTGAGGGTGAGTTAATGATGACAGTCATTTAATTTTTGAGTGAATGGTGCCTAAGGCCCGTTCACAATGCATTCATTTCAGTGTTGTCCAATGCATTGATCTCCAACTCTCACTTGATTGACTGAAGAGGATGTACTTGATGAAATCAATCAAACAATCAAATCAAATCAAATGTTGCCATTTCAATCACTATTTTACCCAAAATTGGATTGTGGTATTTTTGGCTAAATGCATTTTTAATTTTTACCAAAAAGCGAATTTTGGTATTTTTGTCAATTTATTTTTTCCTCGAAAACTCTCAGAAAACAATACATCTACACTTCAATTCACATTTATCTATCAGTTCAAGAGTTTTTTAATTTGTGAACATACCATTCAAATTTTGTGAATTGGGTCACACTGTCACACGGAATCATACTGTCAAAATATTAATTTTGATACTATTCTGATCCCATACTTCAAGGTGTCTGAGGCAGGATTACGGGATTTTTGGGGAAAAGGTTTCTGCTCAGAGCACTTTCCTTTCATGCATGTAGGGTGAGTGGACACGTGCCAGTCTGGATAAACAGCACAGTCCCACCCGAGGATTTTGAAGCTCATGCGACCTTCACTCCAGTTTCATAGGTCCACTCTCATTTGGCACTTGTTTAATGAGGGAAAATTTCGATTTTCCTTACAATCGTTCCAATTTCGTGGGTGAATCGGAGGAAAATCTAAGCTTGTTGCGGCACAAAGCGACACAGCCTCTGGACCAGAGGAGCACCAGGTAATACATGAGGGATTCACAAAATGCAAATGCTCTTCAAAAACACACAGAGAGAGTACACTCTGCACAACTAAACCACAAAGAAGAATAAAAAAAACAAACAACATTCCTCATTTGCCATGAGGCTCCCATTACATCTGCTTAGAAAAAACACTGAGCAAGCGCTTCGGAATGAGGAGAGCTGCTCCAAAAGACCAAAGTTGCTTTCTTTTGGCACTTTTACATGAGGATGTCATTTTAAAAAAACAACCACATTGCAAAACTTGTGCTCATGCATGAAAGACAGGAAGTGGTAAGCAGTCTCTTTGGAGTCCACAGCGATGTCATAGCGGTGTCACTACAGGCGAATCAGAGTCTGTAAAGCAGCGAGGCGAGCAGTTGGACTGCGTTCCGGTCGTTCTTCTCAGAGTTCCCCCCCGACCCACCACACCCGACCGCCACTATCGCCCCGGCAAGACGCAGGGAGGAAGAGAGGACAGAAAGGAGGGATGAGACTGGCCCCTTCCATTGGAGGAGGAGTGTGTGGAGGCAGAGCTTAAGAGGGGAGGGGCTAATGGAAGCAGGGGCGTGGCCCCTGTGCTATCCGGATCTGTGTCTGATAGTCTGTCTGTGTTCACACTGTCGAAATCAATTTGCCATCGGAACTGTGGAACAAAGAGAGAAGGAAGCTTGCCAGGTCGGACACATTCAGAGAGAAATGAAGAAAAGACAAGACAGCCACAAATGGGCAGGAGTGAAGGCTGTAGGGGGGCTTATTCCTCAACCTGTCTAACATCAAACTACACAGCTACTGAATGTGCCATGAGACAGTAAAGTGCCCTTTTCAATTGACAACTATCAAACTGAAAAGACAAAGGATCAAAATTGGTAAAAGGTCAGGTCAAGATGCAACTCAAACCATCTAGAAATAATTTGGCTTAAATACAATTTACAATCTACAACATAAATCTTTCGACTTGTTTATTAAATCAGGTTCACAGTAATGCACTTACAATTGACGTTTACGAGGCAGGACATTAGTTCACACATACTTTTACAAAAATATAGAAACATTACACGATACAATCTCATAATAATGTTATCTATGTAAATTTATAGTAATACACTGATGGTTAAAAATTTGGGGTCTGTTATGATTTTTTAAATGTTTTTCAAAGGTCTCTTATGCTCACCAGGGCTGCATTTATTTAAGCAAAAACACAGTAAAACAGGAATATTGTGAAATATTATTTCAATTTTAAATAATTGTTTTCTATTTAAATATATTTAAAAATATAATTTATTCCTGTCTTGCAAAGCTGAATTTTCAGCAGCCGTTAAACATGATTCTTCGGAAATATTTTATGAAAACCATAATAAATATTTTAGCATACTTTGATGAAAAGCAGTTTCAAAAGAAGTGCATTTATCTGAAATAGAAATCTTGGTAACATTATAAATCTCATTACTGTCACTTTTGATCAATTTAATGTGTCCTCGCAGAATGAAAGTATTCATTCCTTCATAAAAAATAAAACGTATGACCATGAAAAAAACATTAATCCCAGTAAATTCAGCTCCCTGAAAGGGCTGTTGACAAAACAGGAGTAACACTGATAATGCATTTGAAACTGTACTCTCACTGCAAAAACAAAGATGCACACAATTCAGCTTTGATTTAATGTATCTGTGTGAAAATACAAGCTTCACATTTCTACATTTAAACCCTTGAAATGAACACATTTTCATTGTAGGTGCATTACTGTACACAGTTTTTATAAACTGTCGGGTTGATATGAAGCTATTTTCTGCTCTCCATATACTTTCAATTGTGCTGAACCTGAAACATTTTTGTAAGTGAACTGAAACTCAACTAGAGACAATGAGTTCAGGGGACACAGACTATGAGCCGCTCCGATCCTGACCTTCATGGACCACACACACAATGAGGTTACAGTGCGGTCAACAACGATGCATCTCACAACCCAACAGCTCATTCGCTCCACTCACGAAAAACAGACAGACACACAACCTTCTCTGGTCAAACCATTTACAATTCTCTGATAAAACAGGGTTGGTCTCCCAACAACTATCAGCACTACATAGCACATTTAGCATAAGCAAGCAAGAGCTAAGAAAAGTAAAAACAGATATTAACTACTATTCACTATATTAGCAGTACAGTTTTGGCATTTTGGGATAAATTCAAAAAAACTTATTCATTATTAAGTGTTGTCATTTCTGTTCATTAAGAGCCGATCTTACCTTGTGGCAAACTGACTGTCATAATCCTCTAGCGCTGGCTGGAATTCGTAAAAACAACATTTCAGTGCGGCTTAGAGGAACAAGACCAGAGTGTATTAAAGGGACAGTTCACACAAAACACTGTCATAATTTACTCGCTCTCATATCGCTCTAAATGGAATAATGTTTATAAAGTTTCAATTTATTTTCCTACAGTGAAAACAGAATATAATCAGAACTGATATACTTTGAAAATGAACACAAAGCACCATGAAAGTGGGCTGTACAACTCTTTTGAAATCATACAACAGTTTTGTGCATTGTTTTTAAATAACAAAACCTTCCCCTTACTCAAATATCAGGCAGAAATCCATGCATTTCTGCAAAATGATACTATGTTGCTTCTTATACGTACTGCGAAAATTTCAAAGTAAAATGTCTAGTGGGTGTTGCTAAGCGCATTGTTTTATTCAAATCTGACAATGCTTTTACTTGGTTGTTGTGCATATCGTGGCAATTGGGGAATGAAATGTACAATGAGCTTATTCTCTGTTTCTGTCTCGTTTAGGAAATAATGTTACCACCTAAACCCTACTCTAGACCTAACTGATACTGCTAACAAAAATAAACACGGGGAAAAACACATTTTCCGGCTAACCTTTTTCTTCTACATTTTTTCTTTTTCTAAGCCATTTCTTCTTGAACTGCACAAGTATATATTAATCAATAATCTGCTCCTGTAATCACAGTTTGTGAGAAAGGGAATAAAAGCTGTTGTTTGTTTACTGCCACTAATGCTAATTACAGCTAGAATATGCAGTAAATTGGTATTTCTCAGATTTTTTTTGCCCCTGAGCAACAAGCTTTTGCGTTCCACCGAAGAAAGTCATATTAGTGTGAAACAACATGAAAGTGAGTAAATGATAACAGACATTTTATTTGAAGTTGAACTATCCATTTAATATGAAAACCATGCATGTTAATAGAAACCCCCCATGCTGTAATCTTAACAGAGCAGATTAAAGAAGAGCTAACGCATAGATTAAGCTTTAAGCAGGGTTGAAAGAGAAAAAAGTGAGAGACATTAGTGAGAGATTCCTGCCTAATGCTAATATGAGTGTGTACCTGTGCGAAGCCTGCCATGCTGTAGGGACGTGGTCGAGTCTGTGCTAGGGTCTGTGCCAACAGTCGGGCAGTCAGACCATAGTCAGGCATGGGCAAGGACATGTCCTCCCTCTCCAGCAGGTTTCCTGTGCTGCTGCTCTTCCCATGGTGAAGACTACAGGATGAAGGTCAGTCAATCATTCATCTTTACACCTGCCATTAACATGCGTTTTTTATCTGGCTAGTTTCCCGCTGTATTTAATTTACCCCTTTATTCTAATGCATCTCCGGTGTGATCAGTTCGAGATGCAAATGCAAATATCTACTTCCACCCACTACTGTTCAAAAGCTGCGATCTGTAAGATTATTATTTTTATTTTTATAATTCAGCAAGGATGCGTCAAATTGATCATTACATTAATTTGTTAATGGTTCTATTTCAAGTAAATTCTGCTCTTTTGAACTTTCTATTTAGCAAAGAATCCTGAAAAAAAGTAAAAAGAAATTACTACTAATTGCACAATATTAAGATGCACTTTTCAGCACTGATAATAACAAGATATGTTTTCTGAGTAACAAATCAGCATATTAGAATAAGATCTGAAGCATCATGTGACAGAAAACATTTTAATTTGAAAATATTTCACAATATTACAATTTTTACTGTATTTTTGATCAAATAAATGCAGCCTTTTCAAAAAAAAAAAAAAAAATCCCCGAAAGTTTGAATTGTGTTGATTTGTGTTGTACATTTGAGGTTGTGTTGACTGAATCGTTTGTGTAAACTCAGTTTCATGTGTTTCCTTTCATTATGAACTCCTTGTTAGAGGTGAAGAAACAGAAAGAAAAGAAACGAGCATTCCAACCGAAACAAGATTTCAACCATAACCAAGTGAAATAATGTGATTAATAATCAGATACTATTGATTCAATCCAGTGATTTAATCAAAGAAGAAGAAAAGCCCAGAACCTGTGGCCCACACTAAGGCAAAGTGATGTATATGATATCAAATATTCCTACATAGCTGATAACTCAAATGTATTTGCATTTTCACCTTCATCAAATATGGTCAAAATCTGTCCACGAGTGATCTGATTATTGAAAATGCATGTTAATGCCAAGTGTAAAAGAGTGTTTCAGGGTCCTTACTTGACTCTTAACTTCTCGTTGTCACTCTCAGGCATCACTCGGGTGTAGGAAAAAGGAAACCAGCCACGCCTGAAATAAAGAGCTTTTCTTTAGAAACTCCACATTTATGACAGTGGTTAAAACATAGTGTAAAGAATAAGCATACGTTTAATATCTCAGTTTATTTAGAAATACCCTTCTAAATAGAAAATAGATTAAATGGGGAGCAAACGGAGTATAATTCCTCTCACACTACTCTCCTGAGTAAAACACTCGTGTAATCAAATTTATCTCTGCCGAGTCTGGAGAGGACTCACTGTGCACTCATTAACTATACTGTAAGTCTTTGTTTATTGCAACATATTCAAATGTATGCAAATATATAAGTAGTTAGAGGGTGTAGGGAAATATGTCTCATGGGAGCTGGCAGGCGCTGCTAAGCTCTTTTGGTGCGGTTCTCATTTCCATGGAAACGGTGACTGATCCAAGTAGGCAGTCTCTCTAGGATTATGGGTAGTGTAGTGCAGGATTTAATAGAGTTGTCAGCTGGTTCCCATCAAAAATGAGTTTAGTTTCAGATGTTTTTTCCTCAGGAGAAATTAAAACTAAAAAAAGAGAATTAATCATATATAGTAAGAGTATAGAATTACATTGATATTAAACTAAAAATAATGCAGGTAGAATGAGAGAATTTGATGAGATATGTTCATATTGAGTTCATAATAAATGTGACTAAGGTTTGTCATCTTAGCAAATATCAGCGCAGTTTGAGATCTCTTTTGAAAGTCTAGAGGAGACACACGGGAGATTTCTAGGGTCTTTTTCTCAGGAGAATAATCTGAAATGGACAGGACAAGGGACCCAGAAATCCTAGCAATTGAATGAATTAAAGATGTTCAGTACTCATTCGCTTTCATTTAATTATCAACATAGTTTGCATTACAAAATAGATTTCACCCCCCATTCATTTTTGCTGTTAATGTATACATCATTGAGTGCTTACATCTTGTTTTTATCATTCTCTCCATAGTGCCATCCGTCCCGAGCCTCTGGCACCAGCAGGGTGATGATGTCGCCCTCAGTGAAGCTCAGAAGGGTGCTGTTGTCTCCAGCGGCGTGGGAGAAAATGGCCTGTACGATAGAACGTCCGTTCTTCTCCAGACCAGCCGCCATTGAACTTGACCTGGGTAGAGTTCGTGTCTCTCCTAGAGAAAGATTCAAATAATAATGATAATAATAAAATAAACTTTCTATTTTAACAGTTATCTCATTGACTCTCCATGTATTAATTAAATGTACAGGTCCCATGAGGTTTTAAGATACGCTGTCAAATATTTTAGCCATCTAACCACAAATTTTCGATTTTTCTTTTTGTTAAAAGTTGTAGTAAATTTGGTTGCGTTTTGTATTATTTTTCTTTCAGCTCATTTTTTAAACTCTATATTGTCTCTATATCATCTATATAGTTTTATACATTTTTATTTTGGTTTAAGTAATGTTTGTATTTCAACTTTAACTAAATGAAAACGATTGCCTTGCGCAACTAACTGAAATAATAAAGTAATAATAAAACAATAATAATACAATTAAGTAATAATGAATAATACTTTGTAAATATTTAATTTTAGTTATCATTTAGTTTTTAATTTAGTTAGCAATAATAACCCTGTTCTGGGGATGAAAAACGAAAGCCCAGAAAATCAAAAAGCACTTTATGGCCCAAAAACCCATTTGCCCAAAGGTAATCCCTGTTGAAAAAAACAGCATATGCTGGTCATGTATGTTTTGAAGCATGGCTGCTGGTTTAAGCTGGTCAAGTGCTGGTCCTAAACTGGTTCTTCTGAGCAGGAGCTAGTTGTTTAGGACCAGCACACAACCAGCTAAGGACCAGCTTAAACTAGCTCAGACCAGCAGCCATTCTTCAAAACATACATGACCAGCATACGCTGTTTTTTTCAAAAGGGATATGCAGAAGGATTGGTTTCTCTTACCCACAGTGGTCTTGTTTTTAGCAGGCTGGGGCCTGCGGACGGGCAGGGTGTTGGAATAGACGTCGCTGACCTGTCTCTGGGGCTGGCTCTGCGTTTGAGACGGATTCTGTGGAGAGGGTGGTCTTCCCTGAGAGACCCCAGCTTCCGTCCAGTAGTCATCTCCATGGACCCCCGTTGTCCCGTTCACCAGAGACATGCCATCAGGACCCATTAGCCGCTGCAAGCATATAGATCACCAAGTAAGCGAGGCCAGACACACACACAAGTCTGGATTTTTAGCATGGGAGTTTAGTTCAGTTACTGACAGTGTATTTGAGTGAGCTACTCCTGACAACAGGACAAATGCAAGAGTAAAAGAACATTCACTTTGACAGTAGAATAATTTCGTACTTTCTCTCAGGACATCCACAATGTAGATGAGTTTGTTTCTTCCTTGGAACAGATTTTGATAAATTTAGCATTACATCACTTGCTCACCAGTTGATCATCTGCAGTGAATGGGTACCGTCAGAATGAGAGTCCAAACAGCTAATAAAAACATCACAATAATCCACAAGACAACCAGTCAGAACATCAATTAAAAGCTTGTGAAGTGAAAAGCAACCTTTGTAATAAACAATTTCACAATTAAGGCATTTAGTAATAATCCATAATATTGCTTTCTCCAGTAAAAAGTTAAGTTTGAATGTCTTAATGATGGATTTGTTTCTTATAAACACACAGCTTTTCATGCATTCAAGGCATTAATTGATGGATTGGACTCTTGTTGGACTTTGGATTGGATTATTGTGATGTTTTTATCAGTTTGGACTCTTATTCTGATGGCACCCATTCACTGCAGAGGATCCACTGGTGAGCAAGTGATATAACTGCTAAATTTCTTCAAATGCGATTCAACATCATCTACATTTTGGATGACCTGAGGGCAAGTACATTTTCAGATTACATTTTTTCATTTAGTTTTGGGTGAAATACTCCTTTAAGGGAGAAGCCCTTAAAACAGATTTTTTGAAAAGAGGGACAGAATGAGGGTTGATATGTGCAAAAACCTTATTAACATTACAACGGAACCTAAAATAAAAAATAAAAAAACATGTCATGACCCCTTTAAACCAGCAGACGAGGCTAGACTTCTAAACAAGCTCTGTGATATACGAGTATCTCTCCAACAGAGAGAGAGTGCATTATTATGGCTGTGGAGGCTCAGTTATTGTATTAACATTGTGTGAGCGTTCTGCTCTAGCGAGGGGCCACTCAACTAAAACACTGCCTGCAGAAATGAGTTTTAAAGAGGTTGAATCATCCTACGCTCAGCTAATGCTGCAGTATGCAAATGAACGTTTACTTTTTCACATTAAGACATGAGACACTTGAAATGCTGTTTTGTATATTCTGATCAACAATAAATCCTTGTAAAACAGAAGGCAAATGTTCCCTACTAACCCCCTGATGGCCCAGGCCACTTCCCATGAAGGCAGCTAGTTCGGGGGGCACAGGCAGCGGTTGTGCTCCAGGAATGGGATCTGAGATGACCAGGTTGCCCTTGGAGGAGTGTAGAGGGCTGGAGAGGGTGCCAGATCCAGAGATCATCTGCTGGGCGAGCAGCAAGGCCCGGTCAGGCAGCTTGTTGGGGTCTGAACAGGCCTGCTGCCACACTGGGATCTTCTGGGTTAACAAGTCCTTACCCTACAAAACAAGAGGAAAATCACCATAGATAAAGTCATTTTGGATGGCATTAGAAAGGTTTGACCATAAATGGTGTGCTAAAATGTATCTGAGTGAGTGAATGAGAGAGAGAGAGAGAGATGCCAGATGTCCTATGTGCGTTTTACACCATTACACTTGTGTATATATATTATTATATATATACAAAATTACCATGGTAACTGTAGTTTCTGCCAAAACAATAGGAGTTACTACAGTTATTGTTACTATTTCAAAATCGTGACTAGATTTTTACACTTTCAGAACAATCTGAGTGGTTGCCAAGGTGTTTCAAGTGGGCTGGCAGTAATTGTTGGTGGGGGGAGTGAATAACCAGCGCTCTCTCCACCCTCAATACCACGACTGAGGTGCCCTTGAGCAATATACCGAACTCCCAACTGCTCCCCGGGCACCGCAGCATAAATGGCTGCCCCCTGCACCGGGTGTGTGTTCATGGTGTGTGTATTCACTGCTGTGTGTGTGCACATGGATGGAAAATGCAGAGCACAAATTCCGAGTATGGGTTACCTTACTTGGCCGTATGTCACTTCACTTCACGAAAGTTAGCCATGGTTCAATATGAGTGGTTCTCAGTAGGTTGTATTCTGGGTTGTTGCTAGGGTATTCTAAGTGGTTAATAGTATGTGGTTAAACATTTTCTGAGTGTTTTTTTTTGCTAAGGTTTTGAATTTGTTGCTAGGGTGTTCTAGATGTTTTTTTATGTGTTGCAAAGGTGTTCTGAGTGTTTTAATGTGTAGCTAGGGTATTTCAAGTGGTTTACAGCTTACTGCTAGGATGGTTCTGGGTGGTTGTTAGCACTGCATATCGGGGGATATTCTGACTGGGTTTTAGTTATAGCAAAGTTGTTTTAGGTTGCTGTTAGGGTACTGTACTGTTAGGGTGTTCGGAGTGGTTTTCTGTGCGTTCCGTGTAGATTTTGTGGTGTCATTAGGGTGTTTTGACTGATTTTCGGTGTGTTGTTGAGGTGCTCTAAATGTGGTTTTCGGTGTTGTTATGGTGTTTGGAGTGGTTTTCGATGTGTTGTCAGTGTTTTGAGTGGTTTTCAGTGTGCTGTTAGGGTTTTGTGAGTGTTTTTTGCTGTTTTATGGTGTTCTTAATGGTTTCGGTGTGTTGTCAGGGTGTTGTGAGTGGTTTTGAGTGTGGTGTCAGTGTTCCGAGTGGTTTTTGGTGTGGTGTTGCAGTGTTGTGAGTGGTTTTTGGTGTGGTGTTGCGGTGTTGTGAGTGGTTTTCGGTGTGGTGTTGCGGTGTTGTGAGTGGTTTTCGGTGTGTTATGGTTTTCTGAGTGGTTTTCAGTGTGCTGTTAGGGTTTTGTGAGTGGTTTTTGCTGTGTTATGGTGTTCTGAATGGTTTCGGTGCATTGTCAGAGTGTTGTGAGTAGTTTTCGCTGTGTTATGGTGTTCTGAGTGGTTTTCGGTGTGTTGTGAGTGGTTTTGAGTGTGGTGTCAGAGTGTTCAGAGTGGTTTTTGGTGTGGTGTTGCGGTGTTTTGGTGTGGTTTTGTCAGTGTTGTGAGTGGTTTTTGCGGTGTTGTGAGTGGTTTTGTTGTGTTGTTATGGTGTTTTGAGTGGTTTTCAGTGTGCTGTTAGGGTTTTGTGAGTGGTTTTAGATGTGTTGTCAGTGTTGTGAGTGGTTTTGAGTGTGGTGTCAGAGTTCTAAGTGGTTTTTGGTGTGGTGTTGCTGTGTTGTGAGTGGTTTTCGCTGTGTTATGGTGTTCTCAGTGGTTTTCAGTGTGTTGTCAGGGTGTTGTGAGTGGTTTTTCTGTGTTATGGTGTTCTGAGTGGTTTTCGGTGTGTTGTCAGTGTTGTGAGTGGTTTTCGGTGTGTTGTTGCAGTTGTGAGTGGCTTTTTAATATGTTGTCAGGGCGTTCAGAGTGGTTTTCTGGGTGTTGTTATGGTGTTCTGTGTGGATTTTAGTGTGCTGTTAGGGCAGGGGTGTCAAACTCAGTTCTTGGAGGGTCACAGCCCTGCAGAGTTTAGCTCCAACCCTAATTAAACACACCTGATCCAGCTAATCATGCCTTTTAGGCTTATTTGAAAACTACACTGTTTCTGTGTTGAAGCAGGGCTGGAGCTGCGGCCCTCCAGTTTGACACCCCTGTTTTGGGGTGTTCTGAGTGATTTTTAGTGTGTTGTTAGGGTTACTGTCAAGTAATCTCTGTTCTGACTATCAACTAATTGCTTACTAGTAATTAAGCCTCACCAAAAGCATCTATGATACTGTAGTCTCTAGATATGGTTTGGGCCTCCAATAAATCAAGTAAATGGGATTGTTTGCCTTTGTATTGTCCATACGAAAATGAAGACGCCATCAACTGATAACAAAAGTCTTTTGCTTTACATTTCTAATCTAGCACAGTCCTTTCAACATATAATTCACCTTACATCATATTCATAGCAATTGACTGTTAGTGAATGATTCTGAGCAACTGCTAATAGGTCTCTCACATCTCGGACCACTTACAGTACAGCACACTGCAGTGTGGGTGAGGGGCCTTCGTCTCCGTCCTACCGCCCACTCCTGGTGACTCACACACACAACACACTCACAGCTTCAGATTCTCCCACACTCGCTCTCTCTCCCTCTTCAGCGCGCCCTTTCTGAACTCTTTCCACACACGCCTCCATACTGATTAGCTACTGGACAGGATGTTGTTGAAAACGAAGGGCTTCTCTCCGCCCCTCCCTACAGCCTCAACTACATTTCCAGAAGACGTCACAAAATGTCTAGTCCATGATCAGGGTTTACGGTTTAGTCTGAGCAAGTTACACAATGACATATTACAGAAAATAGCCATGTGCAAACATCTCTTCAGCACACACACATGTATCTAGATGTACAAAATGTGCATTTAAGCAGATTGCACATGGGTTGGGAAAACCTGCTGATGTTAATAACTGCTCTGCATCCAGACTGCAGTTACAATAATGTGGTTTTACCGTGGGGAAGAGGCTCCGCTATTACGGATAATTGATATGTCAGAAACGGCATGCATTACTTCACGGGCACTCCTGGAACACAGACAATTGCAGGGGAGAATAAATCTCATCTTTGCAATAAGCCCAAACAAACTGTGCCCAACGGAGATGGTTGTGAGGGTTGATCTTTGGGGATTGCCATGGCAACTGCTGCTGTCTTCAGCCACATTAAAAGGAGAGACTGTGAAAGTACATTGCTGGTGATGCTGTCTATCTTGTACAGCAAAGGAAAAAGCATCTGGGTCTCACCTTGCCATGGTAGGCGCTGCTGTTTTTGGCCACGGCACACTGGCGGTCCACCAGGAAACAGTATCTCCTACGTTCCTCTGAAAGTGCTGTTTTGTAGCCCTCTGCAATGAAGCTATCCAGCTCACTCTGTTTATTGCTGATGGTCTCAACATACTGAGGAAGATAAAAGGAAAAGAAAACTTGTGGTTAACTCATGCAAAAAGCTTGTAAAATACATACACAAAGTGTCTTGCATTTTTGACCTTCCTTAAAAACACACAAAAAAAAAAATCGCAACCCCAATTTTTTTGGTGTAATTAATAAATGAATAGTCAAAGAACCATACAGCCAAACTAAGAACCCTGCACAGCAAACATGTTTTTTAAGAAATATCTTATGCTCACATAGGCTACATTTATTTGATATAGAAAAAACAGTAACATTGTGAAATATTATTACAATTTAACAATGTAATTTATTCATGTGATGCAAAGCTGAATTACTCCGGTCTTCAGTGTCACATGATCCTTCAGGAATCATTCTAATATGATGATTTGCTGCTTGAGAAATGTTTATTATTATCAATGTTAAAAACCGTAGTGCTGCTTCATATTTCTGTGGAAACCTGTTTTTTTCTGGATTCTGATTAATATAAAGTTCAATTAACAACCTTTTTTTCGAAATAATAAATCTTTCGTAACATTAAAGATCCCTTTCCTCTCACTTTTAAACATTTTAATGTGTACATGCTGAATAAAAGTATACATTTCTTTAAAAAAAAAAAATACATTCCCCAAACTTTTGAAAGGTAATGTATATTAATTAATAGAAAACAAACACTCATTGGGTTTCATTATATAAAAAGAGAGCAGCAAGGATTTTCTTTAAAATTCAACCTTTTGTGCTTAACAGAAACTAAGAAATTCAAAGGAGTTTGGAAAGATATGAGCAGGCTAAATGATGAGAGCATGCTCATTTGTGGGCAAACAGTCCCTTTAAAAATGTTCTCGCTTAGAATCAGGCTGTTAAACTCTTTTTGGTCCTGACAGGCAACTTCAAGAGAATGTAGAGACTTTTGTAAATAATTGGTTGCCTGTCCTCTTTTAAAGCCTTACAAAAAGCATTGTGGCAGTACCATGGTACTGAATGATTACCATGCATTACAGCACTACAAAATGGGTGCTTTTTAGTGTTGTTTTGTCTGTGACCGTACTCCAGATTAAAACCTGAGGAGGAGTGCTATGAATATATGAATGCGTTTTAGATGTCTGCACGATAGTCTTTCTTATGAATACTAAAAGGATCTATTCTCTAGCAGCTCTCTGCTGATTGGCCCATAATCACCTCACCATCTCTTCCTCTCACATCCCCAGTGGGAACTCTCGGTTCCCGGAAATGTCAGAACCATTACAGAACTCATTATCTCAACACATCCAGGTGTTTTAGTGCCCTATTCCAATTTACCAACACCAGTACGAGGGGACTCCCCGTTGCCCACTGGTATTATCATGCATTTTGGTTATATTGGCCTGAATGAGACAAGTGATGAGAAAAGCATTATAATGAGGAAAGCACTTCAGACACCATCAAGAATCAATGATGGAAACTACTTCACTTGTTCACGATTCAACAACAAAATACAAGGACGCGACTGAACAGTGCGTGCAGTTTGAAGTTTTAACCACAGGCTGGTGCTAGTTTTACACCGATGGCAACTGGCTTACATTTATTGAGGAACAACAGAAGATTGAATTATAGACGATATGTAGGGTTTGAGGATTTTAGTTCATATCTTTCATCTATATGCTAATGTAATCCAAAAAATTGACAAAAGCAACATTTTTTTGCTAGCTAACTTAAAACCACCAAAATAAACAAAACATTTCCCTTACTTGAAATAAAATGAAACATTTAAAAAAAAAAAAAAAAAAAAAAACACCTAATGATTAAATATTTAACTAAAATTAATAAAACAGAAAATAAAACATTCAAAATATGAACAAACTGTTATATACATAGAATACAGTGTTAATTGATATACAAAATAGTACAAAATAAATACACTATAGTATATATAAATATATAGTACAAAATATTCTTTATACCTAAATAATGTAACATGTTTTCCAGTGAAACAAGCTCACAAAAGCAAAAAAAAAATGCATTAAGAAAGGTTTATTTTTTTGGACTTTAAAGTAAGATTTTGCCTCTGCAGAATAATAATACATCAATCAGAGATACAAACTTGCTTTACAGCGCAGATAAAGCTGAGTGTTTTCATTTCCCCTCCAGAATAAAAGCACAGATAGAGTACTGCAGTGTGAAAGAGACATGACAGCACAGGAGGTGAAATGAGGAAAAGCTCAACGGAAATCTAGAACATGGGGAATGAGTGTTTGATGAAAAGATGCATTAGAGGTTATGACAGCAGATGGCCGCGGATGACAGGTGTGCTGATGGAGTGATGGATGGAGAAGGCAGGACCCTTCGTTTCAGATATGGAAGCTGTCAGACCTGCTCAATCAGCCGCTGTGAAAGATGTTACACAGGTCATGGGGCTTTAGCACACACACTCTAGTTATTAATGGAGACAGTGGACAGAGGGGCTGGAAGGTTATACTGGTGTTACATTACAGCAACTATGACATAATTATGTATTATTTTATTTAAAATGCAAATATTAATACAATTTATACTTTATTTTCTCTGAACAAAACAAGTATTTTCATTCAGCAGTGATGCATTAAATTGATCAGTAAAGTTACAAAAGATTTCTATTTCAAATTAATGCTGTTGAATTTTCTGGTCAAAGAATAAAAAAAAAATATAATTATGAAGATTAGATCAAAGAAATGCTGAAGTATCATGAGATACTGAATACTGGATTATTGATGCTGAAAATTCAGCTTTGCCAACACAGAAATAAATTACATTTAAAAATATATTCAAATAGAAAACGGTTCATTTAAATAATTTTTCCCAATATTACTGTCTTTGTATTTATGATCAAATAAATGCAGCCTTGGTGAACATAAGAGACTTCTTTCAAAAACATACAACTCTTTACCGACCCCAAACTTTGGACTGGTAGAGTGTGATTGGAAATCAGATGGGAAATGGTATCGGGACATGAGGCAGACCTCATCTCATCTCTCTCACCAAAGGGGCACAATTCATAACTTTAATGTGGAGAAAACTAAAAACCTCACTAAAAACAGCAGTGTTGCATTCTGGGAAATGTCGAACCAGTTCAGTCCAATGTTTATTACGACACAAGGCACATTTCTCTAACAAGTGAAACCAAAGACACATGTATCGCAGGGGAATTCCAGACACAGGTATTGTTATGTTCATGTTAGTGTCAACACTATCTTGAATTCCTCTCCACAAAACGACACATTCCAATGAACTGCTCGTCTAAAATGAATACCCCGACTACAAAACCACACAAACACAAATCTACAGTACTGTGTTTTTGAACAGTACTATGCTACTAAAGCAGCAGTTCCATTCAAACGCATTCTTTATCATTCAGTGTCATGATGTATATCAAAGCACCATGGTGTTACCACAGAATGTTTTCAAAAGGGCATGGTTTCCAATCAAATAACATAGTTTCACAGTTATTTATATCCAAGTTCTTGCAGGATATAATTGAACAGGGAAAGATTGAAACCTCCAAAGTGTTTGCTAAGATGACATTTAAACAGAAACATCCATGCACAGCTTGGCTGCATTAAATATGCTGTATGTTTACTACTAACTTTTGGTATGTGTGGTATTCTACTTATTGCCAATAACATATTTCCATGAAATGCATTATAAATTTAGCTTGTTTTGCTCCGATCGTGGTAGGAAAAGCTATATTTTCAAGCATGGTCTAATTAGTAACTAATGACATACAGTAGCACATGTGATGGATCTATCAAAAGGCAAATTGCACTTTTAACCCTATAAAACCCACTGTATCATATTTGATAAGCAAAAAAAAGGCCTCCGAATCAACATAACCATAACTTGTAAGTAAAAGGCATTTATTTGTTATATACGAGTCATATTTCAGAACTCTAGTCTCATCTTACACACCCGATTCAACTCGTCAGCTCCTTAGTAGAGACTTAAGGACATGAAATGGGTCAGAAAAAGTAAAACAGTTGTGAGAAAACATGATGCATGTCAGATGTGCATGACGTTCAGTAGCGGCAGCTCTTAAAGCTCCTTCAGGTGAGACGTTAAACTCTCTGTGGTCATTAAAAATCCCAGGATGTCCTTCGAAAAAGAGTAGGGGTGTTACCCCGGCATCCTGGCCAAACTAGCCCACTGGCCTCTGACCATCATGGCCTCCTAATCATCCCCATACACTGATTGACTTCATCACTCTGTCTCCTCTCCACCTGAAAGCTGGTGTGTGGTGGGGGTTCTGGTGCACTATGGCTGCCGTCGCATCATCCAGGTGGATGCTGCACACTGGTGGTGGATGAGGAGATATCCCCCTTACTATGTGAAGCACTTTGAGTGCCTAGAAAAGCGCTATATAAATTGAATGAATTATTATTATTATTTGTTAACATTGGAACATTAGGAATCGACACATTGTAAAGTGTTACCATTGTTATTTTTATAATAAATGTTTAGGTCTAATTCATATTAAAATTGATAACTCTCAATCATACTATAATGTTGAATGCTATAGCCAATGGTTAAATATTAGAGAAAAAAAATCTTAGTGACATCAGTAGTAGTGGTATCAGCAATACTCGCCTTCATTCATAAAAAGATGCCATTAAATGTCTTTATAACGCCAAAGCATCTTTATGTTTTTCTACATTAATTTGAAGATTAAATGTGAAATTATTGCAATATAACAGTATATATAAATACTTTGAACAAATAATTTCAGGAAAAAAAGTGCAATTAGATATATTTTTTTTAATAGATTGACAGCACTAATTTTGTATCATTTTTAAACGCCATTCATGTTGTGGTACAGTGTCCTTTTGTGGTGAAATCTGATTTTTAAGAATAACTACTTGTATTAGTAATACAAACACTTACTGGACTGAAGCAACTTTTTATATAAAAATAAAGTTAAAATGCATCAAATATGATTTGGCTTTTGAGTAATGTTTCTTTGTTCACCTCTCAATCATCAATGTAGTGCATTATAGCCATGTTTTGCCATGCCACGCAACTGCATGAAATGTTATGAAAATGTAATTTCAGTTTGGGCCTCTGAATAAAACTTTATTCATATGAGGGTGTTTTCCTCCTCCTCAAGCATGAGTTTCATAATATTCTCCCATTTCATATTTTATGAGCCATAAAATCAGCTTTGAAGGATAGAAAGGCATTCAAATATTGTCTTGGGGTTTGAAAAAAGGGGGCTTTGGAGTCAAAATCATTATGCAATGCAACAATTCCATATGTTATAAGACTGAAACGTATTATAAATGTATGATGAACTAAATCATTTGTAGTGATTTGACATTTTAATTTGTCGATTTTGTGAGAGGCGGCAAACATTATCAAAATGATCTGCAAATATTCAAACGAAGAACAGCTACATTTCTTTATTTAAGAATAAAATAATGTAGAATATTTTTAACAAGCAGCGCTCGCAGCAATATTTGGACACTGGCTGTGCACCGAATGGGAAGTGGAATCTATATGTTAAAAGCAACACTCGCGTGCTGTAAAGCACAAAGCCCTCTCAAACTGAAACGCTTCCTGCTGCGTCTCCCGCTGCGTCAGCCTGATATAGCCGCAGCTCCGCTCGTTCCTCTGACATCAGCAGTCCTTCATCCCTCTTCCTCTCCCGGAATAAGTCTCACGCCGGAGTCGTGTGCACAAACAGCGCATGCAAGTGTTCTTCTGTAGATACTTTAATTGCTTTCCCTGAACTCGCTGAGGAGTCCACACCGTTCAGAAGCATGACATGTCTGTTAACGTGCGATATTACAGCGAGCGCCGACGCCGTAGACCTCCGCCGAATCTCATATCCCTCCCGCTGCAACTCAGACCACTCTACTGAACTGAATAATTAGCTAATTAGCATCTTCAGAGGGACTTCAGCGACTCAATTCAGCAGCAACAGGAAGAGGGGAAAAAAGAAGAGGGGACGGAGGTACAACAGAGATGTATGTATAAACAGTCGTCTGAATATGCTCAGACAAAGTAGTCAATTAATGCATGTTCAGGGAGCTTTTTTCAATGATTTGTAACCCTAAACCCTCCAAACCTCCTCAGTGGTGTAATTTATGGTAATATGGATGAAGTATATGAATTTATGAGTGTGTACACTCAGACTTTGCTTTATGGGCCCCAGGGGCTCAACATCAGTTGAGTTTTCTTGCTCTTGCTCAAGGCCACATTTACATGTAAAAAGCTCTGATGGAGAAAATTAAAGGTGCTCTGTTCTTTAGAGAAAGCAGGTATTGAAAAAAAAATCGATCTTTTAAAAGATCAGAAACAAAATAATATATATCCATGTATATCATCTAAACGTGGAATTGGATAGAATGGGCTGTATTCATAGTTGCTGAATGCACACACACACCCGTGACTAAACATTATATTTTAATGTGGTGAGGGACTTTGTTGCTTGTCAACTGTAAGGTCTGAAACAAACTCTGAGTAAGCATTAATATTAATACATCAAACTATCAATTGAACATCTGCTTTCTTTTATTAAAGCTAATCCGTAGTTTGTTACAGTGATTTTACCAAGGGTAGACGTGTTCTTAAACTTGACACTTATTCATGAAACAGATATGATTGGATGAGACACATTAGGCAAGTAAACTAAATAAATGTAAAACAGATGATAGACTGAGTTTAATTCTACACAACCGTTCAAAAGTTTGGAGTCCGTATTTGTTAATGCTCACCAAGGCTGCATTTATTTGATGAAAAATACAGTAAAACAATAATATAATATATATATATATACAGGGGCGGTTCTAGGGTGAGTGGATATCCGGGGCTTAGCCCAGAGACATCCATACCTGTCAGTATACACTTTAAATAAAATATATTTAAAAGTCACATTGGCTAAGAAGCTTTATTTTTTTTTTAAAGCTGTAAATCTTTCTTAAAATATTTATTATTAAAATAAAATAGTCACAATGAGTTAAACTGTAAACAATAATCTATACTCATTCTTAATATGGAATGGGTTTAAAATCTACAATAGCCACCACATGACACCAAGCTGTTAGTTCTTGTATAATTAGGAGGCTATTCATCAACAAAAATGCAATAATGCATGCCAAAGTGAGAACACCAAACATTCCAAGATGTTGGATTTACAAACAAAAGTAAATAAAGTACCCTACTTGCTGGAGTTCAACATTAGCTGAGCCGCAGCCACACACCTGACTCGTGTGTGGAGTAGGTGAGATGAACTGGGAAAGCAGGCAGTGGGCCAAACCACTGTGAGGAAGGGAGGGGAACTCAACTGTTTCTAAAAGCATTTTTTGCGGGGGTTTTTTTTCTACTTACACAATTATTTTAGGTATAAAAAAATTCTCACAATAGAGTGCGATTTTTTAAATATTTTTTTGGGGGACAACCCTCGGATGGGGGGCATGTCCCTCCGGAATTTACGCCCATGTGTGTGTGTGTGTGTAGGAAGACTGCGCTGCTCAACCGTTACATGATCAATATGATCCAAAATACAAATCCCATAATTTAAAAAGTATTAATAAATACAATATCATTAATAAAAACTAGTTGTGGGCCGTTATCGGCCTTAATGTGCTGCGTTAACGTGAGACTCTTATCGGCGATAAAAAAAATATCGCCGTTAATCTATTCTCAAAGTTGGGTTGGGAGCTGGGTCTATACTACAAGCTATGATGACTTTCACCCTGATATTTTAGCCGGATGTATACCTAGCCGAATTGCACTGTAGGGGGCGAGAACGAGTCTTCGAACTAGAGGCTCGCAGTCCGTGATGGACAGATTGTTAACGGCTGGTCTATGTGGTAATACAATCGGGCAGGACATCCAAACGCTCACCTATCATTCATCAACCTCAATTATGGCTTTTCATCTGAAAGATGTATGTAGTAGCAACTTTACATGGCCGCTCAATATGATGTTAACCTAGAGAAATGTGCACTATTGAAGTGTTTGTGTGGAAGCGCGTTTGCTGCAAGACAGGCTCGTCTCACTTGCTCTTAAAATCTCCGTCATTTTTGGTCATACAGATAAAAGTAGCCTAATACATCTTTCGAATCTGTAAAGACTCTACGTTTATTTGTGTGCACTCAGAATAACAACGAAACGTTGCGATTTTAAGCAAACAGGATGCGCTTTAGGTCTCATGTGAACTTGAGCGAGAAACTTCGAAACTCGAATATATCTAAAAATACAGTACATAGAAAAATATATCTATAGAGAGTGAAATGTCAAAAAATAAAAATAGAAGACGTGTGTGTTAGCATGGATGATTTACATGAAATTTAATCTGTGCAACACTGTGCATAATAAGATGGCTTTCAGTTCAATATAATAACAAAAAACGACATTTTGGGGTTTTATTCAACTAATAAGGTGGGCACGCTGTGATCTGTACTATATTTTTACTGTAATTGACAGTTATCGGCAAAAAAAACAACAACACGGGAGTGGGAGGGAATGGGAGTCATTCTTCCGGGAGTGGAACGGATTTTCCTCCAGTTTTTTCGTGGGATTGGGACGGAAGAGATTAAAGTTTGTGATGCATTTTGGAAACAGGAGATGAGCCCCTGGTCTAATGTGCCAACTGGCTTGAGAAACCCGTTCTCAAAGACTTACTTTTAGTCATTATTTGGGTAGCACACATATTCTGAATGCCTTCGAATTCAAATGAGCCATTTAATCTAGATAAATCTAGATTAATTCCAAAATTAATCTAGATTAAAAAAATTAATCTATGCCCACCTCTAATAAAAACCTATATTTGTTTTTTCACAGTGACACAGCTCAGTAACAAATAACGTATTTTGACGGATGGCGAGACTGTTACAGCGATAAGTTATAGTAAGTTACAGATAGATATTTATTTATTGCCAAACACCTTAGTTGTTTGGAATTTGCTTTGGTGAGCTCATCAACAATAATAACAAACATTAAAATACAAACATAAACAAATACATACACGGCTATATATGTACCTATATATGTATATCAGATACCTGAGGCAGCTGATTCTTGCCGTTTAAGTGCTGGCTGGGCGTGTTTTACATCCTTTTTTTGAAAGAATTTTGAAATGTCCATAATTATTTTCAAATAAAAAATGGTAAGTATATATATATATATATATATATATATATATATATATATATATATATATATATATATATATATATATATCTATATATCAATTTAAAAATATTTAAAATAACATTTTTCTATTTGAATATATTTTAAAACGTAATTTATTCCTGTGATGCAAATCTGAATTGTCAGCATCATTAATCCAGTATTCTATTCAGTGTCACATGATCCCTCAGAAATCATTATATGCTGATTTGCTGCCTAGGAAACATTTATTATTATTATCAGTGTTGAAAACGGAATGTATTCAGGATTTTTGATTAATAGAAAGTTAAAAAACAGCATTTATCTGAAAAAATGATATTTTATATAATTATTAATATCTTTATCAGGGACTGCATTACATCCTGCAACACCTCGACAAACCTGGGAATTACGCAAGGATCTTATTTGTGGATTTCAGCTCAGCCTTCAATACCAGCATGCCTGACCTTCTCTCAGACAAACTCACACAGCTCTCTGTGCCCACCTCCATCTGTCAGTGGATCACCAGCTTCCTGACAGACAGGCAGCAGCTAGTGAGGCTGGGAAAACTCGCATCCAGAACTCTCACAATCAGCACTGGCGCCCCTCAGGGATGTGTTCTCTCCCCACTGCTCTTCTCCCTCTACACCAATGACTGCACTTCACAGGACCCCTCTGTCAAGCTCCTGAAGTTTGTGGAAGACACTACAGTCATCGGTCTTATCAAGGATGGAGACGAGTCTGCTTACAGACAGGAGGTGGAGCAGCTGGCTGTACGGTGCAGTCTTAACAACCTGGCGCTAAATACTCAAAACTGTGGAGATGATCATGGACTTCAGGAGGAACCCCCCTGCACTCCCCCACTCATCATCATGGACAGCACTGTGACTGCAGTAGAGTCATTCAGATTCCTGGGAACCACCATCTCTCAGGACCTGAAATAGGACAATCATATTGACTCGATCGTGAAAGAGGCCCAGCAGAGGTTGTATTTTCTTCGCCAGCTCAGGAAGTTCAACCTTCCACAGGAGCTTCTGAAACGGTTCTACTCTGCCATCATCGAGACTGTCCTGTGTTCATCTGTAACTGTTTGGTTGGGTTCAGCTACCAAAACAGACATCAGAAGACTACAACGGACAGTCAAGAATACTGAGAGGATTATCGGTGCCCCTCTGCCCAGCCTCCAAGAACTTTACACCTCCAGAGTGAGGAGAAGGGCTAAGAAAGTCACTCCGGACCCCTCACACCCAGTCCACCCTCTCTTGTTGCCCTCTGGCCAGCGCTACAGATCACTGAGCACCAAAACAACCAGACACAAGAACAGTTTTTACCCCAGGCCATATCCCACCTGAACAACACACAACACACCCCAGTACTGTCTGTAAATAACTCATCAAACCTTCATCCGAACATACAGTCATGGCCAAAAATATCGGCACCCCTGGTAAATATGATCAAAGAAAGCTGTGACAATTAATCTACATTGTTAATCCTTTTGATCTTTTATAAAAAAAAATCTAACATTTAATTGGATAATAAGAAATAAATAAAATATTGGAAATATCATTATGAAATAAAATAAATTATCAAATACACTTTGGACACAACTATTGGCACCCCTAGGAATTAATTTGTAAAATAACTCTATATTCCCATTCATATTAACAATTTTGAGCACTCCAGGGTGATTATGAACATGAAATTATCCAGCCATGGCTTCCTGTTTCACAGAAATATAAATAGGAGGGAAAATAAAGCCCAAATTCCCTTAATAATCCATCACAATGAGAAAAAACAAAGAATATATTTCTGATGTGCAGCAAAAGATAATTGAGCTTCACAAATTAGTGAAGTGGCATTAAAAAAATAACTAGAGCAGTGAAAATGCCCATTTCCACCATCAGGGCAATAATTAAGAATTTCCAATCAACATAAAATGTTATGAAACTGCCTGGAGAATTACAGAACATAGTTGTGTCTTTCAGAAACCTTTAAAAAAGTCAAACATACACCTACATCACCACATATTGTTTTGTTTCGAAAAATTATCCTAGATCATCCAAAACACACCTCCAGTATATTCAGTTATCAGACATGACTGAAACTTAAATGGGACAGGCTTCTATTGTCAGATTAAACATAAAATTAGCTTTTAGCAGCAAACACTCAAGATGGGTTTGGTGAACACAGGATAAATACATCTCTATGTGTACAATGAAATATAATGCTGTATTTTGATGTTGTGGGCCTATATTTCTGCTGGAGGTCCTGGACATCTTGTTTAGACACATGACATCACTGATTATATCAAATTCCAACAGATACAAAATCAATAAGTGACGGACTGCCAGTTGAGAAATGCAATAATGGGCCATGTTTGGATCTTTCAAGCTTATTTCAATATTCCAAACACAAACCTCAAAAACAACTCAAAAATGAGTCACTGAGCACAAAACCAAGCTTTTATGGCCTATTCCAGTCCTTATAAACCTGAAGCCTGTAGAAATGAATGAGGTGAACTGAAGAGAAGAAGCACAGTCATGGAGCTGTGAATATAAAGGGTCTGGAGTGATTCTGGATGAAGGAATGGTCTCTGATCTCTTGTCAGGTGTTCTCTAACCTCATCAGGTATTATAGGAGAACATTTAGAGCTGTTAAACTGGTAAATGGAGGTTTCAAAAGTATTGAATAAAAGGGTGTTTTTTAATTGTGGCCAATGTGTATTAGATCAAATAGATCGTATTTCCCTAATTTTAAATTCTTATTTCCAATGAAAATTAGATTTGTGTGAATACAGACTAAAATATCAAAAGATTAACAATGCAGATACACAAATTTCACAGCCTCTCGATTATATTTAAAGGGTGCCATATTTTTGGCCACACAAGTTTTGATGGGCAAGTTTTTTTGTAATTTTTTTTTATTACTTTTGTTATTCATAATTATTGTCTATTCTCTTCATTATTAGATGCCATATTTCCTTAATTATATGTTGTCTACACTATGTTTGTACTTTCTGTACTTGAAGCTTCTAACACCAAGACAAATTCCTTGTGTGTGCAAAAACACTTAGCAATAAAGCTCTTTCTGATTTTGATTTAATGTCACTTTTAATCGATTTAATGCAGCATTGTTGAATAAAACTATTAATTTCCTAAATAAATAAATACAAATAAAAATCTTAGGTACTCCTTATTAACTTTTGAATGGTAGTTTATATTGAAAGTATTAGCATTTTTGTGACCATTTTATGAACAACTCATGTAAAACATGCCTTAACATCCACCCTTGGTAAAAATCACTGCATGTAAGTCATGGCCTCTTGTGGCTTTAGTTTACAAAATCACAACACTCAAAATGTTTGCGCTCTCTGAGGTGAGTGAAACTCGGCTCAACCTGAGCTCACTATCTGCAGGGCATCTGGCATTAGACGGACACATTTACTGTATAAACTCCCAGCAGCGCTGCATCTCAAACCACCCAACAGCAGTCACTGACAGATACCTGCTCCTACATGCTCACAGCCTCAGGGGGAATTCAGCCGCACACTCAGGGTTATCATTATTATCTTTAGCTAGTAATACAAAAAGTACCTACTGTGAAGACTTTTGTATACAGTTTTTAATGAATACCACCTATTATGACAGTGAAAACTGTCTGCAGATGTATTTAGATAAAAAATGTAAACTTGGCAAAGAATGAAAACGGAAGATATATCAAGCGTAGCATTAGTTCTGGCAGGTCACGTTAGTCAAGCTTGCATCAGCTGACTCTCAGCCGATTCACATCTACCTATAGGAATACGACACCAATCTAAACTTTCCTATATAAGGTCCTTCAGTATTATCAGCAGCTTTCGCGTTGCTCAATAGAGAATGACCCTCCTCCATCCCAACTCCTCCTCTGATCCAGTCAGAATTTGACCTTCTGATTCTCTTTTGAATCAGGCTAAAATGTGTATATTAAATTATTGAACAATGATATCTGCAATACATTTATATTGGTTCTGTTCTGTTTCCCTATCGGGGATTATGGCTGCTCTCCCTGCTTTTATCCATGCTAGCCTGCTGGGAGTACTTGCCTAGAACAGAACCATACCGCCAATCCAAACTGTATGCTAATTGTCAATCATCTTTGATGATAGTGGTCCGGACAGAAATTCACTTAAATGAGAAAAATATAAAAAAATATAGATTTTTTTGATCAGTGTTAGATGAATTAAATGTGGGGTAAATGATTTCAGGTAGCCAATGTTGAGCCAATGCCTACCCCAAAAGGGTCTCGCCCCTATTTTGATAGCTCCGCCCCACACATACGTACGCATTCCAGGCAACGATTAGTTCTGTGAAACAAAGCAAAACCAAATGTTACTCATCTATCGAGAAGAAACAAAGCAACCTCTGCATCCCATCGCAGGCCTTCCCACTCCTTGAGTTCTATCCAGCGCTGCGGTGCGACAAAATACTGTAGAACTCATTATAATCAGTGATGCTGTCTACACTGGATAGGACACAACAAATCCCTGACAGTAAACTGCTGCCGCGTTCTATTTATGACTTACTGACAAATTTCAAATGATTTTCAATGGTCGCTTTGTCACGTCCAGTGTAGACAGACTAGCGGCTGTGGCACGGCGCGGCGTCCGGTGTACACATGGTGTAAGCCTTCCTTTGTTCCGCAGATGTTTTCCTCAGTTTTTTATCCGCCATCTCTATCTTTCTGTCGTCGCTCAGCTTGGCTAATGTCCAGCATGTGCACTGAGTACTCTCTCCTCCGGAGTCCGGATCATGAGTAGACCCGCCTCTTACTGCAGATTGGCTACAAGTTTTCGACTCAGTTTTCTAAAGCATTTTTGAAAAAATACATACCCCACCTTTAATTGAACTACACTTGGTTAGATATAATTAGCCAATAATGTAAGAACCAGCCGTTCTTTTCGGGTTCTAGTCAGAATCCTGGCAGCAGCGTTCTCTATGAGCTGCAGTTGTCTAATGGTCTTCTTTGGAAGGCCGGTGAGGAGACCATTACAATAATCCACCCTGCTGGTGATGAAGGCATGAACAAGTTTCTTCAAGCCTTTACAGGAAACAAGACATCTAATTATTGCTATGTTTTTGAGATGATAGTATGCTTAATAAGTTACTGCTTTCACATGACTACTGAAACTAAGGTCTGACTCCAGAATCAGATTTTATTGATTTTTAGTTATTTGACCCCTAGAGTCAAGGTATGCATTCACCTTGAGAACTTCATCTTTGTTTCCAGATGCAATGACTTCTGTTTTCTCCTTGTTTAACTGAAGAAAGTTTTGGCACATCCAACTGTTATTTTCATCAATGCATTGGCAGAGGGAGTCAATGGGGCTGTAGACATTTGGAGATAAGGCTGGGTAAATCTGGGTGTCATTTGCATAGCTATGAGGCAATTGGATTAATTATTATTATTTGACTCAGTGGGAGCATATACAGGCTGAACAAGAGTGGTGCAAGAATTGAACCTTGTGAGACTCCGCATGTCATGGATGTCCACTTAAACTTGCCCTCCTACACTCACACAATATCCTCTCCCTTCCAAGCATGACCTGAACCATTTGAGGACCATCCCAGACAGCCTGACCAAGTTTTCCAGGCTCTCTAAAAGAATGACAGTGTCAAATAAATTTTTTGATGATAACAGCATTTCCCAAAAGCATTTTGAGCGCTTACACAGATACACATGGGAGCATTTGAAAGCCACATCTATTAGTGGATCCCTAAAATACAGTATCTGCACATAGACGGATTCTCTTAAAGAGGAAGCTTTCAAACACTGTGTGTATCTGTGTATAATCATTGTAGCCAATCAAAGTCATATCTGTTGAGCACGTGAACACAATGGAAAATCAGAGGTGTTTAAGAATCCGCTCAACAGCATCAAAATGCTCGTGGGAAATTTCAGTACTGACTGGTACCAAAGTCGCTACTTCTGACAACACGTGAATTATTTTAATTTGTTTTTTTAAATAATCATGTTAAACAGCAGAATTCCAAGTGAAAAACTACATTATCCACAATTCTGCAAAGAAACCCCCACCAATCATTTAACTGTGACCCTTCCATGAAGCACCGTGAATCACTCAAAGATCTGCAAATGTTGTAACATCTTCTCACAAACTACTTAAATATTTGTATATGCAGCTCAATAATTCTGTTTAACTGCATTCATTGAATGAGCACTGTATCACTGTATCAACTTATTTATGTATTATTTTGCTTTAATCTGCTTTTAATTAGATTTTATTACATTCTAAATTCAATGTTTGTAATACATTTGTTCTGATTATTTTAAATCTTTATGTAAATAACTTATTTTAACTACCAGTGTATGAAATGTGATATAAATAATAATTCAAACAAATAAAAAAACATTCTTGCCATATTTTGCCATAAATAACAGACTTGCCTTGCCATATTTTGGAATAAACTAAATACATAGCTTCTGTATACATAATCAACCTCTTTAAAATCGATAGATATCCATCATTTTTAATGTGATTATATGATTTGCAATGCTTTGGATTGGAAAGGATTGTAGTCCTTTCCCTCATTAAAAGACATTAAGTACAGTCCTGTAATTTGTCTTTTTCTTCTGATTTCTAAAAATATTTTTGCTTCAAGTGAAAGCGCGTAATGTTGTGATTCACCTAGTTTCTGGTTGGTTTGGTTCATGGTTTATAATTTTTACTGAAGACCTTTTAAGAAAAATCCCTACAGGAAAAACAAACGGGAAAAATAATCCAGGACCAAGGCAGCTGAAAAAGAGGACAGCTACCAAACTAACTCCGAAAATAAATAACAATTATGCTAAAACTACAACTTTTATATTTTATTAAATGTAAATGGAATAAAACTAACTAAAACACACTGGCAGAGCTACATTTTAAGGAAGTGTGAGCCGATCAGGGATACCATGGCTCTGTAATGAGGGCCGTTCTTTCACACCTGGCAGAGCGAGTAAGCTTCCCGAGAGCTCTGGGCCGGAGAGCACATGCACTTTGCTTATTGATCTATGCCAGGTCTCCACAACCCCGCTGTCACAGTGTAAGACTCCTCTCAGCAGGCCAGCATTCACACACTGCAATTAATACGGCAGATTGAGGTCTACTCGTGCAGTTTAGACAGGGAAGAAAGTCAGTAAAAACCAACGTGATGTTTGCGTGTGTGTGTGTGTGTTCAGCGCAGCCTCTTATCTGATATGCCGCAGCGCTGTTTGTATACACACCTACGGTTTTCACCCACCCATTGTGTTCTCTCTGCCACGAGAGGCTCCAAGCACTTCTTACATTCAGACGCCGTTAAAATCATCCCAGCATTAACATGATGTAGGTGGTCTCACTGAACCAGTGCCTATCCATCCACCTCCGTCCCTTTCAAAGGATTCGAAGGAGCCCACAGTGACACGCTAGCTCTGTTCACAGCCCGTGGCGGCGGCGGCAGTGTGGGGGCTCACCTGCAACTCCTTCTCGCCGTACTTGGAGGGGTTCTTGCTGCCCTGGCTCTTCCTCCGCAGTTTCTTCAGCTCACCCTGGCATTTCTCCAGACTCTCTCCTTTGTTTTTGTGCTCAATCTGGTACTTCTTAAGAGCCGCCTTCAGGAGGAAAAACACAGGAACATAGTTGGTAAATGCAGAAATCATCCGAATGTAGCTACTGCGTTAAGAAAGACATGGGAGTCAAAGCCCACTAGTCCACTAGTCAAGTCATGTTCCAAAACACTCGCTGTCTTTTGCCCTACTCTAAACAGCCTACATAGACAGGAACTTATTTAATGGTCACTAGTGTACAGTACACAGATAATGCTCCTGACAGAATTCACATAACATCACAATACAAATGTGATTGTTCAGTACTACTACTACCAAGATTAATGTATATGTATGCATGTATGTATATATGCATGCATGTGAGTATATGTGATTTTTATAAGCACAGTCCCAACCATTAATTATTATTATTATTATTATTAGTATAATATAAATGCTTTTATTACTAGATCACAATCAATTGTGATATTATAACTGTCAGATTCACTTGTGAGTGAAGTCTGGTCTATACTGAAATAATAATAATCATCATCATCATCAACAACATGCTCATAGTGCTCATTATAACACTAAATAATACATTGTATATATACAAATATTAAAAACATAAATCATCATTATTTTAGGATGTAAATGTTATAAATTATTATTGTTTTTAGAATACGAATTATAATCAAACTATCATAATTGAAGTATAAAAATATAATAATTGTGAAATTGTGATGTTATCAGTACAGTAATACAGACTTGCTCAACTCAATCGGACTTTAGCATGTTGCTAAGCTAATGATTTCACAAATGATTTTCTAATTTTATCAGTATTGATAAAGTCTTTACAATAAACATTTCACCATTTTACTTTTCAATCAATTTAAATGGACTGTGACTGTCAATACACAAACATGTAAATATATTTAACTTGACATGGCACCTTCATGACCCTCATGCCTTAAGATGCTGGAAAAAGTTAGAACAGCAAAGAAAAAAACCCCAGAAGGTCTGACTGGTACATACTGTATATAAACTGAGCATCAAACCCCAGTCTCACAGATCTGATTCATCTGTTGAGTAATCAAGTAAAGTGACTCCCAGTTCTGGGATTGTCTTCTCAAAGAGGGACACTTGCGATGCTACTTTACAGTTTGGCCAGAATATCTGAGAAGGCAGCATAGGTCTGCCAGCAACTGTTAAGAACAGCCTTCAAGTCAGGATCTCTTCATGATGCCTTCAAACGCGGTCTGGCCAGGCGTTTCACTGGGGTCTGGAGCACAGCTAAAGGTCTGGGGTTTCAGGGCAGTGCGTTCTGATGTCTGCTGAAGAAAGCAGCGAAGGTCTCCAGTCCCAACCGCACAAGATGGCTCACGGCCAAATTCTGGAGGCTGATACACTTTTGGTTGAGAATTTCTAGATATACGAATCGTCACACATCCTACACAAGGTACGCTTAGAGAATGATCTCTAGACTACACGTCTTTAAATAGTTTGGCAGCTCGACCAGATTCTTGCGCAGCAGCAAAGTGTCTACAAAGACAGCGTTACATGCGAGTGATGGAGCAATCGCTCAATCTTCGGCGGGAGAAAGGAAGATTCTGCTTCGACAGCCATGATCCCCTGTTCTCACCATGAATGATTTACAAGCATTACAGGAATAAATAAAAATCAGGTCTGACGGATCAGGATTTCTCCTGGAATTTAAGAGATGGAGCGAGTGGTGGTTGGTTAACTTCAGTTAATTTGATTTGCTTATTTGTTAAGCTTGACTTGTTGTGGAAGAACAGAATATGTATTTGAAGCATTTTCTTCAGACTAACAAGTACTAAATCAACCTGTTATTTTACTGTGAATCCTTATAAAATGGTGCTCCTATGGTGGCAGCACAAAATGGATATCATAAGAGTCATCCAGACCTAAACAGAGATCTCACAATGGACTCCGGAGCAGAGACTCGACGTGTTGCACAGAATGTGCGGACAGAGAGAGAGAGAGAAAAAGTGTTTGGTTTCCAAGGGGAACGACCGCAGACCGCTCTCTCCAGCAAGACGGCAAGGGTTTAATTTTATCTGAATACAATGATGACAAGCGACGCCCAATCCCAGTCGCCCAAACACCCCCAATGAACTGCTCTACACAGCTCCTCTCCAACCCACTCACAGTCTAAAGATATCTCTCTCAGCACTGCTCCAAACACTTTAATCTGCCGCAAACGGTGTACTTTCATTTGTTGGAAATAATGGAAACAGGAGTGATGGGAAAACAGGGTCGCTGCTAAACAAGAAAACAAGACGTATTTCTACAAGATCTATGGGTGTGTTTGGAATAGCATACTTACTACTATAAAAGAAGTCGGTATATATATATATATATACTGTGTAGTAAACACAATTTTTCTGTTATTTCTTTTCTTTTCTGTAGCACCACTAGTTGTGTTTGAATCAAGGAAACACGTGTACTGATAAGTTGCTTTGCATAAAATAATATGCCAAATGCATAAATGTAAATTGTTTGCAAATAATCTTCTACATTTGCCAAAATGTGGAGCATGTAACCAAAGCAGAGTTAGCAATGTCATCCAGTATTTCTTTATTTTTTATTCTTGGCTCAATATTTCATCAGACTTCCAAGATGACAAGATGTAACAAAAAATTGGCTAAATATCCATATTTACATTACAAATGTTTGGCTTAAGTAAAACATTTTTTTGAAAGAAATTAATATTGTTATTCAGCAAAGACACATTTAATTGCTCAAAAGTGACAGTTAAGACTTTAACATTGTAACAAAATATTTATATTTCAAATAAATGCTGTTCTTTTGACCTTTCTATTCAAATGATTCTGCAAACAGTTTCAATGACAACAACAACCAAAATATTAAACAACTGTTTGCAACAATGACAATAATAAGAAATACGTATTGAGAAGTAAATCAATTTTGTGTAAAAAAAAATTGTGGTCCAGGGTCACATATTAGAATGATTTCTGAAGGATCATGTGACACTGAAGACTGGAGAAAATGCAGCTTTGCATCAAGAATAAATTACATTTTAAAATATATTCAAACAGAAATGTGTTATTTTAAATTGTAATAATGCTTTACATTTTGTACTCAATTTTTTTATCAAATAAATGCAGCCTTGCTGAACATAAGAGACTTCTGGATAATTTCATTCCAACTGTGATTTAACTAGTGCTGGGCAACGATTAAAAAGTTTTTAACGCGATTAATCGCATGATTGTCAGCGACTAATTGTGATTAATAACATTGTTATGCACAAAATTAAATAATGAATTCAAAAGTAGTGTATTGTGCACTTTTGTCAATTAAAATTACTGTAGTATCAACAAAAGTGCAATAACATTGTTTGCAAACACTTAACAAATAAGATGCTTTTTTACAGCAGTATTCCTTTTACATAGTAACATTAGAAGTTAAAATATTTCTTGTAAATCTCAACTTAACCATGAATGTAATTTTTAAATAAAACTAAAGCTATTTGTCATGCCAGGGCATTAACGTGTTTATAGAAAATATTTTATAGCTCCGAGTCCAGAGCCTCGATCATAACATTGTAACAGGCACTTTCCGAGTAGAGACCTGCACTCCCGCGGGACCCAAAGCAGCAGAGCGCGGTTGTTTAGCTGGCCCTGGCTTGGATAGAGGAGGAGGGCTAGAGCACGGTTCAGTTTGGCTCGGGTGCAGTACACATGTAGTGTGAGCGCTAACGGCACCGGAGCGCGGAACTTCTGATACGTGCAGCGTGATTGCGTTAACATTTCTTAGCGCCAAAAGTGATAAGATTTGTAAAGCAATATATTGTGAGAGGGCCGTATGTCACCGCTTCCCAAACAACTCGAAATAATAAACCACAAAAGTTAACAAAACAATGCACTCCACTGTGCTGAGCGAGAGCGCTTCTCTGCTGTCTTCACGTGCTATCAGAAACTTTGTTTTTCAGTTTTGAAGTCATGATTACCAGCACGTTCCATTCTTTTCTGTTAAAACAACAGTGAACAGTGGTTTGTGAATGTTGATGCTTAGCCTGATTAATTTGATCAGGAGCGTTCATGTGAGCGGTCCTGCAGTCTTAGGCCCACCCCAAATGCTCTCATTGGTTGAGACGCGTGATGAGACCCATCCCAAGTCAGTACTGATCAACATACCACCCCTCCTGTGACCCACGGTTTGTCTGTATGTGTATTTAGAGCCAGTGAGCAATGGGCTTATAATAACAATAAAAAACACTGCATTAATGCGCAATAACATAATTGTTGGCATTCATTAATGCGATAACACGTTAACTTGCCCAGCCCAAGATTTAAGAATTGTAAAGTCAGTTTAAAAGGCCATTCACAACCCATTTTACTTTCATAATCTCATGCATTTTCAAGTGAAATAGGAAATGTAGAATGGTTTTATTCATTGGAAACCAAACGGATTACGAAAAGTGTGTGCGCGGAGAGTGTCTGTGTGGTTGCTCTGATAGAGGAATGTGTATTACTAAAGTAGAGGGGAAGCACTTCTGTCAGTCTGTTAGGTTATCAGAAAGAGTGGGATGTGCTGTGGACTCACAGTCAGGTATCTCGCGTCCAAATCCACCTTCTTTTCCAGCTCCGACAGCAGCTCGTTGTGGAAGCATTTCAACTGCAACAAAATGCATTAAAATGACTGAAGTTCGTTGAATTGGCTTTTTAAGAACCTTGAAACACAGATTTGTGCAGATTATACAACATACCCAGAAATGTTACGTGTTCAATACACTATCAACAGCATTTTTAGTATAATGTTGATAAGCATAGAAAATTAGTCATCCCTCAATGTTGTGGTTACAGTAACAACTGCAGCAGAGCATTCCAGAAGGTTTTATATCAGAAACGTCAAGGTTGTATGTTTATTTAGTGGTTAAATTAAAGGTGCAGTATGTACTATTGACAGCTATCTGTTGAAATGGGTACTGCAGTCCAAATTGGACACTCACATTGGTTGCCAGATTGAAGGCACGAAACAGGAAGGAGCGCAATTGACAATAGAAGGTACCAAATTTGATTTCTACACTTTTAAATATGCCTCTGGTCAGAGAGATTTTTAGATGGACACGAGGCTTTTTATGTTAGGTAGAATCTGCAACATCTGACCCAGTTCGTTTGCCCGCTTTCATGGCTGCGATACGCTGGATTTTCCACGTGTTTGGAAAATGGGTGTTTAAATATTATTGAGTAAATTTTCCAGGAGGTGGAATCACACAAAACAAACAGACATTATGACATGAAAAACACATTAGAAGAATAACTGGCTGTACCATTGTTTTTCAGAGAAAAAATTGTTTCATAAATGTCAGCAAATATAGTATGGTATTTTTATGCTTTGATACAGTAAAAAAAAAAAAATACATACAGCACCTTTAATTTTTCAGTGATAACATGTTTGTTATTTGAACTATAAACTCTGCAAATCCTTTTTTGTTTTACGTAATTCCTATGCGTGGAGTTTGCTCTATGCAAACTGTGATTTACATTAAAATTCACCTGATTTAACTTATTAAACCTGCCAAGATTGAAAAATTCTAATCTAATCTATGCAAAATAGATACTTTCATAAAGATGCAAAATGGACGGCAGTCAAATAAAGTACAGACCATTTCCTCTAACTGCACTTGAATCTGTCGGTGGACCTCTGCCATCTGGAAAAGCACATCCCCTGCAGAGAAGAGGGACAGACGTCAGTTAAGAGAGAGGACAACAGGAAATGGACTCATAATCATGTGATTCAAGTGTTGAGAGGTTAAAGAGACTTAGATTGAGTTAGGGTGGAGTAGGCCAGAAAGAAAAAGAAAGAGGGAGAGAGGCAAGATAAATCCCAACGTGCATTACAACCATGCCATCATACACACACCACAGACGGGCAAACATAGGGACAATGACACGGTCGAAGACATTAAACACTGAGACAGAACTTAACAACAGGGTGAAAGGGTGGAGAACAAAGACAGAAACTCAAAATATAAAGCATGTCAAAACAGGGCTTCAAAATTTCAGTGTATTAAAGGAACATTTCACAGAAAGATGAAAATTCTGTCCTTTTTACTCAACATATGCGGTTATTTTTCTGTGGAAAGATATCATGCAACTTCTGAAGGCTTTTATGGGGAGCTTGACAGACATGGTCACTTTGAACTGCACTTTTATAGAAAGGATTCCTCAAATTCTCTTTTTGTGTCCCACAGAATACAAAACAACAGCATATGGGTTTGCAATGCAATGAAGGTCTATAAATACTGACAGAATTTACATTTTTGAGTGAACTACTCCTTTAAACAGAACCCAAAAAACCTCTCGCCTAATATGAATGTAAATTAGAAATTAGCTTCATTTGTCTTTTTTCAAGTGATTCTTCTGCAAGGATGACTGTCAGAATGTTGTGAAACTCATTGCAAAAGAGTAAAGAAAACTACAACAGGAAGAAAAGTTCCTGTGGCTCAGTGGTAGAGCATTGCGTTAGCAGCGCAAAAGGTTGTGGGTTCAATTCCCAGGGAACACACATACAAAAAAAAAATGTATAGACTGAATAAATCTTTGGATAAAAGCGTCTGCTAAATGCATAAATGTAAATGTAAAAGGACTAAACAAAGAGAGGCCATGCAGCTGGTGGAAGTTGTGTTGTTTTTCATATACCTACATGCTGCTGCGTCTGAATATGCAATGCATTGTGAAGAAAGGAACAGACAGTGAGCAGAGCACAGAGGAGACCCGGTGAAACACTGTGAAAAGAACACACAGCAATGGAAGACAACAGCGAGCCGCCCTGACCTCCTCCCGTCTCAGCATGGCAACCTAAAGTTAGGTGCTACAGAACGTCTCCAAGCATGGTGCAAAGCGGATCTCGTGTTTGTGCATGCTTGAACACTTCATACGTGACAATTTAACAGTCAGTCCAGTGAAACAACACACATCGCATCCCCGCACGCTTGTTTACACCACAGACGCCTGATTGAAGAGCTCTCGCTGAAGAGCAGAAGCATTGGGTTCAGAAATAAAGTCTGTTGATTACTCTGAGAGAGGATTCTGGAGAGATCAACGATGACTAGTTTGCCCAAAAATGTAAGTTCTGTCGATGTTCATTCATCCTCATCGTGTTCTAAACCTATTTATGTTCTATCTTTCATGAGAGAAAAGGAGATATTTGGGAGAATGTTTTCCATACAACAAAAGCAGACAGTGATCAGCAGCTTTCAAACAGCAAAAGAGAGAAACATCTATAAAAAACATGTTTTTTTTGATGGCCAATGACAATGAGCAGGGTGTGGTTGATGGCAGATGTAAGATTAATATTTATACAATTTAATTTAAAAATAGTATGCTGCTAAAAATCACATTTATATTACATATTAACTGAATTAAAAATAATTAACTTGAAAATTAATCAATGCAAAAATAATTTAAAAATGATTAAAGAATAAACTTGTATATTTTAGATAAGAATCACAAATTATTTTCGTAGTATTTAAAAAAAAAAAACACTTGTTAAAAACATAATTAAAACATGAGCTGTAACCCATTACACTCAAAGTCCCACAAAAGTCCCATATTCCCAGTCTTCAAACGCCATTTGATAGCTTTGTGAGAGAAAGAGATCAAAATCAAGTCATTTAATGAAAATCTTGCTCTCTGTTGTAGCAATTAAATAAAGTTAATTCTAAAAATGAACTTTAATTTAGAATGTGTTTGTGCTTGAACACTTCAAACGTGACAAAGTTGCACTGACCACTTTTATTGATAGGCTCTTGTTGGGTGGAAAAGAGCTGCGTGAAGATTTTTCAAAATCTCTCCTTTTATAGTCTATGGAAACCATAACAGGTTTTGCAGTGTAGATGGTAAATGGGAGAACACTTCCTTTAAGGGTCATACAACTGTTACAGACCACTATCTCGAGTTTTACGCACTAATCTTTATTATGATCTCTATGTGCATGTTAAAAGTAAAAAAAAGACATCTAAATGAGCTTTGCAGTCCAAAATCATTCAGTCAAGCAGATCCTGTAAGAAAGCTTTACAGAACAGGAACAAAAAGACTGAACAGAGGGAACACGATACTGCAGAGACGCAGAGACTGCTCATTTTGTGCTCTCATTTATTCATTTCCATTCTCAATACATTTCTCAAATGCAAGAAATTGCAAGATAATTCACACTCCCCCATCATCGGAAGCTTATACGAAACATTACAAATCAGAGAAACCTCAAATCACAAGAGTGAAACTGGCTGATATGCAATGCTTTTTATCTGTCATGTGCAGTAAACGCTTTTAATAAAATGGTGAGTATTTTACAATATTCTTAAATTAACATTAGGTATCTCTATATCAATGATACGTTTTACAGCATTAGTAATCCTGCCGTACTAAGATTAATTTATATAATGTAATATTAACATGCACTAGTATGCACAAATGAACATTAATAAAGGTTGAATGATTCAGTTATTATTCGTTCATTCATTCTTTAACACATACAACCTTACTGTAAAATGTCACTAAACAGTGAATTAGCAGAGTACACAGACATTTCCATTGAAGCTTTTGAGCATACAGTATGTGACATACACATACCTCCATTTGTTTACAATTTAGCAGAATCAATAAAATGAAAATAAATATCACAGTGTATATACACACACACACATATGCATGCATAAATATATATACACAGTGTTTTTCTACATAGTATATATATGTAGAAAGTCAGATTTTGGTTACTTTAGCTACAATACAGATTTTTAAACTCAGAAATACCACAGAATGTGTGTGTGTGTTTGATGTTGCATGAAACTTTAATGACCCCCCCCAAAAAATAACAATTCTGACACTTTGATATTAAAAATAATGATCCATATGACTTCAATGGCTTGATTGCAATTAATCTAGTGGCTGAAACACACCAGCATGCAGATCACAACACGATCAGAGGTTTGATTACACACAGGTATGCTGCAGACTGCAGTCATCTCCTGGACAAACACTGGTCTCTCTCATAAGTCTCACAGCATGGCACCTAAACTGATTAAAGAGAATCAGCCGTGCTCAGGCTTACAAACCTAAGAGGTCTTTTGACTTAGTGCTCAGATCAATTAACAAATGCAGCTCTACAGCCTGCCACAGACACACAGATACACACAGGCAAGGGCGTAGTTTTGGTTTGAACATTGGGGGGGTTGAAGTGGACCCCGGGTCATGTTCCTTCTTAGCGGTGTACCCACTGCCCACATCACAAACAGGCCCCTGGATATATATATATATATATATATATATATATATATATATATATAATTATGTATTGAAATATTAAATCTTACCACTTGACACTTTACAACCTGAACCAACCCAGTCTTGTTATGAAAAGACATATGTTATGAAAATACATATCTTGTAATGAAATGACATAAATATATAGTCCAAAACACTGCTATGGTTACCACCAAATCAACCATGCCATTTTGGGAGTGACTTCTGTTTTTATTCTTACTGAATGATAATTTAGAGGATTAACTCCCACATTTAAATGTCACTCCAAAACAAAACCTCCAGTGTGCATGTGACCAGAGAGCGGATCTTCCTTACACAGAAACACAGACACACCCAAACCTTTCTTCCTGATACGTTACTGGAAAAGCTTCTTGCTCAATCCACCTTTAGATCATTTATTCACTTTGCAAGCAGACCTGAAAGCCTGATTTTGTTTGTCTCGAGTCAAAGAAAACGAGGTCTGAGGCTGTTACCGAATTAATATAAGTCAGCAAAATATATTGTATATAAAAATACTGATATCAGACCTTACATATGAGATCTGATATGTAGTTAAAGATGTGCAGCGAGTTTATACAGAAAAACACACACCAAAATCCTTTGAGAAAGCCCCTCAGCTTTGATGTGTCTGACAGAAGCTCTTTGTATGCAGGTACTTTAAGCTCTTTATAATGGACTCGTGACATCCGCATTCTCTTTGCTTTGAGCACAGCTGCCTGACAGCAACAGACCAGCGAGGAGTCACGGTCACTGCAGAGAGCTCGGCATTGGGAAGCCAGAACACACACACACAGACACACAGACACACACAGACACACACAGACACAGACACAGGCACAGACACAGGCACAGACACACACACACACACCCCTTCTCCCTCACAACCAGTGAGAACAATGATACCCGTTGGCTCCATTACATGATCTTGCAGACAAACTTCATCATTTGATAAAATAAAACAATAAATAAGTAGTGACAGCAGTGAAGCAGGTTTGTTAAAACAATTGAAAATAAATCATAAAGAAATAAAAATAACACTTATTATTATTAAGACATTTTAATAGGGCGGCTTTATCACCCAAAAGGTTTTGAGAAAAAAAACACTGATTTAAAAAAAGTTAAAAGTAATTTATTAAAAATGAATTATCATTATAATTATTACAAAATATATATATTAAGACAGCTTTATCACCTTAATTTTGAGACAAGGAATATAACATTTGTTTATAGTAACATGAAAAATTAATATGAATTATATTTAATATTATTATCATCATAATTATGAAAGTATTATGAAAGCATTTTTATCAGGAAAGCTTTATAAAAACTGTTAAAACAAAATAGTAAGAGTAATAGAGACAAAATATTATTTTTATAAATTAATAGTATCAAATTTAAAATTATTATTATTATTTTGTAAACATTTTTATTAGGACAGCTTTATCATCCTGACATTTTTGACACATACATACAAAATGTACTTTAAATAAATTAATAATATTAATAACATGTACAAATAATACAAATAATATTTAATTACTATTAGGAATTATGATTATTATTATGTAAAAATAATTATTAGGATAGATTTATCATCCTGACATTTGAGACACACAAAAATATAGTTTTAAATAAATTAATCACGTTATTAAAATAATGCTTAATATTATTTATTTACAATTATTAATATATCAAATAATAATAAATTTCTTAAATATCTTAATTTACTATTATTAATCTATTAAATGATAATAACGGTACATTTCTTAAACTTTTTTATAAAACAGTTTCATCACTCTGACATGTTTAAGACACACAATAAGCAAGCAAATACATAAATTAATAAATAACCTCCAGAAACATTTAAAACCATCTCCTCTTCTGTCAGAACCCGCAACGAGGGTTGAGTAATAAATACCTGTCAGAGGGCAGGTTTTCTTGGGAAAATCTGCGTCTGCAGTCTTGCATGTCTCTACTTGGACAGAAAAAAACCACGTGTGCATTTGGATCAAGTCCATCTAGTCAAATAAATCACCCTGTACTTCCTGTCCCAGGCTCACCTCGCTGGCTTCATATGCAAACATTTGTCAGAGCATCTGAAGAGCAGGAGTGTCGTCACTAACAGAGAGCCACGGGCAAACCCGACAGGCCGGACCAGTCTGGGAGGAGGAGAACAGAGTAAAGCACTGACAATGGTCAAGCGTGGAGCACTACAGGGTGTCATGGAAACAGTCCAAACGCTCAGGCTGCCAGCCAAACCCAGATTCTGAAGAATAAAATGGAAGACTATGTGTATCAGCTTAACATAGATGCGTCAACTCCTTTATCTATTTGTACAGCGAGCAGATTACATCACTCCCCACCGTGCTGCAACTGAAAAAACACATGCATCCCATGGTGCACTGGTGCATCCACTACATCAAACAGCACTTAGTTGTGGCACACACTATTGTGTGTGCAGTCCTCAGCCACATGTGCAGGGATTTTAATGACTGGAGCTCATTAAGAGGCTGTATTGTTGTTGTTCATAATGCTTGTTGTTCTAATACTACTGGTGCTCTGCATCACAATGGAAAATCTGAACACAGGTCAAATACATTAATAACTGAAATTAAATATATATATATATATATTATGCACTTGAAAGTGTTTGTATATCATTTGCATGCATGTACATTATGCGCATAATTTATCATATCAAGAATAGGATGAACAATTATTAACTTATGAATCAAACTCTCACAGAATGGTGACAATTCACATCATGTTTTTATTATTTTCCTGTATAAAATTACTCACAATTGGACATGAGCCAATATTCTCTAAATATTGATATTAAAACTGTAAAGTTGTAAACAAAATAATACTGTTTCAGTCTTTAATCTTCAACATTTAATGTTAAAGTCTCTGTTATTTACTGTTGTTGTAAATAATTCTAGATACTTTATTATCCAACCATTTTTAGAACGTACATTAGCTTATATATATATATATATATATATAGACATGTCAGCCCAAAAAGTTTCAGCAATTATCATATGAACTTTTGATCCAGTCACAGTAACACTCCCAGAGTTTTTCCTTCACTACAGTATCTGACAGGAAACAGATCATGTGCTGAAATGCATTTCCTACATTTTGTAGTCTGATTTGCTTAAAGTTAAAATTTCTCAACCATTTTTTCATCGAAAACTTGCCAGTGCTTTGTTGCTTGCTACAATCCAGAGCATGTATAAATGGCCTGCATCTAGCATAATGCTGCAAATTCATTGCTGAGCCCATGCTGCAACAATTTGCACACTAAATCGGCAAGCAAACGAAATATATGGTGAAAATGCACCGTAAAGCTACTTATCAGCACATTTTGTGATGCAGATATTTAGGAAGCCAAACACAAACATCCCATTATTTTCAGCACACAGCTGCAGCTCTTTCATGCAGCAACAGAGTGAAAGCACAACACGA